>JBAJMU010000001.1:8562679-9116811 GCA_037952995.1 Hyposoter didymator | reverse complement strand
AGGATTACTGTAGTGGATTGCCCGCAAAGATGCGAATTCTCACAATTTTTATTGATTTGCAAAATTCCTGAAAACAACAAATAAATTTGCGGTAACAGTTGAATAAATTATGAACGATAAATAGATTTTTTTATCGTTTAGAGCGATATTTTACGGAGTGAAAAAAAAATACATCAGAAAAACGTTTACAACGATTTTCACACATAACTGAAAGGTTTCCACTCGAATTCTAGGCTGAGCGAATCTGGACTAAACAGTTACGCTGATCTGGCAAGAAGAGTTAAACTATTTGGCAGCGGTGGGAACGATCCAGGCCCGTCATTGGGAAACGACGAACCTATTCAACGCGACAGCGCTACGAGTGCCGGTGAGGACGAACCTCACGATGATTGTCACTCCCGGGGTCCAGGTTCGACTCAAGGACGAACGATGCTTCGACGACGTCGTCAGTTCGACGCTCAGGGTAAGCGAAAAACGATAACATTCCAGACGATTCAATACCCGGTCGATGATTCGTTACACAATTTGCAGAAATTCATTTCTTCCTTACGAAATTTCCTTAGACCCCATTGCCACCTTTTTACCGCATCCCCGGAAACTTTTTTATTTTGCTTAAAATAATGCCTCCGAGGAATTCCGAATATTCGAAGAGTATGAACTCCCAAAATTTTGTTGTTTCGCTAAAGTCACTGTTGAAAGTTTCTCAAGTGAAGATTATTTGTTTAATTTTAAATTTGAACATTAATTCATTAATGTTTGAATTGAATTAATAAGGGATTTGGCCTATTCTGAACGACAACTTCTTTCAAATTAGCCCCACGAAACAGACGCCCCCTGTCGCTATATCTTCGGAATTGAATAATCACGACTCCACTTTTTCTTCTGGAAAAAGTCTCGACGAATTTCCTCACATTTGAGCATTCGTATCTTTAAAGTCTCTGTAAAAGTTGCAGAGTTTTGGTCAGAATCTTTGATAACAAGAATATCGAGACTTGGACGATGAATCATTAAAAAATTTGGGGCGTTATCACACGAGAGTGTCCTGATTATGATTTTTTGAATTATAAAAACATCGTACGGAAAGAATTACCTTGAAACGCGATATGCGTTGGACTTATGCTCGCCATGTGGCCTCTTGACGTTTGCGATAAGCTGAATTGATTATCGAAGCCATAGAATTGGCCGTAGCTGCGAGAAGTTTTTTTTTTGTCGTTTACGTTCAGTACGTCGTGCCAAGAGCTGATGCGAGTACTAGCTCTCGTCTCCATCGTCGTTGTTCAAAAAAATCTTGAGTAGAAAGAAAGCACAAGATCGTAGAGAAAAAAATTGCGAAAGCTGTGGGAGTTAAAAATGAAAAGATAACATAAAATTGATTCTTCGAGTTACGAGACATTGTAGTCGAAGAAAGTTTACATGCATGTGTCTTTGAAACTCTTGAAAAAACGACGTTCGTCTACTGCAATGAGTGGAATTCACGCATCGTAATTAAAAGGACAAAAAAGTTGACTGGCTGAAAAAAAATCGAAAATAACGTCTCTGAACTTTTTGTCTCGCCGAAAAGAGAAAAGAGTGAACCGTCTGACAATATTTCAGTCACCACAATATCATGACGTAACAGCATTTTTCGTAAAGAGTATTCACGCGACTTCTCGTAAGAGTAACGACCGACGATAATTTAGACATTTTTCTGAGAAAGATCGGAAAACGTGAAGGACACAATGAACGGTATGAGGCTTCTTCAGCTTTTCATAACGGTCTTGGTATCGACGTATTTTCTTGTATTCTACGCGGCAGCTGCTGTTGTACTCTTTTTATTGTGGATGGGTGACCACTGACCGATTCACAAGTTGGTGGGACATGCGAAAAAAGTATAACTCGTGAAAGAACGGAGAGGAACAGTACGTGCGACGATAACGATTCATGATGATATGATTCCGAGTGAATACGTATCGTCATCCACGTAATAACATTCCGAAACCATTTCCAAACAAAGACGTTCATAGCATCAGAGTGGCATTGTTTTTTCTTTTCGTTTCTGTGCAATGGCCAAAGGATATCGTTAGCGAAAAAAAATGCGGAAGTACCAGCGTCACGAGTGCCGAGAGAAAATTGATTGGTGAAGCTACGAATCCGCGTCACGACGATCGAATAAATCACGAAAGTTTATCATGTTACGGAAAAACGTGCATGGACAAGTGAATAGAGTTTTTAAAGCAGAAAAACTTTGACCAAAAAAACTTGGAGGAAAATTCTCCAATGTGTTTCTTCTCTCATTCTGTATATACATTTTTCTTCAAGTTTGAGAGACTTTGAAGAGAGCGAGACGAAGATAGCTGAGGCGAGACGAAACGAAGCGTTACAGGAGCGCGCGGCTGGGACGAAGAAAAGCAGGAATCGTAGGTAGACATGAAGCAGTATGTGTGCGTCTGTGTGTCTTCAACAAACGTCCACTGTTTCATTGTACGTAGCACGAGGACGAGTTACTGGAGAAGGTCTATATAACGGGTGTGTCGACGAATGAAAGATTCAAACGCGACCAAATTCGTTTTTTTTTTTGACAACAGTAAAAAAATGGTAACAGCATCGTTCCCTGCACATTTTTCACCGGTACAATCTTTTGGTGAAAATAATTTTCGAGGCCCAGTTCTGCGATGCCTAAAAGAAAGGATAGTTGACGCGATTCGGGGTAATGAGGGTCACACAGTGATTAGATTATAGACACGCGCGCTGCTTATCCAGGAAATGAAAGAAAAATCACATTTCCACGATCATGTGGATCGATTCGTATCAGTACAATGAATATCAAGTTTCATCCGATTATTTACCAACTAACGAATGAACAAAGTTTATGGTGTGAATTCTGAAGAAAAAAAAACATTCATTTCTTTGGAATATGACGGAATTTTATTGTGTTGAAACTTTTAGGCTCTTTTGCTCTCAAGTCTGCTGTTCGGTTACTACGACACATTTTCCGATTGTCAACTGAGTCAATATCACGATTTATGGTTTATAACTTTTCATCTTCAAATATGACTTTCCCGTCGAAATATAAATAAATCAGTGAGCAACAATGCCTCAGTTGAGCGAATCCCACCTGTGGGCGTATTTAACAAGAAAAAAATATATAAAGAATATTTTTATCAGAAATATCGATGGATAAATGAATTCCAAATAATATTTTTACCGAAAATAATATTCTGGCATTCGAAAAGTGGTCCAAATTTCGATGCACCGCGTCGTCACACTTTCGTACTTACGTTTGCATGTTGACGGAAAGCTTGGAACGTCAGTTGGTACATGAAATTCAACACGATGTTATGAAATTTCTGTCCAATGCCGAAATTGTTGTTTGAGTGACCATCATTACCCCGTACCCGGTGAAACGTCAAATAAACAGGAAAAATCGGTGCGTCACAACACGACCACCTGTTTCATCGGCATCGTCGTTGGGGTTGTCGTGGCGAGGTCCCCCGTTACTCAAGCTCGTGTAACGCGACACGCTCCGTTTGGCCACGAGTCACCCCGTACGTACGTCTGGGATGCAGCAAGTATTATAACCACGAGAAGAGGAACTACGTGTATCTTATTGTAAGTGTGTGTATGTGTAGAAGGGGAAGGGGGGGTTGCGAGTGTCTGAGTGTTCCGGCCATTCTCGTACCTGCTGTCGAGTGTTCTACCTCTTTCTCTCTTTCTCCCTCTTTTTTTATCTCTTTCTGTGTTTCTCTTCTTTTTTTCGTTCTCTCTGTAAGTTCCCAGGTGCGCCTCCGCATCGTGACTCGCACTCGCTTCAGTTAAGCGACGATAGCCCACGCGAATTGGCCGCTCACAGTGGGCAGTTTGTGTCCTGGAGCACCCTTCTCCTTCTCCTTAAGATACACAAACACATAGTCCTGAGTAACCTGCCTGATTTGCAAAAGATTCACAGACCTTAATAGGAACCTTCTCCGCTGCACTTGGTTCAATCTATCGACTAAATTTAACGTGAATTTGTGAGTTTTTCTTTTTGTTCTTTCGTGTGTGACATTTCGTGCCTGTATCGTTTTCCAGTTAGTACGAGTGTGTTCGTATTCGTGTGTTTCGAGAGGTTCGTTGCGGCGAAGTTTTGTTTGTTATTGAAAGTTTGTCAAACAATCCTGTTACTTCCACAACACTATTTCCCGAAAGTGCGTACCGTACCGAGAGTGCTCTGCGAAAAAATCGTTTTTGTGTCTGTTCTGCTCTTGTTTTTTGTTTTTTTTTGTTGTTTTTTTTTCGTTGGCCGCGGAAAACTATGTTTCCGAATGATATAAATTCGAATGGTTATCTTCGACCTATCGTTCTGTGTCTTCTGACCCTGGATACGGAAGACTGATCAGCAAAGTCGCTAACCGCAGCCGTTTCCACGGTAACACCCGCTTTTCTACCGTGTATATTATCGCACCTGGATTACTGACAACGTTTCCCCGCGACAATATCACAGAAAAAATTCGGAATTTACGACTGTAATTTGACGCTCGCTGCCCGCCAAAACATTTTTTCCTGCCGCACTTACCTTCGTACTATTGCACTCTTAACTACAGCCAATTAAAGCTCTTTCTTTAGTAGGTCAGTTAAACGTAGCAAACGAGAGACATTTATATTTCATTATCATTTTTGTACGATCTGGTAATTTTTATTTTCCGAGTCGAAAGTCACAATTAATTCACATTGCAGAAAAAAATGTCGTCGTTTTAAAATAAATTTTGGACCTATTTTTGGAAACGAGTGAGCTTGTTTTATGCAGTGTCGAAAAAATATGGGCCTCATCACGTGATTGCAGCCGGTTGGATGTGTGGAAAAAAAAGAAAAGAATCGAAATGAAACATTTTTTTTTATTCATCAAGTTTTCTAGTAATCATTGAAAACGATTCTACGATTCAGGGTCATCCCTGAATCGCGTATTATTCACGTAATCGTTGTTACTCGTGCCGTTGACCAGCAGCGTAATTAATTAGTGTAATAATGCTGGGCGCGCACACCCTTCTCCGTAGCGTGACCAAGATCAAGTCTCGTTTCTTTTCTCGGTATATATTCTTTTTTTTTCACAATTTTTTCGCTTTTTTTCTCCTCTCGATTCTCACACGCACGATATCCCAAGCGTTGCTCACGCGATAAATGTAATACACGTGATATGCGTGTTTGCATTTTTTATTATATACACTACTAACGAGAGTGAATCAAGATTTTGCGAAACTGTGAACTTTACATATTAATTGAAGGATCTTCAACAGCAAGCAGTAGTGGAATTAGTATTTTAATTTTTACTTCCAACTTTTGACGCACCGTCGTAAAGTCTCGGCGTCAAAAAATCATGACGATTATTTTAAATACGTACATTGACAATTCGTTATAAAATATTTCTTCGTCTCTCACTTTTTTTAACTTCATTTTCACTTCTTATTAAAATAATGTCCTGGGAGAAATGTTTTTAATGAAATTGAAAGAAACAATAACGGCGGAAGAAAAGCACTTTATCTAAATATTCTACTCGTTTAATTACACATTGTATCTGCGTAGCAATCTCCATTCATTAACTCTTTAGCGCCGTGCGTGACGGATTTGTAATAGCTTGTGAATTTGAATTAATCAAATAATCTTAACTATATATATCTGTGAATCTTTTTTGAAAAATTAAGTCAGTATAAAAATAAAGTTTCGGTTGGTTAAACAAAAATCCATATTTATATATCTTTAAAAAACGTATTTACAGCCGACGAATTGACCTTGAGACAAGATAATTATTAGTGGGATTGGTAGAAAAAACAAATCGATGCAAGTGTCATTAGTACAAAGTCGGTAATGTTTTCTTTCATCTTTTTTCTCCAAAGGTTCACGACGACGAGGAAGATCACACGCAAGAACCTGCTGCGGTGAAGAATTACAAAACCTTCAAGCTCTGCACGTCTTAGGACGCGGTGGCGGACGTCAATCGAGCCCGACACAGTCTCAAGAAACACAGAATCCTGACTACAGACGTCTCGTATTCATAAGCTCCGATTCCTCATCCGGACGCGAAGAAGACGACGCCGACAGCAGTTGCTCCGGTTCTTCATACCTCAACGGTTTACCCAGAAACAATCACGCTCAGAGTCTCGAGGATTGCGATTGGGACTATTTCGAGAGTGGCACATTACCATTGCCCGGTGGAATTACAGACTCGTCCCTCAACGTCGACAACGCTCTCTCACGAGACTGGAGCTGTTGTCCTGGTCGTGGATCAGCTGCTTGTCTGGTTAGTTCCAAACCGAATCTTTACTCAAACTTGGCAACCTGCACCCAATTTCCATCCCAACTTTCCCCATAAAAGACTTTTAGCATTTCTTCAGCACTTTCTTTAGCAATTCTCAAGTAAATCGAATGCTGCGTAGAAATTGTCGTGAGTCAGCAAATTTGCAAAGCATTTTATCAAAAAAGATTATGAGCGCAGCAGGAAATCCAAATTTATATTTGTTCGTTCCTCAATCTCGCATTGCTGCGCATGCGGATTTGATGGATTTACCGAAGAGCCAGAATAAGTACACAATTATTTTACTATGTTGAGGGTTGCCACTGTCGTATTAACATTGGACGTCGAATGTAAATTCACTAACCAGGAGGTCAGCTACAATCGTCCAAGCCGTTTGATTCGCACATTAAAAAATGTATAATCATTCTCGATAAACTGTGTAATTTATATGCAAATGCTTGTTTTATGATTTTCTAAAATTTGCAGTCGACAAGTTCCTGGAACAAATGTCATCTCCGACGATAGTCATTAATTCCCTGGGTTTATCAGTAAAGAATCTACAAGAAAGTTCAATAATCCATCTTGGAATATTCTTCGTTAAAATATGCACGGACTGAATTTTACTCCGCACATTTTTCATAATGAATTGAGATTTTTATCTCCCAATCATCGAGTTTTCTCGCATATGTACTTAATCGATCCTACATGGACTGATAATGACGTACTATATAATGATATAATGAAGAAAATAAAATAATTTCTCCTACGCACTGAGCGGGTCGAATTATTTATATGAAAAAAAAATAATACGTAAGCGGAAATGCCATTTTGGACACGGAATCTTGAATCTTGCCATCTAGATGGAAATATACCGTTTCGAATGTAATTATTAGACTATATTGAAAGATTCATGAATGCGAAGCTTAAACGTACAGAAAATGCAGGAAAACATTATCCTAAAACTTTCAAAGCTGACATCGACATTAAATCGAACGAATTGAAAAATATTTCTAAAAAAAAAAGAAGAAAAAAAACGTTTACAATGGAAAAGGAATTGTGGATATTTCGCGGGGATGAATGTGAAGTTTGTATGATGCGTGGAATAGTGAATTTGATGAATTTTGAAAAATTGTTATTTTACAGGCTTGCGGTGGTTCTCCAGGTGCTAATGTACTTCCGGTACCTGTGCCGATACCCGTGCCCGTGCCTTATCCGGTTCCGGTGCCAGCCTCATTGTGGACCGGGGATTTTGCTGCAGCTGCATCGTCAATGATATCGCGTGGGGCAACGCCGGAAGGAACACTTCGTTTGCGCGGTGATCCATCGGCGCCTTGGTTCTCCTGGCATCCAAGATTCAATCAGCCACTTAACGGCGCAAGAATTGATCCTCAAAGTTCCATTGGTGCATTCGATCCTCGCACATTCGGATTCAAACCTGAAGAAATTGCGCCGAGAATTTACAGCCCTGCTGTCGAGGAAACTCTCACGGTGGCCGCTGACCCTGTTGTGCCGACCGCTGAGAACTTGCTCGACAATCCAGTCGACCAACGTTCAAAAGAATCCCAAAATGTCGAACAACCATCCACCGCCGGATCGAGTGTCTCTGAACAGCCAAACGATCCTGAAATTCTCAAGAAATTATTGACAGCTGATGTTTCTCTTGACGAAGACAAAATAGTGCCCGAAGTAATCGGCCCTACGACTAATCTACCGAATAAATTTCATGAGACTGCTGCAGAAGGAAAAATCTCACCGAGCGAGCGATCGATCGACGACCCCGAAGATAGTTCCGCGGAATCATCCTCCGGTCCGGGTGGAAACGACAACAACAACGACGTGGGCGACGACGACGAAGAAGAAGAAAGTATGTTTCGCCATTCTCGTGAAAATTCGGCCAGTTCATCCGGCCGATCGTCGGCTGACAGCAGCGATCTCGAGGACTCGGCGTCCCATCGTTTCTCTCGAGTTTTCGTCGTTAACGATGATTCACTCACGAGCGACAATGAGATTGAGGACAACGAAGATTCCGATTCTCCTCGTGAGAGCCTCGTCAAGCTCAAGCGAGTCACGTCACTCGCTGAAGTCGAACCAGTCGTTCTGCGACGCGTACGTCTCCTGGACGAGGACATGACATTACCCCGTGAGTCCGGAGATTTAGACAATTCTTCCGAGCACAACGTAGAGAGGCGACCGAGCAGAATCGAGCGAAAAATTAACAATCTCTTCGCTGAACACGATCAGGATGCGAACGAAATTTATCTCGCGAGCTGCACAGATTTTTCCGAAAATAAAATCCAACTCAAATCAATAAAAAGCCTCAATCCCGACGACGAGAAAGTATCCACGGTCAACAACGTCGACAATCCCAATATTTCGGTCCAAGTTAATATTTCCAACTCATTCGACCGAGAGAACAATTGGGACTCGGTAATAACTCCCGATTCCCTCGAAATTGTTGACACCACAGATCGTGATAATTCAATAAAACGCAACAACGAATCATCGATTTGTTCGGTTGACCGACAAGTTCGTACGACATCTTCCGAAAGATTCGAAATTTCTTTGAAAAAATCAACAACCGATAATGAGGACGATAATCCTCCAATTAGCAAAGATTCCCTGTCGGGGCAGAACGCGTCGTTGGAGGAGTCAGAATCCGAAAAGTTGGATCAGACAGTATTAGAAAAATCCGGCAAATTTCGAAAGAACGTTCAAGCGCAAAATACTTCGTCAACGACGGACAGCAGCGAGGTAAATACGACCGGCAGCGAAATAAGCAGCGACGAATTACACGAGTACGAAATACTGCCAAGCAGAAATGATGTTGAAATTCCCATATGCGGACGTCTCGGGAGCAAAGGTAAAAGTTTGACCGACGATGAAAAATCGTTTGCTGGAAAAAATTGGAAGCCCGTGACAGCATTACCGCGAAAAATGTTGCGTTTGGAAAACGAGGCTTCGTCGTTGAATGCAGAAATTAGCGTTGACCAATCTCCGTTACATGTGTCCACGCCAAAAAAGGAATCTTCCTCATCCGTCGTAACAACCCCGAGACTTCGGAATAGCTCAGCGGAATCGTCGAAAACTCAAGAAACCTATCGTACCGACGAAAAATTGAATTTCCCTGATGGGAAGGGTGGTGCGGGGTGCGAGCCGGATACACATGCGCCAACTCGAAACGTCGGTGACATAATATCCAGCAAGATACAGGAAATTTTCAAAAATTCAGGCTCACGAAAGGAGGAGGAGGAGGAGAAGGAGGAGGATGAGACAATGGTGGAGTGTATCGGTAGGTCGCGTGACGAAAGCATCGCGGTGAGAGGCGAGAAACTCGAGGTGTCTCAGGTGGGAGGTGTCGGCGAGGTCGTCGGCAGTGAATGTGGAGGTGGAAATAACGAATGGTTGAGCGACGAGAGGGGAAAGGCTACTACGAGATTTCGCTCAGTCGAGCGACGCACGCCCACACGAAAGGAGAATGGCGGCTGCTTTTCACCTACGTCTACGACGACGAGGGAACAAGAACAACAACAACAACAACAACAACAACAATCGAGAGCAGCAGCGACAAATTTTCCCTCGTCCAACAACAACAACAACAACAACAGTAACAGTAACAGTAACAACAAGTATAGGAGCCTCGTGATGATTACCCAAGGGGCTTATCAGCCCGTGAGCGTCATCACATCGGATACAACAACTTTGTTACAACCGAACGAGAACGAGACGACGCAGTCGAGTCAAGGATTAGCAGGATACTTTCATCTCGCTCTCGAGTCTGTTAACGATACGAATCCTCGGAATAATGGACAAGCACCGAGAAGGCCTCTGATGGTTAAACGTTCGGTGACAACGGACCGTGAAATTGAAACTAAAACTAGTGGCGAAAGAAACAGTGAAAATGAGGATGTGCTCAAGAACTTTTCTAGAATTACTTCTAGCGATACGCGTGAACAATCCAATTCATCGATTAAAATCATTGTCGATCGTAACAGTCTCTCACAGAACGATCAGCAGACGTCCCCGCGTTCGAAAGTGCCCAATTATTCAGCTCAAACGAATGAAGAATGTTCCACGAGTACCGGTTTAGTTATTCTCGAGGAAGGTCTCGCGGACGATGACTCTTGGGTCGAGGAAGTGTCCCACGACGAAGACGAACAAAGTGTTACGACAGCTACGGAGGAAAGCTCCGAGGACGAGGCTACTAATAATCTCGGTGATCGTGAAGAAGAATTGCGCGGTTATCATCGTCAGGCTATAGACTTTACGCTTCATACGATCGTCGAAGAATCGTGCGAGGAGAGCGAAGCTGAGCCCAGCCTCGCTGCCAATTCACCGAGAAAGAAACGCCCGCCTTCCGCCTCGGAGTTGGAAAAATATTTCTTCTTTGGTCTCGGTGGTGAAAACAATGTGACAGCGACGAGCTCCCGGGAGATTGACAGCCTCTCGGAAACTTCTTCGATCTATTCCGAGGGCCTCGAATCGTTGGGTCAGGACGAAACGAACACGGGTAACAATCAGGAAAACGCGAACAAAGGGTCCAACGAGTTCCTCAATTCTTCGAGACTAGAAAAATATTTTCTTTCCGAATTTCTTGGTTTCGATCAAGATCGACGTGATTCTGACGGCTCAGTTGGCAGTGATTCTGAAGGACGCCCCAGTCCGGAGGCACAACGTCGAAAGCGTCTGGTGCGTGCTCGTGGAACCGGAAGATCGTCGCACAGTTCCTCTCTCGACAATTTATTGGCTCTCGCTCAAGGCTCCCAAAACTTGAGCCTACAAAACTCTCTTCAGGACTTGAGCCTTGCCCAGGATTCTCAAGAAACGCTTTCGGAAGGTTCCTCAACGGAGACCGATGGCGCCGAAGAGGCTGGACAAACGCCGGCTTTCGGTACCGATGGCCAATTCGACACGGTCAAACGTAAAAAGAAAAAACCACGAAATCTCGGCACTCAGAGTCCACGTGTCACGGACGATCGGAGCAAGACACCGGAACCAAAGGAAACGATAGTCGTTGATGTACCGGCGGAAAACGAAAACGAAACGATTAACTCTGACGAGGAGAGAGCGAAAACACCTCAACCTGAGAGCTGCTCACTCCACTCATCCTCATCCTCGTCTTCGCAAAACGATGGTGCACGTGGCTCTCAAGCAAGTTCGAGCGACACGAGCTCGTCACGCGGTAAGCAAGCATCGCGAGATTCAGGATTCGTTGGAAGCTGCGACGATCTTTTGCAGCAGCATCAAAAATCGTCGAATAACGATGGTCAGCCACACGACACCAACTCCGAGAAAGATTGCCATTCTCGTCCGGAGCGAACACATCGCGGTAGCAGCCATGAAAACGACAAGAGGCGAGGCAAATCGGAGATTCATCATGGACCGAGCAATCTTCAACCTCCACCGAATGCTTCGCTCTCGCGGAAGGACAGTTTCAACAATTGGTCGAGCGACGAGGAAACGAATTTGATGATGTCAAAAATGCGTCAATTCTTCAAAACAATGGTAGCGAGTACAAATTGCCCGGTTGCAGCAGCGAGTAACTCGAGTGGACCGTCCCCAGCGCCAAGCCCAAGACTCACCGGTTATTCCAGAGTGAAAATGTCCTCGCAGAATCGTACGAAACCACCGCAATTGGTTTACTTTGAAAACGAATTAACGAGATTGATGAAAACGGTGCCAGGGATAAGGGACGAGCAAGTACGCGAGATCGTCGAGTATTTGAGTTCCGAGGACACTTGGTCGGATTCTTACGATAGTTCGGACTATACGAGTTCGGATCTCGAGGGTGCTGCGGGTGGTAGAAGATCGGCGTTACAGGAACAAATATCTCAGAGCTGCCAGCAAATAATCAATAAATTCGATACGAACTCTGGTGAACGAATCACCGCTGCTATGGCTCCTCCGACAGCAACATCCACGAGATACTCAACAGCAGTGGAAAGAACGAGAGAAGAAACGCCGAGTGTCGCAACGGCTCAACACCAACAACAACACCAACAACAACAACAACAACAGCAACAGCAACAGCAGCAGCAACAGCAACAACAACCACAACAGCCACAACCTTGTTTGGGTCGTGATACGGCTTTTGTTTACCAAAAACTTGTTCAAAGCTTCACAAAAATAGCTGCTGATGGCCCGAGCTCCGATACCAATTCCACGCCGCATAGCAGTCCACCTTTAATTGCCAAAGTTATGCACCACATTGGCAGTCGATTAGTCGCCCTTATGCACGAAGTTTCCGAGGGTGGGCCAACCGTCCAGCCACACGCGACCTGGCGAAGATACGCCCAACATCATCATCGGGCACCATCTTCAGCCTCAACAACAGAGGACGACGATTCAACCTCAGACTCGACGAATCCACCCTCTTCCAGTCATTTGCCAAGATCCAAATCTCACGATCCTCTGCTCCTGATAAACGGACATCCTGCTACCGGTGGTGGACAAGAAGGCGAGGAACGCGAAGCCAGCGATTACGAAAGATTCTCCTGGCGCGGCAGCTTCGAATCTGCACTCATGGCCGCCGACTCGAGAACCAAACTCAGCCTCTTGGCTTGCTCCGGTGACGTTAGTGCAAGTGCTAGTGCGAGTGCTCTTGCCATGGCTGCCAAAAGACGCAGCGCCGGTGATTTGTTGTTCAACCCAAAAAGCTTCTCTCGCGAACAACTCGATCGCGTGCGGAGTTGTGGCTCCATCGGTGGTGGCACTGGTGGCGGAGTCACTGGCTCCGGGGGCTCGATCGAGGAAAAAATCTGGAGCAATCGAAGGCGATCCTCCGTTCCCGACGCCAATACACGTGGAGAATCCGGTAAGAATCTTTCCAACTATCGCGCCCGATCATCCGACAAATCTGTCGAATTCAATTTTCAACAATATTCGCAGAGTTTATAAAATTATAATCGATTCAATAATCGCCTCCATCCACAAGCCTACGGACCAACCAAACTCCATTTTTCATTAGAAATATCGAATTTAATAAAATCGAACTTATCCCAAGGAAATTGGCATTAGTTCGATAGTTCAAATAATTTTCTAAGGTTCTCATTTCCATTTCCGACATTTCCAACAATTTTTCAACTCACAACGATTTCTCCGTTGTGCTATAAAAGAATAGTGATCAAAAGTATGTTCATACGTCTGAAATCTTTTCGTTTCTTCCGGCCTCCCCATACTTTCGTCGTTACTCCTAAATTAACGATTTTTTATTGAATTTCCAAGTATTTTTCATTTCGCGTCCCGGTTATGATTCGTTTGTTGCTACTTTTGTGACTAAACTCAGGTGCATCAGCCGGAGACGATGATACGGAAGATGAGCTCGAATACGGTGGTGATCCTCGGGCCACGACACTGCCAAGAGGAATGCAAGCAGCGAATGCAGCTTCTGCCGCAACCAACTCACTGCCAAGACTGCCTGCGTCGACAAATTCAAGCGGCGGTGTCACAGCGACACTAAATCCGACTACACCGATGCACAAAGCACACAGTGTTTATCACTTTTTGCCACAACATACCGGTGTCAAATCGGCGAGATACAGACCTCCAGGTTTCGCGAGAAACAGTCTCGGAAATGCTGGTGCCAATAGCGGACCAAAACGTGCGGTAAGCGCTCCGGGCCTCCAAGTCACCGGCAGTCAATCGACCAGTGGAAAACGCGAAAACACGAGAACCCGAAGGCAACAGCAAGCGATATCTCTTACACCCGGTGAGTCTTATTATCGAGAAACATCATTAAATCCTCGCAAATTCTTACAGAGCCACAAAGACGAGAAAAGAGTCTGAGAGCAAAAGGGGAAGAGGGGAGTTGAAAGTGGTTAGGAATTTTATTAGCCCACGCAGAAAACTCTTCCACGAGAACGTAGACGCAAAAAAATCATGAGAAACTGCTATGATGAACGAAAAAAATCTCCGTTTCCTCGATCGATGAATTATTCAATAAATTAAACATTTCGTTTAAACTTTTTGAGAAACGTCTACAAAATATCGCAAAGACGAAGATATCGTACGCGAAAAACGAGGGAAATAAATTGATGAAATTTTTGTTCAGATGACCTAAAAATACCAAAGTAACGATATAAAACCTGAAATATTTCACTTCAAAATCGAGCAAGTGCGAGACAGGTTGGAGTTCAATGGACGCGAAAATTTATTCCTAACTGAACGAGATTACAAGCGTGTATATTGGCATGCGTCTGACTTTTGCTCTGGAATAACGAATCTTTATAGATATATCTATATATATTTACAAACTCGTGTATTGTGATATCCCACGCCTTCTACGACTACACGAACACAAACACATACGCACAAGCAACATTGAGAAATCCAAGTATCGTTTCAGCTAAACTCGGCCGCGCCTTGTCTCGAATTTGACGGTAAATTAAGTGAGCCGTTCGAAACTAGAAGACAGACAATTTGTCCCAGCATTTCAGCGAAGCTTTCGTAAATAAGATCTTGTCAATATCGAGAAAAGGAATTTCCTCAATTTCTTAATAAATGGCCCTTCGTTCGCTCCATTATTTCGAAATGGTAATGTGAAAGGTTGAGAATTACTTTTCTCCTTAGGTCCCTTTTTGCAATTAACAGTGATTATCGGTGATACTAAAAAAAAAAAAAAAAATTTCAACTCCGTACGACCGGAACAGATTGACAGGAAAAATTGAAGAAAAAGAATCATGTTATCAGGAGGTTTTTGAGTATTGCGATTGGAAGCAGACTTTACGAGACGAACGGCTTGATTAAGAATTCTTGAAACACTTCGATACACGTCTATCCAGTTGAGGCTCCAATTTTCTGCGTCGAGTTGAATATGAGAAAAAAATTGATCGAAAATCTTGATTAACTGTTTATTTTCAATAGATTGCTCGTCGCTACGAGCGTTGTTGCTTGACGAACGATAACATATTTTCCATTGTCTCGCCGCTCCCGAAACGCAGGTGAACGTCACGGAGCATTTCGCTTATGTCGAGCTACGCGACTATATCGCGTATTCGCAATATCGATATTTCATATACATACATAACCGAGTGGAAAGTTGAAAGCAATTCGCACGGGATATTAGTCACGATTACGGATTTCTTACACAATTTATCAATTCGTTGGGACATTTTTTTCGTGTGCAGTCGCTACAACGAGTCATATCATTTGAATAAGAAGAAAGTAAAAAAACTTTGTACCCGAAAAAGTTGAAACATCGCGAATAATTACAATTCGGTCGTCATTACAATTAAAATATCGCAAATAAAAATACATGGGAAAACCTGACGGTCGCCTTCTGACGGTTATCTCTTTTAAAATTCCAGCAATTCGCTAGATTTTTCTTTTTTTTTCGAATATCAGCCACGGCCGCGGCACTATAATTGTTTTTTGTTGTTTTATGATCGCGAGAAGTCACGGATGGAAATTTCGTCATCTAAATAGTCATACATACTTCCTGAATATAGACTTTGCACCGTACCCGGACGTTCATCAAGTTTCAATCTACCGCGGCAAGGGCAATATCTATTCATTTATATTGTGCGATGTAATTAAAGTATAAAATTACGAAACTCGCGCGCGCCATGGTATTCCTATAGTTATCGAAACAATAGCTTGGAGCACGTCTTCCCAGGATTATCGTTGTTGTTATTCTTATAAAAGTCTTTTCTCGATTTCCAATGAATCATCGCGAGAAGCAGCGAAAAGGGAAAAAAAATCCTTATCTCAGAGTCACAAAGTATTTCGTAAAAAATTTCAGTCGAAAAACACTCCGTACGGGTATTATGTGGAGGATGTTGTGACAACTGATGGAATTAATGAAAATTTGGGACGAACGAGTTAACGGGTGAAAACGTTTGAGGAAAAGAGTCTAGCAAACGTCGCCTGTGCTCCATACTCGGTGTAAACCGGCAATGAGAACGAACGGTATGCGAACGCGCCGAAGCGTGACCCACCTCAGTTTCGGAATGCGTGCCAAAGTTTTTTTACTTGTGGCAATAACAAACGGTTCTTTCATCCATTCACCAGTCGCATCAATGACGAGGATTTGAAAAAAATTACTCATCTTTTTATTTCCGATGTATCGAGTCAATGACAGTTACTCATTGACTTAACAGCGTTTTTCCATTTCCGGTTGCGACAAAAATGATCGTAAGTTTGCGGAGAAGAGTATTTCACTGAAAACGCTCCATTTTTTATTGTTTTTCGATCGAAACGACCAATCAATTTCCTTCATTTTCTCACCATTGACAATTTTCATTAAATTAAAAAAAGGTTTTATAGAAATTCAAGTTATTGCTGCATAGTTCAAGAACTCAGTGAAAAACAGTGCCCTCGTGAGCACAAAGTCATCGTCAGAAAACCGTGGAAAAATTTCTCCACTCTATTTAGGTGATCCGTGCAAGTTTCAGCACCAATTAAGAATAATTCACCGAGAGACTTTCGCATCCTGTACTCTTGGCTCGTAAACCTGCACGTGTTTACTCCGTAACGCGCCTATCATATTTGTACTCCTCCTACTACTATAAGCATGAGCGAAATGTGAAAAAACCTTCGGTAAACTCTATTTTTGCATCGACATTTCAAAGTGACTCTTCGAGTTTTCCTATGACGAATGTTCCATCCGACATTTGGAACGATCCTTACTGGGAGGCAAAAAGTTGTCTAATTACAAAACTTGGATTATTCCAGAAAATTTTATCTTTTTTTTTGTTTTCAAACTTTTTCATCGGTTAATTAATTCCCGATGCCAATAATTATGCACTCAATATACATATAATTATTTAATAACAATATAATCCAACGAAGATTTCGATAAAATAGAGTAAATTAATTGCCTTACGAAAGATTCGAATCAAGTGTCGATAGGTAACACTCGTGGTAGTTTCGGACTGGATAGAACGAAAGTTTAATCTTTTATCAGTCACTAGACTGTGGAAAAAGCAAACATAAAAGCGAACTGCTAAATCCACCTGTGTCTATCGACACATCTTTCGGGTAAGAAATTACAACAAAAGCGTTAAAAGAGAAGATCGAGATAGAAGAATATATAGCGTCGATATTAACGCGTGAACTGGCGAGTTTTCCAAAAGAATAGTCATTGCTTAGGAGAGTGCAAACACTATACGTATTGCCGGCTTTTGCTAAACCTTGACACACATTTCACCATTCTACGAACGCGCTACTCGCACGTAGTATAGAAAATAGTAGTAAATGCATTCTCGGTCTCCTCTGCAACGAGATAAACAGCGTAGATCGCGAGAACATCGGACTGTACTCTTGTGTAGAGCCAGCCGAGTCAGAACTGATTAGAAAGTACGAGAGGGACGAGTTGGAACGTTGAAAAAAGAAAACATGACTCCGGAGGCGTTTCCAATCGATCAAAAACTGACAGAACTGCGACTCTCTCGTATTATTTCTAGCGATCTCACTACAATAGCGAATTCACGATTTTTAAACTCGAAGAATTTCTAAACATTCATTGAATATTCATACCAAACGAAATCGTTGATTGATATTTTAATTTCGCGCCAGGTTAATTTGCACTAACATCAAACCGTGTAATTATTGGCTTCTTTCTATCCAAGTCCTTTGATAGCGTTGTTAAAACTTTTACATATTCATGTCAATGTAATGAAAACTGGGAAATTGGAGTAATTCGATTCTTGTATCATTTATTCGTGCAGTTAAACTTTGCAGCTAATTGTTACAGGCACAGCATCCAACGTATACAAATTTAGCAGCTAATTTTGTAAAACTCTTTGGTCACTACGATTTCGATCTCTGTTCATAGTTTCGTTTATGAGTTTTCAATGATTCTCCGACAACTTCATATTCTTTGCTTCGCGAGCATTACTTTTTGAAGCTTTTACCAATTGTACGGATATTTGACCTTGAAATATCAGAACTGACTTCCGGTCGAGATTGAGGGCAGGAAGTCGGGCTTATCAGGTTATTTTCTCATGGCAGTCATCACAGCGGCACACGTCCGTGACTAGGTTCTCAGGCTTAGATGAAAAAACTCTCGTGGCAGTAAAGCTTCAGATCTTTTGAGAGTCGAAACGATCTTAATTACTGTATTCAGAGCATTTGAAAGCAGCAGTTTTTTAAATTGTCAAAACTTGGAGAATGTCAACGAGTCGTAGTTATTCTACGTTCGATTCCCCAAAACGATTTACCTGGTCGACTGGTAATGTGGCGAGACACGTGTCTTCATTGTGGCGATTGGAATTTTGTTGCGGTGGTTGCTTACCTCGAAAGCGCGATAATAGCTCATTCCCGAATGGCAAAAAACACGAGCATGTTGAGAACAATAAGGAAACTACGGGACCGTGTACACCTTCGATAGAATTATTGGAAAAAAAAAGTGTCGTTGATTCACAAACCGGAGAACCAACGATCGAGGCTAAAAGTTCAGCGACACAAGTCACGAGAAAAGAGAAAAATAATGGCGAAAATCGTGACGATAGCAATGAAACTGATGGAGGCAATCTCGACTTATCTAAACATGGTATTGAAGTGAAAGTTTCCGAGTTTTTGGAAACAGGACGTGAATCCATTGTGACTTCCACGGTGTACAACGTTTCCCCGCAAAACTTCAACGTCTCTCCGGAGAAAACAATATTCTCAAAAGTTTTGAAAAAAAAAACAAGCTCGTTTGGCGTCACTTTTGGCGAGAATGTCATCCACGAAGCTAACGAAAATGGCTCGGAAATTTCTAGTGGTTAATTATTATTTGTTCATAAAAATATAATTTTATTTCCCCACATTTATTTATTTTTTGTCCAACTGCTGTAAAAAATTTTTTATCAAAAACTTTTCAAGTTGGAGAGTTTATGAAAATCTTGAACTTTTATGAATTATGAATTATGGATTATGAAAATCAAGGCTAAAAAAATCAACGTGCAATCGCCGCTTGCTTCATTTTGCACGGTGCCTTATAGAATATTAAAATATCGTAATTATGCAATTTTAAGGATTCAATTAACCGCTCAAATTTGCTTAAATTCCAGACGATGGAAGCAGTCTATCCGAGGCATGCAGTACGCCTATCATCGGCGCTGGTTCTCGAGCCATATCGAGTAATGCCGTCACGGATATCGACGACATGGATCGTGGACTGCATTCCGGTCATCTGGCTACTCGGGCCTCACTGTCCAGTCTCGGTGTAAGTGACTAAACACGAAAGTCAATTGTTCTTCCATTAACAGTCGGGATCGATTTTTTCTCATTTTTTTGTCGTTCGTATTAATTCTCCAGGCAAGATCGGACTCGATGGCGTCGGTCTACAGCGGAGCTGGCGAGGGCAGATGGTGCGGTTCCGTAGCTGTGCGAGGAGAAGTCGAATTTTCACTTCAATACGATTACAAACAATTAACATTCGAGGTCCACGTAACACAGTGCAAAGATTTGGCACCAGTTGATGTCAAACGAAACCGTTCTGATCCGTGAGTCCAAATTCCGATTTTCAGGCATATTTACTTTTTTTTACGTGCAAGAAAAAGGCTTCTGCATTTTTTTTCCAAATTGACATGATTTACGATGAAAATTGCAGGTACGTCAAGGTTTATCTTTTGCCCGATAAATCGAAAAGTGGCAAACGAAAAACGAAGGTTAAAAAACATACATTGAATCCAGTGTTCGACGAGACCCTCAAGGTAAAATGAAACTTCACGATCTTTAAAGTAGTTTGGTCATTAGACAAAAGGTTGGCAAAGTCATTTGATTTTTTTTTCTTTAAATTTTTTTATAATTAATTCAGTGATTTACTCTGTTGTAATGTTTTTATTTATTTACTCAACGTTTGCCTCTTTTTTTCCATCAGTTCCACATGAGCCTGAATGGCTTGGAAACGAGAACTTTGTGGCTGACCGTCTGGCATTCTGACATGTTTGGCCGAAACGACTTCCTCGGCGAAGTCAGAATGCCTCTCGAGAATAAAATATTCGACGATCCAACACCAAAGTGGTATCCTCTCCAAGAAAGGGTGAGACTTTCAACACTTTTTCTTCCACGCCGCTAAATAATTAATGAGAATCTTGTTTGACTACTTTTGAATATTCTTCGCTTTTTTCTCACAGACCGAGCCTTTCGACGATCCGATTTCGTACAAGGGTGAGGTTATTGTTGGATTGAAATTCGTACCGCCCGATCCGGCCCAACTCGAGCGCGAACGCGAGATCGGCACGGAAAATCGTGGACTCTCGAAAGGCCGGAAAAATTGGAGCCGTGGCTCTCTCCACGTTCTCGTCAAAGAAGCGCGAAATCTTCAGACGAGAGCGAAAAATTCAGGAACTTGTGATCCATTCTGCAAAAGGTAAACTTGCTTGCTGAGGTCTGAGGAATAATTTGCAGAGCCTGGTCGAAATATTTTTTTAGCTTCTTCGTCTGCATTAAAAATTAATCGATCATGTTTCTACTTTCCAGTTATCTTCTGCCCGATAAAGGACGATCGGGAAAACAAAAGACTGGTGTTGTACGAAGATCAGGAGGATCGCCGGTTTGGGGTCATACTTTTGTCTACAAGGACGTGAGTCTCCAAGAACTTGCCGAACGTGGACTCGAGCTCACCGTATGGGATCATGATCGAATAGCCAGTAACGAGTTCTTAGGAGGAGTCCGTTTCAATCTTGGTTCCGGTAAGTTTCTCTTGATTATGCGATTGAAAATGTATCGCAACTCATACTAATTCTTGCAACTGCCGAATCGGTACTATTTATGCCCAATACAAAAACGGAATAAAACAGAATAAGTCTCAACAGCCTAGAAAAATATCAACAACCTGAGATTTGGAAATTTTTAGCTGATAAATTGCAAAAGTCGAATTTTGCGTCGAACGAAAAAGTTTTTTATGGCGCGAACGATCGGAATTTAATGGGTTGACCGATCTTTAATTTGCAGGAAAACATTATGGCAAAATCGTCGATTGGATGGACGCAACGGGACGAGAATTGTCATTGTGGCAGAGTATGCTTGAGAGGCCAAATTTTTGGGTCGAGGGTGCTGTTACGCTACGACCAAACTTACACAATCACGTTAAGGGTAGTGGAACATAAGAATGTACTAAACAGGGATGGATAAAATGGACGAAATGCCTATCGGAGAGCGAACAGCAAAGTACTCAGCAAATCGATCTCCAGGGGGAAACTTCCGCGAGCTTTTATAACAAGGTTTTTCTACTTCATCAACTTGATCATTGTGTCTGCGAAGCAGAGTTGCGTATTTTCAACTCATTGAGCTCAAACCATACGACAGTTAAGAAACGTCGAAAAAAAAAATCAACATCTTCGTTTCGAAAAATGCCAAGTCCCTCTTCGTTCCCAAACGAACTTTTTCCAATTTTCTAGCCAACTCGGACATTGATTATAAGGTCGAAAAACGGAAAACTCCCTTAGAATTGTCTCGAGATGTCAGGGAAATAAAACTAAAGCAACGACTCTCCGGGCGTAGTTGTTCATCTTTCCTATACAAGAATCCGGGGGTCCGCGCCAAAACTGATATTATTGATTCTACGTGGCCAAGAGTACTTAAATCAGTGATCCCCACTTTATCGAAAACGTGCTGAGAATATTGCAAAACGATGAATTCCTCTTCCAGCGGGAAGAAGATACTTCCATGTTTTTTTACGTGATGTAAGAAAAAATGTACTCCGGAAATATACGGAGTATTTGAAAGTGATCGAAATATACGAGATATCCGGATATACCACGAGAATAACGAACCGGAAATAAAAAGTTATGTATACAAATATACAGATATATTTATACATAATAGAAATAATAAGTTTATAAATCGATGGTTATATAAGTTGATCTATGTTATGAATAACAAAAGTCCTATAGTACTTAAGGTATTGCTACGAGCAACGATTACTTAAATGGATAAATTATAGTTATTAGATTTCTGAACAAAAGAAATGCAAGGCTGAGTTAATCATTCGTAATCGTTTATTTTCGCGTTACATTGCTCTTTGCTCTTTGTATATATATATAAACAATAAATCCCGTATGGTTGAGTCAATTTATCGAGAGTACTTAACGCGAAGTAGGCGCGTATTATTTGCGACATGAGATTTTCGATATACACCAATTTTTGAAGCTTCGACGAGTCTTTATTCGGGTAATCGTTTATGAAGCCTTAAAATTGAATGAAAAAAATAAACAAAGTTGAAACAGGGTGGTTAGAATTAAATCCTGAACTGCGTCAAAATTTGTAGAGTATAAATTCCAATGGAAATACAATATTGTTGCGACGCTTTCCCACAGTCAATTTGACGATCGAAGTTTGCTTAATTTTTTGTTATTTTATTTTATTCATTTGTGCAATACGTGCGTAGAATTTTTCTTTTCTCGATAATACGAAAACAGGACCAATTTTTCTGTAACGACAAACTTCGAACATCACCTCAAACTCAACGATTAATCATGTGTCAACAAAATCTTCTCAACGCGCGCGACAAGTATTAACCATCCGTCGCAAACCAATTATTATTAACTTTTTCAAATACATATATATGTATATGTACGCGTATGGTTGAAAATGTAGACATCCATTTACCAATGTACATGAGAATAAATCTTTTATACCTTTACTCAAACGTTTCGAATCAGTCATTGCAATTTACGTGAGACTCACACATATCGTTGTTATTCGTAATCTTTTTGTGTAAGATGTAAAAAAAGGAGTTGCTGATTGTATTTTTAACGATGATCACGATGTTCCCATGTTCGTCACAGATCGTTGTTGCAAATGAAACGATTGCCTTCCGAATTTTTTCCGGAATAACGATACCGACATTTGCCATATGCACCTGAGTGGATGAAACATTTTTTTTTCCTCATTACTTTCATTCAATCGAAATCTTAGCATTTTCTGCGATTCCGATGAAACTGTTAATATTCGTTTAATTATTTTTCGGTATTTTACTGCAAGTCGGTTATTTCGAGAAGGAATTTTTTATCGTAATACCTTTGTGATCCAGTGGATTCCTTTGGGACGATGGCAAGGGCGTGTAATTGACGTCGAGGATCGTATCTATTTCATCGAAACCCGTTTCCGTTAATTCCGATATTTTCAGAGGTGCCAATTTCACCGTACGCAAAAGGCGTCCCCTGCTCCGAGCGTCTATTTTTTCTTGTTGCGTTATTCCACGAGAGTCGAGAAATCTAAGTGTACTTGGCAGGGTGTGTATTGCGTACAATCGGTAACGCTCGTAATCGGCCTCGTCGCTCGTCGTATTCGCTGTCAACTGATCCGGATATCCGGGATTTCCCAAGAGACTCACGTATTCTATGTTCGGACAGCATTCTTTAATCTTCTCCAGAACTTCGTCGATGTCAATTACCTATTCATACAAAAACGAGAATATGATTAAAAATCGTTTGTAGCGAACCATATTTTTAGTTTTTCCAAAATTTTGCGTTTTTGTTTCGCAGGATTTGAAAATTCTCAATAATGCTTGAGTAAGAACATATACAAATCCCCTCGAGTTTACAGACTGTCGAGGCTGCTCGTCATCGGCAAATATCGAATAATCTAGAAAATACTCGGAAATTAAAAAAAAAAAAAAAAAACGATTTTTAGAACTTGTCACCGAAATAAGTTTCTCTTTCTGTATTCACTGGGAGCTGGTAAGTCTTCCTAATAGGAAAATCTTCTTCCGCCAAGTTAAAGTTGCAAATCATTGGTTGGAAAAGCGATCCCAATGAATCCAACGATTTCACGTCAATTTCCAACAGCGAAAAAGTTTTTTCGATGAAAAATGTTAGTATTGCGATACGATCACGAAACTTCGCAATTAGAAAAAATCTGGTGATCGAATTCACAACCTCGAATTCCATGAGACAAGAAAAATCGATGGTTCAACAGTTTTTTTTTTTGAAGAAATTTGGTATGACGATTTTTTTTTTTTGATAATTTTAATATTGCGTATGAAATTTCATGAAATCGTTGGGATTGAAAGTTTTCCTATTTCCTATGACTCTGAGCGAGCTCACATTATACTGGATAAAATTATTTCCACGAATAAATTTGCAAGTCATCCCAAAAACCGGTTCGCTGTGTATGCGCTCATTGCGCGAAAAAAAAAATAGTATAACCAACGAAGTATATATGACGCAATATGCACATCTCAAAGAAAATGAAGTAACATTTCTAAACTCGAGTGTGACTTCATGATTTTTGAAATTCGAAATGGAGGTGGATCTAACACATTTCCAATGCGAGATTCAGCCATTACCATCAAACATCAAAGCCTCCATATACAGCATATCGACTGCAGGACTTTTTTCGTCCTAGGCTGGTGGCACGAGAGCCTGATGATTTTCTGTTCGGAGTAAATTGGTTGATCGATCGCAATAAACCGCGAAATTAAAAGTATCTTCTGCAAATTCCTTGATGGGATATTGCCAGGGAGAAGATAATATCAAAAATGACTACGTCATCGCATGGTTCGCTGGTCCCACGTCGCCTTTCTAAAGGACTTTAGCAAAATCATAGTAATTATTTATTGAAAATAGCAGAACCTTTGACATTTTTTGCACAATTTTAGATAAAAAATTACTATGTACTTGGTAAAATCTCTCAGAGAGACAAAATCGTACCACGAAACTGTGAAATCATAGTAAATTTTTATATAATTTTCGATAGGTCAGCATGTTTTTTATGTCTCAGCATTTTTTATGGTGAAATCTATATATTTTCGTCGAGTGGACATTCTACAAATACGCACTTGGCGACAGCGCTAGGCTAGATGTTAGAGTCCCAGGGATAAACATCGACGACTCTGGGACGTATCGGAAGGCCCGGAGTGCTAGCTCTGGAGCGGGGAAATACGAGACGACGATCGAGGAGTTCGGGTCAAAGGGCTCGAACGACACATTCGGCTGAGAGACATCAACGGAGAATATTCTCAAAACCACGACTGCTAATTAGAGTTGTTATCTATCAGTAGCTCTATTAACCTTTTCGCCCAAGTCTCAGATTTATACTATTTATTGTTAATCAGTATCGATTATATTTGACCATTTATATTCATCTTACGTACGGGCATTGTAATAAAAACGTAACTGTGTGAATTTTAAAATATAATTGACTACAATGGGCTCAACGTACTCCAAAATACATTCACAGTTTTGCGAAAATTGATTAGAGTCCGGATAAGACAGTTCGCGGAAGCTCTATCCATCAATATCATTTCACCTTGAAATAATCGAGCGTCGAAATCTAGTTCCCGATCTAGCTATATGAGTGTGCGTTTGCTGCTGGTATCAAATTTGGATATAGAGTTCAATGACTTGGTGTTCCGGCGGTGCCTTATCTCACATAACGATTTTCAACTCGGATAACGGACAAAAGGTGGGAACTCACGGCGATGAAATAAATAAACGTTTCAGTCATTAAGAAAAGTAGCAGAAACCTTGTTATTGTTGAGGCTTAGAGTTGTAAGTGTTGGCATTTTCGGCAGAGTCCTGAGATCACGTAGTTTGTTGTTATCGAGAATGAGTTGTTGGAGATTAACGTAGTCGCCGACTGACGAGATAGACGTCAACTCGTTATACGATAAATCGAGGCTGGCACAATCATTTCCAATAACTCGCACCAAGCCGCTCGGAATTCTCTCAGCACGTTGTCCCGTGTACCATGCCTTAGGGAAAGTAAACAAAAAACACGCATAACAGAAAAAAGGATCGAGTAATAAATCGCCAACGAGGCATTCGATATCACAGATTTCGCGGTTATATACCTCATTGTTTTTAATCGTAAGAGCGCTCCTGTTGAAATCGTGCTCCTTTACACCCGCCATTTTGAATCATCTTCTCCCACGTAAACAAGCACACGTATATATTAATAATAATCATAATGCAAGCGTACAAAGTTTACGATAACCTCGAACATGTTTTTTTAGTGCTTCACGTTTGTTTACAAATTTCGAGCAATTTACAAGCCTTATAAGTATAACTTCGGCTCGTTGGTCTAGGGGTATGATTCTCGCTTAGGGTGCGAGAGGTCCCGGGTTCAAATCCCGGACGAGCCCAATTTTTTTTCTTTTGTCTTGAAAATAATGTTGCATTTTCAATTCAATTATCAAAGAAAAAATAAAATTATTTCGAGTGGAGAATTCGACTGTTGATTGGGGAATGAAAAACAAAATCAGGAAACGTTCAACTAAGTCGGACGATCTTCTACGATTCTCGCACGATCATGCGTCATAATTTCTCGTCGAAGAAAAAAACGTTATACATTGAGTATTGTAACGTAATATATTTGAGGTACACAATTATAACAAATATCCATAGTTCATGTATATATGCTGTGCTGTGTTTAACCACCGTTCAACGGTACATACAGAGAGCACTGACATGAATACAAGAAATTTTAAACTCTATTAGCAATTCAGATTCGTCATTACGGTCGTCTTTTCCGTATGTTAAAAATTCATACCGGGTAACTTGTGGGCGAGCACGTGCGAAATAAATGAGGTTTTCTCAAGATAAAGGCTTCAGAATACCTGGAGTAATGTGGGGAGAGTATGAATCATTATACGATGTCGAAATACATGGAGGAAGAATCTGGTGTTAGTAATAATCGATGACTGTTCTAAGCTTGTGAAAGTATTCATGTATTTTTCGTGAAAAGTGCTTCAGGTGGCAAAAACTATACTATCGATGAAATTGTGGACTTGAGCGAACTATATTCCACTTCGAAAGTCAACAATCGAGACATGTAACGATTTTCGCTGTACTACTTTTTATTTCCCTCGTCAACAAGGCGCATAATCTTTCGTGCCACATGTTCGAGACACTTGGGTATATATATAAATACACTTCTGGAACTGTATGTATAAACATATTTATATATGTATACACATATACATCGCTGAAGCCTCGTTCTATTACAAAAAATATCAAGACCATTCGAAATTATCTTATCAAGGTGCGTTCACACTTGCCAACACATGTGTGAATATTTCCAATGTAAATACGAATAAAACAGTTTTCTATACCATCGAGGAATTTTGGAAACGCGAAACAAAATTCAGGTTCGAATAACGCATATTCCGAAAATTTGTGACAGTGAACACATGTCGCTCAAATCTTTCGAAATAGGTATCTGCACTCCGTGCAAAATCCGAAACCATTGGTCGAAAATATAATTCACGTTTTCATGCCGACGCGGTGTGGCAGAAATTTTTTGTAAAATACAAGCAGCGATCAATCGTCCGTGCGTTTTAATTATGCATGTAATGGCAGTGTTGTTAAACAATCATGTTGCCATAGAATTTACTTATCAGCACGTTCAAAAAAGGCATCGCTCTTTCGGTAGATTTGTTCGTGAAATGTAAACACACCTTAAAGCGATAATCCGAATTGCTGACACGAAATGCATACTTCCAAAAATATTATGAATTACAGAAACTGTCGATCCAAACTTATTTCTCACGCAATTGATCGGTGGGCTTCATATAATATTCCTTGACGGATTCACAAGTCACTTCTACTGCATTGTTCTTTATTTTTCATTTATTCAATGGACCCGGCTGATTAAATCTTCCATACTCAACTGTGACACCGTCTATTATTCTTGGTCGTGCGTTTGTACATACCCCGTACATACATTCGACGTGCATTTGTGTTACCATACTACTACGTGACACATACACGGTACACGACGGTTTCAAGATGGCGACGGTGACACATTTGTCGTACTGTCAAATCGGCTTGGGATACGCCTTGATAAAAACTTTTTTACATCATCTTCTATAAACACATCGGTCTAATAATGAATTTCGTGAGTACAAAAAACGCTAAATAGAATAAATATTTATCAGCATCATGGTTTTGTCAAACATTCACATATAACGTTGTGTTGCTGGATTCGTGACGAAAGTTCGTAACGCGTTCTGTGCGACCACCTTTCGCTCATTTTTCTCTTCTCGAGAGGCTATCTCGTACGAAAATCGAATCTCGTTATCCGCGATATCACATGCCGTTTCGCAAGCGGCACTTGTCGTCGTCGATAAATCATTTAACTGTGCCCTTTGTATGCTGAAAAAAATAATACGACAAAGTCTTCACTCGCGATTATTATATTTTGTCACATTGTTTTTCTGTTCATATTTACCCATCGTAAGTATTGTTTAGCCTAAATTTATGACTGCTAGGGATAAAATATGGAAGTTGCATGTTCCAATTCTTGTTTTTGCTGTCCCATTGGTTTTGTCAATGAAAATCAAAAATGTGTGTGTATATTTTTTGTCTTGGAGATGTGAGAAGGTGAGAGAGACAAAGATAGAGAGAAAACAGAGCACTGGAGAAAAACCAGAGCTCTCCCGTGTCAACGGAGAACATAAAAAATGGAGGCTATTGTGGCGGTAGTGGAATACAACTATGTAGCTCAAGAACCGGATGAGCTAACGCTGAGAAAAGGCGACATCATTAAAGAGATCAATGTGATGCACGGAGGTTGGTGGGAAGGTACCTTGCGGGATAGGCGCGGCATGTTCCCGGACAATTTTGTTAAGGTAGAATTGGGCTTACGAACATGAAAATTTAGTAAATTTGAAAAATTTTAATCTCTATGAAATATCGTAGCATTGGGCGGAAGGGCGATAGTTTTCCAAACAGAGTAGGGCAATGTTTACAGCTTTGATGGACCAATTTGTAACATAAAATTTCCTTGCAAATCTGAGATGACGGGTAAATAAAATTTCTCATTGCACAATGCCCAGAAAAACAGAATAATTGCTCGACTCTGTTTCTGTCATAATCCCAAGGATAGTCCTTTTGATCAGCTCGACCGACCCTTCATCGTTCATTCATGTAGAACTTTCCATTTTCATTTGCACAACATCGCACTTGTGTGTTTTCATTCTTCGTCACTGGCTTGCCTATTTACCGCTTTTTTCTTGTAGGTGATAGAAGCATCTTCGGTAGGAGGAACAGCGAGTGGGGCACCGGCTGCCACCAGCACAGTTCCAACTCCAACGACCGAGCCAGAGATCAGTCCGACTTTGAAGCGAGAAGAAGTACAACTTAGAAACGGAAGCGGCAGAAGATGGTGCAAAGTGCTGTTCAGTTACGATCCCTGCAACGAAGACGAGTTGGCCCTTGTGCCTTATGAATCTATAGAATTCCTCGGAGAGGTCGAGGAAGGCTGGTGGAAAGGAAGATTGCGTGGGGCCGTTGGTGTTTTTCCATCCAACTTTGTTTCGCCACCTGCGTCCGAAGAAAAGGAACTGTGCAAAGTACTTTATCCTTACGAAGCAGCGAACGAGGACGAATTGACTCTCGTCGAAGGGGATATCATCACGCTAGTGTCCAGAGATGCTCCCGACAGGGTTAGTACCAATTGAGCATTTGAAATTGGCATTGCGCTGTCAACGTGAATGTAAAATCAGATCAACCGTCTTTTGCTCAAAAATTCTGAATTAAAAAGAGTTATGAATGCAAATTTGCAGGGATGGTGGAAAGGAGAATTGCGAGGTCAATTCGGGCTGTTTCCGGATAATTTCGTTGAGATATTAGGTCCTAAAAGTGAGCAACGTCCTTCGGATTCCGAGTGGCATGAAAATAATCAAGGGACCTCAAAAAGTAGCAGTAAACATTCGTCTTATACACGTCAACGTAGCAAGAAAGCTCACGCTCGAAAAAGTCTCGATGCGCGGCTTGTTCACACAGGTAAATTTTGTTTATCTTTCGGTGCACCTGTATTGACTTGCGCGACGAGACCCAATGCGGCAATGAATATATAATAACTCTTTTTCGTGTTGTTACAGATTCTTCGTCGAAAAAATCTTCGTTATCATCTTCCGCCTCTTCCACAGTGACGACTTCAACGTCACAGGTCACCAGCATCAATAGTAGTATCGATAAGAAGTCGGTAAACAACAATCACTCGTTAATGACGAGTCTGAAGCGCCTCGTGGCGGACAGCACCGTTGATGGTAATGACAGCGCGGACACGGGACTCGGTGAAGAATTGGACGGCGTGGAACGGGGCGAGGGTGCACCCCTGTCTCATTTAACAGCGTCACGCGCTAAAGCCCCGCGTCGACGTTTACCTTCGACTCAACTTTTGCGAAGTCAGACCTCGACGATCAAGGAATCATCGACAAACCTGGTATTTCCACCCACACTCAATTTCAAAATCATTCATAAAATTCATATTTTCGTAATGATTATATTTTTCGAACGAATCATTATTCCAGGAAAACAATATTGCGAATGGGAATGCCGATCCGGTGGTGGAACCGATGCGGGAGGACGAGAGCGATGCTCCCATCGGAATTGCTCGACGAAAGGCGCCTTGGGTAATTTTTTCATTTTCTAGAGAACTCGACGAATAGCATAACGAAATTTATTATCACTCCACGATTCATTCATCCGTCTACGCCTTAACTTACTTCCGTAACCTTAATTCATAGATTTTTCAATGGAATGATTACATTTTTCCACTTTTTCTCTCAAAGCCTGAAAAGCGTTACATTTACTTTGATTTAATTCACAGATAGAAGAACTTAAGCACAATCAGATGGAAAAACGAAAGAGCAATCCTCCGGATAGAGTGGACAAGCCGGAAATAAAGAAAGAACGAAGCTTCCCCCGCTCGATAATGTCAACCAGCGCGAGCGAAGTTAGTACGACCAAGTCACATTTGGATTCCGACGACGTGTGGATCAAAGACAAAGACAAGAGTCCACGTAGTGACACAGCGTCGCACACTTGTCCGGTCTCACCAACGATCACTCCTTCGACACCGGCTTACGTCCCGTATCGGCTTTACAGTCAACTCCTCGATAGGGTAAGTAATCAAAATAATATCGACGTTAAATCGGACCAAGAGATGAGTCTCCGATTCATTCTTTCTAAAAATCAAAAGATGCATTTTTCAAATGAAAAGAACTCATCTCGATGCAATATTCAAACACGAAATACTCATCTCGTTTTTTAATGAATTATGAAAAAAAAACAAACAACAACGAAGGTCGCCACTTTGGAGGAAAAGCAGATAATGTTACAACGAACAGTCTCGAAACTATCGGAGCAACTTATACCGCTATTGGCCAACGCTTCGACGAACAGCAAAGTTTAATGTGCACGATCTCTCAAACACCAAGCCGAATGACGAATCGAAAAAATTAAGAGAGAAAGGAAAAATTTCTATGTGCATTCCTGCGTTGCATCGCTACATGGTCCTGTTTTTTTTTGTTTTGTTTTGTTTTTTTTTTCTAACGAACACTCCGTGTTCATCCGTGATGAAGAAAATGAGTTTTTATGACTATTATTATAGACACCATATTGTTATGACTACTATTATGGTACAATTGTTGTTATATATTTATTTTATTTTTTTCGACGACAGCGATCGCTTTCTTTATTCGCTGATGGCAGCATTTACTTTGCAGTAGACTGTGACGTGATTTTTATCTTTTTTTTCCCCGAATTATCTTCCAATTCCACGTACGTAAGTGCTACGGTATCTACATTACGATGATACTATTTAACGATCAGGAGGCATTTACCATTTGTTTCTTTTGCGATTACCAGAGGATCTCGATTCCCTGACTGCCTAATTTAATTCGTCAGCCGTTTCGACGCTGTAGCCCTTTCTGCATCTCAATTCATAATTACATCGCCCAGAAATTAACAAGATTTTTGCAATTAAATCTTGAACTGCACGATGGCAAAAATTGAAGTAAGATTTTTACTGTTTTTTGGAGAGAAATATTTTTTTTTCCGAAATATAAAACTTTCTTCGTACGAAAAAAATACTTGTTATTTGTTATTCGACATCGTTGCAAAACTCTGGGCCGTGGAATCATGATGATGATCATGTTCGCAGAATTAATTTATAGTTGACGCATTTAGCAGCAAATTAAGATTTCAAAGTACTTAAAAAACAATGAAAAAATCGGTGGGTTCCTAAGAAGAAGAAAAACATACTTAATTTTGTCTCTCTGCATTGTCGAAGAATCAAGCTCGCAATGATCATCGAGTGTTTTGCGTCCCCTTTAAGTTCTACGGTTAAATTGTAAGTTTTTAAAATGTAGGGCAGAAGGGGAAGGAAATAACGAACGAAATTTGAGCGTGCCAATATTTTCCGTTTTGTTCGACATGTTTTCGAGTGTTCTTCGTAGAGGTATCTGTATTCTTCGATTAACCCAACGATTCTGAATTCGAGGATCACAAAATCACAACGTGTGAGTGTGTGTGCGTGCGATTGAAAAATATGACACAAAAGACAACATTCCACCCAGCCATAGCCATTTTTTGAACCGAGCATATTCCTGCTTTTTAACGTTGTTAAAATGGTGCTAATGTGTGGTTTAGATTATGCAAATTATATACTCCAGAGAGTTGAGAAAAAAGTAAACAAAAATATGTAAACAGTGAGAGAGAGAGAGAAAGAGAGAGAGAGAGAGAGCTAGCAAAATAATCGCGTCTCAGTCCCATTGTTGTAAAAAAAAACGATCAAGCAAGCCAAAAGTAAACCAAAAAATCGATATCCCGAGGACAAAAATAAGCCAATGAATCTTTATCTAATATAAACCAGATTCCCCTGTTTATTCAAAAACTGAAATTTTAACAGAAATACAGTTTTTCAATTTCTTCGATCTGGGAGCATCTTCGATGCGATCACAAAAATTAAAATTAATACATAAAAATGCAATTTCGAATGCAAGATATGCCTTCGGTCTTTCTGATTGATAGAATATTTTGCCCGATGACAAGTTCGCGTTATTCCACGACAAGACCAATTTTTCCGTAAACGTCATTTTTGTACGATAAATGTCCAATCATTTTGTACTTTTATATTTGGCCATCGTGGCATTTGAGAAGCAGCTTTATCAAATTTGAAAAAGAGAACGTAGTAGAGAATAATGAATTTTAGAAAAGTGTAACACGTGCTGCAACGTGCCTCGTTTCTTTCGTTGTTTTCGTGTTGCACTACCGATATTCCAGCCACTCCTTCGGATATCTTAAAAACATTTCCAACTTCCTTGTCCATCATGCACACTCACTCATACACGAGCATATACACACGTTTATTTTGGCCAGTATGAGCTCGGTTAAGTGTTTGAAAGATATCGACGGAATGTATACTCGTACCGTCGCGATAACGGTGAGAATAAAAACGCACCGGAGTAGTCATTAGAACAATGTTAGAAATTTGAGAGTCGGTGGGGCGTCGATCCATTTTTGTGGCATAAACAAGCGCGTATATTGTGTGTGTGCATCTGCGCGTGTGTTTGTGCGTGTGCGCGTGTATTTAAAGAGAAAGAAAACTGACGAGCGGGTAAAAAGCGTCGAACGGCACAAGGAAATACACTAAATAAAACTTAAGAGTCCTCGATTAATCGTAAGAAGATTAGATTTCTAATGCCTAGATTTAAATTTAATACACTTCCATAATTCTATCGTGTTTCTCGAAATTGAAAGGCGAATCGCTAAGTTTATGGAGGAGGAAACAAACACAAAACACCACAAGTATACAAAATGAAAAATCATGTAATAATTCTGTACATATATACACAAACGTGGGAACGGACGATACATTCAGTTTCCTCTTGTTTCGTCAACGTTGATAATAACGTTTTTTTCTTTGTTTGTTGAAATCGAGACGGAAACACGTGCCAGATTACTCGTACTACTGTGTAAATAATTGATCGGAGTAAATCTTTCAGTACCCTACTAAATATTCATTTGTTATCTTTTCGTCGGCACGAGAATGAGCAAAATCGAATTTTTGTATTTGAGTCTGGGAAAGCTTTCATTTGCTGCAACGATATATTTGATAAACTTTTTATTTACTGCAATAACATGATGACAAATTGCGATCAAATGTTGGAATCGAATCGGCGTCTGCGTGATTGAAAAATCGAGATTTTGCTCACTCTCGATATCGTCGTAGCTGATTCTCTTTTTCCAAAATGTTTAGAATCCTTTGTAATTGTTATCAAGACTGCGCTTCTTGATTCGAACGATGGCGGTGCGGCATTATTTCACAAACGTATGGCAGTTTTTGGGAACAAGGCGAAACTCTCCACGATGACGAAGAACGAGGATTTTTAGGAGGTACGAGAACGACACATCCACGAGAATTCGCTGGCTCACTCTCAGCCCATCCACGATAATCAAAGCACGAGAGTGGTTCGTCTACCTTCCATGTTATCCATAAACTTTTGTTTCTTTTTCTTTATTCAGCACTATTAATTGGCTATCGAACGATTTAATTACCAAACTCGTTTTTCCAGCGTCGTTCTTTATCGCGATTGCTCAAACCAACGAAAGTGCCAACTTTGGATATGACTTTTCCCAAACCTTCGGTTCTATCTTCACTCGCAATGTGTGCCAAAGTCGCACGCATTCTTCGACAAGATTCACGAGCATCGGTGTAGTTCAAACTTTCCTCGGATACGTAAAACAGTCCAACGCTCGGCAGGCACTTCAGACTCCCATTTTCTGAAATATAAATTGCCTCCGTCTTTCGGTTGCTCTAGTTTTTTTTAGCCAGTACAAAAAGTATATGATTGGAGAACCTGAGGATATTTTGAATCGATAAATACTGTAGTAATCGAATTTGGAATCGTTAACCAGCAAGTTCGTAAACCCATTAGTCGTTGGACAAGCCAGAGCCTGACAATTAGAGTTTCTCCAATGATTCTTGCTCCGAAAACGAGCATTCCCTAAATCGGCATAATTAAAAGCCAATGCTTTTTTCGAAATGGTAAACTTTTCACAATTTTCAACATTCGTCACGTTTTTTCGTGATATTATCGTCTCAGTCGATCGTTTTTCGTGTTTAGTTAGCTTGTACCTCGGTGAAGCTCGATCACTGATCTCACAACAACGATCCGTCGAGACAGAGAAAAACCAATTCGCTAAAGAGACTACGACAATTTGTATAACAATCCAATCAAGTTTCATTGTCAATTGTTCTTTAAAACCATGCCAAAAAATGGGAAGCCATGAAGATATTATTTCGCAAAGAAAAAATATAGTATTTATTCAACAAATTGTTCGTTCAACAAGAATAATTGTTTGTGTGTGTGCCAAGTGCTGCGCCACCTTTGAATCTTGCTCCAAAAATCTCTCTTTATATGTACAGACTGAACAGACCGTAGCGGACAACGTTTTGCGTTGTTTTTTCAACGGATACGTGCGTCGGATCTGGACGTTTTAATAGTGGCAATCTTCTTTTTTTTTCAGTTACATCTGCAGTGCGTTGAGTCCGAAGAATGTTTGGTCGAGGCCGGAGAACATCAATTACATAATGTACAAGAGACTATGTTTTTTTTTTCATCTACGAGGCCATCAAGGGATCCAGAGCTTTGCTCACTTCGGCGAATATATCGTCGACCGAGCCTTCGGCATTGATCTGAAAAAAAAATCATAATTCCCAGGATTATAACTCGGAACAAATGAAATAATGCGAAGTTTTATGATCATCGAGTTTTTCGACGATCGTTAATGGAGGTTTGTCTTTACCCTCACGACTTTGGCTTTGTAATGCTCGACGATTTCCCCATTTTTCACATTGAAAATTTCGATCCTCTTCTTTATCGTCTCCTCATTATCGTCAGCTCGCTGTGACACTGCTGCTCTTCCGAGCAATCTCTTCTTCAGGGTCTCGTTTGCCACGTCGAAGAATATTATCAAATCCACCGGGCAAACCTTAAACATAAACGACCTATTGTTTTCTTTTTTTCACATTTTGGGAAAGAAAAAAGTTGCAGAAGATTCTCACGTCTTTCTCGAACTGGAGACCCTGATCCAGCTCACGTGGATAACCGTCTATGAGAAAACCTTTCGCGGTACCATCCGCACGTGCAGCAGCCATTTTCTCCTTGATGAGGTTGAGCACTACGTCCTAAAATAATGAAAATTCACGATTCGTCCGATGATTCAATCTTGTGTGAGTAATCGATGAGTTTTTCACTCCAAAATGCTTCGACATGTGATTTTTACGTGAAAATTCACTCATAGAAAAACTTTCATCGAAAAAAAAAAACACTTCAGCTCATAGACTGCTCGCAACGTTATTCTTCATGAATTCAGGCATAGAAAACTAGCTATTGTAATAGTAATCGATAAATTACGAATTTACAGTTGGAACGAAGAGGCCCTTGGACATGAGTTCTTGTAGCGAAGCACCACGTGCACTACCACTGGCAACTTCTTCACGAAGGAGATCACCACTACTCAGATGAAGGAGTCCGTACTTGGCAATCATTTTGTCGCATTGTGTGCCCTTGCCGCATCCGGGCCCACCGATTACCCAAACTGTTTTCATTTTTCGATTTTTTTCTCTTGCTGAACGAGCCTTTCTCGCCTTGGGCAACTCGGTCTCGGTGAAATCTGCTGTGCAAGCTCGAGTTTTAGCAGTTGAGGCGTCTAGCTACGATGTTGAAAAAAACTTTTGATACATCAGATGAAATAACATTACACATTCATAAGAAAGTGCACGACATTACATAAAAATAAATCTTGAAAATTCAAAAAATTACTTTCTGAATATTCGAGCATTGAATGACAGGAGTATTTTTTTTTTTTCAAGTAATTGCAAAAATTCTAATTAGCGAGCAAAAAGAATTGCACGCTGGCACAATTTTCCAGGCCTTCATGCATTTCACGCGGTCTCAGTTCTTCAATTGCCTGAGCTTCGTTTTCCTGTTGTTCACTTACGTAATAATGTAATTACAAAAAAGAAGATAATTATCCTGTTTCCGCGATATTCACGTTATTCACGAATTTTGCTTCTCGTATGAAAACTTCGAACTCTATCGATTCGTCATTGGCTCTCTCGCGTGGACGCAAACATTGAAGAGTGCCGTAGGCAAAAAAGTCGCCAATGAAATTGCGCATGCCTTTTGGATGCTACTGGTGGACGCGTGTATCGTTCACACGGACGCGCACAAACCTCCCACATGCCTGCATTAGAGGCCCGAATCATATACAATACATTATACCGACGTCACCTTGAACTCGATTCATTTTCAAATTTATAAATTTTTCAAATTTCATGCTAAATCCATGGTCATATTAAGATTAAAAATTGACCATTTCTCGTCGTCACAACCAGCCAAATGAAAGGCAACAAAAATTGTGGAAAACAAATTTTTCAAATTCTGTTTTAAGTTGAATAAGGAAAATCTATTGAACAATACAGAGACGGTTCTCCTATGTCCAAACTAATCGACTCCTATGCTGACCTTGAACTAGGAAATTAACAAAAATATACACTTTCCCATTTAGTTGATATGGTCATTTAAAAATTTTGATTACTTTACCTGCCAAATGGCTCAATAAAAAAGTGAGTAATATCAGTTAAACACAAAATATGAATTTTCCATGTATACCTGGCACGTAAAAAATCTTGCTAGAGCAAAAATATTACATAACTTACAAGATTGTAACGTTTTGTTTATTTCTGTCGTAATTTGTAGCCTGTTAACAATGAGATTTATCGCTCACGTTGTAAAATCGAATTTTTAGTGATTTTCTCTCACACGAACCTTGTCCTTCGAGTTTTCGGTGCTAATTGTCCAAGTAGTCGCGTAAGACAATTCACATAAAACTAAAATAAAGATCCACCATGAAAAATGCACTTTATAACAGCGACGAATCACAAACTGGACTATTCGCAAAGTGGGATCATCGAAACTCCGACAATTTCAAACGTCTAACGAAAGCTAACGAATGAGATTATGAAAAAAAAACTAAATTTCAACTCAAGTTAAAAAAAAGGGGTCAAATATAAACCGCGAGCTGAAGCTCCCACCGGGCTATTTCCGTGACCACCACATATACACCGGTTCGAGAATATACCTATATATTTATTCTTAGTATATGTTTTCTAGTATTTGTATATAAATACGAGTAACAGCATCTTTACTGACTTAGAAAAGGGCCAATGAGAGTAAAAGCTTGTACTCCCGTGAAGCTGCAATGGTCAACTATAATGAGCAGGTATACACATCGGGATATTATAACGAAATTTCGTAAAAGATTAGATAAAAGCTTCTGATGAGCGATCGGAAAATTCGTTGTTCGAATGATCTTATTCAAAAATTTTTGTAATAAACTGACAAAAAACTGAACGAGTTTTCTGATTTTTTTTGTCATAATTCGATTATTGTTGGTTGATATTGCGATCGTGGGATCTTTTGGTTGAATTTTATTCATAAAATTATATTCATTCTTCTTTACTGGGTGGTGCAGAATCTGCGTCTATGGATTCGATGTTTTATTTAAAGCTTTTTATTTACTTGTAATGTTGGCCGATAAATTTTACGTTGTCCATTCCAATTGGAAAATCACGTTCACACTATGGCACTATTCGTTGTATCACGATTTCATTCCGAGCGATTATCGATATTCAAAATGATGAAAAGTGTAGATAATATGGATGAATGTAAAGAGAGCGCCACTGTCCATTGAATTGCCCACATGAAGTCTAATCTCCATGTGGTTTCAACAAGATGGCGTTCCCCGGGCCGAGCAGTGCTGCCACCATATCCAGCTCGAACGCATCGAACACGCACGAAACATCGCCGAATGTCTTGTGATCTCAAACCGGAGCATTAAAACTACTTAAAAATAATCGCGTAGTGTCGTGCCAGGAGCAAGGAATTATCAAAAATGGTATGCATATCCAAATCCGGATTATTCTCTGACATCCTTGCAGCTCCGAAACTAGTAATGCGAAAAGATCTACTATGAGAATCCTTAAAAAGTAGAAACGCCTTTATATCGTTACCCCTCCGTTCCCCTGCGATGACAAATTCGCCTTTGTGCAACATAACAATTCATCGAACCGGTAGTCACTTTTATTTCGAAAGGGCGTTTTTCTGAATTGTTACAAACTATACATTAGCATTGACACTTTCATCTGCACAGAAAAAAAGCGTTAAAAACTACTGTCAATCATTCCCGTATAGTTTTCTATCTTATCGAAAATTCGAGACCGAACATATAACCTTATAAGGACATCGGTTTCTCGAGTCGCCCACACCCAACAATAATCCGACAAATAATTCGGTCCACCGCCTGCAAATCGCATGTGATGAATAATGTCTTTCACGCTGACGAGATTTAAATGCATTCTAGAATATTTTTCGTCCCTTCCACGACGAATAAATGAATCGCGGAGAATAATAATCATGATCCCCAAACGAAAACAGTCGAGAATCGTATCTCTGGATGTTATTAAAAACAAAACCACGTCGCATCATAATTTTCCGTCGTTTTTCTTTCACGAAAACGAATTAGTCGATTGATTATTTTGTGCCCAGATATTCGAAGAAATGGGCAAATTTGCAAGGGTAAAGGGGAACTAGCGATGATGAAAAATAAATATAACCAACGTTTTCTTGATTGAAACATTTCCATCAACAGCAACCACAAATTATTCTCCTGAAAGAAGGGACGGATGCGACCCAGGGAAAGCCGCAACTCATTTCCAACATCAATGCCTGCCAAATGGTTGTCGATGCCGTCAGGACCACTCTCGGTCCTCGTGGCATGGACAAACTCATCGTAGACCAGAACAATAAAGCGACCATCTCCAACGACGGCGCTACGATCCTCAAGCTGTTGGACATTGTTCATCCCGCTGCAAAGACTCTCGTGGATATCGCTAAATCTCAAGATGCCGAGGTACAAACTTCACTACAATAAATTATTCCATTCATGAGCCTTCGAGTCCATCCGGGTCATTTTGACCCCAACAATTTCCTGTCAGCGATTGTTTGGCATTTAATGGCAACGAATATTTTGGCATGTAATTTTCTTTTTCGTTGAAAAATCAATTGAGAGCGATAAAATTTGGATTATTTACTACAAAAAACGTTGTAACAAAAAAAACGACAAAGGCATATTTCCCAGTATACAACAATTTGAAAAACACCTTGGGTCAGATTGACCCAATATGCACTTGTCGGCACTCAAAGGGTTAACATTTGTCCCAAGTTCAGCTGGGACTGGGATTATTGAAAAAAAAAACGTTTAGATTTATCAATTCCATGAACTTACCCCCGTTTGTTGAAAAAGAAGAGTCCAAAAAAAACATTTGTAAATTCTTTATTCAAGAATGCTCCAGGAAACATTTTTAGACTCGAAAAACAATGGAAATTACTCCAAATATCGAATTTCCTCAGAACGAGCTTCAGGCTCCGTAATTCGAATGTTATTCGCGCATGGGACGAAGTGAAAGTTCCTGCAAACGTCAATTACATTTTGAAACAGTTTGAATTTGATTCCCGTTGAAAAATTTCAATTTTGTTAGAAATTTGCTGAAGTATTGAAGTAGAATAGAAATTGAACACAATTACTTTGAGAATGACTTGTCAGAACTCCAAATTTGATGAATCGATAGTCGACATCGGCTTAATCACGATTGAGATTGGAGAATATCAAATTTTCTGAACGCGTAGACTGGCCATTTCCTAAAGACATGCAATGGTCTCAGCACTGTTCACACAAATCATGTTGTAACTTTCTGTGTCATCGAGCATAATTTTTCTGCCATTTGCATTAAAGATCCACTTTGTTTTTTGTTTTTTCATTCTCAGGTTGGAGATGGCACAACAAGCGTTGTCCTGCTCGCCGGTGAATTTCTGAAACAAATGAAGCCTTTCATCGAGGAAGGTGTTCATCCAAGAATTATTATCAAATCTTTCCGTCGCGCAATTTCCTTAGCAATCGAGACGATAAATTCGTGCAGCGTTAAAATCGAAAAATCAACGGACGAGAAGCGTCTTCTCCTGGAAAAATGTGCTGCGACAGCTCTAAGCTCGAAATTGATTCACCAGCAGAAAGACTTCTTCAGCAAAATGGTCGTCGACTCCGTTTTGCAGCTTGACGAACTTTTGCCTCTTAACATGATCGGTATTAAGAAGGTAAGCGAATAAAATGAATAAAAATAATCGGAGCAAATTTTTTGATCTGCAAGTGCGATAATCACGTTATTCATTACTCGTGCCCGATGGTTACAGGTGTCCGGTGGATCTCTCGAAGAATCTCTCCTCATTGCCGGTGTAGCGTTCAAGAAAACATTTTCTTACGCCGGTTTCGAGATGCAGCCGAAGAAATACACTCCGTGCAAAATTGCTCTGTTGAATATCGAGCTCGAGCTCAAAGCTGAGCGCGACAACGCGGAAGTTCGTGTAGACAACGTGGCCGAGTATCAGAAGATCGTCGATGCCGAGTGGCAAATTCTCTATCAGAAACTTGATTTGATTCACAAGAGCGGGGCCAACGTCGTTCTCTCTAAATTACCGATCGGCGATGTCGCCACTCAGTACTTTGCTGACAGAGACATGTTTTGCGCTGGTCGAGTACCCGAGGAAGATCTCAAAAGAACAATGAAAGCTTGTGGTGGTGCGGTTATCACAACCACCCACGATATTGACGACAAAGTGCTCGGAAAGTGCGAATCTTTCGAGGAGAAACAAATCGGTGGCGAAAGGTTCGATATATTTTCCTTTTAAATTTTCTCCTCAACAACGCTACCCTATGCAATCAGCAATCTTCCCGATTGAGCGCAAGCCGGTGTGAATATAAAAAACGAACGCTTTTCGTTTACAGATTCAACTTCTTCGCCGGCTGCCCGAACGCCAGAACGTGCACTTTCGTGCTACGAGGCGGTGCTGAGCAGTTCCTCGAAGAAACCGAAAGATCTCTTCACGACGCTATCATGATTGTCAGACGCATGATTAAAAACGATGCTGTCGTCGGTGGAGGTGGTGCGATCGAGATGGAACTGTCCAGGACTCTTCGTGACTATTCACGAACGATCGCTGGGAAAGAGCAACTTCTCATCAGTGCTATTGCACGTGCTCTCGAAATCATTCCCAGGTAATTTCGCTTGTTTAGTTCACGTTCAAAAATCACAGACAATTTGTTAAACGATACAATTTTTTTCTTCACCCCTTAATGTATTACCATCACAAAACGACTCGCTATTTACGATTCTTCCAAAACTTTATATAAACGTTCTTAACACCAAAACTAACAGTCTTCTCCTCTGAAGAATCTTTTTTGACTTTTAGAATTCGAGACATTCAATTTTTCATTTTTCCCATCTAAATGCGTATAAATTGAAGTCGCTTTTCTATTGTTTTTTTTTTTGTTGCAACTTTTTAACGAAACGTGACAATTTACAGGCGTTTAAATGAGAAAAATAAAAAATTTAATATCTCAAATTCTAAACGTCAGAAAAATTTTCTTCAGAGGAGAAAACTGTTGGTTTTCGTGCCAAGAACGTGTCTGAAATTTTTTGAAAGAATCCCAAATAAAGTCGTTGTGTAAAAACCTTAAAGTTTTCGCCGTTTTCTACCAAATCGAAATGGTAGCTATTGAATTAACTCTTTGAGTGTACATCTGTAAGTGCCTATTGGGTCAATCTGACCCGCGGCATTTTCCAAATCGTTGTATTCCGGTGAATATGCTTTTTAGCGTTTTTCGTGAATTATCCATATTTTGTGACCCTAATTTTATTTTTGACGAGAACGAAAATCAAATGCCACAACATTCGTTGCCTTGATACGTATAATTATAAAATTTCTTATCGTGTCTCCAAATCGGAAAATCTGTAACTCTGAAGAATAACCAATTTTTTTGTTTACAGGCAACTTTGCGACAACGCTGGTTTCGACGCGACGAATATTTTGAACAAGTTGCGGCAGAAGCATCACCAGGGAAAATGTTGGTACGGTGTCGACATAATGAACGAGGACATTGCGGACAACATGCAAGCGTGCGTGTGGGAGCCAGCAATCGTAAAAATCAATGCATTGACAGCGGCTTCGGAAGCGGCGTGTTTGATATTGTCGGTCGACGAGACGATCAAAAACCCGAAAAGTGGAGGTGGCGGTGACGCACCGCAGATGCCGATGGGCCGAGGAATCGGCAGACCGATGTAATTTCGAGCATCAAAGTCATACCGAAACAAATTGCGAATGATTGCACTCACGAGGTTTCGCGTGAAAATTTCGAGACTAGGAGACAGACGCACTGAGGTGCGAATTCCGAGAACCCTGGACCGTTTTAACAAACAAAACAATCGCTGACTTATTTCCTACAGCAACAACTTTGGCTGAGAAGCCGCCTTAAACGCTTTTTTCTTTGCGTACTGCACTTTTTTCCTTTTTCAACCTCAAGGCCAATTTTTCTTCATCCACGTCGTGCCTATGAGCGCGTGTGCCTTCTGTATTAACATCGATTCGACAATTACATCGTACAAATTTAACTACAATGTAATTTCTATATGATTCGCCATTTCAAACGCAATCATTTATTTCACAAGATCAACACAATACTGCTCTCATTGTTTGTATCATTAAATTAATAAACCATTTCAGTAAAAAAAATGTCATGATTCGTGTTTCCCTAAATGCGTTATTTCAGCTTATTCATTTGATCGGAATCTAAATACTCAGCTCGTACGTTCAACTCGAAAATTATGTACACTTTGACTTGCAAAAAATATATACACATATGTCCGCGTAGAGCTGATAAAGCGCAAACTTCACGGCGCCGACCATGTGCTCGGAGTGAAAAAAAAATTCTCATCGACTCTTTCGTTTCAATAAACTAAATTCGTCGTTTTTGTAAACAATAAAGCATCCATTTTTTATCCATTGTTAAATGTTGACTGGGCAATATTTCAGATGCCGAGTCCTTTCTGTTCCCGTAAATTTCTTCAGGTTCGTCAGGTAGGCATGAAAAAATATTTGTCCAACGATGTAAAAAAAAAACGGACCACATACTCGATAAGTACCGCAAGAATAGGTTATAACAGCGTGCGGAGAGTCACCCCGTCTGAAGATAGTTTTCTATCTCCACCGTTTCTGCATATACGCACGCGATGATATTGTGTCGTTGACGTTAATTTTTCTCGTCGATCCCAAAATGCTTGTTGTGTACAAGTGTACCATTGTCTTCATATTGTCTAAGAAGTAACATTTCCATTTCGCGAAAGTGGTTCGGTCAGAAAAAAAAACCTCAAGAATAATTGATCGAATCCTCTCACATCCGTTGCTGTCAAACAACAGCTGACTGCGCGACAAAACGCGCAACATAATTACTAGAAGCGGGACAAGATAGAAAGATGTTTTCCGAGTCAATTTGATACGAGATTCATATCTATGTCATGAAATTCGTTTCATTTGCATCAAGTGTTAGTGTGTCGTATCCAGTGTTCTGTTACTCCGCAAGTTTAACGTTTACGTTCGTTGTCGATGAATCACGAACATAACCTTCAAAGTTACGACATGAATTCATGATCGTTGGAATATTGTTATTCCAATCAAAAAGGAAATTTGAATTGATCTTCACGAAAATTCATTGCGACCGAAGCAAATTATATCCATCTCGAATAATATTCTCGGAATTCGCAAAATGACATCCTTACAAGGAAACCTCGAAATTTCGGAATCCCAGGCTTCTGATTCGGAGTAAGAACATCAATAAAATCCAAAATTATACAATTCCAGGAATTCATAGCATAATATAAAACTGGAAAATAAATAGAATGATAAATCTTGGAAAAGCTTTGCTAAAAATCTCAAAGAATTTTCCGAATTCGGGTATCTCCCAAAGCATGAATATTCCTCAAGGAATTCTTGAAACTCCCAACTATACGTGAAATATCAGATTTTTCAACAAATTTTTATCAATTTTTCCGTGTTTATGAAAATTATCGAAGTTTTTGTATATTCGAAAAAAATCCATAGAAAAAAGTTTGTTAAAATTTAAAAAACAGAATGGCAATGACGGCGTTCAATCACCACGATCTTCGGATCCTCATCTTCAATGTTTATCCATTTTCCTGGAAGCATAAAAATCTTGATGTTTTCAGATGTCGAGCCTCAGATGCAAAGACCATGTTATCATCGTCCCAGCCACGGGATGGTGTAAAAAAAAGATTTCACAATATCACCAAATCGAAGAATGACAATAGAAATTACAGAGGCTTGTGGCTTAGCAACAACATGAAAGTGCTGCTTATTAGCGATCCAACGGATAAGAGCGCAGCTTCGATGGACGTGAATATAGGTGAGATCCGGAATATTGAAAATCCGAAAGATGAGGTTTTCAGGAAGTCGTGAAATGATAAAAGAAGATGACACCGAAGTTGGCAATGTTGTGATCCGACAAAAAATACTTTTTCTATTAATTTTTAATTCGATTTTGAAAAAGATGATAAATTTTGTACCGATTTTGTGTTTGGATATTCAAAAAAGATCGTTTCATTGTCCTGACGAAATATTGAACGAGAATTTCGAGCTCTCCTCAAGAAAAAGTTTCAATGAGTATTTATGGAGAAGTAAAAAGTCTGAATATTTGTTTGTTCCCAGGTTTCATGAGTGATCCACCAGAGTTACCGGGATTGGCACATTTTTGCGAACACATGCTTTTCCTTGGGACAGAAAAATATCCAGACAAGGACGAGTACAACACTTTTTTGTCGCAACACGGCGGTCAATCGAACGCTGCGACGCACATGGACTATACGAATTACCACGTTGAAGTAACGCCCGACGAGCTTGACAGCGTTTTGGATAGATTTTCCCAATTTTTTCTCAATCCGCTGTTCACCGAGTCCGCTACTGAGCTCGAAGTGAATGCCGTGAATTCGGAGCACGAAAAAAATATCGCTAATGACGTTTGGCGCGCGGATCAACTGGAAAAATCGTCGGCGGATCCGAATCATCCGTATTCGAAATTTGGCTCGGGGAACAGAGCAACGCTCGATGTAGAACCTAAAGCCAAGGGAATCGATGTTCGGGAAGCTTTATTGAAATTCCATAATTCATGGTATTCCGCAAATATCATGGCATTGTGTGTGCTCGGCAAAGGTATGTTTTTCATTTATCAAAGAATTCCGGTATTCCCAGTAATTTTTTCCTCCAACCACGAAGTTCATTCTCTGATTAAAAATTTCTTCGTTAAAGAGAGCCTCGACGAGCTTGAAGAAATGGTTGTTAGTCGTTTCGCCCATGTCGAGGACAAGCGCATCGAAGCTCCAACGTGGCCCGAACATCCTTACAAAGAAGAACACTTTAAGAACAAATGGTGCGTCGTGCCCATCAAAGACATACGTTACTTGAATATGACCTTTCCTCTGCCGGACATGCACGAACATTTTAGATCGGCTGTAAGTTGACAATTTGGTACCTGAATCCCTCAGACTTTGGAATTTTTTATTTTTTTACTTGAAATCCATTGAGCTATGAATTTCCGAGCAAAAAAAAAATGATTCCTTCCAGCCTGCTCATTACGTCTCGCATCTTCTTGGCCACGAAGGCAACGGCTCACTACTGGCGGCGTTGAGAACAGCTGGTTGGAGCGATTCCCTTATGGCTGGTGAACGTAACGCCGCCCGAGGAAACTGCAATTTTTTCAATGTCGTCGTTGACCTTACGGAGGAGGGTATTAAACACGTGGACGATATAATAACTTTGTTGTTCCAATATATCAACATGTTGAAGGATGCTGGGCCTCTCGAGTGGATATACGACGTGAGTGACAACATTCACGGCAATCGTTTCGGTTGTACGCAAACGTTTATTTTCATTTTTATCGACGATTTACACGTTTTGCAGGAATACAAGCAAATATCGGTGATGGAATTCGATTTCAAAGAAAAAAATCGTCCTGGTAGTTACGTCAACATCATGTCACGAGCTTTGCAGAAATATCCCATGGAAGAGATTCTCATAGCACCGTACTTGTTCACCGAATGGAGGCCAGATTTGATAAATACCGTAATTGATCATCTCACGCCCGACAATATTCGAGTATACGTCGTTGGCAAAGTTTTCGAAAATATTGCGACGGAAGTCGAACCTTGGTACGGTACGAGATTCAAGAAAGAGCCTATACCGCCTGAAACTATAGAGAAATGGCGAAACTGTGGATTGAACGCCGATCTCGTTTTTCCAACCAAGAACGAATTTATACCCGAGGATTTTGCAATCAGAGCAAAATCCGAGTCCTCCTCCGCGATTGAAAAGTTCCCCGTCATTATCGAAGATTCGCCATTCACGAGGGTATGGTTCAAGCAAGACGATGAATTTTTACTCCCAAAGGTCAATTTAACCTTCGATTTCGCCAGGTAATTTCTTCCATTTTTAGTCCCGATAAGGCTGCAAAGAAAAAAAAAGAATTTAGGTTTTTCAATGTTTCTTGCACTTTTGCTTTCTCAGTCCCTTGGCTTACATGGATCCGGTGAGCTGCAATCTCACCTTCATGTACATTCAGTTAGTCAAGGATTCGTTGAACGAGTATGCCTATGACGCAGGCCTCGCTGGTTTGATGTGGGAATTCAGTGGTAGCAAATATGGAATCACCGTAAGTTAGAAAAAATATTCTTTCATACCGTCCCATGAAAACCAGGTCGAAGAAAATCATAAGAATAATTACGAGGAGGGAATAATTATTAACGAGCCGTCTCGTCCATCGTCATTTATCAAAATTGAATAAATCGACAAAAAAAACGTTTCAACCTTTGAAACTGAATCGCCAACCATGTTTCTTTCTCTCCAGATGATGATGAGCGGTTATCACGATAAACATCGAATACTCCTTGAGAAAATCATGGACAAAATGGTGAATTTTACGATAGACAGTAAAAGATTCGAGATCCTGAAGGAAAACGTGAGTAAAAATATATCAAAACAATGTTCCATTATCGCTGCTTTTATTATGAAAAAATCTTGATGAAAATAACGGTTTGAAAATATTGACTTATTTGTCATATTGAAGCATATCAGAAGCCTTCAAAATTTGGAAGCTGAACAACCTTACAAACATGCTATTTACTATTTGGCTGTATTGCTGGCAGAACAAGTCTGGAAAAGAGACGATTTATTGAGTGCGAGCAAACGTGAGTACGACTAAAGAACCGGTGATGAACAATTTATTGCTGTCTCCCTAATTCGTTGAATTAATGATCTTTCATTTTTCGATAGACATATCCGAACAAAAACTCCGAGAATTCGTGCCTCAATTACTCACGAAAATGCACGTCGAATGTCTCATACACGGCAATCTTACTGTGTCTGAGGCCCTTGCGACTGTTCAGCTGGTGCAGTCCAAGTTGAAAGAACCAGCTCGTGAGAACGACGATCGTCGCATCGTGCCTTTGTTATCGAGACAATTATTGCTGTATCGTGAAATCAGCTTGGATAACGGTAAAAGAAATTTCGAGAATTACTTGCGTTCACATAAAACAACAAAAACTTGATGAAAAAAAAAAATCCATCAACTTCCGGTGTAAAAAAGCTCCAGGATTTGCCGGTTGGCAAATTTTTTCAACATTCCCTTTCCCTCATTTCACTTCAATCCGAATGTTCTGTGGTGCTAAAAATTGCGAATTGTATAGCAACCGTTGTAAAATAATTTTTTGCCATTAGGACTTTTCGGATGAGTGATAATTTAGTTTGTTTCTGTTTCTAGGATGTCATTACTTGTATCAGGCACAGAACAGCCACCATAAATCGTCCTGTACCCAAGTCTACTATCAGACAGGCTTGCAATCGACCGAATCGACGATGCATCTTGAACTACTGGCGCAAATAATATCTCAACCGTGTTTCAGTAGACTAAGGACGAGTGAGCAACTCGGTTATATCGTCGTGAGCGGAATTCGTCGAGCAAATGGTGTCCAAGGTTTGAGAGTTATTGTTCAGAGTGACCGACATCCGAAATACCTCGATGACCGTATCGAATTGTTTATGGAATCGATGCTAGTGAGTAACGATAAAAATTTACAAAAATTTGCGTGTTTTTATTCGAATCGAAAGTCAACTTGAGTTTTTTCGTTTTTCATAGGAACAAATAACGAATATGGGTGAAGACGAGTTCAACAGACACAAGACGGCATTGGCGGCGCAGCGTCTTGAAAAACCGAGGATGATGAGCACCTTGTCGACAGTATTTTGGAGCGAGATATCGTCCCAGCAGTATAACTTTGATCGAACAAACATTGAGGTTGCTTATTTGAAAACACTGACGAAAGAACAAATACTTGAATTTTTCAAGGTAAATTTCTTGATCTTGTGCTTTATTTCGACGTTTCCTTAGTTTCGCAACAATTGAATTTAAAAAATATATAAACGATCTTGTCGTTATTTTATTTTCCAGGAGGTAATTCACGCCAAGGCTCCGAAGAGGCGAAAATTAGCGGTTCACATATTATCGATGGTGGATGGCGGAGCTGGTTTGATGGAAACTTCGGAAACGAAGGACCACGAAAAACCGGAACAAGTGCAACAAGATAAACCGATCGAGATCAAAGACATTGTTTCCTTCAAGGCGAGTCAATCGTTGTATCCACTGGTAAAGCCTTTCGATGGCATATCGCGGAAGGGACAACGCTCCAAATTATAAATACCCGTGAAAACAATTCTCAAAAAAATTTAAGAACAAAGTAATTCTAAACCACAAATAAAATGAGATATTTTGAAAAATTATATTTGCCTAAGTTTTAATCATGAATTTCTATATAGTGGCACTTTGCGCCGTGATGGTGTCACCATTTTAACGAAGTATTGGTAGCAGCAGTAATATTTGAAGCGAATGGGGCCACTAAGGTCCTTAACAGGCACGTAGGTCCGATCGGATTTTCTGTGCTATTTCGCAGCTTATTCAGGTTGCCCTTTCGTTTCGTTAGCCCAGCTTTTTGTTGTTAGTTCTCTGAGTTCCAAGAACAATAAGCTAACGAAGTATTAAGCTTGAAATCAAATATTCCAGTCTACAAAAACGAGCGGTCGAATGACACGCAAGATGACAAATAAAACACGTACAGGTTTATTTATTTTTTAATCTATCGGCAATGCAGTAAACATATTGGCGATTTTGACACCAACGGAACGAAGGCCAGCTACTGTAGGAAAATCATCGTACCACGAATTCTATGAATCTCTCATGTACATAGATGAATAATCAAGAACATTAAATAGACATGATTACAATTTCCTGCTGTTTTTCATGTACCCCAAATATGCTCCGATCGCTGGCGACAAAATAGTTCTAAATGCGTGAATAATTCCCTGGATATTATGCAGTATGGTCCACTTCGATCCGAGCTGGAGCTTGCGTTTCTACGTTATCATGTATCCTTCCGAAACAGGTGAACATTGAGCAAAGTTCTATATACGACCAATCTTAGGAATCATACGATTTTTCTACAAACAAAAGCTCGAAACTGACTATTTTGAAAAAAAGCTTCATACACATCCTTTTGCAACATAGAAACAGCAATGAGATTAAAACAAATAAACTTTTTTCACGAACCAAAAGTATAGGAAAATTTGAAATGATTAGAATTTAATGAAATTTGATATTCTTTAGGACTGAATATGATTGTACAAATTTTTTTAGATTTTTCTTCGACATGGTTTTCGAGTAATTGAACACTAGAGTTTACGTGCATATATAAGCACAACATGCGTTCAGATATATATATATAGCAACATATCTTTTGCATATTGTAAACTCCAATTATTCGAAAACTATATGTAGAGGAAAAATTTGAAAAAAATTGTGTCAGTCAATCTCCATAAAAGCAACAACATTTATTATTGGGAGCTGAAAAATTTCATGCGACTTCTGGTGTTCATCCCACTCCAAGTTCAATATTTATCATATCAGATGCTTTTTTGATGTCACACGGATATTAAACACAAGCAGATGCCACGTGTACACGTTTCACACACATGTATTGTTGCACCCTGATGACCCCGATCTGCGCTTCAAGCCACGCCCCCATGCGCATCCCAATAATAACCAGACGACCGAATGGTTAGCAGCGTTACCAATCCTCTTTGCGGGAACATTCGTGCAGGGAATTTTGTTACCGGTTTTTCGAAAATCTCGCGGCGCATGGTGAGAGAAGACGCGCGCGAAAGTTTTCCGCTCGTGTGGCTCGAAAAGCCGTCAATTTCAATGTTAATGAATAGTGAATAGTTCATACACAGTAAGTACAAGCATCATTATTACTTATTGACAAAAAACTAGCTTCTCCAATTGTTCCAATAACAAATAAGTCTTTACCTTTCGAATGGCATACTCTTTCCCTTGCTGGCAAATAAAAATTCATCCATAACCTCAATATCGTGTTTCTGTTAATAATTGTCACGACGTTTTGCAGTTTAACATAAAGTGCCTATAAATATGTAACAACAATTTTATTGCTTTGGGATCCTCCCATCGCGTCGGTGGTGGAAACGTGTATACAATTAATTACATTTTCTGATTATCGTGAAATGGAGTCTTTAACAATCGAAGCAAGGGTTTTGGGAATGTAGAATTCGCTATTCCAACATTCGCTTGCAACATCGTATTTCTTGGCACAATCATGCTCATCGGTATTTACCAAAAACATATTCACTAACAAATTGAGGTTTAAAAACGAAGAATTCACAGAAATGGAATCCCTAAAAATGCATCCGGACGCCCTTGAGATAGCAGGGAAGATGGTTGACAAACACATCATAGCGGACAGTTATTTTCCATCTCTGATCAATCTCATGCGATATAACGTTCAAGGTAAGCGTTATCTTTGTAACTTTGTTTTCTGTATTTCGAACCTCATACAAACTGAGGAAATCTTTTCTCGATTCCGCAGGAGGTCCGACAGTCAGCGGATTGGACGATCACGATTATCCCAACTTGAATGGAAATTCTCTAAGCTTAACTAGTATTAATCAAATGCGAATGCACAGCAAAATTCCACTGCCGTCGGAAGTCATGGAGCACTTCAGTCGTATCCTTGAAAACGTTTTTTCCCATGACACTGGAGTTTGCAATGTTTGGGTGCAACACAAAATACTTTCCCTTTTCATTCTTTGTTTACTTTAAAAGCAACGACAATTTTCGCATCTATTTCGTGTTTAAATTCTATAAAAAGACAGTTTTATTGTCCCGATCAAATAATGAATAAAAATCATAAGCTCTGCTCGAGAGAAAACAGAATTTCGTTGCGTTCCAACGATGGAAACTTCAGCATCGTTTTTTTCCAACTTTATAAAATATATTAATCGTATTCTCAACTTGTGAATGTTTTAACTAAGACACAATTCAACCCAAGGGTTTCTACTGATTTGGGCATATGTACGAAATGTTTGAATATGATGATTGTGCTAGAAATCCTTAACATTTTTCTTAGACATGCAATGCCACTGTATGATGGGCTTATTCACGGAAATATCGAAAGCGTGGCTCACGATCGACAGCGATATCTACGTCTGGTCTTATGAAAACGAGTAATATCTTCGTAACAATCAGTATCGTTATAAAGGTTTCAAGAGTTTGCATTGTATTGAAAATTTCTTGTTTATTTTAGGTCCGATGTCGCGTATTTCGATGGTCTCAACGAAACAATCATAAGCGTGGGTTTGGTCAAGCCAAAGCCAGGCATATTCCAAAGTTACGTTAAATATTTATTGATTCTGACAACCACGGTTGAGATAACAATTCTGGGTGTAACATTGACGGAAACTACCGATGGTAAGATTTTTCAAGATGAGGCATCACGAAAACTCATTTCTTTTTGCATATTAGTTCCCAGAGGAATAATTCCATTTTTTTGCGTTTCCAATGGCTTCGCTTTCATTCTCCCGGAATCAACGACTGATTCTTTGTTTTATTGAAACTGCAGGAAGCCTCGGAGAGATCCAACTCGTGCCAGAGCCAATATTCACTGTGACGACAGACGGAATAGCGATCACGACGATAGCAAACACGAGCAGTGGAAGAATATTTCTCGGTGGGCGAAATGGTTCTCTTTACGAGATTCATTACCAGGCGGAAAGCACGTGGTTTGGGAAACGTTGCAAAAAAGTAAACCACTCAGAGGGACCGTTATCGTTTCTGGTACCATCGTTCGTCACTGTCGCTCTGTCCGAGGAGGAAGCTATCGTTCAAATATCGGTAGATGATTCTCGTAACATTCTCTACACTCTTGGGGACAAAGGAACGATCATGGTATGGGATATTGACAACGGAGGAGCTTCGAAAATCACATCTTTGTCGCAATCTTCTCTCGTCCAGAACACCGTTCACGTTGTAAAGTATGCATCGCTTTCTTTATATTAAAAAAAAAAAAAATTATCAATCGACATTCAGCCAGATCTCGATGGCCAGAATTCACGACCAACTGTATTTAATAATCAAGTTCCATCAGCTCTAGAACTACAAACTCCGAAGCTTCGAATTACGTTCCTAAGTTCATTTTTCAGCACGTTTAGGTATTCGATTCGTTTTTTCACCAACTAAACGTTGATGAAGTTTATTTTTTTCTCCACCATTTTCTTTGGCAAAAAATAATGAAAAAATTCTTGTACTTATGAGTCAAATTACTGCTTTTTGAACGATTTTACGAACAAGAAACCTGTGGGCTAAATGTTGACCTCTGTTAGTAGTTTCGAAGAAAAAAAATGGATTTGTGGTTCCAGGGTTAATTTGGTTACAAAATCATATTGATCCTCGGTTCCCCAAAACTTTGGTAATCAACGAAAAAAATGTTTCATTATTTGTTCCGATCGAATCTCCAGAACTCTCGATAGTAACAACTTCCGGCCGCTGGTCAGCATCTCGGCGATAGCGGAGTCCGAGTCGGTTCATTTGAATCTCGTTGCGGTTGCCGCTACGGGAACACGTTTCTACTTTACTTGTACGTCCGTTGCGAATCCGTCAGCGCGGCCACAAGGACTCCAACTTGTGCACGTCAGATTACCTCCAGGTTATGCGGCTAATGCGCCAGTTATGAGACCGCGCAAGGTCCAAATGGCGCATTACAGAAAGGGTGAGTTTGGCAACGCAAAGCTTCATTGAAAAATTAGATTCTGTTTGATTGAGATGATGGAAAAAATAGTTATTGGTTGGAAAAACGAAAAATAGCATCTGAATAATTCGCTAATATGTTTCAAGCTTCGATCGCCCCCAAGTAAGAATTCCGTTTGCAGCGGAAGCTGCTTAATTTTCAATTATTCGATTTTATCAACAGGAACGCTGATTCTCGTGTGCGGAGGTGACACCGAAACAGCCTGGTGTCTGAGTAACGACGCGTATCCTTTCACGAGCTACCTCGCCGAAACCCAAAGTATTTTACCATTAGATAGCCCTGCATGGGCTATGGCTGAGATACTTGGTGAATCTGCGATACAAATTGACAAACAGAGCGGTTCTCAAGGGGAGCCTCCTCTTTTGGTAAGACAGCACATGGAACCACCGAGAAAATTCATCTTTCTAACCGCCCAAGGAGCGATAATTCTCGTGCAAGTTCGTCCAGTTGATATACTGCGTCAATTATTACTCGAGCAACGTGGACCCGATACCGAGTCCGTTCGAGCGTACTTCGAGACTCAATCGCCCGAGCAAGCATGCGCCACTTGTCTGATTCTTGCGACCCTGGAAAGTTCACAAAACGCCCAATTATCGGACTGGGCAACAAGGGCATTTTTCCTTTATGGCGGATCTTGCAATTCTTCGATTCCACAGTCTATAGATATCCACGGTGGGTTCTCCAACACTGGAGTAGATTTGAGAACTTCGACACCCCGAGTAACCGGTACTTTCGACGCACGTTCTCCAATGTTCAGGCCGCCGGTCGGTACGCCACAGGCCGAGGTCGGACTACAAACGTTCTCGAGCAAACACGCGGGTCTTTATTTCTACGTCGGCAGAATTCTACGACCAATATGGACGATGCGGTGTATCAAACAAGAGACCGTAAACAACAAGACTCAGATCATGAGTACAGTACCGGGACTTCAAATCGGTTGGATACTCGGTCATCTTCAGGCTTTGAGAAGTTTCTTGAACAAAAATACTCACATATCGAAACAGCAGAGTAGTGGCACGAGAAACGTCAGCCACGGTTTCGACTCGTCGATGACATCGCATTATCGTACCCAAGAGTATCAAATACCATTGGTCGAGGAGAAAGATTCTCTCGATGCTCTCAAAGTGTTTATAACACACGCTTGTGAAGTTCTCGGCTTGTGGAAAATACTCTGTGAAAATCAATTACACAACATCGTTAATTGTTTGTCCAAGGACCAAATAGCCCAATTTTCCAACGCCAAGTTTCGGGATCTCATAATAATCGGTCACGAGATATCTTCGCTCCTCATAATCTATCTTATCGACAGTTATTGGGGCGATAACGCTTCGATAGACTCGGTCAGCGCGAAATTGCGCGAAGTGTGTCCAAATTTGTACACAAGCGAGGACGCCATGTGCTCCAAAGCCAATGAGATTATACTTAAAGCCAAAGGTTGCCTCAGTCCCGAGGAGAAAGAATCTTGCTTGCAATCGGCCCTCAAGTTGTGCAAAGAAGTTGCGCCCAGATTGAATCTCGCTGCTGTTTGTCAACAGTTCGTAGCTTGTCACTTTTATAAAGGTGTCATTGAGCTTTGCTTGTGTACAGCCGAGAAAGTTGATCCGAATAACGCTGCGCTCCACTATTACAAGAACAACGAACCCCCCGAGGACCAAGAAGGCAACATGGCTTATGTCAAAAGATTGGAAATTTATCGCGAATTCACCGCTATGCTCGATCATCTCTATAATCAAAGTATTTCCAATCCGCTCACTCCAACGGTCCCGAGCAAACCTGGACCACCAATTTATAACACAACCTCAACGACTATCCCACCGGCTAAACAAGTGGTGAGATATTTCTATAGATTTTTCATTAAATTCTGCCAAAACATCAATTCCCCACTTTTTCAACGATGTCATTATTGTCTGAGGTGAAAAATGCTCATTATATCTCGAAACTTGGGAAAGCACTCAAACATTGGGTCGTAACATTCCAGTAAAAAATCGAGCTCACGGTTCATTCGATATTTAAAAAACAAAATTATTCTCGCGTTTACAGTTGCACGAAATCATCGAAGAGGCTCTTCAATCGCCGTGCGAAACTCTTCACGCGTCCGTCTACGGCTGGATGATAGAGCGAGATCTTGACGGTGAGCTCGTTGCTCTGGCAGCGCCGTCTCTCGAAGCTTACCTCATTCGAGTCAACGCCCCCAAGTTGCTTTGGCAGTATTACGAAAGGAACAAGAACCACGCAGCAGCAGCGAAAATTCTAGACGCTCTTGCCACGAAAACAGGGTAATTTTTTTTCTTCATTCTATTAGAAAAAACAAAAAAACCATCGAACAAGTTCGGCGTTTTATTGAATTACTCGTTCGTACATTTTCCAGTTGTGGCGTGACGTTGTCAGAACGCGTCGAATATTTGGCACGCGCCGTTGTTTGCATGAGGAGCGATCAAGCTGGTTATGCACCTTATCTCGGGGTATTCCTGCGCGAATTGGAAGACAAGGTTGAAGTCGCAAGAATTCAGCAACAGGTTTGTTCATTTTCAGCCATCGACCAGGCCAAAAAGCAATACCAGCTGCTGCGAGTATGACGAAGAAAACTTGACATTTTTTTCACAGATTCTAGATACTATTTGCAATCAACGGCATTTGTTCGATAATGTAACAGTGAGAGACGCCGAATCGAGACTAAACAGTTCACTCCTCGACATCACTCAATTGTATGAGGAATATGCGGATCCGTTCCAGTTGTGGGAGTGCAAATTGGCGATAATTCATTGTTCCGGACATCAGGATTCAATGCTCGTTCAAGGCATTTGGACAAACATTATTGAAAACGGTGACAATACAAAAAATGTATTAATTAACAAATAATCGTTTTGTAACATAATCCTCAACGGTTAAATTGTTCTATTTATAGAATTAATCAAAGCTGCTGCTCAATCGTCTCCGGAGGACAAAATGGCGATTGTTATGAGCAAAATAAAGCTTCTCGGTCAAGAATATTCAGGAACTCCACATTGTTTCCCCATAGGTAAACCCCATGGAATCACACATTCCTATAAACTTGTCGTTGCATCGCAATCGATCTTGACTCTTTTACGATATTTTTTCTTCTAGATTTTCTACTAAAACAGTTGGAAATTCGGGCCTGTCGACTCCACGTGTCAAACACAGATATAATCACGGGATTCCTGCAACTGGGTGTCGTGATGGAAGATCTTTTGGATTATTACGACAAGTACGTATCAGTTGGACAAATAAATAATATCCGAATGATTGTCCTTTGCAAGCGCGTCAAAAACAACGAGAAATTTAATTTTTCTTTTCAGAATGATCGGCGGCAACAATCGTACGTGGCTGAACGAGGGCAACGAGTTCCATCTGATCGAATCCACTGCCAATTTAGTAAATTACTTCACCTCAAACTCAAAAATCACCAACACTTTCACCAGGTGAAGATTTTCTATCCGATTGGATCTTTTAACCTGTCGAGTGCATACTGGGTCGTTTTGACCCCAACAATTTCCTGTCACCGATCGTCTGGCATTTATTGGCATTCAATTTTCGTTGTCATAAAAAATCTTCATTTAGAGCCAAAAAACTTGGATATTTTACTACAAAAAACGTCTCTAAAAAAAAAAATGCATGACCACAGGAATACAACGATTTGAAAAACGCCCAGGGTCAGATTGACCCAATATGCACTTTAGAAGTTGTGCACTCGAAAGGTTGATTCAACGATTTTTTGCCTGCTTCTATATTCCAATGAATTTACATTGTTTTTTCCGTTTTTGCAGAAGAAAAATCATAACGAAGTGCCAGGACGTGATTTCCAAGTGCCTGACAACATTGTTCAGTAAACCGAACAGCGGCGAATTGATAAACAGACTCAGATCGATTCAGAGTTTATTGAACCGATTGTAACTTTAATTTCCTATGAAATCGACGAACTCGGGGCCATGCTTCATGGTGAAATTCCTCGTCGGTTATTGCATATAAAAAAAAATGAGAATTCAGTAAATCTTGAAAAGAATCATGGTAGGAGACAATTCGATGGTAACAGGAAAAACACACACACACACAAAATTTGAGAAATCATCGTATATGGTGAAAGAATTAACGAAAAACATAACATGTTCAGCGAAAAGATTAAACGTTTTCTATTGTTCTAATTTTTGAAATAAAGATGTTTTCAACATAATCGACATGGTTGATAAACGCTTGTCCGTTCCCAGGGAAAATCCTTTTTTTTTTTGTAACGTGATTTTTCATTAATAAAACATCAATTTTATATTATTGTAGCCGTTCTTTTGCCGCCTCACTATGTCAGTACAAAATATAATTTTGATCTTACTGTCCAAAATACTCCGGAAAAGAATCGACAAATTGTAGAAAACTAAGAAATTTGTTGATTCTTGCAAATTCACGAAAACAAGTGGAATTTCTGTTCCTCACGAAAATGGAAGCGCACAGCCACAGTTTGTTCTTTTTGTTTTCGAATTATCGTCAAGTTGGTGAATTTCGCTCGCATGTTGTTGAGAAAGCTTTTTTTTCTTCTTTACTCTATGAAGCAGTCGTCGCATAATCTAATTTTTAACAAATTATGTTTGGGATTACGAACGCGCAAGCGGATCCACACCGATCGGCGCACCAATAGCAAAATGTCGTTCATGCCCATCCCTTAAGGAGCATTTTCATTGGTGCGCCGCTTGGGTTGTCGCGTCCTCACAACAGAAAGGTTCGCCCGTTCGCGTTCACCGTCACGGTCAGGCTGTCAGCCAACGCTTCATTCTCGCTTGAAGGCTCGTACGAGACGGTTGTGTCCTTTGCGTACAAAACTTTCTATCGTCAGTCGATCCGTCGAATTTTTCTAAATCAAGAAACATGCCACCAAAAGCAAGCGGCAAAGCGATGAAGAAAGCTGGCAAAGCTCAGAAAAACATAACGAAAAACGACAAAAAGAAAAAGCGCAAGAGAAAGGAGAGTTATGCCATTTACATCTACAAAGTATTGAAACAAGTACATCCGGATACTGGAGTGTCGAGCAAAGCCATGAGTATCATGAACAGTTTTGTCAATGATATTTTCGAGAGGATCGCTGCCGAAGCATCAAGACTCGCACATTATAACAAACGATCGACCATTACGTCCCGGGAGATTCAGACCGCTGTCAGGCTCTTGTTACCCGGCGAACTTGCAAAACACGCTGTCAGTGAAGGAACCAAAGCTGTCACGAAATATACGAGCTCCAAGTAAACATTTCAATTAATCATCCATTTTATTACTGTGTGCCCGAATCATGCGACGAAAAGTCCTTCTAAGGACCTCTAATTGTTCACCATCTTTGAAACACAAATCGCAATAAAATTTTACGAACGGCATAATATACACATGTTTTATTCTTTGTGCTTTTTATTATTAACCCTGTAGTGATAGCATACCAGCCCGAAAATCGATAAGACGGAATTTCCCTCAGTCGGCGACCGTCCAACGCTCCATTGGGGTTAGTCGTGAATTTGCGGTGGCTTCCCAACTTTTCCCTAATATTCCTGACACATAATTGAGTGTTCTTTCTATTTTTTTCAAAATTTATAAACGGTTTCCTCGTCAACACTGCAGTCAGATCGATAAAATTGAAGAAAAACTGCTCCTTCAATGTTTGTTCATATTTTTCCAATTTTTAAACTGTCACTTCCGGTGTCGCAATAAATTTTGTACCCGCATATTCGCAGCTAGCCCTTATCGTTCACGTTTGGATCACTTACGCGATTCCAGTTCGCATAACTTCCGAATGGATAAGCTCAATAAAAAAACGTCTTTATTAACGAAATTTTTTTGCTGCTCGTTTTTACCGCTGCGATGAGATGTTAAGGTCCTATTTTTACGAACCTTCCCAAAAATCTTCGTGCAGTAAGGATTATAACGAATGAAAAGGTTTGTTCAATTTAGTGACAATTGTTTTACTTGTTCAGAGAACATACGACATTTCAAAGACCAGGTTATTCCTTTCGCAAATTTTTCTTAGCTCCTCGAAATACATTCAGATTCTTAGAGTCTCAACGTCATGTCTAGTCCTTTCTTTTCTTACTTTTCTATAAAGAATAATACGCGATCCTGTAGAGAAAATCTTTCGCAAACCTACCCTGGAGCGAAAGTCTATAAGAAATTTCTGTAAAGCTTGAGTCTTCGGTGTTCAGGTGGCGCTACGGTTTCAAAAACATGTCTGACGAAGAACACACATATATATAGATATACACTTTAGTCTGGGAGTAACCAGCAGGATATATCGCACGTTACAGTCCCCTGTATACGCGAGTGTAGGAATGTAGTAAATGCACGCAGAAATCCCATCGGGATATTACAGTGATATATAATACACACCAAGGTGCAATATTGAAAATTTTATTTGTTCATGTGCAATAATGTGGGAGGGAGGGCAATTTTTCAAAGCTTGGTGATGGTTTGTTGGTCCTTTGCTCGTGTTTAACAATCCGTTCGTTCCTGCGAAAGACGCGTTTGAATAAAAAGTGTCGCGTGTCACGCAAACAATGCATATTGTTTCTCGACGATTAGAAAAACGAAAAAAAAAATGAGCAATTATTTGGCATCGATAAAATCGCAATGATGCACTCTATGAAATCGACGTCGATATAAATTACGTTCGCGTTGTAGAGTGAATATTACACATGAATTTAAGTGCTTTGGATTCCTCTCAATTTTTCGCGCAAGTTTCCTCCCTTTCAACGAAAATTTAACCATTTTCCACTGCTCAGTAAAATGCACCATAATAGGCGAAAGAAGAAAAGAGTGAATTACGGTGTTCGCGCGGTAGAGCTTGTCCGAGGTGCCAAAGGTTTTGGCTTCACAATTTCTGGCCAACAACCTTGTATTCTTAGTTGCATTGTGCAAGGAAGTCCTGCCGAAAGCGCCGGGCTCAGAGCCGGTGATTACTTGGTCGCGGTCAACGGTCACAATGTCGGAAAAGCACCGCACGACGATGTAGTCCGGTTAATAGGTCATTCCAAGGGCATCTTGAGGCTGCAGATAGCCGAGAATTACTATTCCGATTCGTCCGATGAGGAAGGTTTGGCCACCGTCAGGTCAAAACCAAAATACTCTCACAAGCCAAGAAATTCCAGCGGTTCTGCTCCGCAATTGCAATGCCGTGTTGCCAAGGTCGTGAGAGACTTACAGAGCGGCGCAATGTTCGATATTTCTTTCGAACATGTTGCAAGAGCCATACCGCAGAGCAAAATCCAATGCAGTCATGCCGGACTTCATCACAGATGGAACATGGCCAGCGCTCTGCCCCTGCCACCTCCGCCTCTCTCTCACAAACGAGACTCGGAAAAAATTGTCCACAGAACTGTCGTTGGATATTTAGGAACTATCGATATTCCTAACCAGTTGCATCCGTCGACTATGATGCAGGTACGAACCATTCTCTGAAACCAACAAGTAACGAGTCTTGAAAAAGTCTAGAAATTTTCTTGACATTGGAGTTTGCGTTGTGGAGCCCGACGAAAATATTTTATTTACTCCAAATTTTTTGAGCACGTTTTTGGAATCGCCCCAATTTTTCTTTGACAATCAGTTTTTCATTCGCAAATAATTGTCATCAACGGACACTGCGTGTAATTTTTTGGCTCTGCTTTCAAAGAATTAAACAAAATAATGCATTCCCGTGCGTTCCAGCGATGCAAACTTCAACATAATAAATTTGAACTCCAGAGATCCTTCCGGTCTCTAGTAACGATTATCAACACATTCTGATGTGTTGAGACAAAGATATCACGATATTGAACATTATGACCTTGAGAAATTCTGTTAATTCTTTGTGCAAAAATCTGAAATTTTCTAACATTTTTGTGTTGAAAGCTGGAGAATAAAATTTTCTCAACGATGCAAAGCTTCTCCACCAGAATATTTTGGTATTTTTAACAATACCGCAGTTCATTTGACTAAAGTGTGAATCATTATCATTCGCAGGTGCTGAGGAAGTGTATCAAAAGACTCAAAGCGGAAAAGCGTAATCCGACGACGGTATTATTGACAATCCACGTTGCCAACATAAAATTAACAAATTCGGAAAATCGTGTAATTGCGGAGTATCCCTCGTACAGAATAATATTCTGTAATTCATTTTCTGACCAAGACAAACAGTACTTTGGTATACTGACGAAATCAGTGAAAGACAACGATGACATAGTGTCGAATTCGTGCCATGTATTTACCATATATTACAAGCTTATCGATCATGCAGTGCACGTTAGCACGTGCAATGTTTTTGGATTCACCTGCACGAAAACTTCGGAATTGAACGTTTGTCAAGAATTCCCGGATAGTTGCAACAGCCTCATCGGTGCCATACAAACTCTTTACATCACGGATTCGGTCGACAACGATGCCAATCCATATAACGAGGCTCACAGGCATCAGGAAACTGCTTCTCCACAACCCAGCAATATCAGCACATCTACGGCACACTCGAGCAACAGTGATTCCGGTATTGGCTTCAAAGACGATTACGTTAGTCATTCGGAACGCAAAATTCTGCCTGATTTCTCAACACGTCGACGATGCCCATCGAATCTATTGCCTGGAGTACGTAAACGAGTCTCTTCCATTTCTTTAAATCCTATAATAATAGTTCAACATGTAGTATCGATGAAAAAGTAATTATTAGATAAACAAATAATACTGGCATTTTTTTTTTATTTCGTTGCGTACTTAATATCAGTTGGAAAAAAATTGTGGACACTTTGCCGTTTCCTCGAATGTTCCACTGAAATGACGCCAAAGTTTGCAACGTTGGGATCGAACGAGAAATATTTTTTTCTTTTAATTAATGATTCAATTTCTAAAGTCACGGCAATTGTTCGTGCTGATTTAGCTTTTGGGTGGCAAAACAAAGTCTTTCCATTGCCCTGACAAACATATAATTCTAACGATGAGCTCTACTGAAAAAAAAAAAACAAGATTTCTTTGCATTCTAACGATGCAAACTTCAACGTTATAAATTGAATGACAGAATCCATCGATTTATTTGTTGCAGTGCACTTGTTTTTTTTGCTATATACTCGTAGGGACTGGACCTAATTTTCGCATGTTTTCAGCAAAGTTGACTGTATTTACAATTTTTCTTTTAACTCACGAACTCGCCTCCAACAACCTCGAGTTTTTAACTATCATTTCGAGTCTATCGTACCATCACCTCCATTCAACGATTAGATGCCTCTAAAGTGTTTGCAATAACATCACATAATAATTGACATTACGAATGATGAGGACGGAAGGACGAATGAGTGAATTGAGCGATTCGAAATACGTTTTGCATAATTATTTAATTTTCTAGGCTGTCGCTATCATTAGCTCAGCAGAAAAAATATGCTGCGCCTTTTGCTAAAGTTAATTAGCAGTCGACTCGATTTTTTGTTGAGTAAAGTTTTCTCACAAAAGAGTGAAAAATATTTTTCGAATTTCCTTTTCCATGAGAAGGAAAAATTGAAAACGTTGCATTAGATTTTCTAGATTTCTAGACACATAATCCAAATCGTCGGTTTCAGCCATTATTCCCGAAGATAATTTTAGCGACAACTTCGAATTGAAAAACTTGAATTTTTCTCAGTGAAGCGATTTAATTAAGTGCGTATAATACATTCAAGAGGACTGAACTGTTATCTCTTGGACAAATGAGGATCGACCGTTACCGATCTCGTAATTAGCAGCGTTAACGTTTTATCGTGCAGCTACTTCATTGTTGCTATTTTCTCAAGCGAGTTAATTAAGAGAATATATGTGACCCCTGAGGCACGAAGGAGGATACACTTTGTTTATTACCAAGATGGAGATTAAACTACTTGGCAAAGTATAATATTGAGGTCGATTTTATTGCCATATTCGAATAGTTCAAATTACCATTGTTGAGTTTGCTATAATTCATAATAATGCACAATGCATGAAAGCCGATGCAACGCATTACATTCTTAATGGACTGCGAATTATTCCGTTGTTAAATCGTCTCAAAAAAAAGATAAATATTCCATTAATTTTGATTGCGTTAAAAATTGAAAATTCAATTATCAACAAAGACAATATTTCACGGGAATTTAGGATTCAACGTCCGACCCTTTAATACCATAAAAATCTTGGGAAGCAGTTGGTACTGATTTTTTACTCACATTTTTGTTGAAGTTGATTTTCCTCATCTCGTCGATAACGAAAAAATATAAAATGTCGATGAATTAATAAGCGGATGGTTTGTTTATAAAAATATTGCAGAATCCTCAATTGGCAGCGTGTCGGGGAAACGCTTGTTCGGCGTCGGGTTCGAAACTGACGGTTCGCGCGCTCTCTGACTCACGCTGGAGCGAGTCTCCGCTGTCGAGGTCATCGAAAGATTCTGAGTACTCGAATTTACGGGCGATGGAGAGCGCGAGGGAGAATGGAAGAAAAAGTTGGAGCAACGAGGATGTCGCTTGTGCAGGGGTTGCACCATTCAATAACGTAACACGGCGTTCTCTAAGGGGACAAAGCTCTGTACGAGGTAGTAGCGACGGTGGTGGGGATATCATCACCTGTCCCGGACCATCTGCTCGCGTAGTTGGCGAGCAAGCGGCGACTTCGTCAGTCGACGAGTTTGCCTCCATATGCCCGAGCGTTGAAACGTTTCGCGCTGAAACATCGATCGTCGAAGCGCGGGATAACTATTCCGAAAATCGTCACCGTCGTATCGTTATGGAAGATCCCGATCGTCTGCGAGAAGCCTCGACATTTGCTGTAACGACAACGGCCAGTGACAACAAATTGAGCCCCAAAGTTTACAACAACTTCTCCAAATCTCTCGTCCACAGTATGGAGGATTTAAAACCAACGAAAGCTGAATTTTCCTCTTCATTCGGCAATTCTTACACAAACAAAAGCGAGCCTAGGCCTTGGGGAAGTCTTCAAGAAATGAGAAACGTCGGTGGCTGCGCATCTGACAGCTGTTTGGTAAGCCCACTATTTATTTCATTTTCATCAACTTCCACTTAACAAATTCATTTTTTATCCAAAAATCCACATTTTAAAATCGAAGCAATCGACATACATAATTAGCATAAAAAAACAGACTGCATTTTTAAATGAAAATTCCACAAAAATACGGAACCAATTTTAAGGTAAAAAAAAAATACCCTCTTCGCGCTAGTCAAAAGAGTCTCAAGTCTCTGTTTTAATTGTATGGAAAGTTCAATATATAAATGGTATACATTAGCATCGCAAGATGTCAAACAAGCTTAAACAACAAATTATTACACTCCGTTATTTTAAAGCAATTTCGATCAAAATCAGTGGCGGCACCTCAGAATTGCTGAAAAATTACAAACTGGACGGAAATTTTCATTAATTTTCTTACTTTATGAAACTCGTTTGCAAAATAAATTCTGAACTCAGACAAAAACGTATATGAATGTGTCATGATAAAGTTAATGTTCCAAGTTTAATCGTTTCCCTAACATGCAGCCCATGAAAGTGTCCTTGACAGGAGCCAAATGGGGTGAGATATTTTCATTATATTTGTGTCGTAATTAACAAATAGACTGTCGATTGAGAGTGGCGCTGACAGTTTTAGTTTATTCGTGCCATTGCGAGGAGGTTTTTTTTTTGAATCTGCCAGGAGCAACGATATCGGAAGTACTTTAGTGATTGCATCAAACAGTGCAAAAAAACTCGAGTTTTTTGTGTGACTAATCGGTGTATATACATATGGCGAGATATATGAGATCCGAGCGGTAAGCTCGCGTGCGCGACACATGGTAAACGTTTTTCTCGGAAATGCACGACCGTGCGGAGCTATTCGGCAAACTGAATTCTCGTGGTTCCTCGGAGCAAAAAAAAGGAGGAAAAATAACATACACAAAACGTTTCAGAGTGTACAGACTATAATAGCCTGTTGTCAGAATTTTTCTAGGAACTAAAACGGCGATTACGACGAAGAGCAATCGGTTGGTACGATTGTTACAAAGGATTCTTGAAGCGGCCCGGTTATGAGATCACGACCGTCCAATTATCGAGGCTTCGAGCACCCGGAGCTCTCTATTCCCACATCGCTCTCTTTCGCCTCCTACTGGTTCACCATGCAGACACTCAAAACATGGTTTATAAAACGGAATTTGCCAACTGCATTACGCATGGAAAAAATTTCAACTGCTGCCAAGAGTGACGAATCAATCAGGTTCAGCGAGAAATTGTTGTCAATGTCAACGACGAATTGGCAATTAACTCGTTACACTGAGAATCGCCACGATAACTCGATCGGATTTCAGTTTACAAATCTATCGAGATAATCAAAGAGAAATAAATTCTGATAATCAAACTAAAAGGATCTCAGAAATCTTGGAAAACTGACGGTTCATTCACCGGAATTATCAAGCTCTATTCACCGAGACACAAGTTGAGGAAAAAAAAGATTGGCGATAATTCTCAAATTATAGGAAACGACGATTCATTGGCAATATAAATATAACGTGTCGCTACGAATACATACGAAAGACGGAGATTCATCAAGTACAGGTACAACAAGGCGATGCACGATTTCCGGTTTCTCGCTCGTTCGCTATTGAGGCCGCGTCATCATTTCCTGCCTTCGTTTAAAGCCAGTGCGAAAGAAAGGAAGGGAGAGAGAGAGGGAGAGAGACGGACTGCTGAGAATGAAGGAAGAACACACACTCATATATATGTGTCTACATTAAGCACGGTACACACGTCAACTTACACGTTATAAGCCTGTGACTGAAAGAGTTCACTGCGAGGCGCATGTACCCTCAGAATATTTACCAACACAGACACACAAAGAATGGATGAACGATGCGTGACTCGTTTGATGGCATACGAGAGTAATGTAGGCTCGTGGAAAATGCAGTAGCGTGTGGCGTCGAGTAGCATCATCAACTGGGAGAATCGTGTTCTGACTACAGTCAAATCTCCTTTTGGAAATTACTCCAATCTCAATACACCAAAAACAAGTCAAAAAACAAACTTGAAATATAGAAACAAATTTTCATTTACGATTTTGAGGATCTTTGAGATATTAACTCGTCGAAATCCAAGACTCGTAAGCTTCGAGATGTTTCGTAATAAGGATAAACATCACAAAGTTCCGTGATTTAAAAAAAAAAATATTGAAATTTCGAATTTATATCGTAAAATTGAATTTTCATTTTTATTTTCGATTAACGGTACAAAAGCATTTGAAAACCAGTTCGCTAGTTTAGAAAACGTAACAGATTGGTTTCGTATAACGAGAAGAAAATATAATTCTAGTTGCAAAGAGTTCTCACATTTCTCTCCGGACAGTTGTAGCGTTCGGATTAAGGACATTGGGATCGTAGATACAGATGATGTAGAACCATGGCAGCTTTGACCGCTAGATGGCTTGGGTTCGCGTATACAGAGTCGCAATATTCTAGAATATAATTGACAGTGAATTTCAATCGTGGATTAGGCGAACTTTCAAAAATTCATAGTATGGATATGTGACCTGAGTATTGCAGCTACAAAAGGGTTTTTTGAAAACTCGCATTTTCGTCAATATCGAGTAGACGGCTCGAAGGGAGATCTGGACATTTTGCCCAGACGATCCCGCGTAAATCATTTCTAAAATCAATACATCGCACTCAGTGTTTTTTTTCCTTCATTCTGATTCGTTTTTTTCACTCAACGACATGGGATTTACCGAAAAAATCAAAAAAGGAACAAAGTTATTTCCATTTTTTTTTTCAAACTGAGCAGAACGAATCGAGAGTAAGGGAGGGGGCAGAACTCGTACTTAATCTTGCGCAATTAATCAATATCGTTGAAGATGAAGCACCTGCAATTACGGTAGTTTTCCAAGACTAATAATATCATAAAATTTCGAGTCTTTGACGGTCTACTTCATCATCACGTTCGACAATGTCATAAAACTTTCCCATGGCTCAAAGTTCAAGCGATACTTCGCATTATATTTTTATGTCGATGAAATAAAGTTTTCGCATGAATTAAAACAACTCCGGAATATCTTCGGCCTATCAAAAGTCTGCAGTTTCGCTCTAGTTCCGTTTACGAATATTTGAAATAATAAAAAATCTAACTTTCCTGCAGCCATTCACAAAACTTGAAGAAACTGTCAGTTCCAAACTTCGAAATGAGGAGATAGGACCAAAAGTAGCAAACCAAGGAAAGTAGAAAAAAAAACACCTCCAGGCACTGTCACGTGATGCGATAACTATTTGAATGGAAAAACAAAAACAACAGAGTTATTTATACTCTGCTGTATCGTTGATACGAAAAGAAATTCTCACAACTGGGATCTAAAAATATAATGGAATTTAAAATGAACGTTATGGGAAACGGAATTATGAAGAACCAGCAGCGCCCGCGGCTTCGCCTGCGATACAAAATATCATTATCGATGTAGCTGCGATGGTTTTGAGTTTTCCTTCTAAAGTAATTAAAAACGAACGCCTAATGGAACATGGGAAAAAAACGTATTTTCCGAATTGGTTATCACTTCAAGAAAACCGAAGTACCGTGGAATGCGTAACTTGTTTCCTACTCGAATTGGTTGCATAGTTTCTCAGTGAAAATCGGCCGAACATATTTTTGGACTAGAGTTTCGAAAAACTGCTATTTCGAAAGTGTGTTTCATGGCTTTCTTGTTAAAAATAGCTCAACCAATTGTGATGTAGCGACCTGGAGATAATTCGAAAAGAAATTCTTGCGAATTGATACAAAATTTTTCACATTCCTTAATTATTTTCATTTTTTTACAAAATATTATTTTATACACAACTTGGCAAAAAACAAAATCTAAATTTCATTTCTCACTCCAGGTGAAATTCAAGCGAGTGAATATTCATTTGTACAGAGGCCGAGGCCACAAGCCAGCCCGCGAACGAAATGTTTGTCAAGGCCACTGCACCTCGAGGAGTTTCAAATAAATTGCGAGAGCGAACCACGAAATTCGATGATTTGAGAATTGAAATCTACATTAGAAGGAGATTCGCCAATTGGCAAAGACGGTTTGAGTGAAAATACAGAGATTATACTGTAGGCAGGGTGTTCAAGTGGGAGATCGCGATCGTCATGGTATGGAGAGTTGCGTGGCGGGACAGAGAAAAGAAGAGGAAGAGGCAGGGGCAGGCAACAAGGAGGAAAGCCTCCGCTCGTTTGGCCCAAGTTGGAGCATTGGTATTAGTGCTTTACTGGACATCGTGGAGAACGTGTCGCGTGTACGATAGACGCTTAAAGAATCGTTAAGTATTCTCGCGGAGTACGTATGACTGTTGAGAGTCGTGACCGCCGTCGTCGTCGTTGTTGTTGTTCGTCAGCGTTTTACGCTGTCGACCGAACAAAACGTCGCTGCAAGAGAACGAAGAGGAGCGATTAATGTGCTGTGACTGGGCGGGGCGCCCTCTTAACGAGGACCAACAAGTTCACGCTATGTGTTTCCTCAATTGCACATCACAGCTTGTTTGAGCGCATTGGAAAAACAATTCAAATAAAAAAAACACGAAAAAACGGAGTACGAAGCCACAGACAACGGAATCCGAACGTGATACGGAAAAAACGTCGCGAGATTATCGGAAAAAAAAATAGAAAATTGTGCGCGAGTATTCGATCGTGATTCTTCGGTGCACGTGCTTCTGTTTTTTTCATTTTTTTTCGTGTTTTGTGTATGCATGTGAACGAAGAAAAGGGAAAGGAAATATAAATGGGATTACGCGCATTTCCGGACAAACGTTTTCAAGCTTCTCCGAGAAATGGAACAGCTCGCCAAGTCAGTACGTAGTCTGTAGTAAAACGCGACTTGGATTGCTTGTAAACTCGATCTAGGAGATGCATCAATTTTACTCCGAAACGATTTTTTTTTCTTCGTCTCTTCTTTCGTTCGGAGCCCCGTTCGCTCGGAACCTTAGAACATCGTCTCAAATGTCAAGTCAATTTCTTTGCATTATCTTATGATTTTCTCAGATTACGCATTTTTGGAGGATCAGCGTTTACCAAGGATCGAATTTTTTTTGTCGAATCATTGAAAATTTAGAATGCTCCAAAGTTTTTAATCGCATTGACAATTTTATTTAATCATTAAGAAATTTGGAATTTAATGAGATAATTTTTTAAATTGTAGATGAGGAATCAACGAAAATTAAACATCGCAATTTTTGAGTCATTGACGCAAGTTCATGCGCGCAGGACGTTACATAAATTTAAATTACCTCTAAACGCGCCACAACCTTCGCCATTGACGATATCGCAAGCGATTGGGAAGAAAAATACTCTCACTATTTAGCAATACTGATTGCACCTCCTTTTACAGGCATTTTCAGGATTTCATTCGGATGCTTTTTTTTTCGTATTCTTGTTGCTCTGGATGACCGTATAAAGGGATCAATGAAACAAATTCGAGTCACGTAGACGTCCGATTGCACGGGAGCTTGAGGAGCAATTTTCATTGACATACTTTCGAGTCGATTAATTAACAAGAAAACGGAGATACTCGATGCAGGTCACACAAGTTGGATGCTTACATGGCAAAAAGCAATTAAAGCCTCGATAGCATTTTTCACAGAAAAAGATTATTAATCGCGGTAAAAAAATGCGACTTCCGGTGTCGTTGCGTGCGACGACAATCCTTCAAGTCTTTCCAAATGAATTGCCTCTCGGTAAAATCGTTGAACCTTTTATTTTTTTCCCTCCGTTCAGTGTCCTCATTGTCGGATCCCCTTTTTTTTCTTTACCTCGACTTATTGTTATCCTGCGGAAAAATCGTCCGCGAGGATTCTTGGCGAACGGATTTGCGCGTGAGACTCTACTTTTCGTTCCCACGCTATTCAACCATCGTTGAATAACAGGTGTTGCACGCGAAAGAATCCTACGCGGATATATACGATGGCATTCTTCGTGCTTGTCCGTTCGGTAATGGGTTCTGTGCTGAGATTCTTCTGGATATTTAATGCAAAAGGATTTGTTCTTATTGTTCGCGAGATACGAAAACCGATAAACTCAAATAGTTCATTTCTGAATTGTTGATAATTTAATGAAACGTTGGCACATTTTCAAAAATATCGAAAATTCGGTACTCGTAACTTTTCTCATCTAACGAGAGAGATTTGTGCACTTTACCGTTTCGGGGTTTAGGCTTTCATAAATATATTCTCGTGGTTCTGCAAACCAACGAAACGAGGATACACGCGATAACGAACTAACGAGTTGTTATTATTTGCAAGAATTTACTTCAGCGACAAACGTCATTTCGTATCGTTTCCTTTAAGCCTGTTTTTTAAGAATTAGAGTCACGTTTCTCATCCGCTGTCTGGCTAAACCGACTTATGGTTCAATGGCCCGTTTTCCTAGGGAATTTTATCCTCTCAAAACTACATACTTTACTGTGAGAGCGTCGCTGTTTTCGAAGATAACAAAAATTTTCGAGCTTTATTAGTTTTTATACAATCTCATAAATTTAGTTGGACGAAATTCTCTAACGAGAATTTTCCTCGTTGAAAACGATCGAAACTCGTTAAGCTCACTTCCGGCGAAACTGACTCATCGAGATTCGTTCTAATTTGAATGAATTTAATAGAATAAGCGACGTATTGCTCGAAGAATATGAATGAGGTAGATGCAGCGGATAATATTCATTATTATATTCGTCGTATATACTCTGAAACGTTGCGTGTATGTCTAGTGCGTTTAGACGTACAATGAAGATTATTCAATTAATTTTAGCTCAATTGATGCGGAGGTTGCAACATTGTCCCAAAAAGAAGAATCATTACATGAGAATTCTTCATCTAATGCGATAGCAAACGAATTCAAATTGAGTCACGAAATTGAAAAAAATAACATTTCATATTCAAAGTTCCGTATTTATGAGAATGACGCTCAGTAATTCGAACAGAACATTCATTAGTTTTTATCCATTTTCGAATAATTCATGTTCATGGATAAATGAGGTGCATTTTTCTGTTTTTTTTTTTTCTCTCTATTCGAATTCTACCCATGACTAATCTGACGTGTGGATCAAAAAATCAGTGACACACGATCTAGAGCAAAATTTTCTTCTTATCGATATTTAGATCATATTAGCAAAATGAACTGAATTTAATTATACACGCTCGTTGTGTACATCGATCCATGATTAATTATAACCGATAGTCACTTGTTTTTCTAATTGATTTTTTATCTGTAATTTTTCATGAGAATTCGTGTAATTATAATAATGAGGGATTTCGTTATAATTTTAGCATGGGAGTTCCGAATCGTTCGACAAAACAAGCAATGGAAATGGAGTTCACACCTGGGCGTCCGGATTTGAGAAACTTTTGGAGGATCCCAAAGGACTACAAACTTTTGCAGTACGTTTGATTTTTTATTTACAACGTTCAGAAGATTAATTTGAAAAAATGTGATTTGTTCGCAAAGTTGAACCTTCGGAAAGCCTTGAGAAAAATTGAATATTTCTGTGGAGCATACGGATTTCTGGTTATGAAAATAATTAATCATTTTTAATGCTTCGTTTGTTCAGGAATTCTTGAAAAAAGAATTTAGTCACGAGAACATATATTTCTGGGCAGCTTGTGAAAGATACAAAGACACCGCCGATGTAAACATACGCCGAAGATTGGCGTGTCAAATTTATCAACGCCACTTGTCGACGTCTGCTGCTGAGCCTGTGAACGTGGATAGTCATGCCTCCGGTCAAATTACTCAAGAGTTACTCAATCAAGCTCCGGCCGATCTCTTTTTACAGGTAAGAACAAAAAATTTCATAATAATCTGTTCCAATGAACAAATGGTAAATAAATAAGAAGCATTCGAGGAATTTGTCTATACGTCACTAAACACAAGTCCAAATCTTTCGAGAAGAGAAAAGAAAATGATTCACAACTCCAATGAATAATTATTCACTCATTTTGACGTTTTCTATGCTTTGTATTTTTGTTTCTAATTCTTGGTTTAATTCTCATTTGCAGGCTCAGAAACAGGTCTTCAATCTGATGAAATTCGACAGCTATCCGAGATTTTTAAGGTCGGATCTTTACAGGCATTGTTTAGAGACTGGCAGCGGCGTAGTGAGCACGGAAGACTGTGACTTGACGCTCACGAGTTCGCCAAGTATAAAGCTGAAGAAGAGTCACTCGGACGCCGAGGATCGTTGCAGGAAATCGATACTTCCTTGGCATCGAAAGAATCGGTTGGTTTTGTCAGTTTATTAATAATTCTGGATATTTTAACGGATTTCATGAGCCTCTCGAGAAAAGAAAAAAAAAGAAACGGGGCCAAAATGAGAAACTTCTCGAAGGATTGAAGAGTATAATTGAATTTTGAAATTTGTTCAGATCGAAATCGAAGGATCGTGGAGAGTCGGAATACAACAAGACGCCGAGTCGCAGTGAGACGATATACAAGAGTTTTACGACGATGAAAAGAGAGGCAGAGGGAAATAATAACGAAGATAGTATATCAATATCGAGCAGTAGATCGTCGTTGGCATCGTGGGATCTCGCGTTGAGGCAGTCCTTCAACAAACACGTAAGTTTGCGGTAGCACGAAGCTGGCACGTTTAAATTCATCGATCGGATGAAAAAGCGAAAAAAAAGGCAACAAAAGTCTCTGTTTCGATTGGATTTTAAGAGAGTAGTAACGAGAGTATTTGATTGCTTTTTTTTTGGCTCGAAATGTCGCTCGAAGGATCGATGAAGAAGCTTTGTTTTTTGTTTTCTCGTTTTTTTTTCTCTGTCTCCTTCTCTCGGCTCTTCTTTCGATATTTTGTGAAATTTTTCAATGGGATTTGTGTGTGTGAGCAAAAGTATCTATAAATTGTAGTCAGTGTCGTCTTACGATGGACAAACGAATGAAAAGAAAGAGGTACATGCCAAGTGTACCGGTTTGTGTCGGGTTATATTGCCGGACGGTTCAACCACGGTCGTCCCTACTAGCCAAACGGAGAGCATTAAAGACGTCGTTACGCGGCTTCTCGATAAACGAGCACTGCGTTACTCTAACTATGACGTTCTAGTACTAGCCACGGACGAGGTTAGTGCCATATCACTACTTACTTCGATCGTTGAACAAAACCAACGACGAATATTTGAAAAAATTCAATTACTTTCAAGACTAATCAAGCTCGACTAACAAACACGCTACATCACAACTAACCGCAACATCTAATACTTTCTTCCTCGTTTGCATGAAATAATTGATGGATATGGTGGGTTTTTTCACGCATGATCGAAACACATCCCTGTACAAAGCACACCAACATACATACACACACACGGATTTGTTAGAATCACATTTTTCACCCTGAGTTATCGAGCGACGTCTCAGTGTGACGAGCACGACGATTCTTGATTTTCGTAATTTTTTTTTTTTTCGTTCATTCAAATAAATCTTTTAGTTCACGAAGATTTTTTTCTTTCATGAGAGTCATGGTTCTTGGATAATGTGGAACGAAAAGATTTGCAGAAATTTATTCACTGAGAAACCTTTGAAAATATTGATCAATCAATTTTCGGCAATGATACCGACAATTTGCTTTTTGTTCAAAGTTTTGTGTCTCAGTAAGATTTCAAAAGACGTCTGATTGCTGTAATTATTTTGTATCTTTGTGCATTATTATTTTATTTCTATTTGTCCTTTTCCATTACCCATTGCATTTGCATCACAATATTTTTTTATATACAATAATCGAGTTCGCACGCTTGTCATGGTGTCGGGAAAATAGTTGAGCTTTCGAGAGTGAAATTTTTTACTAATACGAAATCGACGATTGGCATAATTTGTTTATTGGAATTTTACAGCTGGTTAATCTAAAATATCCATCAGCAGTATTGGCTGGACAAGAAGTCGAAGTTGTACCTACGAAAGTGTTGAAGGTAGATCTACCTTCGCGACGTGTGATAACTGTGATAGGACACAAAGGTCGAACTCTGCGAGAGGTGCTGAGACCTCGTTTGAACAAATACGGTTTCAAGCTCGATTTGATTACCATATGGGGCGAAGGACATCCCGTTTCGCTCGATATCCCAGCAACGAATGCTCCTACTCGGCTTGTTCTTACGTCAAATAGCGAAGGTTTGTATATTATGAGATTCACGACGTTTACGAATCTTTTGAGTTTCGTTTTCTCCCTTCAACCTTTGACGACGAATTTTTCTTCTCGTCGTCTAGGGACACGGAGAATATTTTCTTTGAGTCTCTTACGAAATGGTTCCTTGTGCGTTTCATGACAACAAAACTCTTTCAATGAATTTTAAATGTTTAGAGATTCTCAATACGCGACGTTGGAATATTAAAAAAAAAAATACTCAAAATTTTAGTAAAAAACAATCGCAGTGAAAACGAAATTGTTGGAAACTCAATTTGACTCTTCCCAACAGATCTCAAATATCCTGAAGAAATACCTCAAGGTCAACCTACTCTCGATGAAATAACTAACAAAGTGTTTGAGGAGCTGTTGGTTGGCAAGAGCGCAAAGAAATATCATTACAGTGAAGGATCGTGCAAGGTCAGTAAACTTGGTCGTGCTCGCAATGTCAATAGAAATTTATTGTATCGATTGACTCTAATGGACCTCGATCTATTTTATTCGTTAATAGTCCGACGATCAACGCTCCGAGGGATCCTCAATTCTTCCTAGCAAATTTTTTCTTCGTGACTCCACGATTCATGGAAAGAAAAAGGTGAGAAATCAACAATTGTCTAACCCTCCGAGTGCATACTGGGTCTATTTGACCCGAAAGATATTCTGCCACCAATAATTTTCGTTTTCGTCAAAAAAATCAATTTAGGATAAAATATGGATTATTTTCTACAAAAAACGTCGTACAAAAAAACCAATAAATGCATATTTACCGGAACACAACGATTCGAAAAACGCCTTGGGTCAGATTGACCCAATGTACATTTATAGGATTTGTGCACTCGAAGGGTTGATAAAAATTGCGCGTTTTTTTTTCTTTTCGTTTTCAATTGTTGCATAAAAATGACTTATTCTTTTACAGAGCAAATCGAAATGCAGCAACGCAAGCGAAAAAAGTAATTCGACTGATTGCACTGGCGAAGAAAGTTCGCGGCCTCATCCACCTTTAATCGCGAAATGGCGGAATGGAGTAAAGCTTCAATTACCTGGACGTTTCGAAGGAGATGGTAATTTATTCATTTTCACCTTGCGTCGGTTTTTTACCAATAATTCTCTTCATTTTGTTTAATTCTCGTTCTCTTGTAAATCCAACTTGACAGAACTGTACGAGGGTATAAAGAGGGCACAGAGATCGAGACTCGAGGACCAAAGAGGAACCGAAATAAATTTCGAACTTCCGGATTTTTTGAAGGTAATTCAAGTTTCTAGCAAAAAGAATTGTCAATATTTAGTCAGTTTGTCTAAATGATGAATTTTTTTGTTCGAATGCAGAATAAAGAGAATGGGAAGCAACCGGAAGGTAAAAAAATGCGACGCGGTCGATTAGCAACGCAGTGCAGCGAAAGTTCCTCTAAATTTTACGACACGGCGGTCGAAAAGCCAAATACGATCGTAACGCCACCGCCGCCGCCGCCACGTTTGTCCAACGGATTTGTGCAATGCGAGGATGAAGTGAATTACGGAAGTGGTGACGTACCGAACAAAATATTCGACACATCTTCGAATTTAGACGGCACACTGATCGACGGTGATCAAACGATAATCGAAAATTGTTCGCGAAGTCAGAAGAAAGAAGCGGAACCGCAATCACCGGAATCGCAATACGTAACGATAACACCAACGAAATTGTCGAAACCTCCGCCGTTGCCACCAAAACCGAAAAGCCTTATGACCAACGCCGCGAAAGCGAATCAAATTTTATGCACGAAATCATACCCCCGAATTGTTCAAAACAGCTCGTCCCCTCCTACGGAATTACGCGAGAATAAACACATTTTTTGATTTTATTCTCAGCAAGAAATACAACGAGTCGATTAACCGACTCATCGAACAATTCAAAACTTTATTCTTCGTCCGTAGTCTCTTGTAAATATTTTTTACGAGGCTTCAGAGTCGCTTCGTGTTCAGTATTAATAATCGGCAAACGGAGATGCGTTCGTTGATAAAAATTCATACGTGGCTCTTTTATCAGCGGAGCTGTTCCCCGTCTCGCAATATCCACCGAATTCATTTAGCGATTAATTCTCTTCTATCCTTTATTTCGTTTATTCCCCGATTCTTATCGAATTAGAATTCAATTTCAAGAAACGCGGATTCCAGTGAATTAATAGCCGACAATTTCATTTTTTCACATGGCCATCATATTCGCGAAAATCGCATACTGCTTCGTATGATATTAAAAAAAAAGCCATAATTTCGAGTTATTGAATTTTTTAACTGACGATTCAACGGTTAAAATCGAAGGATAGATAATTTACAGTTTACCGCGATATTCGCGAAGCTTGGAAAAACTTGCAATTAACATACATTTTATTAGTCGTAACCCCGTTGACCTGTATTTTTAGTTTCCTTGAACGTCGAACGATGAATTCAATGACAAATCGTTTGCACAATAGTGCCAGTGTTTTTTTTTTTTCATTAGGAGAATTTTTTACCTGACAACTTCCCTTTTTCATCGTAAACATTACAATAATCATCGTGAATCGGCGTCGATTTGCGAAACTGTAATTACGTCTGCATAGAAACTTTTTATTATTGATTACAAACATGAATCCCAAGGAGGAAGGAAAAGCAGTTTTTTCAAAGATTTTTCGAAACGATGCAACTCGATTTCGAAAAATATAAATCTGCGTAAGATATTTTAGAGAAATTGACCGGTTTCGAGGTTGATAAAAGGTCATGTGTTCAAGCACTCGTCATGATTGCGGAAATTCGTAGCAGCTTTACACTCTCCGTCTAGTATCCCCGGACCGAGAATGCCTTCCAAAATTCAAGAGCCAAGACTAATGAGATTATAAGAAACAAGAAAAATGAAGGATAATAGAAAAACGAAGGCGCGGGAAAGAATTGATATGATGAATAATGCGATCGAACCAATCGTTTTATTTTAATGATACATATTTTTTTTAAATATTCAAACTGTTATTCCTGGTTATACAGGATCGTATTAGGAATATTTTATTATATTTATAAATTGTTTGCCTACCGTCAGCGCCTTGACGATCGCGAACGACGATTTCTTTTTCTTGACAAATTATTATTCCAATAACTCTCAACGTTGTAATAAATTATATAGAAATTTTGCTCCGAAAATGATGTTTAATTTTCCCGAATCCCATTCGTGTCTTTTGTTATCGTCATTCACCGCCGAGAGGGAACAATCATAATTTTTCTCTCAATGTCTTCGAATTTCGATAAAATCTTGAATTTTCGGACAAAAATGTTGGAAGATATTGGGCCTCAGAGATAATGCGCACGACGGATATCCAACTCGGGGATGACTGTGTACGGTATTCTTGGAAAGTTTGAATTTTTACAGTTTTTTGTTTTCCATCAATTTTTCGGCTGCTAATACGCGCAAAAGTGCAGTGTGACAGCAGGTGGCGCCGAGCGAAGACCGACCAAAATTTCTGCTGATACTGCAAAATCCCGAAGGATCAAACAAATTTGTAAGGGTCTATATTTTCCATTTATCGTCAGTCTTTTTTAATCGTTTCTTTATCTTCGTATTAATAGCGTTTATTGATAATAAGAATCGTACTGATTTATGAAAGTGACCATTTTCGTAGACACTTAACCTCGGAAAATACATGCATAGGTGACATGCGCGAAACGAGTGCCAAATTGGCGTCTTCCGAGTTTTCCCGCGAACTAACCTGCTTCCCGCACACTTTACTCTTTTATTTTCTCTCGTCCGCACCACCAAGCGGATGCGCGATGTTCTGTAATAGTTTCTAAAACTTCATATTTTCCAAAATCGTGCCACGATTCTGTCAGTCCTGCCCCTCGCCCCGCGTCTATTTTTCCGAATCACTACCCATGTAACAGTCTAGTTGTCATTGTTTTCGTGTGTCTTGTTCGCAACGGGTCGCTCGTGGCCCGAGTTACTGTAGCAATTTGTTCTCGATCGAATAATATTTTACGTTCGTACGTTGACGCACCGGGGAAGACGTGTTATCGCGTCTCACTCAGTGAACTCAACCGATCGCTTTCAATGGAATATTAATAATCGAAAACCAACATTCGACGCCTCTGATTCCCGAGAAGCAGCAAGATCGACACTTTGCATTAATTCTTGCAGGTAAGTCTCTTTAATTCTGGAGTGCGTGCTCGTCGATTGAATTCCTTGTTTTTCTCGACATTTGTGAATTGTCGAAGGTATTTATTGTGTCACAATTTACACATTATTTTAAATCGTTTTACTGATGAGGGGAAAGGTAAAAAAAACAACGAAATTGATGAGCAGCCATTTAAAATTTTTTATTAAACATTATCATGGCATCTGGATTGGCTATTCTCTAAATAATTCGTTCTACTGATGTCGATCGATGAAATCGAATCGGGCGAGAGAGAAAAAAAAAGTGTAAAATAAATGCCGGGTGGTCACGAATGATTTTCAGAATCTCGAATCTCAAATTCCATGGAATTCTTAGCGTTTAACAACTGTCGCGCGTGTTGTATCGCGCGACATGAGATGTTGACCGTTACAAAAGGTTTCGCTCATATAGCATTTCGCGCTCGTGAAATTGGGCTTCGCTGATTTAATCGTAATACGAGACTCGACCGTTTCAAGTTTTCGTCAATTCGGCATTTTTGTTTTGTTCATTGTCTTATTGTGCTGCTCTGGGAAATGGTGTGTACAATGAGAGTCGAGGAAGAGACCGAGTGAGATGGAAGTAGATGATGATGAAGAGAGCGACGCGAGTGACAGTGAGGAACTGATGGTATCGGTTAGAGTGAGAGGGAAAGGGAAGAAGAGAGTGAGTGTGAGAGTGAGTGACACTGAGGAGAGTGAGGCTGATGACGATAGAGGAAGGGGAAGAGAGCGACGCGGACGGAGGAATCGTGAAAGAGAGAGAAGAGATCGGCCAGAAAGAAGCGAGAGAGTGTCGAGGGACAGGACGTGGCGAGAAAGAGAGGCGGAGAAAGAAATGAGAGATAGACGGGACAGAGAGGAAAGAGAGGCGCGAGAAAGACGCGATAGAGAGGAAAGAGAAGCGAAAGACAGACGCGACAGAGACGAGAGAGAATCCAGGGAAAGACGCGAAAGAGACGAAAGAGAGACGAGGGAAAGATTTCTCTTTTTTCTTCTTCTTGTTCTAGGAGTAGCTTTGGTCTCCGCACTTGTTCGATTACATTGAGTAAGTAACACCAACCCAGTGAGCTCGAATTTCCATTTTTTCTGGACGCCTGAAGGATCGACGAGAAATCAATTATCGCCATACCATTATAACATTCAACGATCAAAAAATGTTTTTTTCCGAAATGCTCAATGACCCTCGACAATGTTGAAGATATGCCTCAATGCGATCGAATTTATTTGCGCCAAAAGTCATCGGTGAAAAAAAATTAAATGTCCTCCACCCGATACGTATGTTTACAAAGTTCATTTAAAGCGCTGTCTGTTATTTCTTAATGTTTGCATGGCGATCCAGCACGTGGTTGTCAGTGTAGTAGGACAGCGCGTTAGCGGGGGTAAGAGGAGCACTGTAAACGCCGTCGCGCGCAGCACCGGCGCGAGTGAGTCGGGCAGGGAGGGGGGCGCCAAGGCTCTAGTTCGCTTGAGCTTTACACGGTACAGTTGGCCAGTCGGCGCGTCGCCGCCTTCCGCAGAGGTCGCGCATCAATGTAGCTCTTCTTGGGAGAGAATTCGAAAAGCCGAGGAGAAGCGAAATTTTTTTTATCGACCATGACAGCGAATGAATTGTCACTCCTCACATTTCCTTCATTTTCGATGATTCCTTCTGCAGGTTTATCCTTGGGTTCTCTCCGGTATGTATCCATTAACTCTGATATGCGAAATAAAAAATTCCAGCATGTTATCGAATGTCCAAACATAACCTCAACGTTTTTCCCGCTCTCGTCATGTTTCCGTAACCCAAGCCTTTGTTTCTCGTGTACAATGTTACAAGTTCCCCGAGAAATCGATCATGTATTTTCGCAAAATAATTTACTTCTTATTGTTAGTTCTCCTCTCAATCTCGAAGTTTTGTTTCGCGACCTTCGTCTCTCTCTACGTTTCCCGGAACAGACAGGGTTCTCAACAAAGTCGGCGGCTTTAATCCTCCATCATTCATTGATTCAATTCAGTTTTTGCCAACGCCGAAAGTAAAAAATGAGAAATAAACAAATCCAAGGAAGTTGATGCATACTTTTCGAAACGTTTTCGTAGAAAATTCAGACATTCTGCGAAAAACGTTCCGCCATGCACGGAAAAATATCAAAACTCTGACAAGACAAAATATCAGAGAATTTCATAGAATCGATCTGAAATTTGGCAGCAACAAATGTTCACATACAAGCAGATAATCAATCGAGTCGTTCCTTTATGCTTGTAAATGGATAATGCATTTAAAAAAAGAGTTTTTCTCACTTTTTAAATGGGAAATACACCGCCAACAGTGTAACTCGTTCGTGACGTGTAGGATTTAAATGCCTGAACGACCGTTGGCAACGTCAACAGACCGGCCTAACGTTAGTGGGAGGGTCTCGTGATTCGTTGAATAGAAAAAAAAATGAAAATAAAACAGAGTCGCTGTTGACTAACACGAAGACGTGTGAGGCAGTCGTCGATGTGTTCCCCACCCGCGTTCTCGAAATTTCTCTTTCTCTTTGCCAATATTTTTCATGTTCTGTCTCTTTTCTTTCGTCACTTCGCATTTTTCTTCGTAGCAGCCTCGGTTCAACTCCCTCGCTCTTATGATATTGTTAATTTCGTGCATATCGTTCTTCGTGCTTTTTCTTCTGCTAGTAATGCCTCTCGATTCCGCTCCACATTCTAGTCTCGACCGTTGGCTGAATTCGTTCTGTTTATCACCGACTCGGCCGACGTCGCTCCCTCGTCTTTCTCACTCGCTCTTTCCTATCCCGCTTCTCTCTTCATTCTATTTCTTTTACGTACAGCCACACACATGTAAATGACAGTCGATTTGAAGCGAATTTCAGAGCTTCATTCTCTAGCGTGAAGTCATCTCGACCAGTTCGCTCTCTGAGCATCGCAACGTCTTTAATAACCCCTTGATTATCGCCTTTCGAAATTAGCATCGCATCTTATCCGTTGGTACGTTCCAGTTTTCTTACATCCACAAAAATTGAAAAACTTTTTTATTTCGTTTTTTTTTTTTAACTCTTAGATCTCGTTGCATCAAATTTTTCTATTTTCATTGCCAGCTGATCGCTCCGCTTCTTATGCATTGACAGGTTCCTCTGATCGGTCGATCCTCTTTAATCAAAAGTCGCGAAGTTTTTAGGAAAAATGCATTTTTTATCGATCAACTGCGAACATCGAAATCTTTCAAAATTATTTTACCAGTTATTTAGGCTCGTGGTTTATGTTCAAAAAATTGAGTTACTATCGTTTTTGTACCAGATGCTAATCAAGGTTCATTGTCTCATGGAAACCTTCGCTCAATTCCGAATTTGTCGTTCAGATTCGTAAAGAGTTTGAGAATTTATTAATTCCGTAGAAAATATTTCCTCGGATTCCGCACACGTTTCTTTCCGCGGGTACGTTGTTATCTTTTCCCAGAGACTTTAATTAAAATCAATGAATAGTGAATGGAGCTAAAAAATTCGATTCGACATGAAATTAAAAAAATTCAATCACCGCGATGATTCTGCGCGCCTTGAATTTTCACGAAATTCTCAAAAATCATCAATTTCTCGAACAAATAGTTTTTCATACAGCTATTCATCCAATCAAAAACAGAAATCAATCTTTTTATTAACAAAACGTAAAAATCGAAAAAATATTGTTGCTGAAAAGTTGCAACGCTTGAGGTAAAATATTATCGTAGTGATTGGCAAGAAAAAATGAAAAAGAACAATTCCCTTCTGATTCGGGGGCTTGCTGCTGGATTTCTCCCCTGCAACGTTTTGACTCCCGCGTCCGTTCGCTGCGATCTTGTGGCAGTTGGTGTCGATTAACCTCTCGAACGAATAGCCCCCGCGGGGATCCGTTTCGTGTCCCGAGACAACTGCTTACTGCAACAGAATCACATATACAAAGAACAACATATGTATAGTGCAATACAAGCCTCCGTATAGGTAGAGAAACGTACACAACGACACACGACACACACACACAAAACACAGACATTATAAAAAGTTGGTGTTGGCTTTGACGTTATGGCTTGTGAACAGAGACGTCGTTTAGTCGTTTCATTAACTCAACGGACACCCGTTTCAGTCTCGACCAAGCTGCGCCACCCATTATTGCCTCTTTCATTCATTCAAATGCTTTTCATAATCATTCCAACAGCAGGATGTTGTTGATGATTTTTTTTATTTGCCCAAAATTACGTTATTCTCCAAGAAATTTCTCTGTCAATCAATCGAGTCGCGTGTATACATTGATATACGTTTCGTGCTCACCTCAGGAATCATCATTCACAATTGATGATCTTTTCCAATTTTTCAGTCCAACATTTCTTGATTGTCCCAAAAATTGTTTTAATTTTTTCTTCAAAAATTTGGTGGAAATTGCTTTTTCTTCATCTATCGATCGAGTAATTAATGAAAAATACTTTTTATTCACTTTTCAGCAAATCTTCCGATACCAAGACGACAACTCGTTCACTATGAAAATATTTTATTGCCAGTTGCAAGAATAAATAATAATTCGATGAATCCGAAGAGAATTGGGAAAATATATCGATCATTTGGACAACAGACGTTTTTGATTACTCGAACGTAGAGAATTTATTTGAGCTTTTCTACTTTTTCAGTAAAATATTTTCTGATTGGACCAGAAAATTGTTTCAAATTATTTCTTCAAAATTTGTTGGAAATTGTTTTTCTTCATTTATCGGCCGAGCGATTAATGAAAAATACTTTTTATTCACTTTTCAGCAAATCTTCCGATACCAAGACGACAACTCGTTTATTATGAAAATATTTGATTGCCAGTTGCAAGAATAAATAATAATCAGACGAAATCGAAGAGAATTGGGAAAATATATTTTGATCATTTGGACAACAAACGTTTTTGATTACACGGACGTAAAGAATTTATTGAGAAAAATAACGTTTGGACGTATCTTGTGGTAGAAAAAAGAAATTGGACATAACGCGATTCCCGTACACGTTGTTCGTGACTAAAGTATCAATAACGCATCCGACCAATCGCTTCTTATCGATCAACGAAAATCTTGCGACTGCCAAACAAGTCAAATTTTCTTTGCAAGCGCGTCAAACTTATCGCGCCAGAATCGAGATGTCAAATTGGCGAAAGGAATCGGCCATGGTCACGGAATCACCGAGACCCAGAGAGGAAAGGAAAATCATGAAACAGAAAGTTTCGATGATTTCACCGATCACGGAAATTGTCCAAGATCTCAGCAGATCGACACTCTCATCAGGCAAGAAGAAGAACCGGCGACCGAAGCAGATCCATGATGTCGCTACCCGAAAGTTGGGTAAGTCGAAGAAAAATTAACTTTACATCGTTTTTGGAGCAAAATAATACAGAATCGCAAAAAATTCGTTGAAATATCAAAATCATTCACATTTTCAAGATCTTTTCGTAATCTGCATCTCTGCGATGCATTAAAATCACTAAAAAATAATTTATTCTCAAGTTTTCTTTTTTTCTCTTGGACACAAAAATCATATTGGAAATTGAGCAAAATTATATTGATTCTGAGAGCTTCGAGTGGTCGGAATCTCATGATGGGCTTTGTGGGTAAAAAAAGATGAAATTTCTTTGCTTCGCAACGCTTCGGAACTTTAATGGTCTCCTCTTTTGAAAGAGTTTCGCAAAAACTCCTTCTGTTGCGTCTGAGAATCTTCTTCGTAATATGCTTTGTTGAGACTTTTTGAGCCTTTCATGAAAACTCAGAAAAAAACGTTCTTATAATAGATAATGTTGTAATTTCCTTGACGATATATATTTAAAGTTTGGGTAGACACGCGGCTCTGAATCCCAGACGATGAAGAGCTCCCAAAATTTACATAGTTTTATGCGTTCGAATGTCTGCGACCCCTTCGATTTTACATATCTACGCAATATTGCTATTACGTTATCGATAAAACGCGCTTTTTTCCCCACCGCCTTCCCCCCGACTCTTCCAGCGAAGATGCTTCTCCGACACGCCACAAAAAAAATTGCATCTCTCGGTTCATTCGCGATCTGGTCCTTCTGCCTGTTGTCAAGCGGACTTTGCGCTCCCTCGAACAGAATAAATTACGCATTGAAAATCTACTCCTCAAGATTTCAATACGTTTTTATTTTTATTTATTTTTTATTATTGAAAAAAAAAAATTTAATTAGAAAAAAGTTGACAAAAAATTTTCTAGATAGACTCGCATTTTTTCAATTGCCCTGCAAAACGGCATGCCTGATGAATATTCATTCCAGCTTCATGGGAATATTTTTTATTCGTTGATTTTGTTTGTCAACGATCCCAAAAACTATTTTTGATAGAAAATGAATTATTATTCGTTGAATTACGAATTGAGTTTTTTCATTAAATTTCATTTTTTTTCACGCTTCATTTTGGCGGTAATAAAATTTGTCGAGTGACATCGAAAGCCATTAACGGCGGAGTCGCGGCTGATAATTGCGCGGAATTATGCCGTTTTTTTTTGTTCCACGTAATACACGAGTCTGCCGCCGAAATAGCCGGTTCGATCGAACCGAGAGTTCAATGGTTTCGCGCCAAAAACTCGTCTCGTGGCACGTGAGCAAGTTTTGCCGGGAACGGTATATAAGTATCCTCGTGAACTGTTAGAGACTGCAGTGGGCAAGAGAGAGAATGAGAGACGGACGAAAGTAAAAGACGAGTGCGAGGGAAGCCCGCTGGCGGGACACGATCTGAGGGCATTGGGATGGGTAACCGGGACGAAAGAGGATATGCTCGGCTATATATACATGGGCATGTGTATATATGTGCGGGGTGTGTTTCTTACGAGGGATTTCCCCGTCCTTGAAGGGGATCTCCGACGTCTGCTCGTGCCCCTGCGGTATTCTTGCCCCAAACTGTCTTCGGAGTCGTGCAGAGGTTCTCAAACGATCGTCTCGACGTCGCGTTCAATATTCGCAATCTTGAACTTTGCGGCCTTGAACAAATCCGCCGAAATTATTTCGATGAAATTAAAAATCGACGTTCGATTTTTTTTTAATTGTTTGAGATGAATCGTCAGTTTTTGCACGGCGAGAAATCAAATTTCCAGAGTCAGTAAAATATTTTAAGGACAAAATGGAAGTTGTCAAGTCAACAATCGTTTTCGTTGTCGTTAATAAATGGAATTATCGAATCTCTGTTTGTATGCATAGAATAATTTGCTGGCTGCAGATTTTTCGGGCGACCAAAAGTTTTAGTTAGTCCAGCAAAATTTTGTCGATTCAACGAATAGAGTTTTTCAGTTTTCAGTTTATAATCATTCCAATTTATTCCAATTCGGTCCATTCGACGCGGTTATATTTTTTTTAAATAGATTTTTACAAAAATTTTACAGTCCCTGCGATTAAAAGAGTTGGGGCAAATATTTTGGCGTTTGTAACATTGCAAAAAATTCCAGGTGATCCCTCAATTTCATTCCGTAACGGTTATTCGTCGATTTTTATTTTCTTCGTGTAACTTTGCGATCTGTCAAATCGTCGTACCCCACGCAAGTTTATTAGTCATCGTGACGTTCAGCAATTTTGCGTGGCTAGCAGAAGAAAAGGGTTGGGAAGGGAGGGGGGGATTTAATCGGGTACTTAACACGTTGATACCGACAAATCTTACGAATTAATCAACCGCTCGATTCCAAGGTACCTGGAAGGTTTGCCGGTATCCTTCATGGGCAGAGGAATGAACCAGAGGGTCGTTTCAACCCCCGATCGTCACTAACCCTTCGCTTTCGCAATTTTCGGTTTTTTTTTCCTTCACTTTTTCTCCTTCATCGTTAATTCTTTTGGGTACAAACGGTGAACGCGCGCGAAGTGCAGAGGGAGGGACAGAAGCATTGAGAACCCCTCGGGGATACGAACGAGCAAGTAGTAGTAGCAGCTCGTGCCACGGGTTTAGACCAGGTGCTCACCTGCCCCTTTTCTCGCTGGGTGGCTGGCAAGGCCCATGGCGCCCCCTTTTGCTCTCCCGGTCCCGCGGCGGGGCCTCTTTCGCCCGTCGATCACACCATCATATTCTGCACTATCCCCGCGCGCACATTCGTGTGTTTTAACGTCTATCTATATATGAATATAGATATTCGCCTGTGTTGCTACGCGCACAGGTATATTTTACGAAAGCAACCAAGGAGCTGTCGCGTTTGGTCTTTAACATGATTGTGTGGGTCCTTCGAATCTTGCCCGTCTCTCACGCATATCCACGATAAAAAAAGAAAAAACAATTCGTGCAAAATGCCCCGACCATGTCTATATCTGTATATCCTTGGCTCTGTGTATGTGCTTGTGTATAAAACATACCTTCGTCAAAGAGAGCCCTCCTGGGGCACTGACCTACCCCCGTCACTATATACCAGAGACCGTTATATGGCGAATCAGCTGTTGCTCCTTTTCAACCACCGGAACAAACCAACTTTCGTATACAGTTTGCTCTAATTATATTCTTATTTATTACTCAATCCCATGCAACCTATCGTTGGTTACGATACTCAAGTTTGCATCGTTGGAATGCAACCAAGTATTTTTTTATTTTTTTTTCTTCAGCATAGCTCATGATTTTTATTCTTAATCAGGACGATAAAACGATCTTTTTTTTTGGATAGAAACACAAGATCGATACGAAAATTGTCATTATTTTTTTAATTGAACAAACGATCAAAGTGAAAAGTATTTTTTGTTGCATCCCAACGTTACGAACTTTAGTGCCATATCGTTGGTCCCGTGGAATTTTTCCAACAAAGTTTTACATTCTGACTTTTCGTTATCGCGCCTTTCACGCGTTTACGCCAAATTTTTCATCCAATTTTCAATTGTTGGCTTATTTCGGTTTTAGCCTCGTCGCAACTTTCATGCCAATTCGAATCAGCGTTTCGAAATGTTGATTACGAAAATATTTACCGCTTCTCACGTGCATGACAACTATTGCTCCGATTTCGGTGAATCTTTCGAAGGAATGGACCAGCTTAGGAATCAGAATAAAATATGAGCTGTTTGACATTTCGATAAGTCATTGCACACTTTTTTGACAATACGAAATTCTGAGAATTCATTCGCTGTCCAACTTAAAAATTTACAGGAATTCAAAAAATTCGTATTGATGAAAATTTTGCAATCTTGATGGATTTCTTGGGCTTTTATTTCATTGGAGTATTTTCGTAGCAAGACTGAACAGTCTATTTATTCACCGAGAGCGTGGAAACGCGAGAAGAGCTCGTTTTGTGTGCAGATTTGAATAAAAAGTTTTTATATATATATCCCGTTGAAATTCAACGATTTTTTTTCACTCAGTCACTCTTGCTAACGAATCTCGAGTATTGTCTTGCGATCGTTTTCAATAGCGTTTGTATGTACATACATGTATAGTTTCGTTCGGTTTCATCCCCTATCCCGTTTGGCTGCAGCCTCGATCGCGTCCCTCCTCGTTATTGCGAAGAACATCCCTTCGCGTGGACTGCTCGGGCCCTACTTTTTTTTCCCCCATTCGCTTCGTCTTTGGAGGTCGTCGAGGGAAGGAAAGCCCCCGAACTCAACTGTTGCCGCGTATATGTACCGATGTCGAATTTAAAGGGACGGGTATTTAAAGTTTAAAGAGCAATGTCAGCCAGCCTCCTGAAGGATTCACGTTTTTCCTCCCCTTTTTTTTCAACGCTTTACTTTCTCGTATAGAGCGCGCTTCTCTTCTTCGCTCGATCTTTCTCTCATCCTCTTTTCTCCTTCGGTTTATCAAGAATCCCAGAGGGTACGAATCTCGTACGAGGCGACGGACAGGGGCGCGGGACTATTTTTCTTGGGGTCTCCTCCGTTGGGGGGATTACCAGGTGATGGACCGGTGCAACGTCAGACACAAACCAAATTCGTATATGATAAATTTCACACTCGGCCTATTTTTTTTTCCCACTATTTTCACCCATCGAAACAGTTGACATTTTTTGCCTTTTTTCTTCCTAAGGAAACTGACTATTTTTTTGATTATATTTTCACATATTTAAATAGACATCGATTCAAAATGAAATCGAAATTTGGGGTCCTTCGAAAAGAGATCTTTGAGGGCACCGCTGGACATTATATGACTATAAAATTGACGCAAATCAGTTGGAATGATATATCGTACTATTATTTCTTCGCTTACATCTGTATTCCGAGGAGGAGGGTTCCTATATTTACGTTATTTATTGCCTCGATCTAAATTTCACTTCCTATTTCTTTACTTTTATCGCAATGAAAGAAACAGCTTGACCAGTGCAGAGTTTTTTTTGAAATTTCTTATGTTTTGCAAAAAAAATGCCCGAATATATTGTCGCTGAATGCATCAAATTGAGATTGATTATGCAGCGAAGAAAAAATGGTGAAAAACGTTACGTCTCAAAGTGTCATATCAATCGTTTGGTGTTTTTTCTTGTTTTATAACGATAAATCCGACTGTTAATATTTCAGTAATTACCTTCATTATCATTGACACCATTTACTTGAGACGTTGGAAAAAATCATGTCGGGGTCTGAGTTGATGGGAAGGAACCAAAAGAAAAAATCGGAATACAAAAATTTATTTAATAAAATTTGATGATTCTTGAAAAATTGCGGTACAGGAATTTAGAGACTTTGGTCAATTTTGGGAAAAAAATTTCATCACTGGTTCCATCTCCGAGTTTTCATTTCCGCCGTATAATCGATCAAACTCGCGGACGAATATTCTAAAATGCGGCTCGTATAATCGTCGAATCGGGTGATTTCATGAAGGAATTATTAAAAGGAAAAGAGATCGTGCAATAGCAGAAATTAGGTGGAAAAGGCGGAGAAAAAAAAACAGTAAAATAGGAGACCAGTCATGGGCCACATGTCGCGGTCGTTCAAGTCCGTTGCCCCGGAAGTACGTTGCTGTCTCGTCGTGCGCTCGTTCACGACTCGGGGGTTAAACGGGCCAACGTACTCATCGCCTCATATTCTTCGTCTACCCCCATTATTTCTTCGCTCCTTTTATCGTGCACCTTTCGCACTCCCTTTTTCTCTCATTCTCACATTTTCTCTCTTTCTCTATGTGTACTTTGTTCTAGATGACTTTATTCTCTTCATTATATTCCACAAGGAAAGTAATGCAAGCTGTACAACAGCCTGCACGCTTTTCGCTATCTTTCTCTCGACTCGGATCGTTCAGAGTTGTTTTTACACCAAGAAACCAAATTTACAGAGTCTTTTTGCTTTCTGATTCATCAGGGAATCGTATTTGAAATAAACTGAAGTAGTTGCTGCTCAGTTTTCAGATTTTAATCGTGATTGCATAGCGCGACATGTTTTCACTGAAAACACGCAAGAAATCGTTGTCAGTGCTTCATTTCCATGAAGTAATTATTTCACGCCTCCTTCAAATCAGTTTGCAGTTGAATAAACATAAGAATTGTCTTAACAAGCGATTCACACAGGCGAGCAACGTTTTCTCCGCGCAATTTCGTACTTATCATGGAAATATTCCAAACTGCAAAAGTCTCTGCTGTCATGCAGCGCCAAGGAATAATTTACATCAAAGCGGACGATGCCGAAGTTTGCAGCGTTGGAATGCAACGAAATTTTTCTTTTCTTGAGCAGAGCTCATGATTTTTATGAAATATTTAATTGAGACAATAAAACGATCTTTTTTTTAGGATAAAACACACAACATCGATACGGAAACGAGTCATTGTTTTCTAAATTGAACAAACAATGAAATGAAAAAGTAATTTTCGTTGCCTTCCAACGTTGCGAAGTTTAGTGTTATTAAGGGCGTTGTACGCACAATTTTCTATCGATAGAATTCCTTTAAATTCGCACCACATAAAGAGAATAGCGATATTTAATAGCTCGCGCATTTTTAAGAGGTTTCACCATGCAGAAATCGAGATATTTATTTATAAAAATCACAATTTTCCGTAGTCTCTCATAAGATCGTGTGTTGAAAGTTCCAACTTTCAACATTGAACATTTCGATTTCTAAACGATGACCCCTCTTCAAACTTTGCATACACTTTTGTGTAACACCAAAGAAGCTTCATTTGGTTTTTCAATAAAATCGGTCGTAAATTTTTTTCGAAATTTTGTTTATTACATAACAAATACAAATTACGTCGGACGATCTTGGATTTAGAATATGTTGTCCTTCAGTCAATTCGTAACAACTTGTTCAATGAACTTAGGCTCGCAAACCATTTTGTAGGTAAGAAAAACTGAAAACAAAAATCTAGATTTGGACGTCGCCATACAACGTCCTCAAAGCGGTAGAAATCGATGAATCAAAATGCGTTTATAGACGTTAATCCGGAAATGATGTTAAAAGCAGGTGTCGAAAATGAAAAAGGTAAAAAATGAAAATTAGTATACAGACGGCCATTGGAATCTTTTCCAGTCGGAAATTAATATCCATAGCTTACTCTGGGGAAAAGCGATTTGGAGAATTGAAAAATCAATAAAATGAAATTTAGTTGGAATATGGAGTAGAGAAATGGTTTAATCGTGATGGTAAGAACCGCGCGCGCGGTGTTGGTGAACACATTCATAGAGTTCCGCCTCGTTGAAGCGTGATAGCTCCGAAGCATGTTGTGTCCAACGGAAAACGCGCGAGGGCACGAGACTCTGCTCTCCCTCTCAGTCTGTGCTGCCTCTCGCAAGGTGGAAATGCCTTCTGTTGTCGTGGTTGGCTCGATTCACCTGTTTCACGAGGGTTCATGTATATATACATGAATGGCACGCGCGAGCGCGCGGGGGCGCGATAGGCCGGAACTTGCCTCGCTATCCTACCCCTGCTCGCGTTTTCTTTTCTCCCCCTCGATATTACTACAATACTTAAAAACGTGTGCAACACTCACCACCGTTTGCTTGCCTCTAACTCGTGTCGTCGAACGCGAGCTCCTTCCCGTCTTAAGAAAGCCTCCCTATACATATGATTAATATATATATACAGATATGTCCGTTTATATACGAGATAAGGGTTGGCTCATTATTACAAGGCGAGGGCCTTTTCTCCACCGCATTTTCTTTCACCATATAAATTATACGACTTGGTCGCACGCCACGTCGACTGATCCAACGCATCTGGAGTACGATTAACGCTTGTAAGCCGCAGAAGGCACGCGCCACTCGTTAATTCAACATTTATTTTAATAATTCAAAGTGAACCCATCCAAGGAAAACGACGTGTGAGGATGATGCGTCGATTCTTCATTTATTTTTCTAATTTTTCTTCTTAGAGACTCGAGACTTAGCGACCAATTTGCCTTGGGAGCGACACAGTTGAGTTCTTGTCTGTGTGCATTTTTGGAGTAGAAATTTTTCTATTTTCCGTTTCTACTAGAAGTTTTATTTTTGCCCTTCGGTTCTCTTTGCTTCCTTACTTCGTTTTTTGTTGCTTTTTTTTACTGCTTTTCGATCGGTTTCTCGGGGAAGGCAACGGTCGTGTTAGGCTTTTGTCGATCGTTGGCAAAAATTTCTCATTGCAGAGGGTTTAGCGCCCCAGCCATGGTCGGGACTACGATATATATCGCGGGTATGGGGATTGAAAAGAAATCAACATTCTGCTCTACTAAGACTGGACTTTTCATGTGGATATTTCTTCATACTCTTGTATCTGTGCACACATGATGCAGTGATATTCTTTTATACAGGGTGTCCCACCATGGACGATTATTACTGCGTCAACGTTGCATTCTCGTGTCGTTTTTCGACACGTTTCGAACGGTTAGAGCAAAATTGCATAGAAGCAACGTTGCAGAACATAAAATTTCCTACAGAAAATGGATGACACTTTTCTTTCGTTGGACCTTCGGGTCTCGTGACGAGTCGAACGCATTTTCATCTGTATTTGCTTTTTACGCTACCAAGAGTGATTTATTGGAGATAGAAAATAATCGTCAGGGACTTTTTTATAGGAAATTTCATTATCTACGAGATTGGTCCTATGCATTTTTGCTCTATCACTGACCGTTCACCGGCTGTGTTGACTCTAATGATTCACCATTCATCACGAACCAGTCCCATCGAAAAATCGTCACGGACCTTTCGACGGTAATGTTCATCGTCGCTAGGACACCCTGTATTGTATATTATGTAAGACTTTTATCGTACCTCGCACACCACACACATGCACGGCGAATATGCACTTACGAATAGTACGAGCAAATACAGACTAAAAGAGGTACCTGAATTTCGAAAAGAATCATTCGTCCCTTCACTGGCACGAATGAACAAAATCGAGCACCCGAACAACTCGCTTCTTCCTCTCGCTTTCTTTCTCTTTTATATCTCCTTCGTCTTTTCGTTTGTTAAAGAGGAACCGCGGAGTAGGTATCGTCAAACTCAGACTGAAATGTTATCCCAAGGGTAAAAAGTTGTTCTATATCTGTATGTGTTGGTATCTACTGGCTCCTTCAGAATTAATTCTCCTTTCGGTAAGAACAACCGTTCGGAATGTGTCTGACGGATTTTCATAGTTAATAAATAAAACAAAGTATTTTTGGGATTCAGTCTCTCTTGTCTTTACAATTTGCTAGTTTTTCGAAGTATTACGATGTTTTTTGGTCGGTCGTTTTCTTATTTCTCAAAGTGATTGATTCTTTGTTGTTTGAAACACGATGTACATCGAGAAAAATGGCGTTGTTCTGCGTGCATGTGATGTATCGGGAATGAATGAAGAAACGACGATGAGGGGGAACAGCAGTGCGAAAAGACGCTGGTCGAAGCGGTTCATCGCGAAAGACTGTCCGGTAAAAACCTCCCTAACGTCACTTGGTTCGGGGGCTGTTTTTTCTCGCCCTTCTTCACCGATATGCTTCTAGACGTATGCACATACGTTTATACACCTATGTATACTTTTTCTCGTTCTTCGTTTCTCGTCCTTTTTTTTCTCTCCTCCATTCCCTCGGCTTTCTCTCGAACCGATAGTTTCACCCCCTGCGACTCGCATCTGGCACGAGACCTTATAATTATTTATAAGCGACTATTCACGAGCTTCAAGACTAACTGGAAACACCGTACTCACCAAGAAGGATATATTTTTTTCTTTTTACAACGTCGGCGAGCGCGTGCGCCGATTCAAATTTGTTTTACATTGCAGTTATCGGCCTCGCTCTTGAATTTGGGCCAATTGAAAAAAAGGGCAATTTTTTCGGCCTCTTTTTATCGCGAGGGATGGAAATAAACGTTATGCTGGGCCGTGAGAATTTTATGACGTTTGCTTCAAGAATTTTGTTCTTTTTTTTTTGTAAATACGTTAGTGCTATTATTTTCGTCGCAAAGAATTATTTTGCATTCTAACTCTACTCGGATCTGCTATGTCGATGTTAATGAAAAAAAACATTTTTGAGCAGTTTTTCGATGGTTCCTTCAAATTATCGTCCGTTTCCTTGGCTTTCCCGGGTCTTGCCCCAGTGCCAAGGAAACGGACGATGATTTAAAGGAACGATCGAAATGATGTTCAAAAATATTTTTCGCGCTTGGCTTTCCTGGGTCTGGGAGACCCGGTATAGCGCGTGAGGGATTATGAAATCAAAACAACCTCAAACGGTTGAGGAATAAACCTCGTAAACGGCCGGGAAATCTTAATCTTTCATCTTGTCATGGTTTCCGTTGTGTCAATGAAATTAAAAAAAAATACCAAAGATCTTGGTCGGAAGGCACAATATGACGTCAATATGTATTGCCAGTTTGATTAATAACGCACCACCTTGTCCAAGGTCCGCAATCCGAGAGTCGAATCTCTTCGGTTCTTCTCAAGGATGACACGTCAGAATGTTTGGTGTAATAAATCAATCGTCAAGAGAAAAAAATCATTTTGGTAGCTCCATCTTTTTAGGTCCTTCTAGGACGTGTCAAACATCGTCGTCGACGACCCCAAACCTCCCTGTTTTTTTTTCTTCTCGTGCTATTCTTCCGTCCCTGGTGCGGAATCGTTTTTGATAAAAAATTCAAATTTTAAATATTCTCAATCTCTTCCGAACACACGTCACTTTTGTGGAGACACTACGACGTGGTTTGTGTACAGAAAAAGTGGAAATACAGCGTCAAATTTAAAAAGAAAAAAAAACAGGAAAGTTATTTTTTTAAGACGAAATTCTCGGCTTTTGCCCGTGCAGGCAGTCGCGAGTTTTGAAAAATTAGGCTCCCGTTTTTATCGGTAGTGTGTACGCATTTTTAGAGACGAGGCGAAATGCCAGTGGATATAAACCCTGCTCGGGTGAAATAAGGGTTGCGAGAAAGTTTAGTCGCTCGTAAGAGGAGAAGGATCTTCTATTAACATGTATCCTGAAGGACCCGTAAGGCAAGTCTTTCACCACAACGTTTCGTCAATACGACGGAGATGTATTTCCACAACCTTTAACGGTCGCTCTCTAAATTGACTAATCAACCTTTTTTTCCATTCTCGTTTCTGTTTCCGAATGTTGTTCAATTCCATTCAGAACATTGTCACTTTGGGCAAAATATGAACTTTTTCTACTGCGAATTGATAAATTCTTAGGGTTTGATAAATTTTTCGGACGGATCGTGATTTTTTTTTAAATTCTCAATTATAAAAATCGCCGAGAGAAGAATTTGATTTTCAATTGTTTTATTCGTGAGAGTAATTAGTTTTGCACATGGTCGCGACAACGATCGTTAAAAACTTGAACGCAACGGTGAATTTAATTTAATTTTTTTTTTACCACAAGTATGGGCGATCAATTGAATGATTGTAAATCGATTCGAGTCGCGTCTTTACCGGCAAAAACCGGTAGAATGTCGTTTCGAAGCCCACAAGGACTGGCGAAATTTGTGCCAACGTTCGCGAAAGTAAAAAAAAATGAAAAAACACACGGTTGGTACGGGCAATGCATAACGTTTTCTAACGATCGATTCGTCCCTTTGGAGGCTTGTTCTCACTTCAAAGGACACGAGACCAGAGTGATTCGAGAGGACGAAAACGAGAGAGAGAGACAGAAAGAGAGAGAGAGAGAGGGAAAGAAATAGAGAGACAGGGTGGCAGGAGAGAATGGCACGATTGTTAGGGGCGAACTTCTTGCACACGTTTTCGCAAGACGCACACAATTTACCAAACTATTTCCTTCGTCTCATCTTGTTTCTTTCTAGCTGTTCGCATCGTCTTGACAAACTCGTCAGCTCGTTTCTTCTTTTCTCACTTTGCCTACGTGTATGGACATTCACACATTCATCGACCTATACGTTTATACATATGTACCGAACCAATAGCTTCGCATGGTGCTGTGCATACGGGGGAGAGAGAGAGCGAAAAGCTTTGCCGCGCGCACGTATATTATCCGTTGGGTGAAAAATTCGTTGGGCGCGTGCCGGCTGCGACTCACCCCTCGCGTATATACACGCGCTCTCTATATACGTACACGTTTTTGCCTCACTCTCTCTCCCTCCCTCTCTTCCTTGGCTAATAGTGCGCGTTCACATCCACAGAAAAATCACCACCCAACGACGACGACCAGCCTGCTTACCCTCCCTACCAACCCTCTCCGTGCTACACACTATTATAATATACATCACTATCGTATGTAGAAATGCAAAAACCATTCGTAAGGTACTGTCGCGCAGGTCGATTGCACCGCGTGTCTCCGCGCTCGCTGTCTGTCTCTCTCACACTTGGAATACCTGTCTCTCTTTATCTCATGGTGAACCTTTACAATAATCTTAGGGTAGGTCTGCGTTGTGTCACGCTTCCATTTAAATTGTTACCTCTGTGCAGTCACACGCACGCAGTTTTACCCACATGTACATTCTCACGTACATTCTTATATATAAATGCTTTTAATGCTAGAATGAGCTTCGCATACAAATATTTCCTTCGTGTTCTATGACTTTTTGTAATATTCGAGGACTTTTCATTTCAAGTTGCTTTTGTATCGTGTACGTCAAACTTTTTTCAATCGTTGAATCTGTCCGATGATCTTCAGGAATAATTTTTATTTTTGCAACGATTTTTTTATTTCGTTTAACGTCAATTTTATGCTTCGAAGTTTTTTTTTTCTTTAAATTTTAAATTTCTTTCAATCATTTTTTTTTCTGCGATATGGTTCGATTTTTTGTAAATCGATGTATTTAGCTAATTGGCAGTTCGAGTTTTGCGAGGAAATTTATTGCATGATTGGCGAATTTCGATTGTCACCAATGTTCAGCTCTGTATTGTTGTTCTGGAAAAAAAATGAGAGAGATGAGCAAAAGGAGTGCCCGGACCGCGTGCCGCGAGGATCGAAAAGAGAGAGGAGGAGGGTCGGAGAGAGAAGGATTTTATTCTTTTGCAAGCGTTAACCGAACACTGCTGCGGAATTATACATTGAGGCTTTACAATCAAAGCTATAGCAAGAGTTCTCTCGAGAAGGGGACAATAAGGTGCTCGCGGTATTGTCGAGAGAAACACACCGGCGAAATTTCATAACGGGGACTATATGCACCGGTGGTACCGGCCTCTCCTCTCTTTGACTTGCTCGACAATTGAATATAATCAGTGTATGAGCAGTCACAAATATAGGTATAGTTTTCACTCGTGCCAACAATTCTTTTTATCGAAATGTTCAATTTTTCGAGGCGTTGAAATTTTTCGATACTTTTGCCAAATTTTTCAACAATGTTGATTTTTCTTCAACATTTTGTTGAGATAGCAATCGGGTTAATGGAAAGAAAATCACAAAAATTATGCTTTCAAACTTTCCATTCGTTTATTCGTGATTTTCGATTATCAAGATCGAACATTTTGAACATTTTCATTTCTTTCCAAACACTTGCGAGTGTTGGTCCAGTCCGCAGTCGGTGTTTCGTTAAAATAGAAAAATTATCGACATTGGCAAATTTTCATTTACAATATTATATGCACGCGCACTTGCAAAGGTAAATGAACTTGCAAGAGCCGGAGAAAAGATGCGAGGTCAACAGGATATGTGATCCTTCCTGTGGGAGGGCATCCACGTGCTAAATATTGCACCGAAGAATGGATGCACACCTCCAGGCTTTCCCCCCTCTCTTTGCATGTCGGTGTCTCGCTCTCTCCCTTTTTCTCTCTCGCTATTTTCAAAGTGCAACTCTTTCATCTCCCTTACTCGCAGATTCTTCTTTATTCGTGTGCGCGACTGTCACTCAGCAACGATGATCATGCGTTTACATTGCAAGCTAGTGTACCATGTTCTGACAGCTCATAAATGTTCGTGATGCATATGCTATAGCTGCGGTAAAATAAAACCATCAGTCTTCTGGGACGTCGCAAAAAACAGCCTGGTTGTCGGGCGGGCGTGTCCAGAAATCTCTGGATTTGTATCGATCATTCCCTCTCTCTCTCTCTCTCTCTGTCCCTTTCTCTGCTGACAATATTGTGTCGACTTTGCAATGATTCGTCATGATTCCAATTCCTTCTGAATTTATTGCCCATTTTTTTCTTCACGTGGTCAATTTTATGACAGGTTACGAGTGGAAGCAAAAAAAACAACATGTGAGAGGCTAATTGCCTAATGAAATGAATTCCCGAGGCACTGAGTCAGGTGAGCTGTTGGCAACAACTTCCCTTCAAATTGACTTATTTAACATTTTTATAATAATACATGTTAAAGTAGCGACGTCGATGCTGCTCATGAGATAGTCACGCTTTAATGACAAGCCCACGATACCCTTGTACGTGTGTACCGCCAACTATTTTTATATTCGCATAGTTCAACACACGCGTAGGGTCATATGCAATAATGCCGCCTCACGCAATACCATATGGTGGCGCTATAATCTAATTTCATATGGAATAATATGCTAATGATGCAAATAGTGCTGTGTGTGCTTCACGCCTTATTCAGTCGCCCTCGGGGAGTTGCTGCCACTTTTATCCTCATACCTTTCCACGTAATTTCAAATATTATCAATTTATATTTCGTATCCCTTAATTTCTGTACCTTGTCGGTTAATTAAATGGTTCGGCCAAACGGTAATGTCATTGCACTGAAATGGTCATTGCTCATTGGGTCAATCTGACCCAAGGCGTTTTTCAAATCGTTGTAATTTAATGCCAAACATTCGGTGATCGAAAATTGTTCGGGTCAAAACGACCCAATATGTACTCCAAACATTATTACATTTTATTTTATTTTAAATTGTAATTTTCATCCTGAAATACGTGGAATTTCTAATGAACTGATTCTGCACCTTCAACATGAATATTCATTCGCTTTTTTGCGCCTAAATTTGGCATTGATCTTGCGGAGAATGATGCACGAAGGATTTTCGAAAATTGATTATATTTTTGACATCGCGATGGTTCTTCCAATTTTTTATGATCTCTCGTGCTCCCTAGATTTTTTGACTTATCGTTTAGAGCCTTTGACAATTACAATCCCGCACGTATATCGTCAGTCGTTTCGTATATCGCGAGAAGGGTTTACGTGTACGGCTGGACGAAGTGGAGGATAAAAAATGAGCGAGCAAATAACAATGAGTCTCGTTAACACATCTCGACAGACTGGCCAGTCCAGCGGAAAGATGTGCCTCCGAATATATACGTTAACATGCGTATAGTTATAGTCAACACTAGGAAAAAAAGGGATGATTATTGTCGGCCTCCATAATGTGGTCTGGCACGCGTCCGTGAATCATTCGCCGTTGGCCCTATCTCGAGGGTGCACCCATATATATATTTTCATTCCTTTTCATGTGTGTACTCGTGTACGTGTGATACACGTACACGCAGCATTGAGCAGACCCTTTGACAATGCTCCCCCAGGTTACTGCGTCGCTCGAAACCCCCGATAGCGGGTGAGAGCAGCAATCCTCCCGTTGTACGCATAGACCGTCATGCCTTTAACACACGCACAGACTCGGAAAGTACATTCACATCTACAGGGTGTCTTGAATTTTGATATTGAAAATTTAACTTTCTAATTTGGTGGACGGAAAAAAACGTCTCCTTGTTTGATTAAATTCCTCAGCAATTGCTCCGAAATTTTTAAACAAATAATCGAAGGGGAGCATTTTTTATGGTGTGACAGAATAATTTATTCTGGTCAAGTAATTAATTATCAAATGGGGCCCTGGAAACAAAATCTTGAGCAAGTGTACGTGATAAAGTGAATGTTATGAAAAAATAAATATGGGGATTCATAGAAGAAGAAGAGAAATATTTATGGGAAAAGATTTTTTGGTCATTTATTCAGCTCCTGTTGGAAGTTTTAGAGCTTAGACCGTTCTATTTCGGACACCCTGTGTGTGTGTCGAGCAGTACGCACGTGAGATGAAACGACCGTTGGGTACGTGGGAGTCTGCACATGGTTTATATCATCCATACATGAAGTGAAGTATTGAAAGAATGAGGGAGGAAAAGAGAGCGGACGAGAGCAAGCACGGAGACGAATAAGCCACAGCATTCGCCTAATGGGCATTTCACCCCATACCATAATCGATGGTGAAAAGCCTCGACCAGATGGGCGCCTCTTTGGGGGATATAAACGGGACAAGAGAATGATAGAGAATTTCTTCTCTTTCGCCCTTCTCGGCAAAATAATCCTCGATCGCAATTCTCGAGTTCGTGATGCGTTGTCCGATAGTGACTCGTAGTTCGATAATTTTTCAGTCGTTTTCATTTCGTAATCATTGAAAAATTCGTTGCTCGATAATTCCGATTTTTTTTTACCATTATTTTAGCGGAGTTTTCATAGCAGTCAAAAAAAAATTATGATCTGCAAAATGTCGCCAACTAATTGTTATCGAATTATTAGAAAAATCCTTTTCCCAACCAGGAGCCAGAGTTTTTGACATTTTTTTAGAGTAAAGATTCCACGAATTCCCAAACAAACCCAAACAATTTCGAAACATTCACTCATGGATGCAAAAAGTTCAATTTCAATTTCGTTTTTTTCGCCATCTTCTTTGCCCAATTCTCAAAATAAATCGATAAAATTTCATCTTCAACGAAATTCATTCGGAAAATCTATTTGATGCTTTTTCGATTCATCTGTTTGTCACGTAGTGAAATATGAATTATTTGTCGATAAATATGTTTATTCATCCAGATACGAGGAATGAAAGAAACGCGAACAGAGGCACATTTTAGTTTGACTTTTTTTTTTGTAGGGACTCGGATATGAGGTGTTCGGATAAGGCGATGAAAATACTTGAGACATATAAACTTAGTGTTATATTGAGTGTAGGAAATGCACACGGCGTTCGTATACACCGAGTACACGAAGCGTGTATATAGCTATTTTTCTTTCGGTCACGGTGGGGTAGTTTGCACCTGTAAGTCGTCGTCGACGCCGTCGCGTATAGAGCATTTCGTTACACAAATGTGTAACACATGGCAAGCCGCTGCTTTTTCCACCTCTGTGACTTTCTACGCTTGCACCCGTCTCCGTCTTCCCTCCACGTTTCTTCTTTGCGCACACCTTTCTGTCGTATCTGACGAGGTAGAAAGGTGTGCATGGAGGATGTCCATAATATGCTGCACTTTTGTGCAGGTATACAGGATGCATCGAGTTACTACGAAAAGAAAGACTCAACGTGCACATTTTCGTGCCAAATATCATACGATTTACGCCCTTTTGTTGGTTCATGTTTTCTGTATAAGTGCGAAACTTGACCTTTCCCTTGGAGGACGATCTCAGGTTAATTTGATGCAGAGGCGAGGGTTCACTGGCCTCGTGACTAATTCATTTCGAATATTTCAATTAAGAGGATAATGCATAATTGATGTTAAATACTTTTTTCGAAACGTTTTGTTGTTTTTTTTTTACGAACATTTTTTATAATTACAGCCAACCATTTTTTTCTTTAAATTTTTATTCTTTGTCAGTGAACCCTCAGGAAGTTGCTTACAACGAATGGTTTTATTTTTTCGGTGTTTCTATTCGTCCGTACCAAGTTGATTCATCCCAACCGCGCATTAAACTATTTTTTGATTCTCGTTCATTTGAAATTTTGTCATGGCGATAGAAGGGAACAGAGCTGATTGAACGCACCACAGCAGCGACTCAATTCGGTTGTGAATATCACGGTCCCTCGTGATTTTTGATTACCGGATAAGGGCTCCGCCCTTTGGTGACCTGTATCCCATATGGCTCGATTTTTCTATTATGCCTACGCACATTGCGGTTTTTTTCCCTAGGCTATTACACATAAATTAATATCATGCGATGCTTGTCGTTTGTCCTTGGAATTGAATATGATCATTCTGCTCCCACATTATCCACGAAGATTTTTCATACCAACAAATCCTTGCAGCACGTTGATCAAATAATATAAAAAGATACTCTGGCATCATACACTGGAAATAAAATTTTGTTAAAAATCGTCGATATTTTGTTTAATACGATGAACTAAATATTTTTTGATAATTTCAAAATTTTCATTATTTTGGCGGTATATTTGGTTTCTAATGGAATCGTCAGATAAATTTGCCATTGGAACGACTAAAATTTGCTTCCGAAGAGACTTTCTAGAATATTTCTTGCTGCGACGACACAATTTTTGGGTTTATTAAAAAAAAAAAAAAAACGTTCAGTTGAAAGGATTGAACAAAATATCCATCTTTTCCAACAAAATTTTGTTTTCAGTGTATAGTTCTTACATATCGTATCAGCGTTTTGAGAAGATTCCACAAAAGCGTGTGAAAATTTTTCTCTGAGCAATTTTTGTCTCCATTTTGGACGAAAAATTACGACGATACTTTACCCAGGAATAACTATACCATGCTATAGTTTCCATACTTTCGTCATATTCCTTGTCCGTGTGGCGATGAAATGTGATTTTTATCGATAAATAATTACAAGACTTTCGGGAGTTGAATACACGGAAACGTTCCTTTGGTAGGATTGGAAGAATATTATAAAAATTAGTGCTCCTAGTTTTTTCCAATCAACGTCGTGTTATTTCTCAAAAAACTGGGAAAACTTGGGAGACGACGGGTTCGTGCCTGCTCGATAATGCACGTTATCCAATGGAAACTTGAGTAACTGATAATTGACTGTAAGCTTGGGAAAAAAATGAGAACATAACGTTTAAAAGTTGATGTTCTCTTTTTCGTACAATTTTCAATCTTGTTGAAGCTGAACCTGCAATTATCTCGCATAATTCTCCAAGATCCCGCGCGATCGTATTTGACTCGATTGATATTCGACGTTACCAATATATCGGACACAATTTTACAATCTTCTCGCATTTAGCCCCGATGACTGGGCGTACACGAAATTGATGATGCTCGATTAGCATCATTGCCCTCACGCATGTATAATCGCAACACATTGTATACGAAAAGAGAAAAAAAAGCGAAACATCGAAAAAAACCTCGGACGTGCTTTCGCCACGGGATTTTTTTAATTTTTTGTGTGTAAGTATACATCCCCGTAACTTTATGTATTTATGCATATTAAGAACCGAACCGGCCACAGGGAGCCAAGCGTGGCAAGAGCGTTGGTAATCTCGTCCGTGAGGAAAAAGTTAGTTCGTGCGGGCGAAAGCAAGTATATTGGTCGCATGTGTGCGATCATGGACATGGAAAAACAGAGATAGAGCGACGATGGAGAGGGAAGGGGCCAGAAATGCTCGTTGCAGTTCGTAACGGTGGCACGCGCCCGTTATACTCCCCTCTCCTTGCTCGACAATCGATACCCTACGCCCACGTGGTAGGTTTCCCCGTTTCCTCTCATTCTTATACATGTATATATACTGTAACGAAATGACCAACAGAGTTCAACGGACATTTGACAATTAGCTCACTCATGTTGACTCTCAAACTCCCTTAATTATCCGCGTCCTTTCAGTCGCTTCATCTTTATTTTTACACAAAATAGACCGAAACTCATTTCTTCATAAATGCTGAATTTTCTGTAATAGTTTTTTACTATTTCAATGATTATCAGATTTAATTGAAAAGTCTGTAGTATCAAAATTTGGAAGCTCAAAAAATAGTACGTTGTGACTAGATATTGTTCATTCGAGTCTTTTTTTTCTGTTCGAACGTCCGCCATTTTTATTCCAAGTTTGAATGAAGCAAATCGATGTGTGCAAATTTGCTCTATTGAAATACTCGGCGAAAAGTCAGTTGGCTGAAAATCATAATTCACACGAAAGGCGAAAGGATTTCTTTCAACCTCTATATATATGCGCCGTTTTGCGCAATCAGAACTCAGCATGACGTGTCTGAGATCCTTATATGCATGGACTATATTATATACATCGATATATATATCTGTGTTTTATTTTTTTTTCGTCTTCGTCGAATTCGGCATCGAGAAGGGTGCACCGCAATTCTGTCTGCTACTGTACATACACACACACACTTAATGAAACCCATGCACACGCCCGTGCAACGTCCTTTCGTTATATATTTTTGCTCTGTTCATCTCGCACGTTTTACTCCTTGTATACTCTCAGGGGGCAACGGCGGCTCGTCGTCTAACTCCGACTACTCGGTAGACGGACATATGAGCACACATGGGGCGAGGTAGCCGCCACCTGGCACGGCGCCCCCTTGAAAAGAGTACGCGCCACCACTCCTACCCCAATATATATCCCACCCCGACATAACTCCATCCACATCGTGCATCCATGTATATCGGTTATTTCGCTTATAGAGGAACGACCTTTCAGGCATAGCGCTTTTACCAAGTTTATATGAAAACTTAACTTTTTCTCGATTTTACCGACCGAGTTTTCACAGCAACGGGGAATCGTTCAAATTCATTTCACTTAATTTTGATTATTAAGCCCTTCGGATCGTCGATGGTTCGTGAAGCGGTTCCGTTGCCTCGAAAAAAGTACGAATTCAATTCGCTTGTAGAGAAACAACCTTTCAGGCATTGCGCTGTTACCCAGTTTGTATGCAAATTTAACTTTTTCTGGATTTTGCCGACCGAGTGTTCACAGCAACGGAATCGTTCCAATTCATTTGATTAAATTTTAATTATTAAGCCCTTCGGATCGTCGATGCTTCGTGAGGAGGATGCCTCGAAAAAAGTACGAATGCGATCGGGAATTAGTTTTTGTCGTCCCTTCGAACCAGTCCAAGTTTTTTTTTTATATTTCGAGAAATTGAACCTCAAGGTCAGACCTGCATTGGTCAAGTTCTTGCAAAACAGATAATCTCGAGTTTCCTGTGATCTTCATGGGAAATAAATGTTTTATGAACCTTAAAAAAAATTCAACTTCTCCAATTGCTTGGATTTCACTGGCAGTAGCCTCACGAATTGAGCAATTCGTACGTGTATTTGATGTCGCATTTATTCTTTCATAATATATACGCGGCCACAGCGCCAATACACACCATAATATATTGTATTTTGTACATTTTTCTACGCGGCCATTAGAAAGGCGCAAGTCCCTTCAGTTAGTCAGTCAAACGATGCGGTCTCGCAGCCTTTCGTTCGAAACAGACCTCGTCCCATATGCATGTGTTCACATGGCTCATAGGGGCTCTCCTCTGTAGGCTTTCAACCCCCTTGGATTTTGGCTCGTGCCATCACGTATCGTCGTGGCTTTCACACAAACGCACGTGTTTTTGTGAATATATGTTCCTACCCCGAAAGAGGCCCTGTCGGGGCACGAGAGCTCAACTCCGAGTTCCTTTACCTCTGCTGTCGTATTCCACACTCTCTTCGCTTCGCCGCTCCCCTACTCCTGTCATTGCACCTTTCCCTTCCTCATTTTGTCCAAGGCCGATACCACAGAGAGCAAAAGAGACAGTTGAATTCCGATATCTTCCTATACAAACAGGGGATTGTTGATTTTTTCTCTTTTTTTCTTAATTTTTTTTCATTATTAATATATGAGCGGGATCAAAACCTTTTTTGTTTGCAAAGGATCGTTGGCAAGGGATGCGAGAATATTGATTCGTGATACGAAAGCCATTGCGGTTGAAATTATTTTCTGGTTTCTGTTATTTTCTTTTGTAGTTTAGCAATTATTGCTCAGTTGCGGGGCAATCGATCGAATAACTTTGCGATAAATTGTCGTTAGGGTCTGAAGAACAATTATGAACTAAAAAGAGCGATGGGGATTGATGGAATTTTTTAATGAACTAATTACAGAGAAAAAACGTACAGCCTGTTGGAAAATGTGAACAGGATTTCGTTTTTATACAAACGAAAGGAAAGATTCTGCGAAATGTGTTTTTGAGCCAACTCTCAATAAGTTCGAGTCATATTTTCGTTCACGAAAATATATATACCACGGACAACGAGATGATCGGCGAAAATATGTTGCCCCTCGGATAATTACACTCGCGTTCACGTGTCGAAACTTACAATGTCATGTTTCGCTACGAAAACTATGCAGCCGTCAACCAGTACGCGCTTGTATCTCACGCACACGCGCTTTTATCGAAATTTAATCGACGCGCGTGCGTGTATGCCTCTCTTTCCTTTTCGCCTAATACATTGTTCGACATATGTGGGCGTAAAAGGCAGCTCATTCGGTTTTGTTCTATATATCACTTCTCTACCTATATTTTCGATATTCCGACGATTGTATACACTTCGTACGTCCAACTGCACATATAGGGGTCTATTGAAAACGCGGGAGTTGACGATCGATCGATTTGTACAAAGCTCCAACATGACATTGCTCCCATTGTCAGTATTTGCATCGAATTCATCGAAATACATGAATTTGCCCCTTTCCAATGTTCCACTGTTGGCTAATGCCCACACGATTGTACGCTACGATGAGTTTGCTCACGTTGGACCAACTGTGCTCGTATTTTTGCGGTTACAACCCTTTCTTTCGGATCCCCGTCTCTCTTATTTGCCGTTATTTTTGCGACCTCGCTCGACAGCAATTTTTCCCTGTACCCTATTCGCGTCAATATTCGTAATTACTCGTGTGCTCTTTTGATTTATAAGCAAATCAATCTTTTTACACATATTCTTTTTTTTTCTCCATTTTGGCAAAAAAATATCTACAGTCAAGCTAAACGCATAAAAACAAATGTTTATGGTCTAATAGACGAATGAGGAATTCATCAAATCATGTCATTGAGTGCGTCAATCTAAAGATTTTTTTTCTTCATTTATTTCATTCCGGTGAATTATGCAACAGAGAAATAGCGAAATTAATGTTGACAAAGGTTTCTTGAGCTCAGAGCCAGGGTGTAGAATTGAATTTGTATAATTATCGTATACCGAGTAACGAAGGAAACGGTTAAATCCTAAAAATAGTATCACACACTGTGTGTTCCCCTCTGTTCCTCATTTTCTTCTATTCTCGTATATATTCTCATATATATACGAGTATAAGACTGTGCATCCTGTGGGCATGTTATTTTCGTCTCTTGAAATCCTTTTGCCTCAATGTCATTTGTCGTACGTGCGTGGAGCAGCCTTCCCATGCAGCATATCAGAGGGGGCAACGTTTATATTTATAGTCTCTTATCCTCGGTGTTGGAGTTTCGTAGATCTCAATGCTTCGCGTCGTCGAATTTATTTTCCCAATATCGCAGGACCTCAAATTTGAGATTCGGTTGAATTCTAGAACAAAATTTACAATTATAAATCGTTGCCGTTGCGTTTTTCTTTTTGGCTTTGCTACGATTTTCATCTGTTCGTACGAGACACTCTGAGAGGATGTGCTCGATACGTTAATCATCCATTTCAATATCTTTTGAATTCTCTATGGGATTTGTTATTTTTCGAAAAACTCGAGACAATATTCTGTTCGTTGGGTATTACGACCGCACGATCAGATAAGTGAGTAATTTTCGAAACTCTCTTGGATCTTTTTAGTCTCGACGTCTCTCTTTTTTATTCTAGTAGATTGCGTTTACAGAAGTTGGTGAAGCCAACTTGAAATATATACTACGATTAATCTTCCTGCCATATATATACATCTATCGTGTGTGTGTGTGTGTGTGTGTGTGTGTGTAGAAACGCCACAGAGAATTGCGGAAGTGGTGTATTTACATGGATAAGGCTTCCGCTACCACCCTCTTTTCCTCCGATTTAAATCCACGTCGCACGTGCACTCGTAATACCACGATAATATCTGTATACACACATATATTCTTTACGAGCTCGGACACAAACGCGTATCCATACTGTATGTGAGAAATGAGGAGGATAATACGAATGCCGAGAAACGAAAAGTCGAGCCAACGCCGCGGCGTGCTGCTTTTATTATTGAGGGTCGCGGTAACAGGATGAGGAGATACGTTAAAACTGGGAAAAAGTAGGATATTCCTTACAGAGTATATACATGTATGTATACATTTGTTTATATATATATATTCGGTACTTACTGCGGGAGGAAGGAATCACAGCTGAAGGCGCTTCCTTCGCGACTCCCTCAATTATAAGTATATACAGCACATTTCTTCCGAGCAACTCTCTTTGGCTCTCCCGTTGCTCAACTGTCTTCCTCGTGAATGTTTTATCGTGCCGCTTATGCACGAATTTCTCAAAAATTTATTTCAACAGGACAAATAATTTCGTTTTTTTTTCTCATGTGAATTCAGCAAAAATGCTGCGAAGGGAATTTATCAAATTTTGTTATTGTTGAATCATTTATTTTATGGTTTCGTATGAGATTGGCACGAGTTGTCTCGCGTTAAGGCGGCTCAGACGATAATTAGATAATAGGCTGCTGTCTATGTCCGACATGCATGAATTAAATGAAAATTATCAATGACTGAAGAGAGGGAACGTTAGCAACGGTTCTCCTATGTATTTTTCTCTCCAGGGATTAAACTCGATACATTAGAATGAGACAGAGTGTAGAGAGAAGACGCAAGAAGAGCGAGAAGCATGACGATACGATTCTTGTTCAAATGCCTCGGGGCGAATGTCACGGAGAGTGCGTTCGTCTGGCTTCCTCCGGAAGTTTACCACCGTCTTAATTCCTGCATATACATGTTCCAACTATCGCGTGTGTGTGTAGACAACAAGATTGCGTACGTTACAAAACACTTAATTAGAATTTCATCATCCGCATTCGTATATATTCAAACAATTTCGATGATTAAATGCAACAAATTGTTCCTACTAAAGGGAGAACAAAGCGATAAACATAATTGTGGAGTTTATTGATTTTTGCATCTTTTCGAAGTATAAATTTAGAACAATCTTGCCAAAACAAATTGTTTATCATTATCGAATGAAAATATTCTTTCACTGAAGTGAAAAAATGTTCTTCGTGAATTTTTAAACATTTCGGTCTTGCATGTACGTCCATTTTTACGTTCTCCACGATTCTCGTTAATTAAAATGACAATCATTTCGATATGTGTTTTTTTTTGTTTTTTTCAACGTGAAATCGAACGTCTGGTAAATTTTCTATTGCAACTTGAAAAAAAATAAGCAAAGTTCATTAGAATCCATAAAAGATGAAATATATTTTTCTCCATCTTCGGTCTCTGCTCTGTGGACATCGGCATCTGTATATATGTTTATATATAAATGTATAGTCCTGTGTGGCTGTCGGTGTGCACAGAATTTTCAAGGCCAAGAAGAAGGCTCACCTTAACCTTTGACTTTTCCTCGATCCGGCTTCCTCCCTTACTTCGTTGCACCTTTTCCGTGTCTTTGGGGGAATCTCCCCTAGTCTCGATGCTTTTTGAGACAAACGCCTCTGGCACGAGCCATGTGCCATCGATTTGTGACACGTTTTACGCGCCGCTTGTTCTTCCGTTCTCAATCCCTCATACCGCGGAGACTTTTCACCCCTCGAATCTTACCATACATCGATGAAGATTCTTATTTCGGCTTTGCAGCGCCTCGTCTCATCTATTTTTAGTGAATACGCGTTCATTGAGGATTTCTTTTACTTTACGCTCCCCCCGATCTCTCCTCCCTCGTACATCGCGGTGCAAGGAAAATTTCCAAGTCGAAGGATGCGACAGGGGGATGTATATTTGTGCCACGTGTGTGGGAGCTTTACCATCACTTCCTTCACACGAAATTAATAGACGAATCCTTGGTGAAACTGCTGTTACGCTTTTTTTTTCTTTTTTTTTTGTCCTACGACTCAGCTTGCGACTGTTCCAGCGCGTTAATGATGATTGAAAAAGTTGTCGGGGTGAAGGACTTTTTGTAAGAAACTGTGACGACGCTCAAACGTCAAAACTTAATTTTTTTTTATTATTCCGGATGCTTTTCATTCAAGAAAACTTTTTTTTCTCAGTTTCTTGGGCCACAAAATATTTGAGATTCCTTGTAACCTGAAAATAAAAATATCAGTTTTGTACTTTGCGACGCCGTATTCGGAAAGATGTCGTGGGAAAATTTGAAACTCGAACCCACAGATTCCCACAGATCTTGCACCTTTGAATTGCTCGCAAATGCGTTGAAGATTCCGACCGAAAAGTTTTCGTTAACTACGCGATGCCGTTTTTGGCGGGAAATCATGTCGCTCCCGGAGCATTTTCTTTTGCAAAGTTACAAGTCGGAAATCTCGACGTTCGACTTTATCGGCTTACGATCCCCGATCCTTGGAGCGGTCTCTCGGTCTCTTCCCTCGTGTCTCGGCCCTTCACGGTCCTCTTTCCCTTCGAGCTGGGCTGAGATTTCTCCGCGGTCGGTAAACCAGCAGCCACAAATAAATTGCGTGGGCGAGAAAGAACACTCTCCATATATTTTGGTGAAAAATTCTTCATCGGTCGAGCAGTCACCATCTAAGTGGGTTCAACGTTTCTTCTAAGCTTTGACCACCCGGACCATTAGCCAGGAGAATACAAATGCGCGGGAAACGCAGATCCACTCTGACAAGCTTCGACCATCCTCCACTCGGCCATTCCCGACTTTGGCGCGTTTAATTTCATCAAATGCTATTCCGGTGGACGAGCCTCTTCTTAAAAAATACTTCGTTGGTTTTCTCATCGATGTTTTGTTCGTAAACAGCAAATTGCCGATTGTCAGGAATTCCGAAGGCAAACAAACCTGAACATCGACATATCACGTGATGAAATTATTAGCATTGATCAATGCAACATCAAAGATTCATCCAAATCGCCATTGAGTGTTCGTCGTTCGTGAGAAGCGCCCGAACACATTTTTCCACTAGAGATTTTTTTGCACGGAGAGAAAATTATATAAAAAATTAATAAGCCATCATAATTCCCCGGTACCATATCGTTCCTCTGAGAAATTTTATCAAAAGACACTCATTCATATTCTATCGGAAATCGCGGAAATTTTGACGTTTTTTGTTAATTTTTGACATTTCTTGCCCAATTTCAGATAAAAAATTACTCAAATTTGCTCAAATTTCTCAGAGGGACGATGTGGTGCCAAGGGATTATGGTGGCATAGAAATTTTTTACATACATTTTTCTCCGTGTGCTTCATCGCGGATACACTGCAATTCATTGAGGACAATTGTCGTATTAACTGGAATATCAAGCTCAACATATACGAAGCCTCTGTAACTGGCAACGTGTTTACTTCCCACGAACAAACTTTGCTTTATACATAGCCATAAGATAGTTTTTCCCCCTTCCTTGTCATACCGTTCCATATATTTACTCTCTTTACCATTTGTGAGGAGAGAGACGAAGGGGGAACAAGAGCACATGTGATATCTTTCTGGAGCATATGCCCTGCCGGAGTAACTGCATCCGCGCGTATGTGTCGCGTTTATAAACTCGCGGGGTAAACGTCGAAACTCTGTTTGGACAACGTGCTGCTCGACGATGATGCCCTTCTCCCCCCCTCTTCGTACCCTGTTCGGTGACTTTTTCAAATTTTACTGTCGAGTACGCGGTCGAAATATCAGAAAAGTCTCAATGAAACGTTACAGAATATTTTCTGTGTCATGAAAAAATCTTTCGCGAACGCATCGACTTTTTTTTTGGAGTGACTCGTTGGTTCGAATTATTTGTGCGTTGTTTCTGGGTGTTCGTTGGGCGGCGTTTCGGTTTTTTTTTCTCGTTTCAACGAATCATCCGATGGCTATTACTTTTTAAATGTTTTATGCACCGTTTTTCATAATCGCGAGAGGTTTTCTCCGGTCGGAAAATACCAGCCCAGAGATCGTGTGGCGACAAACGAGCTACCGAGAATTTCTCAGTCGCTTTTGTTGTTAAAATTTCGTTACACTTGCAAGAAAAAAATGGCTCTGAACGGTGATTATTGTCAGTATAGCCAGAGTCGATCGTGCCGCTCGAGTTACAAACAATTGAGTCTGAAATCATTTCGAGAACTTTTGACTCCTGAAAGAGAATAGTTCGCGAAGATTTTTCGAGAGTGTATTATAACCAAGTCTTGAGAGGAAAGAGCGCGAAATCGATTTTTTCCTTTCCTATTTTTATGTATATACTGAAACGTTTCGATATTGCGGGGGAGGCNTTGTAATGGACTGGACGCGCGAGAAACTTGGGAATTCTCCTATTGTATCTTGACCTACCGATGTTTTGGGTTCCCATAAATTTTGCCTCTTCCGGTGTTACAACAAACATTATTGTTTAACGTTCAAGATCCCATTTTCACATTTTTGTAAACGGTTATTTGCAATCAACCCTTCACAAAAAAGTGAATCGTGTTCCGAATCATGGCAAACAAATTTGGTCTCAAAAAATCGTTACTTTGCCAGATTTTTCAATATAATTTTAATCAATTCCGTTTTATTCACCGGGAGATAAATTTCTTAGTGTCAAAATGTCTCAGTCAAGTCTCAAAATAAAGCAATTATCCAGTCGTTTTCGTATGACGAATTGACAACTTATTGCCACAGAAAATTCAAATTTTGTCCCTTTAATATTCGTTTTTAATTTTTTAATTTTGCAATTCGCGGAAATATTAAGGAGTCGGTATAATTTGTAATTTAAGCAACATCGTCTTTTAATTACGAGACATGATGTCCAAAACGACATACGGTTCGTATCTATTAGCTCGTTTTCCTTTTACCAGAGAGTGTGGAAAGTATGTGCATGAGGAACCCCCTGGTGCAGGAGACACGGTATATGGAATAGGCTTTGCGACGAGTATCGTGAACTCAACGTCGTCGTTGACGTTTCGTCCTCCTCGTCGTCCTGCTTCTCTCTAGACGTATATGTGTCTATGCTTATACGTGTTACATCCACATGGCGTCCACATGGAGTAGGACATAAGAAAAGAAACAAAAAAATACGAAAAAGATCTCCCGCGACGAAAATTCTTTACACCTCCTTTTTTTTTAATACACTATTATAAACTAACGCACATTGAAGCATAAAAAAGTCGTGAAGACTTTGGTAAAAGACCTTGGGCCGCATCGGGCTGCTCGCAAGAGATGGGACTGCTGTGGGCGTTAACGAATTCGACGTCGTCCTTTATTTCAACAAATTTCTCACTTTCACGCTCTCGCTTTTCCTCCATTTTTTCTGTCGTTTTCTCGTTCCTTTCGCTTTTTACCCTGGCTACTGCCGTACCTACCTGATGCCTCAGCATCCTGCTTCAAGATGCCGAAGAAACAGATAAATACTTATGGGAAACCGAGCGATAACGGGAAAATCGCATGACCACTCGCCTTTTGTTTCTGCCACGATGCAAAATCTCTTCGCCTGTTCCAACCGTGGAATCTGAATTCGTTACGCAAATCGCTTAGGGAAAACGAGGCCAAGATTCTTCCGCAGGGATAACGAGATTCTTGTTCGGTACAAATCGCTTCGTCAGATGTGATCCCTTTAGAGAAAAAAGGTTGAGAAGGCGCGATACCGATTTTTGAATATGTTCAACATGCTGCTTCGTATTCTCAACTTGTGTTCCTTGCTTTTTTCCATATGGCGCTCGCATTCGGTTCGGTGTCATTAATAATTACTCGCCGAATAATAATCATTCAGGGTATTCGCCAAAATATTTATTCTTTCTCCCAGCCGCACAATAAAACGTGCGAAGGCTTTACACGCACCAACACACGAGCCTGATTCTCGAAAAAAAAATTTCCATCGTACCGCACAACAGCCCAGATGGAATTTCTTGTGAAAAACGATTAAACGCTCCGAATAGTTCGTTTCCCTATACATTGAATCGAAACGTTTGCGCTCGATAAAGTCCCTGATCATTTTAGTCGAAAAGCCCCGCACCGTGACAATAAGGCGAATCAGGAACGAACAGATAAAAAGAAAACACGATAGCAATGTGGAAGTGCAACGAGCCGCGATTGATCTCGCATTTCGATGAAACGTCGCACATGCGGCATGTGTGGCTCTAGATATTCAATCACTTGACGGGCCCCTTTTCCCTATTCTCCCCACCGCTACTATACACATAGACACGAAATGGGAAAGTATAGTCGCGATTTCTCTAATTCGTTACACTGTCAACCGAGAAGTTGTTCGCGCCTCTTTTTTTGTTGTTGTTATTTCTGAGTTTAACTCAACGACAATTAGCCGACGAATCTGAGGTTGACGCCCGCATACGTAAATGCAAAAAACCCCACGATGGAATTTAGTTTCCTGCTCTTTTCCTCCCCGTCGCGACTATCCATCGAAATTTTATAGTTTGTTGGACGTTCGCGTGCTGTGTATGGACGAGGGAAAATAATCGGTGAAGCTTTCATTTCGTTCGCAGCGAAAGTTCGATTTCGGCACGCGCTTCAGTACATATACGCACGCTTAAGGATCCTCCGCTTCAGAAAGGGGGTTTTCCAAGGGTGGGTGATAGGGGAATTGTAACACACGCTTCCCCGGGATAACGAGAGGGGGGGAGGAAAACAGAGATACGAAAACTCGCAGCTGGTCGGGCATGCGTATGCGATTCACGTATATGTACGCGTCTATCTAAATATATATATGAGCGCGTGCTCGCATGTACCCGCACACTTTATTATCACTGCGCCCTGGCCACTCCTGTCACCCTCGATCCCTTTATCTCATCCTCCCTCTCTCTCTCGTGCTATTTTTTCCATGTCGTACTTCGCCCTCGTACGATGGCATTTTTCACCCTCGCTTATCCAACGGAGGGTACCCCCCATTTGGGGGTTCAGCGTTCTCTGGTACCCGCTTTAATGTTCGTAAGGGCCTTGCCTAATATCCACGGTCAAGGGAGAAGAGGCATTAAGGGGCTGATCCGAGAGTTGCCGCTCTCTGGCAACTGTCGCCCGCGCGATAGAATTACTAATATCGATCCTCTTCTCCTCTTCCATTCCAGCAGAACAGCACTCGAACCTTATATACCCGTCGCCATCACCGCACCAGATGCAGCTCGACGATATTTTATACTTTTATCGCGCTATTACTCCCTTCAATTTTATCACATCCCCCACGTGTTTTCGTCGGTGTACGGCAGCGCGTGCCTATACAAACTGCCACAGAGCAATGAACTTTCGATCTATTCGACAATTAAGGACTCGCAATTTTTGCCTAGCTTTCGCGATGTTGACGTTTTTACAAAACTTTTTTTACTGTGTACGAGTGCGATGAGCAATAATTTGGCAATTATGGAATTTACGATTTTATCAATTCTTCGCGATTTTTTATTTATTTATTTTTTCTTTCAAGTTTTGAGCTACTCGGGAATTTATTACTCCACCAGCTCAACCGGTAAATTTCAATTATTCTCTTATGATTTTTAATTATAAATCTAGAATTTATACTCTCGAGTCCCAACAACGGACGATGTACGACTTTAAAACCGAACGAAGTTTTTACTATCGCGATCGTTATATGCGGGTTCTCGCTGCGTGTGGCATGTGTTGTCAGAGAGGAAGGGTGTGGTTGAAAGGGCGAACGATTGAGCGAGAAGAGCCAACATACGTGGGAGCATCCCGGTGTCGAAAATCTTCTCTCCACAGATTATGCAGGCCAAACGCTCATTGTCATCCATATAATACGAGTGCAGAAATTTCGTAACGATATTTTCCTTGTTCATGTTTCACAAATATCAAGCAAACATACTCTCGGACGTTTTTAAATATATTTTCAAAGTTTTTTGTCTTTCGATCATTTGCAGATTTCGAAGCTGGGGCTAATACCAGTGGCGAGGATGATGGGTGAGTGAAAAAATTATCAGAAACAAATTGAATCTTCCATGCATGATGTTCTTTTTTTTCTTTTTTCTTCGAAAGGCCTTGGAAAATTGAAATTCAATGACAACATCCTTTGGAAATAATGGTTTTTGTCGAATTCGCAAATTTCCATGTGACCCAATTTTTTAAATAGTCTAACTGCTGGACACTCTATACGGAAGTTGGTTGAGCAACGAAAAAGTTTTAACCGTAGCCCGCATCGTCTCATAGGATGCCCAATCTTATCTGAGGCCAGCCACCAAGACATTTCCTCCCTCAACAATTAAGAGACTGAAAAATACGTTATAAATACGCGTCAGTATTGGAAACTCGAGCGTTTCTCACGATAACAATGTTTTCCTTGGTCTTTCTTTCATTTTTTCACTTCCATAATCCCCTTTGGAAGATTCCGATCAGTGCTTCGAAGGAATTCACACACGCGATACTAAACTCCCACGATTTACCTCCAAAGAATTCATTGGACTTTCATTGGATTGTTTCGTATGTGTGTATCGTTGAGTACATTGTACTCCAGGGTATCCGCACCCTCGTAAAAGACGGAATATTCGTGCCGAGTCCATAAAAATCTTTGGCAATATGCCCTGGGGATGTTCCATTGGTTTTCGTACTGCCACCGCGCCACAAAACGGTTACACCACCATAAACGCGCGGAATATCAATACATGTTCGTATACAGTCAAGAGACACGGTGGCCTATCTTTCTCGCTCGCTCCACCGCCATTGACCCATAAAGAGCAAAAGAAAAAACCTACACACAGTGACGGTCGAACGAGCTTCGGGAATGTTCGTTTGAGAAAAAAAAAAGAAACGAAAATTCTGTTGAATCGATCGGGATCCTCAAGATCTCAGCTGACTGGCGCCATTCGTCGATGAACGAAGCTTCTGCGAAACCGACACGCGGAACAGTACTGCCGCACCTTCCGCTCGTATTTTCCCAATACTTTTCCTGGAAAGTTGAGTCTGTGCCACGAGGACAGGCTCGCACCAAACTTGGTAAGGAAATATCAATAAGGAGCCGTCAAACCCCGGCGTATTGCAATTTTCGGTTGGTTGTTTTTTTCCTCTCCATTTGCTCCATCTCCGGTGATGCCATTCGAGCTGTGTTTATATGCGTGTCGGTGTAAAAGGGCGCTCTGTGTAAGGTGAGCCTTCGCCAGAAAAGCTATATGCTGCTGTAGGCTTGTCCTCGAACCAGTGAATACCGCGTAGGACAGGCTTTTTCTCTCGCTAAAAGAAATACGTGCCGACACTCTTGAAGATCCTCTCCGGAATGCACCGAAATGGACCACCACATTCATCTCTTCCTTTTCCCTCTCTTTTCCTGCTTTTCCTTCTTTCCATCTCGCTGTATAATGCTCCGATGCTGGGTTTTCTAGCAGATTGGAAAGAATCGGAATGAAGGTGAAAAAGAGGCAAGGAGAGAGAAAAAGAATGAGCAGTATAGACAATTCTTAACCAATAAGGTCGAGCTCTGGCAGAAATTCTTCAGCCCCCAGGCATTCACATGAGTTCTCCACTCCTTCTCTCTCTCTCTCTTTCTGTCTCTCGATCGAGAGACACCATACACAGTTTACAAAACACCCTCATGGCGACAGGTTACCACCACATATATTCTCGTGCATGCTTCTGAGTGTGTGCATCAGGTTGCATACAAACCGCCCCCGAAAAAGCTCGTGAAACTTCTTTTCGCTTTGAGGATTGCCACTCTTCCGTCCTCTTTACGCATTTGGTCCATCTGTGGCCTGCTTATATACTTTATAACGTTCGCTCTGCTATTTCTCTCGTTTCTTTTCCTTTTTTTGCCTCCTTTTTTTCTCTGGGCTGGAAGTTTACTGGTCACGACCTCCCTGCGAGTGGGTGGACTATAATAACCAAGACCAAACCCATCGGCAATACCTTCCACGAGCTCTTCTCATCGGCAATGAATCCATCCAGACTCTCAAAACTTTGTTGAGTCCTCGATGCAAGGTGGAAGCAGGCGGAACACAGGTACGACACCATACAGCGGCGCATTGTAACATCGTGTCGTATATTTCCTGCCTTCACTTATTTTTATTCATTCTTGCTTGCCTTTTTGCTTCTTCTTTTTTTTTGCACCTTCATTCAACAATTAGCTAGTTCAGGGTCGTACCTCCTTCCAACTCCTCCGCACGGAACACCTTCTGGAATTCGTTGATGGGAACCTCCGTGTATACATGAAATATTTATGGCCATGCTAAAAATCTCATCGTAGTCATAAAAAAAATTTGGAAAGGGAGAAACTGAACTTTTATCCGCTTGCCCTACTTACCAATTTTTCTCGGAACGAAAAATGTTGTTTGCTTTCCTTTTATCAGTTTCAACAAAATCACTCGATTTAAATTATTACATATAGCGATTGCTTGGTCGGTAACGTCGAGTTCTCGTTTATCGAACACCAAACGTGAAATGATCGCAATATTTCGTATTTCCTTACTGTAAAACAAAAATCGTGCCATTTTGGCAAAATCATTGGAGGGGAAAATTCCTATACGTGTATTTCTGTTGCTGTCGTCATAAATAATGGATCGGCTACGTTTTTGTGCCGCTTTCATTTTTCCTTCAACAGTGCGCTAATGAAAATGATTTTTTTCATCCCCCACCGATCGTTCAGTAGTAAACTGTTCACAGTAACAAATTGGACGACATAACGTTACGAGTTTCGCGAAGAATGACACATTTTTTTTTATAGACTGGCTCTCAAGGCTTTGGAGAGCTAATCGTTTAACTTTTCAACACGATCAATCGCATTATTTGTAGGAAAGAAGACACACACACTTACGAATGAAAAGGGTTTTGTGTTTTAATTACGTGATTTGGTTTTCTCAATCCCGGAACGCGTGTGTCTGCACGGAGAATGCCAATCTCACGATCGTCACCGATACACGAATCTTCCTTCCCACTTTCTTTTTTTTCGTCGTCGCATTGCCTTCGATTTTTTGTGCTCTTTTTATTTTCGATAATACACTTCATTCAGGATTTATGTAGTGGGCGTTACGGCGTCGAGACACACGTTCGTCTGATGCATTGAACGGTCTCTCTCTCTCTTTTGCTCTCTGTATTTGTCGAGGAAGAATATCCCGAAGTTCTCTTCCTTTCTCTTGCCTTCTTTTCCCTTTGCCAGGGCAGGTCCAACGAATTTACGTTGTGGTCGAGACTTTAAAGAGACAAAACGGTTATTCCTTTCGCTTTGGAGCCAAAGAACGAGAGAGAGAGAGAGAGGGAGAGGAGAAATCGAGCACCCACTCTCACAGGATGAAAAACTGGAGTCGGGGGAAAAATCTGTAGTCGGGACAAGCACCAAAGTACCAGGCTACGTCTCGTCCTCTTGCGGAAGTCTTTTGTCGAGCGCACGCAGAAACGAGTCGCACTCTTTTGCTCTCTTACGCACTCCCATTATGTCTATAGATATATCGAGACAGCCATTCACAAAGAAGTCTCGACGACGATTATAATTCGTCTCGAATACTTTCCACGATTTCCCCGTATTTTCACGTTCGATTTGACCGACTATGATCCCGAATTGTGTCCAGAATTAGACACGCCTTAGATTCGCCACTTTCACGAGCTTTTTTCCGTCTCTATCTTATTCACAGTTCTCGCGCCTTTTTAACTCCCTTTCCCGTGAAACCCAACTCTCGTCTCTATTCTCAAGGTCCTGATGGTAAAAACATTTCATTACGTTCTTCACTGCAGCAGAGAGTTTTTTTTGTCAGTTATAATCAAATACCGAACAGCGAGTGATCGAAATTCTTCAATGGAAATAATCGCGTTGCTTAATTTTTTCTGTTCTTCAAATATATCGATCCGTCACTCCAAGTTCTCGCGTCAAAATTATCATTTCACCAAGTTCTTGTTTTGCTTATTTTATTTATTTACAGTCATTTCGATGAACATTGGCCGCATTCGCGTCCTTTTTATTTTCTTCACCTTCTCTCTGCGGTAGTGAAATCATTGTCTTTGAGGATTTTACGAGCTTGCTTCTCGACAAGGTTTCTGACTACCCCTCATAAAAACTTAACGGCTAAAATATTTTTCACGGATATTTGGCTTCCACTCTTGTACTGCGGTCTCGAAACTTATGAACATTTACGCCGTGGCGCGATATTTAGTATCGTTTCGTACAGCTTGCAATGGTTTTCCTCGGTTTACAGCTTCGTAGCGGTCGATTTCTCTATTTTATTTCTGCTTCTTCATTTTTTCTTCAAGCTTTTCGATTTCGAACAAATTTACACTCGATGTGGCTGTAAATTTGAAGAACATAAACTCTGCACGAAAACATTTTCGTTAGAAACAAATCTTACATAGCAAAAAAAATGTTTTTCCAAAATCATTAGATTTTAAACTGAGACTAATTTTCAACACCGCTCTTAATACTTTTCTGACCATTCGTGTTCCCAAATGTTCTGGAAACTTTCAAAACGCTTTTCGTTTAGCCACCATCTTTGGAACAGTTTTGTATTAATAATCTATGCGCGAGTGCCACTTATTTTAACCCTTCGAGAGCACACTGGGTCATTTTGACCCGAACAATTTTCTGTCCCCGATTGTTTGGCATTTAATGGCAACGATGGTTTTGGCATTTAATTTTCGTTTTCTCCAAAAAATAAACATAGGGCCATCAAATATGAATAATTTACTACAAAAACCGTCTCCACAAAAAAAAAATGCAATCGTTGAATCGTCTAATTTTTTATTATCGTTCATATTTGATATCTTTTTTTATCGCACTTATGGATCATGCAGCCATGAAATTTATTTGCTTGTACGGGCGGTGGACACGCCTTTTCGAATGCGAGCCTCCTATTGTTTTGCCACATTTTCCGGTCACGTTTAACGTCCTTTTCTCGCTTTAAGAGCTTACCTATTAGCCACACAAACTCGTCGTGGTTGAAGAGCCATCTCATCGCGGTTCTATCAGTACCTGTCGATTTTCTCATTCCGTTCAAGCATCATCGCATTATTCTTGAAAGGAGACCATTTTGTTCTCTCTAATTCACCGTGCAAATCGGCGTAGCATTTTTAATCTGACAGCTTTCAATTTTTATCAATTTATCATATTAACAGCAGTTGCTGGGAATTTTCATTTTATCCATGTTTTTTAACGCGATGATTGAAATTTTCTGCATTTTTTTATCAGCTTTGCGAGCTGATTAATTAAATTCAGTCTGATTGTTCCTTCTGCGACTGATGAAACTACGTCATCGTTCATCATCGTTAGGATAATTCGTTCAGTCGTTGAGCTAATTAGATTCAAGTGGATGCAATTAACAATATTTCTGCGGTAAGCGGAGAAAAGTGAAACTGAATGACAACGATGGAGCAATAGGAATGCAGGATAATCCTGAATTTTTGTCCAACTTTATTTCGAAAGTCGTGGAAATTCAATAATAAATTTTAACTTTTTTCTATGTTTAAACTTGTTTCTCTCTATCGTCCCTGCTTATACTCTGGTGAGCTCCATTCTATTGTGTATTGTATGGAGAACTTCGCGTTCTCATGCTGAAAATTGACATTTTGCTCAGAAATAATTGGAAAAATTCAACGTCACCGCCGTTCCTTTTGCTGCGTCGGTAACTTTTTTGTTTTAATTCTTTGCGGCATGACTTTTCTATATTTTCTATGATTGATGATGAAATTCCGACTCAATATTGTGTCGCAGAATAGTTTTTCGAACCAGTTCAGTTAACACACAACAATTCGTTCTTTATTCCCTCCTTACGGATTACTGTTCTGACCCATTTACCCGCGTGACCTCCCTCTATAAATTCCGCCCATGTGCATGGCATATGAGCACGAAATACGCGATAACGACGGCCAGCCGAAATAAAATAGAATGCACGCGATCAAAAAAACGGTTTTCAAGTTCAAATCTCCAGACTTTCGTATTTATAATATGGGGATGAAAAAAAATATTGAATGGTTTTTTAATTTTTTACTATAATGACATTCGATGGGAGATGCAGGATTTTTGACAGGCTTCAGAAAAGTACAGATAAGTTTGTTGGAAAATTACTGAATTGAGGGTCGTCTTTAACCCTTCGAGTGCATACTGGCGTCGTTTTGATCCCAAAACGCATTCTCGTTTGTTTGGCATTTAATGGCAACGAATTTTTCGGCATTTTTTTTTCATTTTCGTCAAAAATCAAATTTATGGCCATAAAATGTAAACAAATTACTGCGAAAATGGTCTGTGCAAAAAAAAAAAAAAACAAAAATCGCATATTCACCGGAATACTACGATTTAAAAGAGCCCTCGGGTCACATTGACCCAATATGCACTTATAGGAAGTGTGCACTCGAGAGATTAATATATCTGTTCTCCTTGAAACTGAAAATAAGACAGTGCATGAAAAATGTAGCGTCTAATTTCGTCGAATCGTTGCAAACAATAAAAGGGATTGATGATCCTCAGGGGGATTGTTTCTTTCCGAAGAAACTTGCCAACCGACGACGAACCGAAGGGTTGACGAAGGTTTCGTTTCGCTCGTTCAAGCCTCCCTCGGGGGATTAATATTATTTTTTCTCTTGCAATGTACTCGCGTGCCACCCGTTAACCTCTTTCGACGAGCCGTCCATTAGTCTCTTTGTCGTAATTATCGGTATTGTTGCTCCGTGATCTCTGTCATACTGTCAAAGGGTTGCAATCCCTTCGTACTTTTTTTTCCGCAGACACCGCACTCGCTTTTTCACGATCCGAACAGCATGTGCTTTTGCAGCCCCTGGACATTTCCTGTCACGCGTTACAAAAAATCAACCGTCATCTCAATGAATTATAATTGATTCGGGAATAAGGTGTTTATATAAAAAAAAATATTAAAAAAAATAAAATAAATGCAATCAAGTTTTCGTTTTCCGAAATTGTCAGTTTTCTGAATCATCAATGCACAAGTAAATCAATCATTTTTACATAAAAACTCCATTCGATTGTTGAGAAAGAAAACAATATTCTCATTCAAATGTCCGAACCGTTGGAGTCACTTTTTTCACTCCACCTCCACCTCGTAGAAATCGCATTTGCATGTCTCCGTCGAGCGAGGTGAATGTCAGAGCGCAGCGAAAAATTATTCCGGTAAAACGTTTCCTCGAATCGTTCAATGAAATCGAAAAAAATAAGGAATTGGGATAGAAATAAAATTTCACACCTTGTCATGCTCGAATTTTCTCGGTTTTTCGCTCGATACATATTCTTATTCCTATTTTAAGGCGCACGAGTTATGAAAAGATGGGATACTCGGCTCCTTTCCTTGTATACTAATGAAATTATACGGATCGCGTATAATACCCTCGTGCCCCTGTCAAGCCAGTCCATGAGACCTCATCGCGTTGGTTGGTTGTCAACCGGATGTGAGGCTACGGGTCAAACCCTTTTTCGTACGGCCAACTATACACGAATTTCACCAAGCTCAAATATAAATGCCTCCGCGTCTACGTGCGATCACTTATTCGTTGCGAGTCACTACTCTCTGTCATATACGCAGTTGTACCATTAGCTCGCCCTTGACTCCCGTTCACTGGGATATACACTTTAGCCACAAAGTGACTCGGTGTCCTGCCCCAAAATTCCCAAACAATTATTCCCCCGCGGTCCTTTTTTCGCGCCTACGTTTCTGCTGCTGCTGCTGCACCTCCCACACATTTTTCGGAACGTTTCAATTTTTTTTTCTTTCTTCGAGACCTTCATTCGATACCGACTAGCCGCACCATTCAAATTAATGAATGACGACCGTGGAAAAACTTCGCTTTTACCCACCGAGAATAATGATCTCCGAAAATTCGTCGTTCATATTCAAAAGTTGCTCAAATATAAATAACATTCAATGCTTCACATAACTATCAACCAATTTTTTCAGTATCTGTCCCATTACCAAATAACGGATTCGATAGATTCGTTACTTTTCGAACGAATGTAAATAAATTTCCCAACGACAAAAAACTCCAGAGCGAAAAAAATTCGAATCAAAATAAAGAATGCCGTTTCGTCGTCGTCGTTCCGAATCCCGCTGGGAAGTCCTCCTGCTGATTTTTTAATCTCCCACTTTGATGGTAAATAACAGTTAGAAAACGCTTTGTGGTTCCCAATTATTTCGTGATGGATAAAAATCAAGGATTAAACAGGAAACGTAACGCGAGAGCTGCCGCACTCTCATATGCAGTAAAATAGGCGTCTTGTGATGTCACAGTAACTTTTAATCGTTTTAACAAGAAAACGAGTCGACGGAAAAATTTCATGTTAATTTTGAATTTTTTACGATTTTTTTATTGGTAAAATGATTCGTGGTTGAAAAAAATCTGTTTAGCCAATCCGGAGATAGCTAACATGTAAGTTGAATAAACCGGAGAATAAAAGTGCGTCTTGAAAAGTCGCAATCGAAGGAGTTTTGACAACACGCGACATTTCGATGTACGACTCGCTAAAATCTCGTTTGCCCCTCCAATTTTTTCCCTATTTTTTTCCAAACCGCGTTAACAAACGATAAGGCACGCTTGAAATTTTTCTCAAAGAGTTATAGTCGTTGGTACCAGCATTGAGGAGTCTTTGCCGAGGATTCTCCGCCAGATAATCTGTAACGAATAGTCCTGAGAACAAATCAGTCCTAACGAGCGTGACTCTCGCGCAAAAGCTGGTAAATATCCGTAAAAATGGAAAAGGGCATGAATTTTTCCTTCGACCAGGTGAAATAGAAGGGTCTTTTTATACTTATTATGATTATTTTTTTACCCTTACGAAACATCACTTCTACCCCTTGAGCAACGAAAAACGTGAATAAAAAAAATTGAGCTCGAACGTTAATTTAAGAGCAATAATGAGCCAAGGAAAGTGCGGGACAGAATCCTCCGTTTTTCTATACACAACCCCTTTTTTCAGTTTCGTTATTTAGTGTGAAACGACGTTTATCCGCCCTCCTTATTTTCTCACAGTGGCTATAATATCCTTGAAATTCCGGAATCGAATTCGCAAGATGAGCTTGAGAAGAAAAATCGGGGTGAGATCACGCGACGAAATTTCCGGGAAACTGACGCTTAGGAATTTTCCCTTCATCGATATACTTAACAGAAAAAAAGTGTATAGGAGGCGCGCGTGTACTTAAAGGACCCCGTGAGTTCCCACGTGGTAGGTGGCGCGTAAACGGCTTTATGTTTATTGTTGTACTCGTGCGCGCGTTCTCATCGTGTTATAATACAAATACATTATATACGTGCATTCACAATTCTGTATACATTTATCTCCTACGCTTTTGCTATGAAGCTGTACCAATTGCCATGTGAATTTCGGCACAAGCTAACGCCCGCCTTTTTTCTCACATATTCCGGCTCCGTGCACCACATACAAAGCCGCGTGTGTGTGTGTGTTCGTGGGTAAGTTCGTTTCCAATCGCTCGAGTGCTCGGGAAGATGTAAGGGCAGGTATTTTATTCGGGTGCGGTTTAAAGTTTAAATACCTACGTCGGAATAAGAGACGTGGGCGAGTGGGCCGGAAGGGAAAAAAGTACGCGGAAGAGAAGTGACAGAGAAAAATCAAGACGAAAAATATGTGGAATGAGTTCGAAGTGCCTGGAATGATGACGATTGAAAAAATTAATTGAAATCCTTGTTTCGCGATTATTTTGGAGAAATTTTGATAGAAAATTGATAATGTTTTTTTTTATGTTGAATCGGAATGAATTGTTTTCTTTCTGGCAAAAATGACGCTGTGGTATTCGAGCGAAAGCGAATAATAGCGTCGGGGAAATGAATAGAGAGCGTTCCTGAAGAAGGAGACGCGTATTTTTCTTCCTTCGACGTATTTTTATTTTTCACAGTAGTGGGGGTGTGAAGATAAAAGGGAAAAAAGAATGAGGGGGCTGAAATATGTTGGTAAAGGGTAAAAAGGAAAAAAAACGACTGTGAAGGAAAAATAAATGTATGTACGTAAAGGGCAAAAGAAAAAAAGGGAAAATGGTGCGACCCAGAGGAAGATGGTGAACCGAGACTTTTTCTTGTGGAGCTGAAGATATAAGTATAGTTTTCCCACTCATTGTATGTTCAGTTCGTGCCATGGTGTGAGTACACCCGCACCGAACGGACTTGGGAAACAGGCCGAGAGAGAAGAGAGAGGCTTTCGGTTAAAGTCCATAGTATTCGTTGGCGCGGCCTCGTTCGTTCATTCAAGAGTTTCGTTCATTCATCCAAATTCCACGGCGGCGTACTTCTCTCTCTCTCTCTCCCTTGGTCGGTGGTATTAGCTCCTTGACAGTGTGCTCGAATTTTCACTCGATGCTCGTATACGATTTACACTCGTGCTGTGTGTCCTCCGGATCTGTTGTACTTCACGATTCCTCTCCTTTTTTTACGGTTACATCTTGCAACCATAAAAAAAAAACGATCGCCGGTTACGTTTCAATGGACTGCGTCGAGTTTTCATGCCGTTTTTTCGTCTCTAATACCGTGCTTATTCGGTTAATCTTCCTGGCGGAAAATGGTCTCAATCGCATGACCAGGAAACATACTCAACTCTCAATGAAACTGTCGCAACATTCTTTTCTCTTTTTTTCTCTTTACGACCAAGTTATTCGCTCGTGGAAATTTTTTGTCGCTTCAACGAACGAATCGTTCCAGGAGAGCTCGTTGACAATTCCATTTCTCCTTGAGTCTGTGGACAATTATTTCGTATCGTGTTCACGATATATCTCATTTTTTCCTCTCGCAAATTATTTACCCATTTTACTACGTCGTACCGATCCATCAGAAAAAATGCATTTTTCAATCTTTTTTCCTTGCAGAGTAATTAACATCCTCGAATACGTATCGTCGTTGCGCTCTTCACCAAACACATGGCACGATGCAAGCAAATTACATTTTTCTAGATTTTCAAATGAGATCATTTTCTAATGTTTACGTTGCAAATTGTTAACATCACCAATTTTGCCATTCGACTCTTCCAAGAGACGGGAGAGTGGTTGGATGTTGCGCGCAAATCGTTAATTGGAACCAAGGGAAAAGAAGAATTTCTAGTTCCGAGCTTGCTAGAGATTAACAACAACAACAAAAAAACTGCTGTTTATGGCGTTTGTGAGATCTTTGTTCGCCCAATTCATTTTCGCAATTCTTGGTAAATGGGGACAAATAGTATGTATACACTTTCTGGGGATTGGATGCTGCCAAAGAAGTTTGCCGACGTCAAAAACGGTGAGAGGTTTTAGCAGGTGACGTCAAAGGGTGCTAGAGATCGTAACGCGCGTTTGGTACGTGCTACTCCTTGAAAGATTTTCTTGAAAGATNTATGTTCATGCCCATGGTATGTATGGTTGTTTTGTAGCACGGGCGATAGAAAATGGTTTTTCCGCGTCAGCCGGATATATACGTATCCACGGGTCAGTACCATTGTCGGGTTAGTTCCTTTCTCATGTTTCTTTGTGAGTTGGTGGTTTCCGAGGTGTGTGGCACCAGGAAGTACCCTCCTTTCTTCGGCGACAAATTTCTCTGAGAATTCTCGACGGTGAGAACCATCGATTTATCGATTCTCGTCTACTTACCTTCCGGAAAATATTTTCATGTCAATTGTCAATTTCGTGGCCAACCTTTAATCTCGTATGAGTATGAGCGACCGTGGGAGAGGAAATTTTAACTGAATCGAATAGATTAATCGAATACCATACTGGAACATCGTCATGAGCAGGATCATCGAAAAACGCGGCAGCGACTCGACGCCACGTTTACATTTATTCAGTGAAATGAAAATCTTTTGTTTTTTTTTTTTTTAATTGTGTTTACGACATCATTATTCTCTGGTAACATATCGTCCAGATTTTTGCAAAAAAATATTAATTTTTCATCTGGATTTGGACGAAAAATATCAAAATTTGACCAAAAATGTCAAAGTTTGCTGACTTCCAGAACTGAGGTATTGAATTTCCAATTTTTTATTTTTCAAACGCATATAAATCGAAGTCGCGTTTCTTTAGTTTTTTGTCTTGCAACTTTTTAACAAAAAACGTGACTTCAACTTACATGCGTTTGGATGGAAAAGATAAAAAATTGAAAAATGAATATCTCAAATTCCAAACGTCGGAAAATCTGTCTTGGGAGAAAACTGTTAGTTTGGTGCGAAGAACGTTTATACAAAATTTTGAAAAAACCCCGAATGAAATCCGTTTCGATAGTAATTCTTGAAAATTCTATGGAGGGCACTTTTTTTATTTTCATTAGTAATTATTCCAATTGAAATTGCTGCAGAATGATGAAAAAATAATAATTTTATAACTGCGTGGGGAAATGACCTTGAATTATCTGTATCGCGTTCTTTTTTCGGGGACATGCATAGATACACATGAAAACACTGTTCCCATGTGCGATAGTGTGAAATGTATCACTAATGAGTCTTGATTCGAGGCGCTTGACCGAGAGAAGAAAAAAAACGAATAACGTTTGTATAATAGAGTCATTTAAATATGTGGGTCACAGGTGGTGGTGGTGGTGAGATTTTGTAATTCTCGTTGTGGAGTCGTTGGGCTTGGTCCAGCGACGTTCCCGCGCGCGGGATCTTTCTCTCCCACCAGAGCATCGTATTCTTGACCGCCTACGAGAACCGCGCGTCGACAACTACTTTTTCATGGCTATATGCACGACGAACCATTGTCCGACCGATGGTTGGGAAAAGGGTTGTCAGTTGGTTCACAGATTTTCGCCGCTCTTCCAGTGCATTATTTTCCGTCCAGCTCGTGCTCTTTGTTTGGTCGCTATGTGAACGATTATGGAAAGAAAATGATTTCTCGAAAAGTTAATGTTGGAAAGAAATGATTATTTATGCTTTTGCTTGGCTTTCGGTATTTAATAAAAAATTCCGTTTCCATTACCTTTTAGTTTTCCACATGGCTTTCGTCGTTTCGTTTCCCAACTTTTTTCATTCCGAGATTTTAAATGGACATCGCGAATTTATGGTTATCGCTTTTCTCTTATATATTTCCGTTGCGTCTAACTCAAAACTAATGGAAGGTTTCTAAACTCTTGAATTCAATCAGCCGGGATAGCTGATGGGTTGGAGAACCCCTGGAGTCCCAATTTTTGTTTTATTATTTACGAACGTTCCTGCAGAGTTGCTCGTTCCTGACAAACCCTTCGGCCCACAAGCAGGCTCTGCTTCTCTCTCCATTTTCGTGTGTATACACGTTGTCGCTCTTTAATAAGTCTTTGTTATTTCTTCTCATATTTTCATCCCGCAAAATAATATTCCAATTTTCAACTTCGACCTCTATTTACCTGTAAATTTTAATTGCCTGTTAAATATAATTTCGGTAATCGCGTGCGGCTTACTTTGTTGATAACGACCTCCAAACGATATTGTCGAGAATCTGTGTCTTTTCGAAACGCGAGAAAGAAAATAACAATTCGCTTGGCAATCTTGTTAGAGCATGAGAGATAAAAATACGTTTTAGCGTTCGAATTAAACGCGCAGATCTTTTTCTTGATGTTTTACTCTTTTCCTTGTGTGCTCTTTCTCCGCCGATGTATCTCGCTGTCTCTATCGTCGTTCGGAGCTCTCTCTTTCTTTCTCTCATTTCGTGGCGACCGTTAAAAAATAAAGCAAACAAACGCGAAGAGATGGAGAAAGAGGAGAAGCTCAGCGGCAAAATCGTACCGAGTGGAGGGGACAGACCACCGGAGAGCCCTGAACAAAACCTTATCCCCCGAGTAACCAATAACGCCCACGGGTCTTCGGTTCTTTTTCAAAAGTGTATGCGTGGCCTGCTGCGTGCTAGCGCAAGACGAGCCTCATCTCGCGTGTTGGTGCCACGAGAGAGCTTCCAAAGCCTCCTTCGGCTCTTCTTATTCTTCACCACACATGTGATTTAAATGGCCAGACATTTAAACCGCATATATACATTAGTACTTTCTATATACACACACCACTTTTTTCTCATTCTCCCCTCTCTCACGACAAGTGCAATTCAAGGACGTCTTTCGCGAATACTTATTTTTCCCATTTCGAACCACAAATTCTCTCCTTCCTCTCTTACCCCCCACCCTTCCCTCGAAAACTTGGATGAAACACGTGGTGTCTTGCATATGTACAGAAAGAATTAATGAATTCGTCGTTTTCTCCGTTCAACGATAAATTAAATCGCAACCGACAGACGCCTGGCAACCGCAGATAATACGATTAACACACACGAAACTTCAGCTTATTGCGTCTTGAATTTTTGTTCATTTTTTTCCATTCCTTTCAATGCACGAGCTCACTTGCCAATTCCGGAATACATCATCAATTTGTTCTCGCATTCCACTGTTCAATTACACGTTTTATTTTTTTTTCCACGTAGCAGTTTTCGTCTGTTTTATCCACTGCTTTTGCTGTACCCAATGGAATAAGACAGTCAGGCGAATCTTTGTAGCTTCAAAGAAAAGAATGCTCAATGTCACTCAAACTTGATTTTTGAATTTTTTTTTTCACCTCTATCCGTTTCGTATGAATTTATTATTCGCAGCAATGAAAATTCAATCATTTTACATGCCGGCTGCGAGCTCCGGAGATTACGAAAGAAAAGGCACGGAATCTTTATGCCGAGGCTTACAGCCGCTCGATTCATTTCCTTGGTCGCTAGAGATCGTTCGCTAATTAAGAGACCCATGAAAAATCTCCCGATTAAAAAACCTCGCCCATAATTCCATCATCTATTTTTCGAAGGCACCTGCCCGGAATCAACATTAGAGTTGTAGAGATTGTATGTCTTTGGTGATGGATATATTGAAAAGCAAGACTTGGGGACTTGAAAATAACATTTTTCTGACCATAAATCATTCATTTTTCGGCATTCGCAATATACTCCGTTGCGTTCATATCGAACCCTTGCCGCCTATCAATCCTTTCGAAGAATCAACGCGTTGTTGAGAAATAGTCATGGAAACATGATTTTTCGTAATATCTTTCGATTTACGAAGACGTTATGAACAAAGTTCTCGCTTATTTTTTCTTTTGCTTCCAAGTATTCTTGGAAATTGTTCTTTCCAATCAACATATTATTGTGAGATGCATTCATGTTCTCGCACGAAGACTAGCAATACATACAATATATGGGACAAAGCGTTCCGACGTCGTAACCTCGGTTCATCAAGCAACACGAAGCTCGTAAGAAGTCTCTCCACTTCATATTCTTTCTATTTTTCCATCTCAAAGCCCTTAAGGATTCGGTTGGTTCGAGACTTTAGAAAAGACGACGGGACGTATCACAAACGCAATATCCACTGACCACTATGTATACACGAGAGAAAATGAGACAACCGAGTGTGAACGTGTTGGTATTTGTGTATCGAGCCTGCGCATCGCTCTGTGCGTCCGTGAGTTGATGGAATGACTCGACGATCCTTGTTCACGAGTCTTCTTCTCCACTCATCATCAGGGTATTTTGGATCCTTGCGTTTGTCGGGAAGATCGGCTCTTCACCCTCTACTGTACCAACGACGTTTCTCTCCTTCGCAGAACTTTGCCACCTCTACCTGTACATTAATGTTTTTCTTCCTCTTCCCAGTCTCGCGAGGCATTTCTCGCGTCTTCATACAATCTCCGTTTCTCGAAGATTAACGGTGGTTCTACTTTTGGAGAAAAAGAGCCCACAATGAACCTTCCACAGAGTAGAGGCGTTTCGAAAAATCGAAAGGTTTCTCTATTTAGTGAGAAAATCCCCGAGGTGAGAATTCAACCCTCTTCGTGCATATTGTCTTTTTCGTTACACAAAGAAAAGTTTCAAAAAATCATCAAGACCGCGTACAAATACGCATGAGAATCGCGTGTTCATGGGACTCGAGCGCATTTTTGTTTTTCTTGCCAATGCAGTTGAAATTATTGTACGAATGAATTTGAGGCTTTTCCTTCCAAACGTCAGTTGACAAACTCTCGATCATAAAGTTTGAGTAGAATCTGTTTCGTGTTTAAATAATGTCTCGTTTTTTGGATTATATATGCGGATAGGCGCAACCGCGAAACGGAGGCAATTTAAAATCAAATCACCGTTGATCGAGAAACGTTAAGATGAAACCGTTACGGTCTACGATGCTGCCCTCTTCTAATATCCGTTCGACGCCTCACTGCGGCCAAAGATTAAATTGGCTGGTGTGCGGTGAACCACGAACCCTTCCGTCCACTTGTCCAACGCCAGGACCTCTCTCCAACTCTTATACTTTACCACCATCATCTTGTCTTTCTTCTTTTCGTAAGTACGCATCTCTCGTCTAATATAAAGGGATCAGAAAAATCCTTCGCCCATGCTCTCGCGTGTTTCTCACAGTTTGCAGCTCGAATTTCTTCGCGAGGTATTGTTTTTCCCTTACGCTCAACGCATGGCGCGATCTTTTACGACAGGATGTATTCGGTCATGCGGGATTTTGTACAGATGTTCGCACGTGCAAATCACAGCCCGGACGCTCCATTTTCTGGGCTCATGACACTTTTTTCTTTGCTCAGTTGAAATCGACAGTTACCGTCATAGGCATCGAACTCTTCGAGCCTTTGAGCCCGATCGCAACCGGAAATACTGGCTTTTCCTCTTTTTACGTGATCTCTGGGATTTTTATCCGATATTTCGTACTTTTGTTTTTTACATTTTTTTTCTCTACGCAGCGTGGCTATCACTCCAAAGAATTTTGGGAACTTTTTCAAAAAACTTCGTCCGGAATTTATTGTCTGGAATATTTTGTGAAATAACCATAAAATTTTCTAAAATGGATGAACGGAAAATAAAAGGGAAATTTATAACGTTGCATTGCTGCGTTACTCAATTCGAATAACTAAGTAATTGTAACGCGATCCTTCGGCTTTGCCTATTATGCGAGAGATACACGTTACACCCGTAAACTTAAGGGATTCGAGGCTGATGGTTTATTACCGAACCTTAACATCGTTCGGCTTGTGGACAGGCATCATTCCATCCCCTTGTCTCTTACTCCACGTGTTGGTCCATAGGGCCACTCGTGCGTGTATATTATATCCGTACGTTGGACGCCCACAGGTTTTAAAACGTTCTTGGCGCCGGGGAAAAGGTCCGAAGATTCTTCCCTTCGTGCTCGCTCATCGACGCATCTCGTCCGTTGTAAATGGTGGAAGGTTTTTTCTGGACCTCGTCAGTATCTCACGGTAACGAACTTACCAGGCCTCGGAAGGGGTTTTGCCTTTTATTGATTCGTCGAAAATATCTGGAGAATTTGACGTGGTCCTCCAGAAGTTTTGGAAAATGAAGCCGTGACCTTCGGAAAAATCAGGAAACAATATGTCGTTTGAATTTCGTGAAAGTTGGTCAATAAGTGAATTTTTTTTCTTGTTTTTCGTCATTTATCTTTTCGCCCACCCATGCACACTGTCACACTTCGTCCCAAGTTTTTTCTCTCGATCTTCGATCTTTAAAAACATCTATTTTTTTTTCTTTCACCGTTTCGAAGCAATCTTGTGTTTCCTCGTGTATATGTGGCATTGTGTTCTTTGTCCTTAAACCATGAAGCTCTCGAGGGTGAAAGAAGAGCAAATAAATGTTCGGCGCATGGGAACTCGTTTGTTTCTTTGGATTTTCACCGACCACCGGGAGAAAAGAGAGAAGAAGGGCAACGGCTCTACGCGCTAGGCTGGATTCCTTATGGGAGATCTTGGGCTAGTCCCGGGTCTTCCGTTCCGTGAAAACAATGACCCTGTTGGTGGCGGAAATCGCCAAGCATGCATATCCCCATAAGCGTGCAAAACACGTGGTCGTCATATACCTAATGCATGTAGCATACATGTATATATTGGCCTCGAGAGAAAAGATCTTTGGAATAACATGACGAGGCATCTCGCAATTTTCCAAGTCGTACGAACCTCACTCTGTCAGTTTTAACTTCGGAAATGTGTAAAACCAAACGACGTCCGGACAGCTGTGATTTTTTCGCGGAATCTTTCACGCACGAGGAATTTTTTTTGTTTTTTCTTTCGACGAATCTCAGGCTATCGATTTTTCTCTTGACCATTATTCAGATGACGATCTCTTAAGGGAAAAGAATATTGCTTAACGTCTGTTACATTTGCTTCACATCGCACCGCGATTCCAAAACTTTTTTTACCGACCCAACACGTCCTTGTTTTGGTCACCCGTGTCCTTAGATCGACATCTCCAGGCTTATCCGATTCTACAATCTCTCCAATCCACTTTTACGCATCCTTAATGTTCTTACCTTAAATTCGAGTTGTATGTTTTCAACGCTTTTCTAATACACTTCGGGGAAAAAATAAAAACTTTTGTTCTTTGCTCCGTTTGCGTTTCGGGCGACCTTACACGATGCAGCATCACCAAAACTTTTACGCTCTTGGTCATATTCCTAATAGTAACACGTCGTCCGCGGAGATTCTTCGTTAAAATCCCTCGTGAGTCTTATCCGGACTTTAAACTTTATCGCACGAGTTCTGCGATAACAGAGTTCTTGAGCCGCGAACCGCATCTTATCGCGCATGCCAGAGACCGATATTTTTTTACCCGCTGTAGACTTTTGGAGTTTTCATAAATCATACGCGGTCGATGACTATTTAACTTGCTGCAACGTGTGTGCAATTTTGCAGTAAGAAACGATCCCACGATGTCACGAAGATCAGTTTCAAATGCGTCTGCAAATTCTTTGGTTGTTTATTTTTATTATCATTATTCTGTCATTTATTCGTCGAGTATTCAGTGTCGACAATGGGAATTCTCGAAAGCTCTGGTGTAAAAAAAAAATCAGTTGGAAAATAATCGGAGCATTGCGTTTTTCTTGGGCGAGAAAAAATCTTTGAGGAAATTGTCGTTCTCTCTATTAATTTGCTCGATTTCGTATCTCGCTCGTTGCTATCGGGGCACACGAGGTTTCGTTATATATGCCACGTTGCTATCGTCTCGTCTCATGAATGCAAATGATGCTAGCAGTGTGGAGGGTTTCTCAGTCGAAGCAGGAGTTTGGAAGGGGCAGAGGGGAGTAAGAAGAGGAGGGAGAGGATACGAGAAGGAGTTCCAGGAACGTCGGAAGCTTCACACAAACGACGACCATGCACAGGTTCTCTCTCCTCCTTCCATCTGAAATTCCTACACGAAAAAGAACCAACCAAAGGAGAAACAGAGACCGGTCCTCGGTTTCCCGCCAACGTTTCTTAAGGCACACATATCTCGCGGTTAAGGCCAAGAGCAACGGAGATGGTAGATGGACAGAGACTCCACGAGAATCCTTCTTCCTCTTCTCTTTTATTCTCTCACTTTTTCTCCTCTTGGCAGGCTCCCAGGACGGTTTTCTTACTTCGACACTCAGCTGATCGTTCCCGCCTCTAACTCCTCGGAACGTCTCGACGATCTTTAAAGACCCACAACGAGGAAGAAACTTCGAGAATTTCATAACGCAGCGCTGTTTGCCGATCAGCTGGTCCTTCCAGCCATCAAATATTGACACCCATTTCTTCATATTCTTTATGTCATTCCTTCATTCATACTCCCTCCGTTCCCACACAATTATGACCTTTCACTCAGCGCTTAAAATATCATTCTGCTTATAAACATATACAAATTAATTGCAAGAATTAACAACATAACAACAAGGTGTGATTCAAAGTTTTTCTATAGAAATAACTGAATCGATTATTATAAAAGTATGAAAATTCGAATAAATGGTCGAAAGATGATTTTTCAAGATTTCCAAAAGTTCGGTTACGATACTTTTTCGATTTTTTTTTCTTGGAGAACGACAGGCTCCTCATAACACAGTGTGTCGCGAATTCGTATTGACTCAAAGTAAAAGTTTCCGAATGACAAATTTGTCTGGGCTGATGCTGTGGAGATCCTTCGAAGTATCCTCGTGGATTTCAAGTCGAGCTTTCGTTCAATAAAAAAGTCGTAAAACCGAAGACGTTGGTGTACCGGCTCAGAGTCATCTTGTCATTTATTTTCTACCCTCTCACTTTCTTCGCGAGATATTGTATTCGCGCCCCCGGGGGTTGGCTCTGATCCCAATCGCCGAATGGCCCAGTGCGATCGCAACAATAAGGAGGAAAAATGCGCAAGCCTTGATGTTTCTTTCTTTTTTTTAACTTTTCTTTCCTCTCCATCTTCCTCCTTCATATTTCAGTCCTCGCCAAGTCCTCGGCTCTCGTTATGCCTTTCGTCTTTCAAGTGTGGGAAGATACGTTGGCCACGTTTGTGTGGTACCTGTCCGGAGGTTACACGTCGTACAAAAGTTCTATGCATCCACGGGACAGTTTCCTACCTGTACACTAACGTCCATCCTCTGAACCGCGTCGCTACGAAACTCCGAAACAAGTGGAGAACCTGCATCTCTATAAAACTATTCTTCACTTCCATGTTTTTATTCCCCGCTGTCATTCTCTCTTTTCCACAGCATCCAGCTCGTTTCTCTCGCAGTTTCCTTTCGCATTTTCACCTTTTGCTCAACATTCGTCTCTCGTTTTACCTGTCAAGCTAAGAATTTAAAGAGCAGGCGTTTCCGCCGCCAATAACTGGGACGTTTTTGTTGCCATATGCAAAAACCACTCTGAAAAGTATTTTAGTAATGGAATAATAACGAGGCATTGCCCACAAGCTTTTGAATATGCATTTCTTCGACTGACTAGCCGCGCGCGGTCACCCGAGTGTGCACCGTGTCTCTTCGGGCCCATTCGTATTACTAACACTTATTAAACCTTCGCGTTAAACCTCTCGAATGATTTCAAACACTGTGTCGATTTTTTGGACATTTATCGGTCGATTTTTTGCCTCGGAAAATTCCTCCCGTCGACAACAAAAAAATGTGATAAATTGTTGTTGAAAATTCGTGTGACGAAGATTATACGTGAAAAACCTGTTGATCCTTGCTTCGCAACAAGCCACAGCTACATCTATGATTAATGCTCGAACCAGAGAAATATATTTCTCAAGGACGGGCCAACCCACAAGAAATCCACTATAAATTTTTAACCCTCGACGAGAATCAAGTATATATAGAATGGTCCTCCTCCGCGCCTTGAATACCAAAAGTTCTTCGGCTCCTTTTTAGCTCCTCGGTCAACAGGACATTTCACAGCCTTAATTCCATCCTGAGATATACACCTGTATCTTTGTGGCATACACTTTTCATGGGGTTGCGACGGGATGTAACGCTCTTACAGCATACAATAAGAAAGCACGAATTATGAAAAGTCAGAAATGAAAGAGCAAACAAATATTTGTGGGAATTTTCCCTACGACCATATTCGGCTGGGCAATGCAGAAGGAATTAAAAAATAATCTAAATATGTTGATGGCACCATGCTCGAGGGAGCAGGTTACATAATCGCAATTATCCCTATGCAAACTTTCATGGGAATATAGGGGAAAAAAAATTCTCGCCATTTTTTTCTCACGTGAAGTGATCACCAAAATCTGTCTTTGGACTTGAACAAAATTTGAGAAAAAAGTTCCCAATCGCAGTTCATTTGTCTTTGGGACTTTGGAACGACAAATTTTTTGCTCATTAGCCTGCCTATCGACTAAAGGTTCGACTCGAATTTTGATCCTTATGACGTATCATTTTTTTTCGTCATCCCCTGCATCTTCCAGAGCTCAATAACTTTGGAACAATTTCTGTTTTTATCATAATAACTACCTTTTATTACTATTTATTAATTGAATATTTTTGCAGGCTGGATTCTATAGATTGATGTCTTGAGAGTTATAATTTTTTTATATTGAAGTGGCTCCTGCATTTATGCATAAAAAGCCGAGTGAAAAGGCCTCAGGCGTTTTCGTACAGTATTTTAGAAAAATACATTTTCTCTTTTTTTCACTCTTCTCAGTGCATGGCTTCTCGAAAAAATCATGCGAGCAAGCAGCGACATGGGCGATGAAAAAACGTTGAGAAAAAACGAAACGATCTGAGAAACATATTAGAAGACCTTAAAGCCCTGTATTTAGTTCGAAGGGTCCTATTACCACGTATACAAACAGGTTGACATCCTCTTACAATATTTATCAGCATTTTGGTCCGGAGCTCCAAGGAAATCGTCCCGGGGACTCTGATCGTTGAACCAACGTGCTCTCGCATTTATTTATGTCTGGGTGCGTATGTGTGAAACTCGTAGAGAAAAAAAAACTTGGCATTCCCGGGTAAAAACGTAAAATTAGACCTACGCGAAGGTCCGTAGCAGGGAATGGTCGTGTGTTTATTGCCTGTGGCTTCCTTCAGCCCCTTAAGGACTCAGTTCCATGAATATAGAGCCCTCCCTCGACTTTGGTGTTTTTTGGCGGGAAAACTAACCGACATTGCTCACATGTAAAACACTCGTTGAATGAGCTTCTGTCAACCAATTTCCGACTTCTGTTTCGTCTAGAAATATTGCCCAGTATATAGTTTGTCTCATTTTTTAAAAAGCAATATACATGTGCGGCAGCTTTGCTCGTCGCATCCAGACGCAACGCACTTGAAACGAGATTGCGGCCTCGAGACCGAGTGAACTTTCAAGTGGATCATCAGACTCTTTTCAGCCACTGTTTTTGCTCCAGACAATTTTTCTCATTCTCTCGCTCTCTTTCTCCTCTTCTCTCCCTCAATATACTTAACTTTTGAATTGATCGATTTGTCAGTCCAGCAGAGCTGTGGGATGAAAGTTTAGAAACCTTCCAGACCACACGCCGTGGCCTCGTCGGACGGAAAGGACCCTGGAATATATTTGGAGGATCTTTGGGCGGGATTGTCCTCTTGGAAAAGCAAGCTTCACCATTTTTTCTCCTCCCTCTTTCTCCTTCTTCGCTTAACTTCGACGTGTGCAGTTCGCAGGTCGGTTTTACCGAACGAGCGGAAAATAAAGACTGGACGCGCTATACCTCTGCTTGGAACATTTAAGAAACGTTTATTTCGCAAATTGTTGCTTTCGGACCGTCATTCACTACAGCATTTGTTTGCTAGTTGTTTACCTCAAGTGATATCTTCATTTTTGGCTAGGCCACCGAGTCAGGTGACCCTAATCAATAGCCTTGTTGTTGTTTCTTTTTTTAGTTGCTTATTTTTGTTATCACTCCTTTCGAGAGGTTGTCGTCAGCCTAGTGATCCAATGTGCTGAAGTTTTTCTAATACTACGTGAAAAAATGTGTTTCTATGAAAATGTTCTATTTCTCGTTTGACAAACCAACATTTTCTCATAGATTTATGTTCTTCAGTGCCTTTTGTCTCGTAGGCGTTCCTGAAAAAGTGTGACATGGTTTTTGAAATTTTGTAAGTGAAAATTTAATAAATTCATTTTATCTAGATTATGGTTTTGTCTTTCCTCCGCTAGATCCCAATCTTCTAGTTTATTTGTTGTAAAAGATCGAGGCATTAGTTGGATATAATTAGATTCCCAATTTCTCGGTTTTTTTTTGCTCGTGCAAACAGTGTGCCTTGCACGCGTCTCGTCTTTTCTTATCTCGATATTGGGTTATCTACTTTTCTCGAACGACAGAGTGTGGGAGCGTGGCGGCGTGAGATCAAGTTTTTATGGGTCGAAATTTTTTTTTTCCTTCGGTTCAATCTCCCTCCATCGTTTTCTTCTCTCTTCTCTTTTGGGGTCTCTCGAGGCTCTGCAAAAGGGACCGCGCTGTGAGGCACACCGAGACAGAAAGGGAGTGAGAAGGTCTGGAAGAGTTCGGTGCGAGGCCGAGCACAAACGGGCCCGACAAGGACGCGAGAGATGGCCTTTTAAATCGCGCCGGTAAAAGAGGGATTTAAAAATGGCCGATGCCTGTCAGCTGATTCCTCTCTCTCCTTCCTTCGTTCTTTCTCCCTCGTGGCGGGATCCTTGGGATCGGTCGTCCCTTGAGGCCTTTACTTACAACAGTAGGTCCGAATGGAAAAAGAGAGATAAACAAGTTTCACAGTAGAAAGCAGCGGCAGAAAAGTTTGTCGAATGGAAAACTAGCCGAGAAGGCACTTTACTCAGAATTCTGCCCTAAATAATGATGATGATTTTTTTTCAACCTTTCTTTTGCATGCCTACGCTCTTTAGACACGGTTCTTCGTCTCGCAAATTCTAAAAGGTGCCAGATCTAATTAGCAACACAATTGGCTGTTAAAAAATTACTAAATTTTTTTCCTAATTCCAATTTTACTAGCTCGATGCTTGATGAGTAACAAGATTCCATAATTGACCAATGCTCGAAGCTGATTCGATAGAAGTCAGCACCTTGTGTCTTTTTATATTTTCAGCATGGGAAGCATTCAGCAAACATTTACATAAAGCATGTTCATTGAGTCTCCATAGAAGAAAGTAAAACGATGAGGTATAGGACGCTATTTTGTATACAGTCGATCCAGCGATGAAAAGAATAAACGTAGGAAACGACTCCCAATTCCCTTCTTTGCTCTCCACTCTTTTTTGGCTCGCATCTCTCGCGCCCTACGTATATATTGTCGTACATATTCTCGCACCACTTGCGATTGAGGACAATGTACATACAATCCTTTTTTTTTTCTTTTTGATGCCTTGCGAAAACCGCGTTCGACGCATTATGGTAATACAAGACCCCGAGGCATTTTTGTATTCGCCGACCGCGCGCGAAACTCCATAGCGAACGCCAAGAATAAGTCTCGTTGGACCGGGACGACTCCCTACGGGTACCATCTAAGAGGTTAATTCTCATATTTTCGTCATCCCTCTCTCTCTCTCTCTCTCTCTCCTGCTATAGAATGAGAGGCTCTCGTATTGTAGAATCGGAAAGAGTTTGGCGGACGAGCCAGAAATATATAAACGATAAAAAGGGCCTACAGCAGAACTTTATGAGAGCTAGCATCGAAAAACTTTTCTTCTCTCGTTCTCTCGTTATCTCTCAGTCGCTTTAGCCCGTTCCGTTGTTTTTTCCTTCTTTCTCTCATCCTCGTGTTCTATCGGCCCGTTAACGTCTCTTCTAGAGGATCTTCATTCGTGATACGCGTTTAAGAACGACTGCGAGAGCAAGACGGAGAAAATAATAAGATAGGAACCGGTCCTTGCCACAGAGACTCTCAACCCCTAAATATCTTGAACGCCTTCCTCTTGCTCCATCCTCTGCGTTTCAATGTGTGCGCACATAGATGAACACTTCTTCCTCACGTTGTTCCCGCCAAAAATGTTGGCCAGAGTCCCGGGTACTACCGGCAAGGTAGATCCCCGATAAATGGGCCCTGGAATATCGTTAGCGCAAAACTTTTCGCTCCATTTCTCACCTCGATCGCTTAGAACGATCCGCACCGTTTCCCGTAATTCGTTGCGCTCTTCTGTCCCATTGTTTTGTCCCTTCGCTGCTTTTGTTTTTACTGCATTTTAATGGAAACGATGCAGGTTCGACATTCGCATTAATTTTCGACTTAAATGTTCTCGCTGAATACGAACGTAATGATAAAAAAAATCAGGCTCTCTGTAATTTTGTTCTAATTTGGAAAAATTACATTGGAATGGAAATATCTCTCGGTTAGAAAATTTTTCGATAATTAGTTTTGTAGGAAACAATCTTGCCACCGTTTCCATCATTCCGGGAGCAATTATGTAAGGGACGTGAAGATAATCACATGGTATTTTGTCGGTTACCAAGGGCTCGAGGGTAGGAATTGAGTGAGGCATTATGGATGAGGAATTTTTGAAAAGTTGCATCGAAATCTCTTCGTACCGAGTCCAGACAGCATGAAGTGTCGAGGACGCAGGACACGATTAAAGAGCCAAAATCTTGTCGGATAATTATATGGGTCCCGGTGAGAGTCATGGGAACTTTGGCTCTCTCGTGTGTCGAGTATTCCGTCGGAAAGGGTGCATTTCTCCCGCTCCCTCATTCTTCTTTCCTTCTGTGTTTGGGATCACCAAACGCGATCGCTCTCGCGGGGACCACAGGAAATCTCGTTTCTTTCTTCGGCCGGGGGAACATTGAGATAAACCTGACTGACCGGGGAATCCGAATGGGAACCGGCGCCGACAGATATTCCCTGCTCTCCTTGTGACGATCGAATGCGAAAGAATAAAAAGTCTCTGACACGAAAGTCAACGGAAATTTGATTCTACGCGAGTACAAATCGTTTTTAAACATTCAGCACATTTCGTTGAGGATGAAAATCAAATTCACGGTTATGAACATCGAGAAAAACAAAGCTGACAAGGTTGAGGAACGAATTATCAAAAAAAAACGAGTTTTTCCATTTTCTCTTCGAATTTTTTCTTTTAAACGAAAAATTTCGATTCTATATCGCCAATTCAGCAGCTCACCGTTTACTGTTTTTTTTTTCCGAGTTCTACGAAATGCGTTCTAACGACTGTTGGAGATGATTTGAACGCCTGTATCGAATTAATAAAGTAGACAGTTGAATTGTATCCAAGCACGAATTAAATTGAAGAATCGTGAGGAAGTCAAAGATGGTGACACGGAGACGACGGGAGTAATGTCGTTGGACCACAGTGATGCGAGAAGCTTAATGATCATATATAAAGAAAGAAATGTTGTGTGCGGGCTTGCCCGCTTCGAACTCGACTGGTACACAATGAAAATAAGAAGGGCCCGGGCCCATTTGTAGTCTGCTATTTCTTCGTCTTCTTTCTCTCGGGGTCGGTCTGGGGGCGCGAGAGTCGGAACTCGTTCTTCTCGTCGTCCTCCTCCTTTTAAACGCACCAAACGAAAAATCCATTTCGGCGAATAAGTTTCAATTCGTAGCGTTCACATATTTTCATTAATAGTTGAGAAATTTAATCTCGCGAACGTGACCACAACGAAAAATACTTCAATTCTTGCGTTGAAAGGCGAACGTGTGTTCCCAATTCAATTGGCCCGCTGTAAAGCGATAAAAAAAAATTTTCTCAACCGTCACCGTACGTGTGGCGAGTCTATACGATCCTGGGAAATTCCTCATTCACAGTGCTAACCAGGCTTACGATTCCCAGCCTCAATAAACACTGGCAAGTTGCTGTTGATGGGAATCCAGACTCAAAGAGTTTCGTCCAGTTTTTCTTGAGGATAATGAAGTTAGTTCATTAATTTTCCGTCGAGATGCTGAATATTTTAAAAGCGAATCTCTGCGATAATTTAATGCGAAATTAATCGCAGATGTGCGGTTGGAAAATAGAGAAAAAACAACAACAAAATGTTGACCAAACGAAACTTAGTCTGGTATGGAAAGATCCTTTCTCTTTTAGCGCTAAAAATACAGGCTTGAAATACGAGTAGAAGATTTTCGTTTGACGAGGGAGAAGAAAATATGTAACGCAAAACAAATCCTCTAGGTCCAGACATGCAGTTTCTCTTTTCGCTCCTTTTTCTCTCGACGAGAATTTATCGACACTCACGCGGTCAGTGCGAAGAACTCCCGGGAGTTCTCGGATTTCTAATAGATTCTGAAACGAGGCTCAACGACTTAAAGAAGGAACGAGGAAGGAGCACACAAAGCACCGCGACGATTTGGACCTGCCCGAGTTTGCACACACTCTTCTCACTTCTTTTCGTTTGCTGCTCATGTCAAACGTCCTTTTTCCGTGTATGTACATACACGGACGTACTTTACATTCGCATGGATCATCTACTCGAGTTCCCATGCACTGCGTTCGTCCTCGAGAGTCCTGTAGAGCAGAAGGGCGAATCTCACACTCGCCCCAACGTCAACTTAGTCATTCCCTTTTCGATCGCACTGAAAACAAAATTTTGTTGGAAAAGATCGATATTTTGTTCGATACGTTCGACTAAACGTTATTTTGTTTTTTAATAATCCTAAAAATTGTGTCCCTGCAGCAAGAAATATTCTAGAAAGTCTCTTCGGAAGCAAATTTTTATCGTGCCAATCGCAAATTTCGCTGACGATTCCGTTAGAAACCAAATATACTGTCAAAATAACGAAAATTTTGAAATTATCAATAAATATTTGGTTGACAGTGTTCAACAAAATATTGACCATTTTTAACAAAATTTCGTTGGAAGCCGAACGCAATAATCTTTCGATTGAAGTAAAAAAGGCGTAAGTCGAGTCTCTTAAGCACAGCATCGACGTCTTCCAAATATAATGGATCACTGACATCGCTAAGCCAGAGGAATAAGTTTTGTTCGGGCCTCACCATGCGGCATTTACCAGACTCAGCTGATTCTGGTGCGCGGTCCTCTCCGAAAAACTCCTGAGAAAATCTGACCATATCCTCTCTCTCGATCTCTACAGCACTCCGTCTTCGCTCTATCCTCTTTCCTCCTTCTTCTTTCTTCCTTCCTTTCTCGATCTTTCGTGCTGTTCACGCATCCCTCAAAGCCTGGCATTGCGGAGCCTCTCTGTGGCATTTAAAAATGTCCGGTGGGCACATTTCCCATTTCATTCGATGTCTGCCATGGATACACGAGAAGTCTATAGGCGCCGGGGGATGAAACGTCCACTCAACACTGCCGAATTCTCCTCACCACTACATACATGCCCAACTCCTTTCTTTCCTTTCGTTATACACGTGTCTACACGTATGCGAGCATGCACACCATATACACGACGTTTACTTGCATATCTATGTGTATGAGTGCTCCTTCGGTGAATCTGACGTTCCGCTCGGTCGGATACGTGTTACGATTTCTTAAAGGACCTGTAACTCGAGACAAAGCAGACACAATTCTCATTCACGAAATTCCCGAGTACGTGGAGGAGAAGCACACAGGAGGGTTGGGGGGCCGTCCAGGACATCACCAGAGTTCGTCAATTCCCACGCGCAAATATTTAGCATGTATGTTTCTCTGACAAACTCTCTATACTTTTATAGTCTGTTTGTCACGTCAGCTTTCCTTGAGGATTAATTCGAACTCGCACTTTCTGCTAGAGTTTCATTATTTCGTGTGCTGTATTTTTTTTTCTTCTCATTGCTGACACAAGTGGCTCGAAAAATACTGGCAACTGAGTAAACTATCCGCATCAATTAAAAAACGCATATTTTTGTTTCCCCCTTTAAACATATGTGTGTCATGGCTTTCTCGTTCGTGCGCATGCTTGCCTCGAATCTCTTGCTCTCTTCCCTCCTTTTCGCTCGGTTTCCGTCTCTGAAATTCTCTCTTTTTTTTTCTGTGCACAAAGTAAGAAGTTGCACACAGAAGAGCCTTTCAGGGAAAAAGCGGCAGGTCCGCGAGATTTTCTTGGAAGGAAGACTTCGTCCTTACTACCCAGAGGAATCTACCATCCTGCACTTGATGCTCGCACCCCCCTTCCCTTTTGCCTCCTGTTTCTCATGGAAAATCGGTATCCCGCTACGGGCAAATTTCATGCCGTTCATGCGAGAAAAACCACCAGTCCACGAACGCCACCCCCTCTCAAAAATATGTTTCCCTCCGGCGAAGAAAAACAATGACAAACCGGCCTCGAGGCCTTCAATAAGCTCTGAAGGAAAAAATGTTATTCAATGAAATTCCTAAAATTTCGTCGGCACTTTTTAGACGTTCGTTCACGTAATCGTACAGTTTTTCAATAACGCATTACGGTTTGTGTGTCGGCTCAAATAAACGAGACAATACTGCGCAATCTTGTCTTATCCGGAACATTGGATTTTGTTTGCAATTAACGTTAATGGAAATCCAAGAAGATACTCCGTTGCCACTGAATCGAATATACAAAAAAATCAAAAATACAAAGTCTGAGGATTTTTCCTCTCGAAATCGTTGGTCGGGGAATGAGAGCTTTTTTATTTAATCAGAAAATATGCAGGAATTGAGGCATTGTTATGAATGCGTGAGAAGAAACATTCTTCTTGAAAATGCAGTGAAAAATGGTCCCTCCAAAAGCTGGAGACTGCCAGACGATTCTTAGTTGTGGCTGCTTCTCTTAATCGACGTGTGCACATACAAGAACGTTTATGCTTTTTGAATAATGACGAAAAGATTTCTGCTGCGCAGACCAAACTCGATTGTCCGAACGGGGAAACGGTTTACAGAGCTTTTCACTTCCTTTCGTGTCGTCGTCGTCGTTTTCCTCGTGTGAATCACCAACGAGTCACGATTTTTCGTGCATCAAAGCATTCTTTATAATATGAGCATGCTTTGTTGTAACGAATCGTCTTGGAACTCACCGCTCTGACTATGTCCGAAATGTGCTTCGATGTTCTCCTTTTTCCTCTTTTTTCATATTTTTTTGGACAAACGTTTTTTTACGGAATTTCCAGACCCCCTCGTCGAGTTGACGTGAAAATTATGCACGTTTGTTCTGTAAACCAATTTAAAAAATGCTTGTAAGGCCGCACCCGAACACTCGAAAAGCCATTTCACACGTAATCTACACGTGTAACCAAAACAACCGTAGAAAGGGGAGAGCGGAGGAGGAGGGGGAATCACAGGACGTGCAACGTTTATTACGACTTCCTCTGTTTCATTGAGAAGGGACTGGAGCACTATTTCGTGAGTTCGAGCCACTCGACTGGATCAAAAGTCGTCACAAAGTATTAAGCCATACAATTCGCCCTGTGTCATCGACTGATATAACTGAATGTTCCATATCACAGCAAAATTAAAACAAAACGCTCAACAAGAATTATTTTGTTTTCGGAGATGGAAAATCAAATAAAAATAAATCTCCCGGAAACTTTATTTTTCTTTTTTCGTTCAAAAATAAATCATGGCTAAAGAAATCCAGGTCGTCGTTCTTGCCGTTTCAATCCAGAACAAATATAAACTCGTTTAAACCCAAATTGAGGATTTTTGACCTCGCCAATGGTAAAGGTGGAAAAAAAAACTTTTTCGACAGTGGAATTAGTCAAAATTTCGAGACTTGTGGATGATGAAATGTTAGTACGAATGTACGCAGGTAAGGAAGGATATGATTTACAGTACGCCAATATCCAGGAACCCATTCCAAGTTCCATTATTCCTTCCACCCTCTTTAGGGCGTTAGAGTGATAAGTTTCTGTCTTGGTAGAAAAAGTACCTAGTTCCAGTCGTATAATCCTACCGCTTTGGAACGACGATAATTCTCCCATAGCTTACATGCCCCGAACGAGGACACATTTATACAGCCACATATACACATGCATACAAACGTCAAAATTCGTAGAACATTCGCGCTTACAATATTACCGGTATAATTGCAAATGTCATTCGTACAATGTGAAAAAAGGACCGCCGAGTACAATAGTGATTATTTGATTTCCTGTGCGATGTAGGGATTTCCTAGAAACCTGCTGCCTGCAGGGAATAAGGAGTTTGGGTCCTCGAGCAACTGTGCCAGAAGGATTAGCTATTCAGATCCGTATTTTATACACAGGTATTCATCTTTACACAGACAAATCATAATACCAATACTTTTAATAATAAACATATTGTACACTAATATGTGCGAGTTTCTCTTTGTGCGTGTGTTTGCGCGGCGCACAGAAGAGATTTGGACCTGACGCCGCGCTGCTGCTTTCGTAGTTTCGTTGGCGTTTGTTGCTGATGGCCCTTGATGTTTCCCTTTCCACTCGAGTTTCATAAACTTTTGTGTTACATCTATATATAGGATGAGAGCAGCTCCAAGTGAGCAAAGCCACAAACCCCAACCACCCCCGTATCCACACAAACTTCCGCGAACCGGCGCCGGATTTTGTTTGTCTATAAAGCACGCGCGATCTCGTAATGTGCGTGTGCGTGCGTGTAAGAATTCAATATATTACACAATATGAAGATAAAGGGACCTGCTCGCGGATCAGCGCCAAAAGAAATCCTTACGCACCGTCCTGAGCAGGGTAGTGTTTTGTAGGTGCGAGGTGGGGAGGCTCTCAAAGAAATGTGTGTCCTGTATATATCTATATATGTCTATGAGATGGAAAAAAGAGGGCGGATGCACGCCTCGACGGATCTTTTTACCTCAGGGGATATAAACTTTATTACGCAGTACCGAAAGTATTATTCGCGTGTATGTTCGTGTGCCAGCATACGTATGTGAGTTAATATACACGCGTGTGTATAAGAGACCCGCGTTCTTAGAGGTAGCACCGTCCACTAACGAGACGCACTTGGCCGTTCATACTTTACCTTTTCCACTTGTCTCGTCATCGTCGGTCTACGAACCCTCAGGTGTTCAGCTGATCCGCTTTTTAAATTCTTTCTCCGGCCGTTCTTCATCTATTATGTCATTGATTTCGTAGGTTTTCTCGTTCATTTACTACAATTATTTTTTATCTACTTTTTTTTAAATTCTTAATTTTTATAATTTGTTGTTTGTTGTTAAAACGCGTGAATTAGGAACTGGGAAATTGGTACAAATTTACGTGTTACGTCACAAGATCCCTCGTGGAGACGGAAACGAGATGTTAGGAAATTTAATAGAAAATTGAACGGAAAAGTTGTTGGTTCGTTAATGCTCGTGTGATGGGAAGATAGACCGCGCCCACGTGCTGTGCGAAAATATCTTTCACTCGCTTTCTTTCGGTTTTTAAAAGTCTGCGATCTGTACAGCCGGTCGGTCGCCAAGCAATTCGGGTCACACTCGATAAGGCAACGAGAAAAACAGAGAAAGATTTTTTATCTTTGTCGCGTCTGTCTCGTTGCTCGAGAGTGGCTCGGTAATGTTTTGGTGGGGATGAAATTCCAGTAAAACACGCTGGTCGCGCGGTCCTTTGGTCCTCTCCTCGAAGCGCCGGCTCTTTATCTGCTCTTTTTTCGCTCTCCTCCCTCTCTCTCTCTCTCTCTTTCTCTCTTTCCGTCGCGTTCCTTCTTTTCTTTTTGCGTTCTTGCTTCCCGCGCTTTCTCAACGATAACAACGACGCGCGCGCATTTCTCGCGCGCACGCGCACATTTTCTCCTTCTCTCTTTTCTTCTTTCTTTCTTCCCTTTTCTCTCTCTCCCGCTCTCTGGCTTTTGCGTTATTTTTCTCGGTCCAACCGACGGTTGGAGATTGCGCAACTTCCTCTCTCCTCACTCTCTTCGTCGTTGTCGTTCCATCCTCGTTTAACCAAGTTTCCCGCCAAACTATCTTCTCTTCTATATGTGCCCAGCATCTTTCATCTTTCTCCTCTTCGGCTCCTTTACCTCCTCGCCCTCACTTCTCATTTCTTTTTTCTCATCTATCATCATACTTTTTCTCTCTCCCTCTCTCTCTCTCCCCCCCTTTCTTTCTCTCTTTCTCGACTCTCTCGTCCCTCTTTCTCTATCCACTCTCCTACTCTTTTCCTCTCGGAAGGCCCAGCACTGGTACAGCGAATACCCGAGAGCTCCAGGGATATCCCACACGTCGCTGCTTGTGGGCTCTGCCTCGCAACAGCAACGGTTTCTTCAAGGTACATAACATGTCTACATATCCGTACGTTGTAGGTTCACGTTGTCTATATGTTTTATGTACATGAGTACGCAGAATGTTTCGGAACTGTTGAATCAAAATTGAATTGCATATCATGATAACGAAAATAATCAACTGATGTCATGTTTATTTTTTCCTACTACTAAAAATACCAACTTTTATGGCATCTCATGAATTTTCAAAACGGTATCATTAATCGTTCTTCTCATCTAAATCTAAAGAAAAAAATATACATATATATAAATTTGTTTCAATTCATCACGTTGACGCAGTTCTTGTGCTGTGTATGAAGCGAACCCATGGCGACTTTGAATTATACATTTTTCGCGTTTCAGTCCGTCGTCACGATTCGCTCGAGCCTTGGTTAGTAACGGCTCCATAAAATTACAAATCCGACCCGAAATGAACTGCGACGTCCAGCACACTCTTCGTATCGCCCGGTCTCAATGCGATTCTATTCGATCCAACGGTTTATCTGTTTACTAATTTTTGTACAACGATAGTTTTTCATATGTATGAATAGCAGTCGCGTTTTGTTTCGAATGTTTTTTTATCGCAATAGCTTGTTCTTGTTATTTTTATGGGACGAACGGTCGAAAAAAATTCACTTTATGGGATTTCTCAAATTAAATCTTGAAGATTGAAAAGGCAATGAAGTTGATGAATTTCCTCAGGAGAGGGCACCGCAAGTGTTTTACCGCAAGTTTAGGTCTCGAATTTTGCTAATTTTTTACCGTCCGTTTCGGTAATGGCTCATGGACAAGTATTGTTCTTTCTCTTTTATTCCCTCTCCCTCTCTTGCTCTGGTTCTTCTAGTCGAGTCGAAATAAGGGACTTTCTGTTTGGTCGTTGAAAGTTTGCTGGTCAGTCGAAAGGACCGATTAACGGATGGCAAGCGCTTTTCTACGCTTTAGAAAGCCATTCCGAGTATATCGTGAAAACAAGGACCGCTTTGCTGGCAAGCCCACTCCCTATAATGATCCACGATTTGTGTGTTGTCTGCGGAGGGAAAAAAAGAACAAAAAGTAATGGGAGTGTCCCGATTTTTCGAAAGGCGAAATTTTAAACAGTGGTAATTTTTCTCTGACACCAGAGAGCCAGATCATCCTTCAAATTAAATTTTCTCACCCTCGTCCAGGCCCCACGCTGTATAAAGGACGTGGTAACGAAAATCACTTTCGACTTTTTCACGTTTTGTTCTTCACCGAAAGGCTAATAAATTTCTATTTTCTTTTTCTCGTAACATGTTCCTCTTATTCTTGGCTCCTCTGATCTCACCCTCCAAAATACGGGATTTTTTAACATTGAAATAAACTCAAGTTCGAGGTTTTTCGAGAAGGCCCAATAATGGTCGAAGCACACAGTTCGATCGAATCAGTCAATACTCCTGTTTTTTTTCTTCGATTCGTCTTTTTCTCTTTCCTCTTGGAATTTTTATAACGTGCGACGATAAAAAAAAACTCGACACTCTTCGTTACCAAGATAAAGGGTTTATCACTCCTGTATGTTTATCCTCGTAATCTTGTGTGTCCAAGAGAAATTTTCGATAGGGGAACTCGAGCAACTGCTTCGACTGGGAAAAAGAGTTTATAAAGTTGCATTCCACCGAAGCGATGTTTTTTCCAACGTTTCCGTTGAAATGAAAAATGAAAAATCATTACTTCGACGTTGAGTCTATCACAAGGGGAATCGAGTGGTCGGTGAATCGTGAAATCTAAACAAACTGTCATATCGTCCAATCTTGTATTAGTTAAAAAAAAAAAAAATTGACGCCCTGTCCGCGAATCTCAAAGATATGGAAAAATTCAATTTCATGCAAAACTACATTATCGAGAGTATAGAAAGAGTTTCCCAACTTTTGCTGTTATACATATCGCAGGATCCCTATACAATAATTCATCATTCCCACATGAAAAATCCGCCCTCATGGATTCATGAATGAAACGATAAGAGCTTTAAAGATTTTTTTATATCATTTTATCATTTAGAAACTTGTACATATCGAAATGTATATATTTATGTATACGCACATTATCTCCCCATGAGAATTCCTCGTCGTCGCTATCCCGTGTGCACGAGTGTGTACACAAGAAGCCAAAGAGTAATGCCAAGGCGAGTTTACGTTTCTTTCCGTCTGTCCTTACCTTCCTCAAGAAGGTCAGGCATCGATGCGCCTAACTTCCGCAGGTTTTCCGTACAATTACACCTGTGTTACGATAACCATATGTCGTCTCTGTGCATGGAAGCATGCATACATTCTTATTCGTATCGAAAAAGTCATGTATACGCACATCTGTGTCGAAGCTCCTAATGTGTGTACATACCAGCAAAGGGTCTCGCCTTTTCTAACTACGACGTTTCCTTCGCCTGTTTCCTCGAGCACGCTTCCTTCCTCCTTGTGTACTCTTTCTTGGCTCACTCGTGCTTGACTTATCGGCTCCTATGGAAAAGGGACACAGGTTGCTACGGGACGCCAAAGACACACATCGTCGTCGACTATCATAATGGGGTCAAAGACCTTGCGTTTATTGCTAACCCATTTTTGTCGTGACTTTTCAAACGCTCGTTTCGTCCTCTTGAACCTGCTATTTACAGGCGCAGATATTTTATTTTAATGCGAAATGAAATTTGATATTCTGATCTTTTTTACACTCTGGAGATTCGCACGTGAATCTACGTTGTTGAAAAGCCTCGAGGAAATCGTATCCTTATCAGAAATATTGAGAAATGTATACAGCGCAGGTCGGAGTTTCAAGATATTACTGATATTCGAAAGAGATTGCGCAAGCGTGCGTCAAAGGTATCGATATCGCGCGACGTACTTTCGGTTATTCTTTCGGGTGGGAAGGCGATAGAATCCTTCGATGGAGAACGCTGCATCTCGCTCCTCGATCCTCTCGCGGCTGTTCGATTTCACGGACCCTTTGGGCACAGTGGAACTCTTTGTTCCATTTCGCCGGTGCTCTGGGCACAGTGGAACCGCGACGACCAAGTGAGCAACGGTTTCCGTTGGCCTTGTGCTCGCGCTTGTATTTTTCCTCGTTGCGTTGTCCTGCGCCCAACGTTGGAGAAACGGAGAAAGATTGCAACGTAAAGCTTCTTCCTTCCTGCTCTTTTCCTATCTGTCTTCGTCTTTTTTCTCACTCTCGTCGAGGATAAACCTCGGGGCGAGTGATTGTCGCTGGACACAAAGACGACTCGAAACTCCCGCGTGTCTTCAATCTGCGGCGGACCATGAAGCCAGAGGATAATGAAAGAACCGTGCGAATAAAGGAAGAGCAAAATCAAAGACTCGAAGAGAAAACTGAAAGAGATAAAGAGCGCGTTTCAACCGCGTGCCCATATATACTCGATCCGAGGAGGGAAGCGTTTTACCGAACCAAGAGGATTTCCGGTCACCAGAGTAACTTGTCTCTTTTGCTCTCTTTCTTTCTGGGGATATTTCGCGATTAGGACTTTGTGTTCCAAAACCTTATTATTCATGATGCTGAAGTGAGTCTTTTAAGATTCGACACGTAAACTTCTGGATTATTTTTCCCGAATATTCTTCCTGCGATTTAAATTCGCGAACACATCGAAGTCGAAATTCGCACCGTTTTTTCGCGAGCCCCAGTTTGCGAGATAACAAATTCTGGTCATTTCCCTTTTGATGAAAATTGAACATCCGAATTTGCGGTTGGCATAAAAATGATCTTAACTTGATTTCACGTGCTTTAACTTGTCCTCGTCTTTCTCTTCGTGATACCGACATCAGTAATAATATCCGGTGAAACCGTTTAATGTGGATTCCGAAGCAAAAGAGTCGCAAAGAGTCGGTAAAGAACACGAAGACGTGTCTCGTTAGCTACACGTTTCTTCAAGAGGGCGCGGCCATGTGAGCCCTCGACGACATCAATGCGAAACGTGAATAGCTTGCCAAAGCCTTTTGCCCAGTCCGCAAACACAACTTATACACAAGTTCTCTCTCTTTCTCTTTCTCTCTCTCCCTCTCTCTCTGTCAAATTTGAAAGGGCCCAAAAAAATATAGTCAAGTATTTTAATTGTTAATAATAAATGGAAACCTTTAGAATGTAAAAATTTGTTGCTCATTTTCCAAAATTGAAAAGAGATTTTTCAATCAACTATCCCCGAGTTGTTTTTTTTTACAGACGTTTCTTGTAGTAAATTTATTTTCCGACAAAAACGAAAATTAAATGCCAAAACATTCGTTGCTATTAAAAGCCAAACAATTAGGTGACAAAAAATGTTCAGGGTCAAAATGCCCCAGTATGCATACGAAGGGTTAATTTGGAGTACGTCCTTCAGTTCATCGCCTCGTATGTGCATCCATACGAATGAGTGACACCTTGATCATTGAATGCGGAATGAAAGTCTATGAGAAGTCGTGACACTCTCGTACGTCACGGACACCGAAGAGTCCATTGCACCTCGTCCCTCTGTCGAACGCTTTGTTTATGTTGATGCTGTTGTTATTATTGTATGGCGGGGGAAATAAAAGGTAGACGATTGCATGTATCCTCCGGAATTGCATTCCTTCGCCGACGATGTATACACAAGAAAAAAGGTTTAGCTGCGAAGAAGGCGTAAGAACGAATGAGGAGAGACGAAGGTCGAGAGAGAGAGAGAGAAAGAGAGAGGCTTCACCAAATAAATTTCAAAAAAAGACACTTCGAGGCCTCTCTTGGAAGAGCATTGTAAGGGTCCAGTGAGATGCTGCAGCAGGATCCACCGAGAGAACTCCACAGAGCTGGAGAAGACGGTTAATGTACCGCTAACACACACAGACATAAATATATACTTATTTATTTATGTGTATATGAATATATACATATATGTACTTAACAAACTTGGGAGCATGTATAAAGGACCAAAACATCTCGACTACCCCACGAACCCAACGCTTCTTCGGTCCGCATTCCTTCATATTTTTTTCAACTTCCTTTACTGGTGCATTACAGCAGCAAGAATTTTCAAAAATAGACAAAAAAGACATTAATACAAGTGCCAACTGAGAAAATTCAGGACGAGTCGCCCATTTAGAAATTCTATTTCTGTTGCAAGTCTCAATGGCTTAAGCTCAATGCATTCGGAGAAAGTTGGTCAATTGGAAATGATAATTTCATTGACAGTCGGCGAACAGGTTCATTATATAGGAAATTGATGTTGGGAAGTGGCCAAGAACGATGCCAGTGACTACAGAATCTCAAATCGATCCATTTCGACTTTCGAAAATAAAAAATCAATCTGGTATCTCGTTTTCATTTTTTGTTTACTTCTGCTTATCAGGCATGGTCAGGTTCTAGTTCTTAAAACTTTTCTGAAAATAAATTATGTTTCTAAATGAATGACAAAAAAGTTTCTGCGAAGTTGTTTCGAATGCCCGAAGCTATTTTGATTTTTTTTTTTTTTGAATGAAATTTCGGTGAAATGGCAAATCTTCTGACGTAATGCAATATTATCTTTGACTCGGTTCGTCGAACCCGAAAATATGCTAATCAGATCGTAACTTTGAGTTTGAAAAAGTTTAACGATTTCAGCGGAATGTTGATTTAAACTTGATGAATGCACGAATTACAATCCTTGGCTGAAAATGTCCCGCCAAAATAAAATTAATATGTATCATCGCGTTGATCGAGATCCTGTTAACCTTGCTGAGGGTCAACCATACCAAATATATCAATGAAATATACGGTGACCCGATACTTTTAGGCTTCCTCGTGCAATGCATTCATCAATATGTAAATATAAATATAACGAAGCCATCAATTTGTCTATGAACCAGTCTGGGTGCTCGTTTATACATCGCGAATATGTATTGTGTCGTAATCCACGCAGTTGGCCGTGCGGTAACCATAGAGTTACTTGTATCACAGGCCTCGAGACAAAAGTCACATGGAAACCAGTTTACACTGAAGAAAAACACCCGCGAACACATGCCCGATGTCTTGTCGATTTTGGCTCTCGAAATCTGTAATACTGGACCTACGTTCTATGTCCCGGTGTCACACACGGACAAACCGTGTTTCTAAGAGTCCTTTAACGCACCACGCGTTGTACATAATTCGTTACGTTTCGCAGAGCGCGCGCGTTGAATCGTTAACACGTGTATTATCGACATCAGTCAGTCAACGACCTTTTGTCGTCACTACGTGTGAAAAGGAGTTTCTTCTTAGTGAGAAAAGGGCCTAGCTCGGACTAATATAGGCCCGGAATGGACAATCATTGGCTGGGGTGAAAAAAATTTTAATTTTTCCCAGAACATTGTCAATTTTATTTAAAAAATTTTGTTTCGAACGAAAAAATCATTTTTCCACCGTTTTTGGACCAACGATAAAAATTTTTGTCGCAACTATTTTGTTTCTTAGAGACTTATTGTCCCTCAGAAGAGAAATGAAAAATAAATCATTCGTCCAAACTTGATCTTCGCTCTCAGAAAGCCGCTCATAGATAAAGATTCTGATTCTATTTTTAAATTTAGCTTTCGGAATATCCTCATTACATAATTCATACACGCGTTTGTGTCGGTAACAGCTTATATATCTATGTATACATTTGTAGAGACGCGTGTGTAATTGTCGGTGCGTGATCTTTGGCAGCGCGTTAGATCGTTTCTGTTCATAGCGATTCATTCACAGTTACTCGAGCTATGGCAAATAAAAAAGACGTTCTGCTTCTAACGGCCTAGCGTTGTTACAATCCGGCTCGGTTGCCAAGGGATTTTAATGATATTTGAGAAACTTGACGTTGAGGAACATGGTCACACGAGCTCGCCGGCAAATGACGACTGGATCGTTTTGTGCTTTACACGCTTGAATTACTTTCTCTATTTTTTGTGGCTCTTTCACGAAGGACGACGTTGAAACGCGGGTCCTCGAGTCACTTCAATCGACTCGACCGATCGTAACTCGAGGGACTTATATTTTCGCCCTGAGAAACACGTTGGGGAAGGAACCCTTAATTGGATCCTGATCTACGCCCCGCGAAGGATGACTTCGGCTTCCAATCTACGATCTTTGTATCCTCAGCTTCAAAGATGTATCCTAGGATGTCTGTCTATGTGTGTGTATGTGAGAAAACTCGTGGAAAATGGTTTTGGAGCGTAATTGCATATGTACTCCGAGATCGTCAAATTCTCAGGTGTAATCTTTGTCGGTTCGTCACGTTTTCTCATCCCGTGGGAAGTGGGAATCTTCCGAGACATAAAAAAAGTTTATCTCACTCAAACAGCACTTATTAGATGAAACACGAAAGACGAATAGCTCGAGCTATTCGATAATTATTAGCCAACCGTAAAACGAAAGAGAAAAGGAAAGAAAAAGGAAAATGCTCGAGTACCTCGTAGCGGAGGTGAAAAGCTTCTGGCTCAATGTTTAATTTTTTAGCGGCTGCAATTAAAGTTGAGGCGAGAAATAGACGAGCAGGGAGAAGAGATTGACCGCGGAGAAACGATTCGTGCTTACAGACGCAATTCTGCTTTCGGGCTTACCAAGTGCTGTTGCCCACGTGGATACTTTATTGTGTGTACGTTCATGTACATAAACACACATGTATACATGTACATCCATATTTGGATGCATGTATATATGTACCAACGAGAGAATTCGGCAGCTTTGGTATTCACTGACGGTTAAACTACCGCTGTCTCGTGAAACGAGTTATTCTCTTGCCGTTCGCGAGAAGGCATCTTCTCCTCCTTTCTTTTCTTCTATCGTTCTCCTTTTCCCACTTACCGAAACTCTCGGGACCAGGCGCTCTTGCACGCAGCAACACATCGCACTAATGGTTATGTATACATTAGGGTGGTTCCAACCAAATCGATAATTTCTTCCTCCGTTCTCTAAGAAAATTCTTACTACGTTGACGTTGAATCAATTTCACACAATTTGGAGCTTTTTTAACAAATTTTTTAATCGTGCTTAGCCGATTTTTTTCTCATTGGTTCCTCGATAGAAATTTAATCCCGGCAACCTTTGGAAGATCAAATAAAATTTTCACACTATTCAAATCGTACGGGGTTGTAAAAATAAAATAAAAATCAAATAGCCGTTCGAACTATGATTTTTTTTATTCAAAAACTCAAATTTTAAGCGTGTTCCGTTTTCTTCTTGAAAAATGAAGAAAATCAATGTTTTTCTATGGACATTTTGAGCCGGAATCGTAAAATCAAAGAATCGTTGCATTGAAACTATTAAAAAACTTTCAAAAGTATCCAAATTTTGGAAAAATTTAACTTTTTCAATTACTGGCGACAAAAAAATTCAAGTATCCATACGACATTGCACGTTAATTTATTTTATTATTCTGTGATCTACTGAACGCGTTAAAACCATTTTTCCTCGTTACGCTTATACCGATTACCAAAAATTGACGTAATTACGAATTCGAGCAATGTGAAGATCATGCACAAAGTATTTTGACTTGGACGCTGCGCCAAGGCTTCGTGAGGGTTTTTCTATTTCCATCGATCTCGAACGTATCGCCACTATCCATCAAGGATCTTGAATGACTTCTCGGAAACTTGGCCGCACCGCATTTCGTTGGACACAAAAGTATTGTGAGGAAGAAAAATTTAACTCGGCCCCACCCCGCGAGCCCTGCAGGAATCATGAGCTGCGATATTTCGAATCGGAAAAGAAATTGTGACTTTGTACAGATCGATGCTGCACCCTCTCCCAAGATTTTATCTCTGCGAACCGTTTACATTTTCGACAAAAAAAGACGTTGGAAGTGTTCAGGCGTACCAGCAATTTGCGATCGCGCGCTGATCACCCTTTGAGGGCTTTTTTTCAGCACGTAACGGTTTTGGAATTTTATTCGCTTCCAAAGTCTTGTTGGACTTTTTCATGAGAAACGAGAGTAAAAATGTTGTAACCGTTATTACTAAAATGAATATGTTGAATCCCTGATTGTGACGTGCGTGTCAAAACAAATGGGACAAGAAATAATCTCAGCATCCTGTAAAATGCAATAGACGAAGGGATTTTTGCAGGAAAATTAGTAAAAGGGAAAAACAAAAAAATCCATCACATCGAACAGGAACTTTCCATGTGTCATTTAGTTTTATTTCTGAAGATTCCAAAGATCAAATTAGTAGATCATAATGAAAGATCACATCCTTAATGGCCCTTGGAAAAAAAAAGAAATGAATGAAAGTCCTTGTATCTCTGGATGCAGACGAAAGTGCAAGTTGGCTAGCAACGGCCGACCTCGGGGCTCCCGATGCATCGGAGATTCCACGGTCCCCGGAGGTCCCCAATATTGTGTGGGTGCACGTGTCCGTGAGTCTCTGTTTACAACGTAGGAATTTAAAGGCCGCAGAATCAAGCGAGCCCGAGCCTTTCGGGCTGACCATTCTGGAAGTGGAGAAAGAAGGAACGACGCTAAAGGAGAAGAAGCAAAAGAAAAAGAGGGTGGTCATAGTAGTGGTAGTTCTGTAAGGAGTATAAGGGCCTAACCCTCTTAAGCTTCGTTCCGGTGGGGCCTCACGAGGTGGGCGGGGCGCTTTGTCGGAGCCCACGGACTTATCCATCCAGCAGTATAATATTTTCTCCTTCTCTTTCTCTACACATATATATTTGGGTGTGTGAAACATTCCTCATGCAATCAACCTGGATTTAACCCTTACTGTTTTCTACCTTTTCTTTATGGATGGAACAACATAGTCCCCAAAAGTTATTTTGCTAAAAAACGACTCAAAATTCATCTTAATAAATAGAAAATTTTTTAAAAATCATTTTTTTGCTATTCGGCATTAAATGTGTTTAGAAAATTTGTTTTCAAACACAATTCAGCTTCGATCTTGAGTATCTTCATCAGATCACGCAAGATTGAATGCTAAAGTATAAAAAAAAAAATTTGCCTAATATTCATAACAAGGTAATCGCTTAATCAGACAGAGGCCCTGCTGTGGTTTCTGTGTGGGATATTCGTGTTGTTTTCTTCTGCTTCAAATATGCGTGATCCTGTTCTTATTGATCCTTACGGAGACTAGTGGCTGAACAATCCTTAACATATCCTTCAACGTGTGTCTGTACACATACGAGAGATGACGTTGCATTCTCGTTATGACACGATGTACGCGGCGTATGGTGATTTCGTTCTGAAATCGGCTCGAATGATGCAGGAGAGAAAGAAGAAGAAGAATAAATCGAAGAAAAGAAACGCAGAGACTATCTGTACCTGCATCTCGCCATCCCTTTACGAACAAACATTCACAAAAGTCACGAAATGATCTTTGACCTCCTTTCTCTTTGTTTTCTTACACTAGCTCTCTTTGCCATCCCTTTTTCTCGCTTTATTTCTTCACCTTCCTTAAAAGTTATTTGGTTACTTTGGTCATCCTCGAAGATTCACCATTGCTTAAACAAGCTTTCGCCGCGGGGGTTGACCTAACGTAATTTTATTGCTGCGAATACATCGAAGAAAAAATAACGCGAAGCGCATTCTCACATTAGCCTTTGAAAAACGGCCTCGGCGTTTTCTTCATCGAAGTTTTCCTCATTGTGTCAAAAATGATGATTAAGTGACTTTCATGAAATTTCTAATGGAGCATAATTCCCTCATCGTTACATACGGATGTACATAAATGTGCATGCACGCTGGAGAATCGCAAATTCAAGAATAAATGAGGCAATAAACACCGTTCTCGTTAAACCCGCGCGAATGAAATTGTTCGTGGTTATACCTTCCCCTCCTCACACTCGGCGCGAATATCTCGCCGCAGCATTCCGCCCAAAGCTCAGAGGGTTAATTACAAGGCGGCCTTAGATTATGACTACGCGAGGCATGTTCGTATTTTGGTTGTATACCGGCAGGATTATGTCTGCACTTGGACATACGAATATTGCTCAAAGTTCACGCGTGCAACAATTCTGCCCAACCACTCATTAATATATTGATTGGCCTGTAAAAACTCTCATGATTTTTGGAGTCAACGTTTTTTTCTTGCGTTTGATAAGCTGGAAAGAAACAACTCCGATTCGGTTCGCGTTCGGCAGGGCTAAACTGTATCTAATTTTCAAATTGTCCCTCGACGAATATGTCTGGGCTTTAAAAGCCGCGCTATACACCGTTGAACAACGGTCAACCGTTCTGCTACAGCCACGCAGTTGAACGAGAGTAGATAAAGGAATGCGATAGGACAGCAGGATATTCTAGGACTGCTCTCACGAGATCGAGATATCCTCACCATTTATACCTGTGTATACATATATATGAGTACACACGCCCGCGTTATAACTCACGTGTAGAATAATGATGTAGAGAAGAAGATGAAAGCTCGGCAATACGAGGAGCAGAGAGAATTTGAGCAGCGCACGGTTCATTCATGTGTTCACGAAGAGGATGGGTCGTGGGAGCGGAACCACGTTTTATTTTCAACGTGTCACTCGACTCTTTCACATTTTCTCTGCTTCTATTGCCTACGGACCGTTATTAACAAAGATTTCGCTCCATTTGATCGACTTTTTTAAATAAAATAATGCTCTACGATAAGCCGCAAGTTCGTAAACTTCGCAAATTCAAAATTCTTCTTATTTGAGTTGAGAAACAGATGCACGCGTGTGTTTTGCGATCCTAAACTTTACTTTACCGCGGTATAGCCCTTAGGCTGCAAGAAAAGGGAATAAAAGTTTTGACGGTTCAATGACACCTGCAAGAAAGCGTGTAACCACGCAAGTCAAACGGAAAGAAACTAAATTAGGGAGCACCGAAAAGAAAAGGGCCTCAAAGCAAAAGATCGAGGGAGGCCGAAACGCGAATTTCTTCGCGGGAGCGCTTCCTTTACTTGCGGAAGGGTTAGCGTTTTTCTCCTTACTTTTTTTTACTCCTTGCGGTTACGCTCGATTACAGGGCCAATGGCGTTTTTTTTCCTTCTTCTCGGACCGCCACGGCTCTTATAAGAAAGGGCCCGAACAAGAATATATATTTTTTTTCTCTCCATCTCTTCATATTCTTTTTACACTTTTTCTTTGCTTTTTTCGCTTATTATATTATGTACTCCCCGGTACGCCTCGGACCCTCTCGTTCTTCACAACGTTAATTGATCAGCACGGTTGCACGCCCCGATTGCATATCCGTCCATCCACACCCAGCATCACCGCCCTTGGCACTTTTTTTTCTTTCTTATAAATTGATCGACCCTATCGAAATTTCAATAGAAATAAATATTACCATTTTCCTTTGAAAATTAATACATTTATTTCGGAAAGTAATTCGTAACCTATTTATTTTCCTTCTTATGAAAATAAGGAAATGTTATATTGCTCATAGTCCTCGGTGCTGTTGCTGTTGAAAAATTCTAGTCAACGTTTCAATATTTTTTCTCTTAATTAGCGAATGAACACATGATTCTGAATATCTACTCAGGATTTAATGTCAACATACAGGAAACTCGTGTTTGCGATTAAAATGTCATTTTCGTTTGATACGAATGATCAGTAACGTGAAACATGAATATCTGTAGCGTTATCATCGAAGCTCGGTGTAAATAGGCTCTAGTTTTTTGTGGTCTTATCGAAATATTGTACGTATATCGAAGACCTGGCGCCCGGCTTATCTGCTCTTGATATGATGCTCGAATTAGTTTTGGTCTGATCGGAGCAGGAGAGAAATAGGATTGGAACTCTGGAAGAATGCCCGAATCCGACAGCATTGAGGCGAGAATGCGCACTATATGTGTCTTTGCGAACTGTGGCTCGCATGTATCGTTTGGTCGCAACAGCAAACAGCAAGAGGTCGTGAATCTCTCGGTGTAAGCCTGTATATGTGTAAAAGAACGTGACGCGTCCCGTATCGGGGCGTCGGCGTCCCGCCCGTTTTCTACGCTGGCAGTGGTCTCCCGCGCGTCTCGTTTCCCCCCTGTGTTGCTATGCGAAGATCCCTACGTCGAACGCGGGACCAGAGAGCGTCGCGGAGGCGGTGGCGGTTGAGGTGCAGACATCACCGATGAAAGAGGAAGAATCTGAAAGCTGAAGAAGAAGAAGAAGAGGAGGAAGAAGAGGAAGATGAGGATGAAGATGAAGATCGTGACAAGGAAGAGAAAGAAGGAAAGGTAAAAGAGGAGGAAAGCGATGAAGAGACTCGAAAGGAGATTAAGGCGGGCTTGTCTCTCGCTTCCTTTCTCGTTGCTATGCGAATACACCCGAGCCTGTGAGGCTGGAGAATGCCGGCCACCAGCAAAGGAAGAAGAAGAAGAAGATGATGAAGAGGAAGAAGAAACACAGAGTCCAGGGATGCACCAAGATGCACCAACGGGCTTACGAGAGTGGAATGCTGAAGGGCGCGGTGGTTGTTGGATTGAGGGGTCGTCGGGAAAGCACCTCTTGAGCATAGAAGCTCAAAATCCCTTCGTGAACGAGCGAGAAGGCTGAAAAATACGAATAAACACCAAATCGAGCTGTTGCGATTCTCGGTAAGCTTATTGCACAAATTGATAAATAACATAGCCGAGAGTCTCATATCTTTGCAACGTTATTCAGCTGGAATAAAAAGAGCTCCATTGGGTACAATGCGCCACCAGCATCCGACACAGTAATGAGTCGGCGTAACGCGATCGCGAAATACCAGCGTCTCGCGCGGGAATGATTTCAAAGCCGGCTATCGCGTATCCCATGCGTTTCTGTTTACAAACAAGAGAGCCGACTCCCTCGGTTCTCGGTTCCACCACCACCACCACCACCACCATAACGGCCTGCGCCGATCAACACAACCGCGACCTCTTGCACAAGCAACCGAGTTATGTAGACGCGACTCGATTGTGTGGGTCGTTAAGAGCCCGAGCTACAAAGACTACCATCATCCCATGTGGACACGTCGATGCCCCTGGCTAGTGTAACATACAAGACCGTTAACACACTCGCACTCTGTGTATGTGGCTGTCCTTCCCTCCGCGAGGCTTGAATTGCTGTGTTACCGCCGCTACCACCAACACAGCTGATTCTTAAAGATCGGCGCTGGTGGTGCCAGAGACCCTCGACACTATCATAATCAAGTATCCGTTCCAGCCAAGCATTTTACGTCGCAGACCATGGGAGCGCCCGAGTATACGTATGTATGCATGTATGTTTCTCCATGCCTGTTTGAATCTCTGTTGTTTTCCTTCTCTCTTCGTGTTCTTCCTCTTCGCATCGTTCCCCCACTGTGCCATTTCCAACGATCACTATATGCCTCGTTCCACCGCTTGTACGATCCCTCATTCGTTCTCCCATCGCGCCTTCTCTCCTCGTTCCTCCTTGTTCCCTACATGCCAACGGCCTTTACTCCTTCCCCGCACTCTTCTCTCTCTCTCTCTCTCTCTCTCTTTATTCTCGCACACTGCCAACTCTCTCCCTCCATCCCTCTCTCGCCTTTTTTCTCCCTCCCACTCTCTCCGGAGGTCCGAGTGACCGTTGAGATTTAAATTCCTGGGCCGAGGCTCTTTCGCCGGGGGCCTGGGAACCACCAGAGCTCCGCACCGCGATCCTTTTCGCCCGGAGAGAGACGAAGGAGCTGGAGCACGAAGCATCGGAGACTGATGAAGGGCCAAAAAAGAAACGAAAAAAAATGGAGAAAAAGGAGTAGAAGAGCCGCGAGCGAGTGAGACACTGCTGTCAGAAGATTCATGTATGTTTTTAGGAGTAGTGGGGACTCGTCAACATGTCCCACGGATGATTGAACCGGAACGATTTGTGTTGTCGAGTCCCGGGTGGTAGGCAGGAAAATCATCTCGAAGTTTCGACGTCAACACCGCTCGCTGTTTAAGAAACTATTTTCTTCACGATTCGACCAACTATCTGTGAGCTTTTCTCAGCCTCTCAACCACCCGAGACTAAATTTCAAAGCGACACTCTTATCGATCGAGTATCTTTCGATTTGGTCGATCTATTTGGCAGTTATCATCTGCCAAAATCGAACGACCGTTCGCTACACACAACTCGCAGCTCGATGATTATCCAATTGTTGATTAATGGCACGGAGATGAATCGTTCGACAGGGATGGAAAAGGAACTCTTCAGCCTGGAGATGTTCCGTCCGATCTCGACGTGTATAATTAATGTTCTGTATTAAACCTCATTCGCGGTGATACACAAGAATGAGTAGGTGAAAAAAAGGCTTCGTAAAAGGGCTTGTCGGGAAAATATCTGGAATGTGGTCATCCCGGTAGGTTGGGTGAAATTGCCCCGGTACGGTAACCATCCAAAAGGTTGTCTACACACTTGCTCGGGGCGAACAAACGAGAGGGTGTCGAAGAGCGGCACGAACTTGACTCTTACGAGTTGAGGATGAAGAGGGAAAAAAGTTGAGAAACTCATAAGATTAAATTGTACATGGACGAAGAATAGCCATGCAGGGAATAAATGAGCGTAACCCTTAGCTTCTTCGGTCGTTTGGTTATATTTTTATTTTGACTTTGTCTTTTTACTCCTTAAGATATGCCCCGCCACTTCATTCGAAGGCTCGTGAGTCTTTTCATTTCTTCATTATTAATTTCATTGGTTCCAACTTCTGTTTCTCATAAAAACAAAAAAATTAATCTTTTCGTCGAAAGCTCAAGGGAAAAGATGGGAAGGATCGAAAATTTTCATCTCGTCAGGCATTCACCATTTCACCATTGCTGAATTCATGCAACTAATGATTTCGAACGAGTCTCCAATGATTCAAGAAATTGATGATGTTATGAGGTTTTTTCTCTGACAAATAAGGGAAAAAATGAATGGAACGCGTGAAAATGATCTCCCGACAGAATATGCTAAAATTTCACACTGTAGATCTCAGGAAAGCCAGGTCCATCGGTGCGTTTGAGATGTTGCTCTTTAAAGTCAGTTTTCAAGGCCGTAACATTTTTACCGTGGTAGTTGAAGCTTCTCGAGACTGCGAAGCCCCGCTGATAGGAACAGTGAGCTCTGAAAGAAACGTTTCTCGGTCCGACGTTCGACCTATTGCTGGCTCTTCGTCTTCTTTTCATTTTTCCTCGATAGCCCGTGGACGTGACGTCTTAAAGGCATTCCACGATTCGCCAGATTCTTTTTCGATGGAATTAACGAAACTTTTGTATATACCGAGAGCTCAATGCACCGGCTCATCGGACTTGTTGCCATAGTACCGAATCGAGAGCGGCCATATCTTATTTCTTGTATTTCTCTTTGAAGCCGGTGCGCTCTCCCCGTCACGTACATCCAGCAACGTCAGCTTCTCGGAGTTGGATTATTCGCTTTTTGCAAACTTAGCGCATAGAGTTATTTTTCGAGGAGCATTCACACGCCCTGACATAATCTCTCATCGTGCATTCAAACGTCGTTGTCACTTTGAATAATTGAGCCACGACTCGACGTTTAAACGGAATGACGTTGTGACCTTAGCCTCTCGTGAATAATCGTTCGAATTCTTTCGCAATTTTCCAATTAAACTAAAAAAATGCGATACATTTTAAAAACTGTTTTTTTTTTTTACTCATTTTCGATGGAAATTTTGTTCAATCGGAAAATTTGTTGTCGTTTTTCCTAACGCGAGCTCAACTACGACAAAAGATCGTTTCAATCTTTATTGCCTGGTCCACCGATCCCCGCGTATCTTTTTTAACCGGTCGATGGACAGATTTCCGGTTAACTCCGGTCATCAGGCCGAAAAATGATGGTGGACCAATTCCTCAACATGAGGGTACACCGTAGAGAATCGTGACTGATGTGTCTCTTGACACCTCGAGAAAACACGCCTCATTCATGTTCTCGCTATGGTCCATTTTATTCGAAACTTTCGGTCGATCGTCCTCGCCGATCTTTATAATTACAGGGCAAACAAAAAAGAGGTGGATCCTCAAAACAGAGTCTTGACATAAATGCATAATGTTGAGGACCTAATAGATTTTAGAAAATTTTCCTTTGGAACCGTCTGCTGCCCATGTCACTCCACGACCCTCGGATGGCGTAATAAGTTTTGAGCAAAAAAAAAAGAAGAGTTTTGTATTCATTACATAATATTATGTTATCGGACTTTGTTTATACTGTAAGAATCTGCGGCAGCGTGATGATCTTTTGTAACGATGAAAGGATGTTGTTTTAGGCAGACTGCGAGAAGGTTCGGTCGAAGAACCCGCAACCGACGAAGCCTTAATGCCATTTATATGTTTGTAGTGTGCATCCTTTTTCAATGGGAATTCCAGTAAACTCGTTCCTCTCATGTCGCGAAGAAGTCGGTATATATTCCACAGGGATAACTACCGACGTGTGTATGGTGGTCTAGAGGCCTGCGGACATGAAAAATGGAAACAAAAGTTGGATTTACGACTTCAACATTTAGCTCCTAATTGATGAAACTTGCGGTCGTTTATTCTTCCGACACAGTTATCTGGCACTTTGCGAAGCTGATCATTTTCGCCCTAATTATCGACGAAAAAGATCGTTCAATTGGATCGTATTCTTTTTATCGAATTCGTGTGTGTTTTGAATTCTATAAAATTGCGAAAAACCGTTTAGAATGTAACGTTATCGCCTCTGTTAACGAGCACATTGGGATTTCACTTGTTTCCAGTCTAAATCTGTTGTGTCTGTCAAATTCTTAGTTTTAACGTTTAAATCAAAAGCCAAATGACGAATGAATGTCTACCCTCGTTCCTCGTTCCCGCAGTGACTTTTAAACGACAAGTCTCGTTTTTCGGAGAAAAGATCTGGCCACCCGATCGAACAGAACTTCGAGCTTACCAGGGTGCTGGTTTCTACGGCCTACACTTGGTGCACAAGAACCTTTTGCTTTTCAAGATTTCACAGCCCTCCTACTTGTCTCCGTACGAGCAAGCAATAGAGAGAGAGAGAGAGAGAGAGAGGGAGAGGTCTCTCGACCTTCTACACCTCTCAGCTTGCAACAATTTTTCTCGAGTCCTTGTTGCGTCCACGTGCTGTCACCGGTTTGCGTTTGACGAAAGTTCTGACTTCCGGTCAACCTTATCTCACTCTCCAAGGCGCTGCCTTACCACCCATCGAGATGATGTTTTTGGGTTCTCCAGCCTCTTCTTCGACGCGCAGGTACTCGCTTTCGAAAAAGATTTGTCCTCAGAAAAAGATCTTGGACATCAATTGTTAAAGGGTTTCGAAAAAAATGTAAAAAAAAAAACAAACAATACCCTTTGTTTATTTACAATGAAAAGATTTCAGCCATTTCCACCTCGACCCCCCGCCATCGCGAACCATTATTTCGATTGAACTTGAACCCACTCCCATTTCTCGTACGACGTGAGACACAGAAAAAAAATACGCCATGACTCTGAATTCTGGCAATTTCGACTGTACCAAATGAAAATTTTCATGATAATTCCATTGCGGGCGCAGCATTCGCGGAGGCAACTCTATAGCTTTGAATATCAACGAATAGCCCAACTGTGTTGATTGTTGAGAACCAGCTACTACCGCCTACAGTAAGTTCATACGGGCGCAGATGTTGGTCTAGCCTGAGGCCAGCATTGAGCACAAATGATCAATAACGACTCTGTCAAAGGGTGCACCCGTTGATATGCACACGTGAGTTGGTCAATTATGAAATGAAAAGTCTAGATCGACCGGGAGAGACGCAAGTGAAGGTCTACAAATTATTCGAATACGCTGTATGACGCAACGAGGTGAACGAAATCGTCGCGAATTTTTTTCCACAGAGGAAAATAAGTTCTCCGATAGATTTTATGTCGTGACATTTCAGGGAATTCTATCACATACTCCAATCGATGTAATCATTATTAAGCAACTTAATATTCTTTTTATTCTTTCGCATATGCTTCATGGGCTTCTGACAGTAGGGACTTGAAAAAAAAAAACACATTTCAGCAACAGCACGTCAGACCAGTATGTTTAATAATCATAATGAGCTGTAACCCTTCAAGTGCATTTACTGGGTCGTTCTGACCGCAACAATTGGCTGTCACCGGTTGTTTGGCATTTAATTTTCGTTTTCGTCAAAAAATTAATTCAGGGCCGTAAAATATTGATAATTTAGTACACAACAAAAAAAATGTATTTACCGAATCACGACTATTTGAAAAACGCCTTGGGTCAGATTGACCCAGGATGCAAGAAAAATTGGAACATTCAGTTGAGAACGAAGACCGCAAACATCGTGGAATGCCAGAATCACATCGCCTCTCCGTTTTCTTGAGCTGGAGCTTGATCATATCGCGTAGCATAACCTGATAAACGTTCCGGAAAGAGAATCGGCATTTCGAGTGGGATTAACGGACAGATGATAATATTCGTGAGTTGGTTTGCTTCCTCGAGTGTGCAGCAACTGTTAATTAATAACCCTCCGGCGTCTTGGGGTGAACGAGGGTGGTTGTGCGGTGACGTTTTGTCGTTACGGAAGAAATTTGGCTTTTGACTTCCGCAGCTGGCGCGCGCGAGAACGCGAGTGTGTTCCCCTTCATGACTCTCTTGACGAGTGTGTGGCACGTGGCCACACTTCACCCACACACAAGTTCACGTCACAACGAGACGAAAGTCTCGCTCGATTCTTACGATTCTGTCCTCCTCTTTCTTTTTCTCCGTCTGGCCCCTCGATTCGCTTTGATACGTTGGGGGGCCCCCGCAAGAAAAAAGAGTCAGGCTGCGAATGCGGACTCGATCATTATATATGTATACATTCCCGTTGTGTATATAAGTGTCTATGCAGGCGAGTGCGTGTTTTGTAATGTTTTTTTCTGTGTGTTTTTTTTCTGCCTTGACGACTTTGCTCGCGTGCGGGTGCACAAGACCCATACTTTATAAGAATTCTCCACATGCAGATGCCCGTCCCCTGTACGCAAATTTCCATCTTTCTAACCGTTGCGAGCTGAAAAAAATGAGGAAAAAGATCCAAGTCGAAAGAAGAAAACATTATATTTTCGTTTTCCAGCGGTTAATTCTGCACACCGTAACAACTGTCATCGATAGCTCTTTTGGTGTAAATCATATTGACTTTCCATTGAATCGCGCGGTAAGCAGAAAACTCCAATTGTTTGAACGCCTTTCAAAATTGTTGCGATTCTCGAGATAAAAGGGTTGGAACGCCGTTAATTAGGGTATAAAGAGTCATAATGATCTCGGTTTTTACCGTTATTAATCCATTAAGCTTGGGCTTATACATTAACTGTGTAACTACAGTAGCTTATCTTTCGAAATGACTTTACAAAACAATAGTTAATGTACAAACCAACAGCTTATGACAACCTGCACAAATCGGTTGGTAATTGTTTAATACTTCCTTTTCTTCCAAGTAATCGTCGCTTCATGTTGACACGAACCAAAACATTGATCGTTGTCAGTTATTGATTTGTAACTTTGCAGGAAAACGTGGAATTTTATTATTTGAGTATGTGTTCGTTTTAGTTTTCGAAAATGTAGATAATTACCTGACACGGCATACCCGATGCAGGTATAAAAGGATTTTCTATGCCGAGCAAACTTGAACAACCGGATAATCAACCGAGCGCTTTAGGAACGCGAGACTTCTATTCTCTTGATTCTAAGGCGAGTTGTAATTATTATTGTCAATAGCTTATCCTTATTTTTGTACGTTCTCCTCTAATACACGACACTCCCTGGCAATGCTCCTTTTTCGAGGCAAATTGATTTACAGCTTTACACACAGTGCTTGCTCGTATTTTCGCGACTTAGTTTCTATCTTCGTCCGATCTGCACGTCTACCTTCATATAACCGTTCGGCGGGGTCCTTTAAACTGACAACTTACATAGCGACACTACCTCGACCCCCGGGATCAAGAGTGCGCGGTCTTTTCAAACCACTCCTCAGATAGTTCGAAATTTCTCAAAGTTCCTCAAACTTGCGAGAAATATTCGATGTCAACAAATTTCTGCTGAAATTGCCGAAAATGTCGACTCGAGCGATTCATGGGATCGCAAATTTGCCAAAATTGAAAACGAAAATCCAAAAAAAAATGGAAGAGTGTGTACAAGTTCTTGACGAATGACTGAAAATGATCAAAAAGTGAAAATTCATCGAAAATTTGAAATCCATTGCTTGGTAAAATTCCTTTACCGAGTCTATACCTGAAAATGGCTGATATACGTCGACGTAGACGTTCCGATGTTTCGACTGTATTTCGTTGAAGCATGGAACGGAGGAACGTTCCGGAGAGACAATGAACTCAATAAAGTTCAAGTTAAGTCGTTGGATTAACGAAATCGTTTGTCCTCTTGCCTCAGAAAACCGTACACGTTGCAAACTAGATCCGTACTGGGTTATTTTCCGTCGCCTCGTAGCTACGCCTACGTGAGTGCGAAATATATATAATACTCGAGAGGACCGCAATCGCGGTTACTTTTCCCTTCAACAGGTTAATCGCGTGGTCGAAACTCTCTGTCCGTAGTCTTCCTTTCCGTACTGCACGGTACGGTGTTGAAATGAATATTTTTTGGGATTTCCCCAACAGTATGAACGCGATGTTGCGGCGCCGTACGAGTTTGTCCAATAGAATCCACCGCCTAGTTCTCTGACTCTACATCGCACTGTCTCTCCTCAGCTCTTGTAGGAAACTTCGAAGGATTATCTTTATTGCCTCAATTCTCATAAAATTCTCGATTCAAAGAGTTTCTCCTTTGCGAAACCCCTTGGGAGAGCTACGCTACTTTTTTTTTGTAACTTCAACTATTATTGTTGTCGACGATTGGTCGTTTTTATTGCTCGCCTTTCGAGAGACGCTTTTTATTGGTCGGTTCGATTTGTTTTCGTGTCTCTACGCTTTTCCAGAAAGAGTCGAGAATGTGCGGCGACGATGCCACGATCGATGTATCGATATTTTCGTCTCTTCTCTCACTTTGCAGGGACGGCAGATGCTTACCGTTTCGAGTAGTCTACGTATGTGCCAATGCATTATCCAGTCGCCCCAAGCCCGGACCGGATCACTGCTTATTTTTCGCCCCACAGGATAAAACGGCTCAGCGTACATAATTTACTTGATACCCGTCAACCGCTGCTCTCGTCTGTGATCGCCATGTGAAAGCTGCGACAACCCACAGAGAAATATAATCGTAATTCATTAGCGCGTTTTTCGTATATACACTCGAGTTAGAAGGACCAACAAAATGCGGTTAAAAATTCTTGAACGGAGGTCACCATTCAATGGAGCTCTTGGTCATAAAGTAGATGAGCAAATGTCCATTTTCGTAGCACGAGAACAGTCGTGCCATCAGGGACGTCTTTCACGAACAAAATTGAATTTAATGAAACGTAAATAACAGTGCGAATATCCCTAGTGCACTTATCGCATCATGGGTTCATTCCTAAACGTGAATCCCCCATCGATTCGCATTTTTTATGTAAATTTTGATTTTGCTCGAAATTATTCTGCTTCGATGTAAAAAATGCGATCGATTCGACTTGAGAATTAGTTTTTGCTGCTCAAATACTCGAAACCCTTTCTGCAAATCATTCAGCCAAAAGAATTGTTGAGTTGCCCATCGAATCGCGAGATTAATCAGAATCTTCAATTTATAGCAATGTTTCTATCGCAAAAATCCGCGATACGAACAGACTGAATTTTTTTTTCACGCCGACATACGTTCCGAGGCGCAACCAGCAGTTACCACGCGGCTAAAAACGGCAGGGAATGATTTCTGATCGATAAGTGTCACGTGTAGTGTCTCGTCAACGAATTGTCTTCGAATGCTGCGAGAGAACACTTGGAAAGGTGAAGATTCGTCGCGGTTATCTCGATGGAATAACGGCAGTGGAAAATTCGTGCCAACCCCCGTATCGAATCCACGTATTCTTGAAATCCACCCTTTCTATACGTGTTGGTCGATTATTCGTAAATTACGACCTGTTTTTTTCTTCCGAACCCTCTTCTCGGAGGGTGGTTTAGAAATTCTATCCGAGCTCATCTGGTTGAATTGGGCAAGCGCACTTTTTGGGCCAAATTTATCGTACATTCGAGGCGAATTTCTCGATGACGCTGAGGAGCCTAATTCGACGTCTCAAGAGGTAAGGGGGGGCCGAGGAAAATGATGGTAAGAGGGCTGCTCTTTTCCCAGGATTAGATCGAGCTCGCGCCGAGGACCGGTGCACGAAACCGCGGGAGAGGATCCCGAGTGAATGAAACGAAGAAAAAAAAACTTGGGGTGGCAAGGAAGTGAGGAAGGAAATGCCTCGCGGGGACATATATGTTTACGTATGTGTCTGTAAGAATAAAATTGAGGGGATCCGGAAGAAGAATCGGCGCGCGCAGATGCGCGGGAGATTCTCTCCATACGGTATTATAGAAAAACTCGTCTGGGGTAAACTCCTCACACATTCTTGACCACGATTTTTCATTTCCCCTCGCACTTCCTCTTCGGAAAACCATACTGCGCCAATAAACGTAAGTGCATCTGCATGGGCTCCTTTAACCATAGACCCATTTCCAATAGCAGGCACCTTGACCGAGTTCTCACCCCAGCCAGTGAAGGACATCGTACGTACACTTCATTTTGATTAATTGATTTCCATGATATTTCCTTCGATCCTTTTTATCTATACAATGCATATTAGATTTGATTTGGCGTCTTCCCAACGTTCCTACGATTTATATCATTTCTGATTGATAGAAATTCATTCATCGATTCCGAGTTTTTTTTTTTTTTTTCACGAAACAGTATTCTCATTTCTGTTGCTGCCTTTTTTCAACATAAAAATATAAACCGCGAATAAATTCTTGGAGAATTGTGTGAAAACGGATAATGCGTTAATGAAAAATGCGTTGAATCCTAATTGCTCAATGTCACCTTCCTTGATAGTCGTACACAGGTCGGATATACGTCACACGCTTCAATATGTAAACAGGGACGTCATTTGGGCAGAGTCCCTTGCGAACGGATTAAGGAACGAGTTGGCAATCCTTTCGCAAGAGTGTAACAATATTTTGGCTGAAACGTATGCATACATTGGGTGAAAAGTCATAACCCCCTGGAACCTTGGTACTTTTAATGTGCTCGCGCGTGTCTACTTACGTGAGTCCTCTTTTTGGATACATTTGTGCGTGCACAAGGTCTATAGAAAAATAAAAACGACAGAATTGCGTAACTCAAGCACTCATGCACGAAAACCCAAGAGGATAGGACAATGAACAATCAAGAGGCCTCAACCGGGGTTGTCCACCGAGAGCACACTAAGAATTGTAAAATATGTATATCCAAAGAATTCTCTGACGTACAAAAAGACTCTCTGGTTCGATAAACTCATGCGTTCGTCCTTACAACTTACTCCCTTCTGTGTGCGACGATTGAATTTATGTGCATGAAACGAGTCGCGTGTGTGAATGAACTTTAATTCGAAACTAGATACACCGGAGGGTTTACAAGTAGTCGAGAGATCCGGCCACACCGCCCCGTCCGGATCCATCCTCCTCTTTCCGCTTTTCTTGTTTCTGAATTGCTTCTGGTTTGAGAGGAAAAAAAACCTATATAAAAGAAATCGATCCGGGGAAAACATCGTAAAAAGAAGCTCCTAGAGAGCAACGGTGAAAACATGGTGTTTATTACTTTTTTTTTAGACTATATAATCGATATTTTCAATAGAAGTCCGCAGCAGTATATCGAGGGATAAACAACTTGACGCGATGTTTTTTTTTTTCATCGTTCTCGGATTTTCCAGGGCTGCTGTGTGGCACTGGACACGTTCCTATAATCCAGAGGGTCAAAATGAAAATTGTCCGCAAATTTGATCGGTCGACTATTTTCGTAAATAGCAATTCGATGGAAAAATTTGAAAATTTCATTTGACGATGATGAAAATTTTCTTAACAAAATGATTTTTTTTGCCGACTCGACACTCAACCGATATATATTTTTATTCCACCGCTTACCTTTCCATCCCTAGGTAGCCCGTCGTTTTTTCACCCCCTTCGCTCTACGAGTCCTGAAAAAATCTTTCTCCGTCGACGACACGTTTTTTTTTTTTTTTNCCTTACTCGTTTTTCATTATCTCTGTCACTCCTTTTCACCTCTCAGACTCACGTACATCGACGAGCCCAGCAGCAGTAGCACACAAACATGTCACGTGCCAACTGCCAGCATCCCATCTTTCTTCTTTGCGAAAAAAAAAACGGGAAGAGAAACCACAGACGAATTTTTCAGTTATCGAACGAGAGACTAGGACAGGAAGAGAAATAGGGGAAAAAAAAAGAATTACGGAACACGAAATCCGTCATGTCAGGGGAGGGCACAGTGAAAAATCACTATCATCGCGATTAATCGATCAGCAATGTCCATGTATAATCGATCTGATCCCGGAAAAGCCAATCGCATCTGCCGAAAGATTTTCCGTTCCACGCTTCCCATACGGATACGTGTGACGAGGTATAGGTGGAGTTTTATGAACTCGGTGACCCCGAGGTCGTACCTTACCAATTCGTAGATGCATCAACGAGAAAGAAAGAGAGAGAGAGATGAATCGTGGGTCCATGTTTCTCCAGCCATCCATCCATCTACTCACGTCCTCGTCGCCTGCGTCTCAGAATTGAAAAAGTGCCGATGGATTTAATAAAAAAAAATTAAAAAAAATTCTTACACTTGGATCGATGACGTGAACCCCACTCACAGCATAGGGAAACGCTGTTTACACGTGTACTTCGACGCATCGATTGCTCGCATTCGAAGACGCGTCATCCGTTGGATCAAATTTTTATAAATTCGTGGATCCGAGCCGCTTCGTTAGTTCAAACGTAATTGGCAGCTTCGTTCGTTGATCGTGTTCTGTTGACAATCAACGGAGAGAGATTGCTGCTCTGTTGATTTTGTTGAAACGATCATTTAATGTTGAGAGTTGCTTCCAGCGACATCAGTACATAATTTTATATACCACTTGATACATACGTATATATAAACATGACAATACAATAATGAAATCGCTGATTTCTCATTCGACGTTCCGGTCGCATCGCTGCATCTGCGTCCACCGTTGCTTCGACTTCTTCATCTTCGTCTTCTCGTTGCCAATGGTTGTATCGAAAAGAATGGCAAAAACGGTCCAGGACGCGAGTGTGGAGACAAGCGCGTACCCTTGGAGAGCAGAGAGTCGTCGCAAGGGTGCGGATTCATGAAGGAACAGATGATGATCCCGTTTAAGAAGCTGCATTGCGCCACCAAAGGTGTCTCCTCTCTCGCACACACACGCACACATACAGACACACGCTCTTCTCCTCTCCCCGGTTCAAGACTTTTACGGTTACGGGGTCACCGTCGTTTGCTTTTATACATACAGAGAAGTGTGTGCTTGTGTGCGAGTATGCGTACAGTGACTCTCATCGACAGCTGTTCTGACATATTGCACCGTGACGTGATCTCATTTCGCAATTTTCATGAAATGTATTAGTCGATACGGAGCATACCGAAAAGCTCATTCAATCAAACTTCCCAAAAGCCACGATCCCAACGAATCAAATTTCGCAGAAAAATTAGAAATGAAGGAAAAGTATAATTCACTTTTTCATAAAGTTGCAAAATTTCCAGTCTGTCATGATTTGCACCGATAATTCTTTACGTTACCAATGCTGGACGTACCTCAAGAGAATGCCTCAAAGATCCGGCATGTTTATTGAAAAATCTCAAGTAAATAGCAAACCCCGTCCGTCTCAAAAAATCCATTTAAAAAATGGGGATCGATGTAGATCCGAATAAAAAGATGAATCCTTCGAATCCAATGTAAATCCGATCTCAGATTGGCTCCCTCCACCCCACTCGGAGTATTGGATCTGAAGGGCCCGTTGGCTTTTTACGTCCATACTGCTTCCTGTATTTATACATATATATATTTCGTTATTTCTATATATATACATATATTTATGTATCCAGACGAGAAATTATCTTCGCGTGCGTGAACTCCGATCAAATGCACTTATGTGTTGAAATTCGTTCGCATGAACGCATCCGAGCAATCGATCGATATGCATGGAAATTTTTTGATACTGCCTATTATACTTACTCCATATGTGTGTATGTTTAATATAAAGAATTGAGAACCGTGTGACAGGTATTACGTAAGTGGATGCGTGTGCTACCCCATTCCTCTTTCGCTTATGTTATTCATCCTTTATTACGATGTAGATCCTGTGAGGTGGGTCCATGGGCTCATGTAATATCGCGCGCATCTGGATTCATCCCATGTACATTTATTTTTACATACACGCTTCGTGTTGCCCTCATAGTTTATTATAAAATGAAGGAATATTTATCTGTCAGAAAAAATGGCCAATTCCCGGGATGTTTCGCGACTTTAAAATAATACAATTTTCTTGACACTGCAGCATTATTTGGGTCGTTAATTGAATCTGATAATAATTTAAATTCTTCTCGTATGGCAAGTCAACGAACCGATGAAAATATTTCGAAATTTTTTGGTGTTGAGTTAATTGGATTTTTTTTCTTCCTGTTTAATCCGTTTTTTTTTTCATCTTACGAAAACGTTGTCATTGCCTTTTTTATTCATGATTTCTTTTTGCGAACTGTTTATTTTTCAAACAACCGTTGCATGCTTCTCTATTGTGAGAATCACGGTTGAAATTTATTATTAAATTCGTATGCAGAGTCCTTTTCAACAGGTCAATCTACTCGTGTTACTTTTTATTAGAACTTTCCTGTTCCTGATGGTAAAACGTATACTCGCATGAATCGCATATTCTGAATACACTAGATTGCTCTATACCGTACCCACACAACTAGCCAACGTATGTGTGTATTGACATCGTACCTGTAAACTTGAGGGAAACGCACCTCACCCGTAGCGCGTGCGCGATCATCCGTGTGAACGGATCGAACACTAACACACTTTGGGCTCACGATCGGACAGCTATATATATTATTATAGTGGGTAACGTGTGAATTCACCGTCACCCATACATACTCGTATATCTTCAATATATACGTGTGTATGATGGCACGCGCCGATCGTCTCTCCCCGCATAATGGTTTTATGCCATCTGCACTCTTTCTGACAAAAATCAAAGACCCGACGAATGGCGAGGGTGCGATATACACACTCAATATGTCTTCGGGGGATGTCCGTCTGTATAGACAGCCGGACATCCTCCTCCGTGCGTCAGGCACTGTTGACCGCAAGACTGCGTAACATTTTCAATTAATTCCCAAAGCGCTAATTTCCAATCAGCGTTTTCTGATATTTATTTCATTCCGATAAAAGTCAATCGTTTCCCACGAATTTCTAGCCTTGGGCTTATGGTCTGTTGTTTAATATTCATTTTTGCATGTAATGGAAAAATCATGACGCTCAGAATTTCGTTAAAAAAGTATAATTGATTCTCTTTTACGAAAAGATCGATCGAACTGTGAAAAGTGAATTGCTGAGTCGACCGAATACACCGAACAAAATAGAATTTATTAATTCAGCAAAAATATTACCATAAGGAGCAATTTTTGTGTCGAGCAATAAATAAAGTGATTGGAGTGTCCAGAAAAATTTCCCAACTACAAATTTTGTTAATTCTTTTTCACGTAATTTATAAGTGAAAAAGCAGTTCATCGATTTTCGATTTTTAGTATTTTTATTTTGCACCGATAATTCATATTTCGCGAGACAGCGCGTATATAGTTCTAACACTTGTTATGAAAACACGAATGGGAGCTACGAAAACGAGCTTCCTAGTCGATAAAGTTTCTTCTAAATGAACGCGTTGCCGGAATCCTGCAAGCGCGCAGGTGTGTCATGGAAACGCAAACTTATTTTTATTAATATTGAGCTTTAATGTTTTTTTTTTCTTCATTTATATCTTCCGCTGGGTATGGACGAAAGTTCATATGATAGTTGATAACTCAGTTCGTCTGACGTGACATGAAAAGTTGGTCATATGTTGCGGGTTTATTGCTCGCGCCACGACATCCTTATGTGCCCATCGGGCCATGTGTATGTATTTCTAAGTATGTATGAAAAAATAGGTGTTCCCGATCTACTGTACTATATAAGTTCGTACGGTGCACAGGCAGCTGTGTGTTGAGGGGGTCGGAGACCCTTACGTCAAGTTTTCATGGCAGAGAAAGCAGCTGAGACCTCTTCCCTCCCTTGAATATGAACCCCCTCGCAATCGTACTCACTGACTCACGCAATTTATACTTTTTTCGCAAATTGTCCAATGAGCTCCATTCCGAAAATCCATGGATAGGCTTCGTTGCGTCCTTGAGATTCATAATCAATCCATGCACTCAAGTCACGATTCTCGTTGGACAAATTATTTCCCTAAAGACGATTTTGTAAAAATAAAGAACCGACGAGAATTCATTAAAAGTTAAAATTCTGTCGGTCGCTCAGCTAATGAATGTCGAAGTTGTTTGATTATTGATCCATTAAGTTATCGCGGTGACTTATAAATCCTGGAATATTCAAATATCTGAGAATAGTGATTGAGTGATTGATAAATAAGACCATCTAGGGATCGCTTACGATGCAGCTCCCGAAATAATCGTATATATTTCTTTTTCAAACTGATATTTACGTTGTGGAGCATATATAGTGAAACGCGGTCTAGAGGTGTAAAAGTACTTTATACAGATGACTTTCATATAAGAATCATCTTGTGGCCCGTGCCTCACGTCTTGGCAGACTCTTGATCTTTATTGCACACGAACCATTTGTCTGAGCATGCCGAATGCCCAGACGACGCAATAATTCGTACTTTGGTTTCGTAAGATTCTATGGGGGGTATTTTGGCTTCTGGCTTTATGTACATTGAGAAGCTCGGTCTGGCTGCTGCTTCTCCGTTGGCTCGAGCCAAGGCATTGTAGGAGTTATACACACCCTCTCGAGGTGAGTTACGTGGAACAATCCATGTGCGAAGAAATCACCCCTCGATGCGGCCTCGGAGGGGAAGCTTTTTTGGCCCCGTGCGTAGGCCCCCTCGTCTCGTCTAAGAGAAATCTCACACAACAATAAAGCCTACACATATATTTGGGACGAGACGATATCCTCTGTATGAGACTTACACAGTGCCAACCTTACACTCGTGAGGGGATTCTCTTCGTATATTCGCTTGCACGATTAAGTCAAGCGACAGCTGAGATTCCAACTGCACGTACAATTTTGTTTCGCTCCTGAGGACATAAGTCAATAAGTACGTTGGCGAAGCTGCGGGATCAACCGAAGGCATACATATGTAAGGTACAGCATATGAGTTAAGACATAGGGGGAGGAAAGCAATTCTCCCTTGGGACCCAAGCAGTTCGTTATAACGCGAAGCTATTGCCTAATAATATCCCAACGGTATCTCGATTTTGACATCACAGATCACGAAGATCCGTGTTTTTCTATATTATCAGCGACCCCCAGGCACGTCGCACATTTCAACACCAACTGAAAATTCTAAAAGACATAGAAAATCAGAAAAAAATTGACCTTTGGGTAGCATTACTTCGATACGAACTCCGAACATTAACCAATCGCAAATATTATTTATGCCGTTTTCTAGAAAAAATTTCAGTCGACACTCGGAATTTTATGCTGGAAATTCTCAGATTTGTTAGTGAAGAAAAAATAATGTATTCGGTCGCTTTCAGCTTTTTTTCGGAACCATAAGATTCTTTTGAAAAATATGTGCATAGACTTATTTATGAGAATTCATTACCGTGAAAAATCCGGAGCAAACTCCGTCGTACCTGACCCGAAATCGTCTGTATGATTCAACCCTTTCCCATCAATCACGATCGATGGGGCTTGAAAGATCGAAGAAGGACCTCGCAGAGTTCACTATCTAACGAAGTCAAATTGTTACACGTGGCTCAAAGCAAAATAGCAATCGGTTTCATGGGCTGTTTCGTATATTAACGGTTCAAGATTAAACCGCGACGCATCGTTGCTCATATTCAATAGTTATTTCCTCCGCATCCTTGTCAGTAACTCCGCTGAAGTAATTCATGAAATATGCGTTTACACCGGCGTATACCTGTCCATCGATATTCCCCGAAAAGAGTAAGAACTCGGTGTCCTAAAAATTTGGTTATTTGGCAACCCGGTCTCGGGGAAATTCCCACTTAATCTTCACACTTGTTAATATCGTATCTTTCCTTTGCACCTGTCGCTTTTGGTATATAAGGTCCAATCACCGTGTCTTTCTTGGTCGATCGTCGTTAAGCGTAAGCAGATTGTCGCGACGCTTCGATGGAATGTCTATGAAAATACGGATCCCAATAAAATGAGAAAAGTTTCTCGAATAACCGGGAAATGTTGGTTTTTATCCAACAATATTATATAAAAAGATTGTCCTCGTTTCGGAGTTGCATGTGCATATGGAATTTCCGTACTTCGTCTCCTTGAGAGAAAAAGTTACATCGGATTAGCGTGTTTTACGCTAATTAAATTTTGTCCCTTCTTTACAGCAATTTACCAGCAGGAACGAATCTGTTCAAATCCTCCTGCAAGGACCTTTGCCCCAACGGCTTCTTATACGCGCAGCTTTCTTCAAAGGTGTGTGTAAAAGTGCATTATACGCCTGATGTATATAGAAAAGCGAGAAGGGTGGCGCGCGCGGATGTACGCCTCGTATGAAACGCGAGAGTCGATCGGAAGGAGCTTCCTCGCCCTTCCATTTTCACATCCGCATTCACACGCTTGACCTACCGCAATAGCCTTCCCCCTAAAGATATGTATATATAGAGAAAAATGTGTTATATTCAATTTTTTCGATCTATACAGAAATACGATTGGTTAGACTCGATCTTGAGGATGAATTCCTCCCCCTTTGGGAAGCCGCATTTTTTCGTGTCTCCAAAACCACCCCAGGCCATCTTCACCCCTGGAGATTCACACGGGACTTCCGATATGTGATTCTGAACCCCCATGAAGATTTCCCAGGCGAAAAGGGCGACTCTGCAGCCATTTCACGCTAATACAACTCATGCTTGTCCCTCCAGCTGAGGGACTCGGTCCACTTATTGTTTATATTCCTTTTTTTCCAAATCCTGAGAAATATCGGAGGAAATAACCAGCCGCCATTTGCGGTGAACGATTTTCGCCTTTTTCTCGAACTGTGGAGTGTTTAAAATTTAGTTTTCAAAATCATTAACGAAAAAAATAATTCACTGAATATGAAAAACGAAATTTACGTATCTCCCATTTCTTCACACCCAAAGGTCGGTTACACACGGTCGATTGATGTTAAGCATTTGAATAACGCAATGAATGGATCGCTCAACCAGATGAAGCTAACTAAGCATCTTAAATTATTGTCGGTCTCGCTCATCAGCGTGCAAAACCAATTTTCTCGGTTCTCTGCGAAGACCGATGCATCGCCCTGGCGCGTTTATCGGCATTTATCACCAAGGTCCCCCATTTTTTCCGCACGCAAACAGATTTTTCTCTCTTGGGCGGTTGAGAAGGAAAAAAATTTTATCGCCACGTAATATTGACGAATGTCTCTTGTGATTCTCTCAAGATTACCAATGTGTACAGCTGATGAATGAAAAGCACGATGATCTAATCGCAATTGGCTGATGGTCAGCTGCTTCATTTTTTTTTTTATTCGTTTCTGATCAAGTAATCTGGAATATTCTATATGGAAATTAATCTTCTCGCTTATCGTGACTGGAGATCGGTAAACGAGAGTGTTGAATTCTTGTGGCTGGCAAGCTGTAATGAATTCATTGAGGGTTCAGTCAATAGAATCAATCCAGCAATCAGAAATCATTTTGTCTTCTGCGAGTACCACATTTGATTCGTTGGTCTTAGGAAATTCCAACACTCTCAACTGCCAGGGCTTTGAAAAGTGACAGCAACGGTAGGGAAAAGAGAGAGAGAAAGAGAGAGTTTGAAAACATAATTTTTAAGAGAAAAAAATAAGATTCCAAGACATGAAAAACCGAACAAAAATAAAATAAAATAAAACAAAAACCTCATGCACTTAAAACGCATGTCAGTAATCAAATAAACCAGTAAGAAAAATGAATGAATAAAATAAAAACAAAAACAAAAATACCAATAAAAATTGAAAACAAAAATTTGCACGCACGAAAAAAAATCAAATGAACGACGACGACAAGTTCATTAGAGAAACGATTTCATCCGTTCACAGAAGTTGTATTTCTTCAGTATTCTAGCAATTTTTCATTCAATTTGTAGTAAAGTCGCCTTATTCGTTTCCTCAAAGAATAGGCTTCTAAAGAAATTAGCGTTAACGATTTCTTTGCGACATAAAGGACAGATTTCGTAAATATAACTTGGTCGCGACGACGGTGAATTCGCTACAGAATGAAACGTTAAATACTCAAGGGTCGGGGAAGTTCGCATATTAGGAACAAATGGAAAACTCATTTTCTTATTTATCACACACTTAACTCCGCATAAAGTCCGGAGCCCGGGAAATTGTGACAAATCTGCGTGGCTGAATGAGCCGTTGAACGGCTTAACAATTACTCATCCAAGTGCAGACGGCACCGGAGCTGTGTGCGCTCGATTTTGTTGGTAAATTCGACCATTCATTTTCCAAATTGTTTGCTGCACAATTGTACCTCGGGTATTGGACCTTTATCACCTTTCCATATATTTTGATGAGATCGCGGGAGAAATACACCTATAGACATAAGGAAAGGCCTTTCGGGTACAATAACGGTTCAGGTCGGTTTACCTGCGTCTGGAGGTCGAGTGGCACTTTCGGGTATCCTTGCACTCGAAAGGACTAACTAAAATATATCGGGATACATACGGGATGCGATTGAAGATGCGAGTAGATGTAACTTGTGCGGAGAACTCACAGGTATATTCGCGCAAGTCGAGGTTAATCCCCCGATATGTTTACCGACCAATTATGAGATTATCGTGTCTCTGTATTTATTCAGCCTTTTGAACGAGGCGAAAATTTTCCCTGGTATATCGTAACACGCGAGGCTTTCATCCAACTTTTTTTTTTTTTAACGTGATTTCATACAACAAAAGCAAAATCGAGACTTGAAAAGCACTTACCGTCATCGGCGATGCTGAGATATGTACCTGCGACGATTTTTATTTATTTATCGAGGCGCAGAGTTGGGATAGAGCAACCTCAAGTTTGCAGGAGATTTTGGAATTAATATTTCAAACGTTACAACATTTTTTCGTATCTTCGAATTCTCATCAGAAAAAAAATTCAACAATTTCCTAAATATAATAGAAAAACGATTCATTTAGTGAAATTCAATTCGATATCATAGACTTACATCTACAAGGTTGATTGTAAAATTATTGAAAGCAAAACTGTGAGCGAGAGAAAACTATTCTCTGAGAAACTGATTTTTTTCTCCCTTTTTTTCATTTTCGTATTTTTATGATTAATGTCGATCCATAAATTCCGGATGTACGTTGCTCGGATATTCAGGCCATCCCAGGGTTGAAGAGACCTGACGAAAAAAAGTGAGCGAAAAGCCTCCTTTTTGTAGGAAAATGAAACGAATTTAGTGTGACCGATTCCATCCAACAGATTTATGCGTCGTTTTCCTTTCTCATGCTTGAAATAGCATCAGTTATATTTATTAAACGAAAAAAAGTTCGTCGCAAGCGTCTTTTTTCCGGGTCAACGATCATTGCGCTTGCTGCATATATACATACTTATGAAATTTCCAAGCTTCTCAACCACAAGGCGAGCTGCTTTGTTTCGTTTCGACGAAACTGCTAGCTCATCGAAATAAAAGGATCACGAAACGTTACTTTATTTTTTTTTCAAACCTTCTTACTTTTGTCTTCGTACGCTGGAAACACGAAAATAATCTTTGATGTTTTTCATTTCACGTGCAAACCTTTACCTTACCCGCTCGATGAACCACAGAGTACCAATCTTTTCCCTGTTCATATGAGTTTGTCGGAGAAACAAATTTCGATGAACATTTTACAGGAAAGGAGTTCAATGTTCACTTTCGGTGGTAGGATGTGGAAAATTTCTTAAGGCAACAGCTTATCGTGGAAAAGGAATGAAAAAAAAAACATTAAAACTCAAAAGATAGTTCGAATCTTTTATATACATTTTCTAACGAATTGCTCTGGCGAAACGAAGTTGAACTCTCGTAGAATGAGGGACTCAAAAACATACAACATTTATAACAAATTCCGTTCTCACGTGTTTCGTTTATGCGAAAAGTGCATCGCCAACGATAGTGACGTCCATTTGCGTTTCGTGTAGAGAATGAAATAGCTAAAGATTTTTTTCCTACCTTTCGACATTCCCAGCATATCTCAACGATCGATATTTGAACAGTTGCTCCAGAAGGATAAGATAGTTTTTTTTGGAATTGGACACGCCGACCGGAAATTCGATTTTCTTTTCGCACATATCGAACAATCGTTAACGAACCTTCCGCTGAGCCGAAAAAAAATCGTTTTCACGTTTTTTGCCTGCAGGCGGCATTTGTTATACACGCAATCATTATGACACAATTTCAGAGAAAATTAAATCAGTCTGGGCCCCTAGCAATCGCGTTCATTAACCTTTTTTTTGTTCTTTCGCTCGTACCTTCGCCGAGCTTCATGTCGTAACGATACAAGTTTCGCGAACTATACTGTGACATCTTTCGAAAAAGGGTCACGACGCATAATTCTTATATATTTGCATAACGTTGTCTAAGACGCTTCTAATGGGTTCCTAGTAGTTTTTTTATCCCTGCGAACATTCGTGTGTGCAAATCAGCTGCGAAAATCTCTGCGCCCCATAGAATCCTCATCGTGCAGAGACCCGAATTGTTTCGAAAGTTACTGATCGGGTCGAATAATAAAAAAAAAATTGACTGCATTTATATTCTTTTTCGGTAAACTTGGGTATTAATTCTTTCCACAAATTGTGTTTGTGCATGGACTGCAGTTTCTGTAAAATGGAGAATATCTGGTTCACTCTCGCCAGCTTATTCTGAATACACGCTTAATATTGAAGAATTGCCAATGTAATTGATGAATGAGAAAAAATCTCGTGTAACGCCTCTGTGTCGGATTTGTTTAGCGAAAACATGAAGTAGGATTTTTGGGAATTGTATTCCAAGGAATATATAAACGAGGCGACATATTATATGGGACACTACTTGTCGTTAAAAACATCAAATACGTAAAAGTAACCACAGGTAGATGGCATGTATACAACTTTTGTGTGCTCCATAGAGTGTATACCTATGCATGTATAAAAGTCTGTCCATGTCCGCAATAGTGTGGCGTATAAGTGTAAAGGAAGGCAAACTGTCCCTCCCCCCCACGTGTGATGTACCTGCCGTGTGAAAATCCTCGAAGAATGTGAGGGTGGCTGGGTCTCCCGTGATCAGGTGAAGCATTGTGATCCCGAGAACTAAGCTAAACCGGTGAATAAGGAGTATAAGAATGGAAGAAGTGAAAAAGCGGACCAGGACGTACCTGTGCAACGCGCCGCTCTGCATCTCGCAAAGTGCATATATATCACCGTGGCCAAAAGATCTAAGAAAAATTAAGCACATTCACTCTCAAGAATACGTAAGACGCGGATAAAAATGCCGCAAAAGCGATTTCCGATTAAAATGGAACGAAGAATGTTTTCCTAATTACCAAAATGGATTCATTCGGGATAGCGATTCGCCGCATTTCTCATTGAACGTGGAAACGACTGAAAAAATCGATTTTCATAATTTAGAACATTTATTACGCGCAAAGGAAAAAAAAATTCTTTTGTACATTCAACGAAACGAAGAATGTTGGCTTGGTTAGCGAAATGATTTTAATTGCGAAATTACACACGTCCTCCTCGTGAATATGAATTCGTAATTAATTGCTTCAATCGCCAATTTTATTGATTCATTTTAGGAAAAAAAAAAAACGCCAACAGTTGAAATGTCCAACAGAATCCAAAGTTTAAAATAATAATAAAAGTCACCACGATATTCGTTAATCGGAGTAAATGTTTGAGTCTTTCGAACGCACCGAACGCGTCCTCGTCCTTGAAAAAAGTAATTCGATTGCATAATCCACGACGGAAAGCAAATTGATCCAAACATTTTTCATTACGCATCATGATTCTGCTCAAATTATGGAGAATTTTGTACGATTCAATGTTTCGAAGCGATTGATGATTCGAATTAACTATTCTTTCGCATTATTTTTATTTATCCACCCCATCGAATCATTTCGTTTCGATCATTTGTTGTTGAACGTTTTCTCTTTCGCCCCCGCAAAAGATTCTTCAAAATTTTACAGAGCAGCACAGTGCATGGAGGGACGACAATCCAAATTTTCAAGTTGGTTAGGGATGCCAGTGGGGTAAAAATTGTGGAGGGGCGATCGGTATCGATCAAAGGGTATGCGCATAAGGGGTCCAGGGGAATCGTCCCCTCTCTCACCCGTTAAATCGCACATAGCCAAGGGCCCCCCCACAGTGGAGGCAAAGGCAGCGGAGGAACGCACAGTGAAAGAGACAGTTGTATATATATACATATATATATATGTATTCGAATGGTATGCGTTACTGACCATCGCGCACCCGAGTCCCAACGAACTCAAGACTGGTGGCGCTCACGAGCAATGCACTTGGCAAAAGTGTTGGTGGCGATCATTGAGCGCGCGAGTGCTGCGCCCTTTGGGACTTTCGGCGGGACTCGAACTGGCTCGTCATTGGTCCGCCCTATGCCCCACCACATTTCGCTCCTCGTGGTATATATGGGCATTCACCCTCTTGCAGAGCAGCATTCCGAGGTTTGTGCCCGCGGTTAGTCAATCGAGAACTCGACGCAAGACTCGTCGTGGCTCGATCACTCAGAAAACAGACTTTCGCAATCGTGCATTCATTCGTGTATTCATCGTTCAATTCCTTTTCGAACTTCATCGTGTACACTTCGTGTTTTAAAGTTCAACAGAGAGTGACGAACAGTTGGCGGTTTTTTTGTTTTTATTTTTAAACACAATTCACATCGTTTGATCGAATTCAATTCTCCTTCCGATCATTCCACTATCGGATAATCAGTGCAAGTTTCAAAGTGATTACTCATTTCATCGAGAATCTACAAACTGGCCAAATAGCTTATAATGCTGTGGGAAAGCGTTACGGACTCTTGTGATGTGTTGCAATGTACAAGGTATGCGCAATAATCCTACAAGAATATTACACTACATTTTCCACCGTTATTCTTCTCCGCTCCAAATTCAATATTCTAACGTTCTCGGTTTTGGAATATCATTGGCATTCATACTCGAAACATCTCGCGTTTTATCCAAGTAATCAAGGACTTTGTTCGTATTGGTAAAAATATCTGTTATTCGTTGCTCTGAAATTTGACGAATAATTCACATCAAAAAATTCTTTACTTCCGGTTCGTTGTTTATCGCACGATTAAAATATCGCTGCATTGATTAGATTTTTTTTTTTGCTTCAACGTATTCAATCACGTTACTTTATAGCTCTCGACATTTTTCATCACAAATAACGTTTTCAATATTCACGAAATTTGTGACTTTTCAAATAATAATTCAGTTTCGATATTTCGATAAAATTTTCGATCGTGAATTAAAGTCTCGTTGAGGTTTAAAAATGATACAACAGATTCTCAAATTCCACTGGTTTTAATTCGTGCTTCGTCTATTTTTTGTAAAATCGTGTAAATTTATTTTTTTTACAAATTTTATTGCGAAAAATAAAATTTTCCACGACGTAGAAATCGGAAGTGGAAAAGTGGGTGAATTGGAACATGTTCGAGTTTATCAACTCATTGATTCGTTCGAGAGTTTTCTTTGCAGTAGTGAAATTACACAAGAACAGATCCAAATAAACGAACTAGGAAAAATATCGGAAAAGAATGTCTAAGAATTGTTCCATAGATTTACGTAAACTCTCAAAGTTTATTTTCTTTAATAAAAAAGATATTATCGTAAAATTTCGTTTTTTTTTCCAAAATAATGATGAAAATTTGGCGGGTCAAGTGGCTCTCCTATCGGTACGAATGAGAACTACGAGTCGAGCGGCTCGTCCCCCCTCCCCTTGTAAGCTCAGTTGCGCGCCAACCTTCGCGAGGGACGGATTTCGTCGCGTCGTTGAAGGAAATCGTGCGGAAGACTTTTGTTAAAAAATCGTGTTTCCTGAATTAAAACGTACATCACTCGAGGATAGTCTTTGCGGGAAAGATTCAGACTATCGGTAGGAATAAAAAAAAGCATTTTTTTTCGAGTTGAGTTGTGTGTTCTGTTTAGAAATATTGGTTGAACCTTCAACACGCACAAGTTTTTTTCGGAGCGCGACATTTTATGCTCCCTTTCCGCACCAGACTTCTATTTCGATTTCGGAGTTTTTTAGCCTTGTAAACAAAGCGTCGTTCTCTTCAGGGCATTTGACTATTTATCTATCGAGTGTATTCTCAAACGGTGGCTTAAATCCTACACAGGGAAATTAATAAAAGTGGGTCAGCTCGGTTTGCGCGCCAAGTATCTTGTTTTCAGTCTTTAAGGTTATGTACGGGAATGCACGAGACGCTGGATATTCTATTTCGTGTTTATGGTTTCCTTGTGTTTTGTTTTCCAACTATTGTCATTATCAGTCTCTGCGAAATTTTTCTCCTCTTGACAGATCGTCTAACGTCGTTTTTTTTTTGCTCATTTTTCAGGCTCTTCAAAAATGCCTTTAAAATACGAAATACGCCCGAGGGTTCGATAAAAAATAAAAAACCGAGAGCACGACGTCTCCTCGGGATGGCGTCACGACGCCTATCCAGTCCGGATACTACATCGCCGGCCGTCGACAAGGAAAACGGCAGCTCTAGCCCCATTATCCTCAATTCCAGCCCCCAAAAGGTAAGAATACGTCAAAAAAATCATCGAATTATATTTTCCGGCATTTCCCATACGAATTCGATACTTTTTGGAGCAAAAATTTCAATTTATTCGTTTCATGAAAAATTCTCTAATTATTTTTCGTAGTTTTATCATTTTTAAATCATATCAAAAGTTTGATCTCGTATATTTACGCAGTTAATGTATGCGCGTTGAATAATACGGCGAGACGGCTAAACGCAGCCTTTTCCTGTTTCCGAGTGCTGTGCAATCGGAGCACATGCTTCGCGCTACGTTCACATCTGTCGTTGCGCGTGCGCCTTTCGCCCCAATTTCCCGAGCGAGAATATTCATTTTAAAAAATTTGAACAACAGTTTCCGTGGCTCGCGAGAGTTCTTCACAAAATTTGCATAACGGAGATTAGGAAAAAGATCGGAAGATTGAAAAGTGTCACTAAAATTATTCATCCCTGAAACATCGTCACTGTTTCCGCGTTCGATGCTCCCTTAATGTCACATTTTGAATATTTTCACGCGACTCTTTTGCTTTCAATTGAGATTTTCGGTAATTTATACCAACACCTTGCCGCATTCTTTACCATAATAAACGAATCGACTTAAAAGTTATAAAGAGATAGAACTGTAAGTATTCGTTTTTTTTAAATTGTTTGTGGTCAAATTTCATGAATATTTATTTAATATCTGTTGTTTTTGTTTTTCTGCAGATATGTGGCTTGAAAACAACAAAACTGTCGAGATGTCCATTGGAAGATTACGATCCAAACAGCCAAGATAGTGGATATGGTGCGAGTTATCCAGAGCGCGAAGAGGGAGCAATTCTGAAGGGTCGCGATGGTTTCCGATTCGCGGAACCGCTGGGTGTTGCGCCCCGCAAATTGTCGCTGGAGTCTCGCAGTCCCGTACAATCGCCGTTACGCTCTTCACCGAAAACACCGAAAAGGCCATCCTCGTTTTTCCGCAGTTTATCGTCGGACTATGAGAGCATGGACGATGGATTCAACGAGCTGATTGACATGGATAGTCTCGTTGAGAGCACGCAATTGTTGCCGAATGGCATAACAGATTTGTTGTCGGGCCACATCGTGTCATCCTCGGAAAAACCAATGGAATGCGACGCGGCAACAACACCGGAATTCCCGAGAACCAAGCCGAGGATTTTGCGCAGATCTTTATCGTTGCAAAACGAGAGAATGGACAAATCTGCTTCGAGCCCAGTCGCAACTCCGCCATCGGTTTCGAAAGTACGATCATGTCTATTCCGTTCGCCGAACGCAACTTCCTCAACGGCTAAATTGTCTTACAACGACAATGTTCCACGAGAAACGAGTTTCTACTCCCCCTCCGCTGGTTCACCACCGACAAAATCGTTCAAGAGGCCTGAACCGCCCACCGACGCGAGCCCCGTACTAGTCAAAAGATCCAAAAAATCCTCGAGCTTACAACAAATACCGGAAGCGATACCGAGCATAAAATCAAGTTTACAGAGAAGCTACTCGGAGACGGAAGCTCATGCGCATATCAAGTCCGCCATACATCGTAGCACAACCGACAGCGATTTGACCGGTGATTTCAGTAAAACTTGTATATTACCGCTTGCCGAAGGACACCACGAGGATCTTAAATCGATAACCCCGGAGACTCTCGGAGCCTTGATAAAGGGTCATTTCAAAGACACCATTGATTCTTACACCATCATCGATTGTCGTTATCCCTACGAATACGAAGGTGGCCATATCGAGGGTGCTCTCAATCTTTACAGCAAAGATCTTATCGAGCAAATCCTGCTAAACCCAAGAACAAAAACTCCGGAAATAGAGCCATCGTCCAATAAGCGCAGCATCCTGGTATTTCACTGTGAATTCTCGTGGGAACGTGGACCAAATTTATCACGTTTTTTGCGCAATATCGACAGACAACGCAACAAAGAGCATTATCCAGCGTTGCATTATCCTGAGGTGTATCTCTTGCACGGTGGCTACGAGGAATTCTATCGTACGCAAAAGACGCTTTGTTCTCCACAAGGCTACAGGCCGATGAAACATCCCGACCACGAGGCCGACTTGCGACAATTCCGCAACAAGAGTAAAAGCTGGCAGGGCGAAAAATCACGACTGAATGGCCTCACTGCAAGAGCGAATCTTAAGAGGCTCGGATTCTGAGCTAAAGCTTCACCGTTTGCGATTAAAAACAAAAGAAAAACTCAGAAACAAAAAAAAAGAAAAGTCAAAGCATTTATACATAATAATTTATCGAGAATCGTGGCTTATTCGATTGCGATAACGCCGAAGAAGTATAATTTAGAAAAAGAAAACAAAACTATTATTTTGTATGCCAAATGGCCCGAGCGGCAAGTTCTTCGTTTTCATAATCAAGAAAACGAGCCTTCTGCTTCGAAATACTAAAGAGTGCAAAGCCGGTGAAACGATTTACCGAAGAAGTCGAAATTTGTTGTTTTTTTTTTGTTTTATTTTTTTTTTCATTTCAAATATATATTTAGATTTTTGTTCAATTTTTGTTCGACATCTTCGAAACGTCGATGAACCGACAATCTCGTCGGGTTCCCATTTTCGGGGCTCCCCTAATTTACATCTACTGGCACGCCAGACTCAAGGGGACTTCGGGAGAACTCGTCGAGTTGTCTTGTAAATAAATGTAGTCAGCTCTCGGAATCGAGGTATACATGTTTAAGTAATCTATACCAATTTTCTAGTACAAGGAAACTAAAAGCGCTTATTGACGACGACGACAACGACGACAGTAAAAAGTAATTGTAAATTAACGTGGAGAAAAAAAAGGAAAGAAAACAGAGAAAAAAAGAAAAAATGCTATTGTTCAGCTTGCCGTGGTGTGTCCCGCGATAAATGTAAATTAAATTCAAAGCCTGTAAATATACGTTCAATGGGATAGTGAGAGATGAAGAGGAGGTGGAGGTATTATGATACATATGTATATGTATTGACATAGTAATTATATACATGTACGTATGGGGGTGGCCTTACCGCATCGAGAGACGAAAAAATAGTCGATAATGCAATAGCCCGTGCCCAGGGAAAAGCAACGGGCAAGGGCCTTTTTTGGGACCGCCATAAAAGATGTTTTAATGTGTCACAAATAATGATATAATGCTTAATGTTATCTCGGGCGGGCATCCCACTTGTACAGACACGATACTAGGATATATTTCACGGCGGCTCCTAAAAATCCTTTCGAGGAATAAATATTCTCAACGTTGATTTCTTCACGCTTGTAATCACGACATAGAAAATAATGAATTCAACTAAAGAAATCTGAAACGATCTTTATGGCATAATGTTTACATGTTGAGAACAAGAACACACATGATTAACGTTATTTCGTCGTTGAAGGCGCACACGATTCTATCACGCAAGACTATGCGATTGTAATATCGATTTCCTCAATAATCCTCCGATGTACAAAGAAAATTAACAAAACGAAACGAAAGATTTAATGAGAATGAAATTCAAGCACTCTCTCTCTTGACGGCACGTGTCTCGTACGATAGGATAATTGCAGAAGAAATGATACAAATTAATATGTGTATTGAAGCGAGAGATAGTCGGATGTCCACTTACAAATGTGCAAAGTTCATAAATGTTATATTGTAAAAATTATTCCATGTTATATTCATCTTAATGTATAATATAATATGTCACAAAACGAAAACTATAAATCATGCCTTTTTCTTCGAACAATCCCTGATGCCCTCACATATTTTTATCATCACGTACGAGGCGAACGGCTTCGGTTTTTATTTTTAATTTTTCGAAAGATAACAAGACTACTTTGCATTTTTCATCAACGAACGGAATCTCTAGATTTTCATTTGTCATGGATCAACGTTGCAATCGTTTTTTACGATGATTCAGCGTTTTGTTATACTTTGAATAGAAAAATGCAGCGTTGCGACAGTCGACGTTTCCCAAGACGAAAAAATCCTTTCATCCTTCCTTCATAAATTATTTCGATAATTACATTGAAAAAAAAATTTCAGGCACGTTATTTCTGTAAATGCTTGATTAATAGTCGTTTATTAGTTTTCTGATTATAAAGATTGAATTTGATGACGTAAAGTAGCTGGACATATTCAAAACTGCCGGGTTAAATTATTCACTGTTGGGGTAGGTCAGGTCCTCAAAAAATTCTCCAGGTCGGCACAGTGAGGCAGGAATATTCGAGTGTAAGCCGTCCCCACGGGCTGTCCCTCAACAATTCCGGGATTTTTCATGTATTACTGCCACGAAAGTAGTCAACATCAACAGCTTACAGCAGAAAACGTAAATTTCTAACGATCACGACAAACATAACCTCCAGGTTGTGCAATAATAAGAGGCGTAAATCCACAAGTCACTATGAATTGAATTGTTGGCAGTCTAGTAACCCGGCGTCCACTCATTGCTGCTTGTTACCAGTCGAAAGTTAATCGGCGAATCGTGCAGTGCACAAGTATCGCAAAAAAATTGTTCGCATCCGTACGTGAATATCATCATGTCATTCCTTTGTCTTGGCGCAAGTAATTAAGTGCATTAAAAAATTGACTGTAGTGAAAATATCGTAGCATCGGGGTAATTGAGCCTAGCGACCGACGTACATTGTTTCTCGTGCTGATTGGCCAGTCGTGAATAAAAATTAATCAAGGCAGACGTAACCACAAGCAGAATATAATACCGGTTCTGATAACAACGTAACAACCTCAACTTGAAAAAGAGCCTTGACAACCTCTTGTTACTCTATGATTCGCAATTTACCGTGCTTTCGAGTAAAATTTTTTTTTTTGCTTTCCGACTACGCCAGCGTTTTATAAGTATCGCAAAGTTCGATCCACCATTTTATTAATGATCTAGACTCGCGGAGCAACTGTGCGTTTTTTGAAAAAAGTTTTCACAATATCTCGATAAGAACAGCATTTTGGAAGATGGTCCAGGTTCACGTATTATTTTTCTGTACCATTGCAGCAGCTGTGGTGGCTTCTAGATCTTTCGTTAAAGCCGGAACTCGACTTTTATCAACAATGACCGAGGCACTCAAAACTCATGGCGTTGTTCCTGATGTCATCGATAATCTGCCCAAAGATGTACTCGGCGTCACATATCCTGGCGATCTTTCCGTGGCAATTGGCAAAGAATTTACCCCCACGCAAGTCAAGGATAAACCTTCTGTAAAGTGGGTCGCCGATTCATCTGCTTTCTACACTCTTTGTATGACTGGTGAGATCAACTTTACATATTATTTCATTAATACGTAATTTTTACCTTTTTACTTTTCATTTCTCGTTAGTTTCAATCTGTCATAATTATTAATGAGAAATATCTTTTGTATCCAAACTTTGTTGTCCATTATTTTCAACATGATTGAAAATGAATTATTGATAAATTTGATTGAAGAAAATCAATCAAAAGATTATCATTTTACCCAACAAAAAGTGAAATAAAATAAAATGAAATTTCATTAAAATTAAAACACAATTTATCTTTTTACTTTTTATTTCTTGTTCATTCAAATATGTCATAATTATTAATCAGAAATATTTTCTTTATCTAAACTTTTTGTCTATTATTTTCAACACAATTTTTAAAAAATGATTGTATAAAATTGAATTGAATAAATTCAAAGAAAAGATTATCATTTTACTCAATATCCATAAGAAAATCAATCAAAAGATTATAATTCTACCCAATAAAACTAAAGTAAAGTAGAATAAAGTGAAATTTCATTGAAATTAAAACACAACGTATCTTTTTACTTTCCATTCCTTGTTCATTCAAATCTGTCATAATTATTAATCAGAAATACATTTTCTTAATCCAAACTTTTTGTCTATTATTTTCAACACGATTTAAAATAAATTATTGAAAAAAATTGAATAAAATAAATTTAATGAAAAGATTATCATTTTACTCAATAAAAATAAAATGAAATTTCATTTAAATTTAAACTTTCAGTACAAACTCATTACTTTCATTAAACTCTATTAAAACTTTTTCTAAAACTTATTATTTTCAATTTGAAATTTGGTAAAGAAACCAATTCCAAGTTGGTTGCATTTTATCAGTCTTCCGTGCGTCATGCAGTATCAAGAGCACAGAAATAAATATCGATGTCCTGGAGATTGTAGAGCTCGACAAAAAACAAACTGTCGAGTCTTTCCTACAGCTCAATCATTTACATCTATTTACCTTTGGTTAACCTGACAAATTACAGATCCTGATGCTCCGAGTCGTAAAGAGCCGATTTACCGGGAATGGCATCACTGGCTCGTAGGGAACATTCCTGGTAACAAAGTCACTGAAGGAGAAGTTCTTTCCGATTACATCGGTGCGGGTCCACCACCAAATACTGGTCTTCATCGTTACGTCTTCCTGCTATACAAGCAGCCTGGCAAAATAAACTTTGATGAGAAACGCCTGACCAACAGAAGCGACGAAAATCGTGCGAAATTCGCCATCAAAGCATTTGCTGCAAAACACAAACTTGGCGAACCGATTGCTGGCAATATGTTCCAAGCTGCCTATGATGATTACGTTCCCATTCTTTACAAGCAACTCGGAGCGTAAAAAGTTGAAATTTTAACGTACACAAAAATGAGATCTTCCAATTTTTCCAGTTTCGTTTGATTCTAAACCTCCGTTTATTATCCGAACTTTCCCGAAGAAATATTTCAGAAAAATGTATCGATTGGCTTTGGCGTTTGCCAATAAATTTTTTTATCGTTTCATTTTCTTGTGTTATTCCGGTAGCTGCAGAAATTAAGATTCGCTTTCTTCCAAATCCTCGAATCACTCAAATGGAGTTAAGACTTTCCATCTAACGTTTCTTGCTTTCCAAAGGGCTTGGATACCTTTTGTTCCATTCACCAGTGCTAATTTTTTTTCCATCGAAGCCGAACCTACATTCAACCTTGCCAAACATTTTTTTGGGTTCGAATCGCTTATTCATTGACACAGAACCCGAATGAAAATTTGAATCGATTGTCGCATCAACGAGGCGAAAGACTTGGCAAGTAAAAACTGTCGATAAAATAGAGTCCGCAGAGTCTTGTCGGTGCTGCTCTCTCACGGCGGGAATGCAATTTCTGCAAAACGAGTCGAATTCACCGGCTCGTTGAATTTTCATCTTTTTGGTACTGACGACTCTTGCTTTGTGCGCATTCAAATATGAATTTCGATGAGATTTTCAAACTTGACAGAAACTCGTTCGATCTCTTGACTAAAAAAGCCTGGTCAGCTAACGAAACGCACGGGTTTCAGCCCATTGGGCGATGACCTAATTTCTGGAAAGTAGCGATATTTATATTTTTTCTTTTCCATCTGAACAACGTTTAAACGCGTTACGGCATTTTCAAATTGCGCACTGAACGTAAAATTGCCGAGTTTAAAAATTATTAGACACGGTTGTAAAGTTTCGGTTGTTCAGTCGTGTTGAATTTTTTTTTTTTATCATTCGTATTCGTAATTATATTCGTGCATAAATGTCAGCAAAGCCACATTTTTTGATTTTCACCAAAAACTCGGCTACCAAAAAAGCGAATGAATGTTGACAAACATATGTTTCGTTGTTTTGAGCAGAGAACCGGAAGCCCCGAATCGAAAAAGCTGATATTTACCAAGAAAGGCGTAATTTTATGGGGTTTTTTTGGAGATAAAATTTTACAACAACGAAGCTGATCGTAATTTTTTGGAAAAGGCCGCAGGGGTTCCTCGACTTACATGTTTTTGAATAATTCGCTTGATAATTTTCTCGATGCGGCCATTTCATTTTTCAGACCAAAAACAAAGGAGTTTCGAATATGCGATTCAACGACGAGTTTGAAACAGAGCAGGGTACCTGAGATGTAAAATTCATCCTCGTTTCAATGACCCTTTTGCACTTTGTCCATCTACCAGATTCCAAAACCACAAAGCTAGTTGACCTTGTGCGATCGTCCGCTGGGATAAAACGACTGTGATCTCGAACGGGGGAACATATAAAAGTCAATCGGCGCAGCATCGAGTCGTAGTCGTACGCGTGACGTATCCAGGCAAAGATGAAGTGTTTTCTCGCAGGTAAAACATATTCAAACCCATAAAGAAAGAAAAAATACGAATAGCACTATATATAATTACAACGATTTGTTTCTGCAACAATTTTACTCACGATCGATGTATTCATCGACCATAAACGCAGGTATCCTTTTATGTGGCATCGGATTCGTATGTGCTGATGTCCAGTCTGCATTCAAGGAAGCCAAAATTGACAAAGACATCAAAATCACAGCACCGCTCGAAGAAATTGAGGTATTTCGTTTATTTTGTTCCATCGACGAATGAATAAATCATGCAGAAATTAATTAACACAAAATTTGACGAATCCCACGTCTGTTTTCGAATCTACATTTTTTTCATGCGTTATTTTCTCACACCTCCAATCAGGTTAAATATGATGGCAAAGCAGTTGAATTGGGAAACGAATTCGCGCCAACAGCAACTAAAAACATCCCGGAAGTTCATTATAAACACGACGGTGGAGTTCTTTATACCCTCGTACTCACAGGTGAGTTGATTCAAGTGATTAAATCATTTCGTTATCAAATTCCTTCAGTCGTTCTAATACTCCGTTCCTGATTCGTGTTAATTAATTAAATTTTGAATTATCGCGTGACTCGCACGTCATTCATATAAAAATGGCAGTAATTGTACCATTTCATGCCTAGAAATATTCATTCTATTCTTTGTCTTCATCATTACCAACAGTTGCAGCGGCGATGTGTTTTATTAATGTAACTCAGGGACTCCGCTATCGCCAACTTTCACCGCTTACAAAACCTGTTTTCAATTCCATAGCCGAACACACGTTGCTTGCAAGAAAAACCGTTGTTCCAACTAGAGAATATCTTGCCTTTTCTTACAGACGACAATCTCACTTTTTCTTTATCCTGCAATTCAATAATAATTAAATAATAGAGAAAAAAATATTACGTCTCCTTTTTTCTCCATTATTTTTTGTTTGTTCGTACTAAAGGCGTTCCCGGGTGTACCTATCAGTGCTATTTTTTTAAGGTTTTTGTTCCGACGTTTCTACTGAAGTTCTCGTCGCGATTTTTCGCATACACGTAGAAACAAGTTCATGAATTGGTGATTGACGAGATATCTGATAATAAATCAATTGGTTGACCGTATTTTGCTGAAAAGGGCGATATTTTGTTGAACATCGTCAACTTGACTTTTGGTCATTTCTGGAGTTATTTAGCTGACAGTTTCTCTACTGTAATTGTAATCATTGCGATCTTGACCTTCTATTGGGTTGACCGTCTCTAGAGAAACTCAAATACGTCGTGAGAATGACAATTTTTTGTTGTTGAAGTATCAAAAATATTCGGGTGACCGTATTCAATAAAGTTTCAATATTTCTCAACAAATTGAGGTTCGCAATACATCCCTGTAGAAAGATTTGCATGGAATTTCGTACCTGGAGATTTTTCGAGTCGCTGAATTATAATCGAAACTCAAAAATTGTGAATATCAATGTCGTTGTTTTGATAGGACATTGTGTTCCAGGGCGTAGCGATTAAATAATCGATGGATGTCAAAATTATCTATGACAACAAATAATAAACAGTACCGTGAATCTTGTTGAGTGAATTTTAAAAATAGATTCGTTCGAGTCACAACATTTCAATGGCTTGAATATATAAGGCTCAAATAGAAAGTGTGATTCCAAGACTCGCAAATCACTTTCTCGATTCAATAGTCAACAGTATTTAACTTTCTCCCAAACTCATGAATTTAAATCGAGTACGTTTTTCATGGACTTGTCATTTTTCGTTGAAACTACAATGAAGACTAAATTCTTCTGTTTCAAATAACGGATCCGAGTCCGTAATTTTCTTCAAAAGAAATTCACCCTCTGCACCACCTTCTTCATGAAATTAATTGTTCGTTAATCCAAATCTCAATGTAAAAGCGACTCAAAGACTCAAAATGATTGGAAATCTTCCCAGATCCCGACGTGCCGATAAAATCATACAATCGCGAATGGAAACACTGGTTAGTCGGCAATATTCCTGAGGACAAAGTCGCCAAGGGTGAAGTACTCGCGGAGTATGTTGGTCCGGCACCACCGAACGGCACTGGCACCCACCGATACATTTTCCTTCTCTACAAACAGAATCAGGGTGCCATTACATTCACCGAGCGGCGTCTCAGTACGAGGTGAGTCATAATACATTTGTTTATTAACTTTTCAATTCTTCATAGCGTGCGCTGACCAAGTAAAAAAATAACTCTTTTTGTTCTAGTTTTCTCCATGAATTACAATAATGTGCGTGTGTTTTTATTTTTCAATTTTCAGAGATAAAGCAAGGAACAGATTTTCCATCAGGCAGTTCGCCCAGAAGTACGATCTCGAGGGCCCAATCGCCGGAAACTTTTTCACAGCTAAATACGACGATTACGTACCAGTAATACACAAGCAAATTGGCTTGTAATGGGGTCGTTGGAAAACTTTCTATTAAAATTATCCAGTAATTATTAAGCGCAAAATGTTAAGATTTTCCAACAGATTTTTTTAAAATTGTTCTCGCGTTGTTCTTTAGTGTTTTTTTCATGAAAGGTTAGTCGTCACGAGAAATGAAATACACGTTTATTCAATTTGTTCAAGGAACATTCATTTTATTTCGATACAAAACACTTATTTCGTTATTGGAATCGAATACCACAGTTAAGAGATTGCAGTTGCTCTTTACGCGCAAACGATTCACGCATTTCCCTGGGCGTTTTCTCTCTCTCTCTCTCTCACGCACTCTTTCTCGCTCTCGTCATATTTCCAACGTTCAGCCGTGATGCATATACATACACAACAAGCCTTTGGTGAATCCCTGTTATTGTTTTTCTCTCTCGATCGCTCGATGTTTTCGGTTTTAGTGAACCGTTGATTTTTTTTCGACAGAAGTCCGCCGCGTATTTTCAAAAACATAAAAATTGCAATCGAAAGTCTCCCTGCTGATTCCCATCTATATTTTTCATTTCGAATACAATTTCGAAATCTTAAACTTTTCCCCTCAACAACAAAATGAAAAATTAAGAAAAAACCGACAGGAATATACCCTAATTCCTCGCATGATTGTACCTTTTTTACATTCGAATCTGGGTCTTTTTTTAATTCGTTAATTAGCAGTAGACCGAAAAAACTCAATGCTTGATTTATCTTTTCCTTTTTTGCATGATGCACTTGTTTCCTTAATACGACAGTCGAGCACTTAAATACTTTTATGAGAATAAATCAATCGATTGACTAATGGTTTGTTGTAACCGTAGCAGATAAATTGACGAACGAAGGGAACAATGAATATTCATGTGTCATGCCACATGAAAAAATCGAGAAATTTCATGGGAAATCTCGAAAATGTGGTTTTAGACACAAAACTGATGGAATTTTTCAACGGAATTCAGCGTCGAGATGAGATTAATCTCGAACCACAATAATATGGAAATTTGGATTCGTTCGTCAATTTATTTAAAACGCTTTCCAAAAGAGCAAACGATATTACGAAATTTGGGACGGCCATAATCTTTAAGCGTGACAAAAAAATGATTGATGCTTTATTTTGAAGAGATCGCGTATCACGAGTGCTCGGACGATTAGATACCATTTTTTTGTCACCTCGATAATTCGTTTAACATTATACAGTATTATTATATTAGTATGTGCGCGTTGTTCTTTTTCGATCAAGCATTCGTTTTTCATGTATGATTTCGTGTTGAACCGTTCGAACGACACTCATGGAGCAAAACATAGAAATGGAGGAGGCATCGCTTTTACCGCAAGGCGAGAATCGACAAACAAAATTCATTTTAATGGGAACAAAAAAACTCCCATTGGGAGGTCGGAGCTTAAATCACGTTCGATTATATTTTTTGTCGTAGTAAAACCTAAAATTTATGCCTAAATTATAATTATTTATCGGTAGTTCTACAATTCGAAAGAATCTTGGAAATAAGATCATCGAATTGTCTCGTGCTAGACTCGACGGTCATCGATTCCCCGATCGTGAAAAAAATGTTTATTTTTGTTGTTGTTGTTGTTGTTTTCGTGACCCTTAAAAACGTCGTTATGTTGAGCATATTCATAAAACTATGAGTTATGATTAGTCCTCAGGAGATCAGAGTCCGATCTCGTTTTTTTTTCTTCCTTTTCACCATAACACTTTGAGAAGTTGCAACGATCAATTCGTAACTCGTAACACGCTCGTGTGCGTCCTTGGCTTATCGAGACCAATAAACGAAAACACATTTTCACAAAATGTTTCTTCCTTTGTTAACTTCGTTACGGCGCTCTGCATTAGTCTATACGAATATAATAATTACGATAATTAAATAACAAATGAGTCTCGTTGAACCTTTGGTTCTTAGCAGCAGTCACAGAATCGCCCAGCGACTCGTTGAAAGGATTTATCGTTTTCCTTGTACGCGATTTAGTTGCTCTCATTCGTTGTTTATAACGAATGCGGGCGTTTCGTTACGATCTATTTTTTCGTTCCTTTTCAGATATACAACTTAGGCTCAGCTCTCAACTACTTGCGTACAATTCTTTTCCCCATTTTTTTTCCAAAAATCCCCGGAAAATTAACGTTAGCAAATAATGCACCAACGAGATATATTTTATAATACGATTATTACGCCTCTTTTCAGGCATTTTTTCCTCGGCGCAATCCAAGCTAACTAACTTCTCTAATATATAATTCTAAATAGTCTTTCGTTTATAATCATTATCATACGAATTATCACGAGATCTGTCACAGTTTCTATCTATTTTTTTTTTCACTCTCTGTCTCTCGTTCTCTTATTTCCCGTACCTCTCACTTTCTGTCTCTCTCTCTCTCTCCCTCTCTCTCTCTCTCTCTCTGATTCCTTTTCGGAAGAGGAATTTGGTTTCCAGATTTGATATTGTTAATGTTTAATTTTTAAGGCAACGCAAAGTCAGGATTAATCGTGATGTTGGCGCATAGCTCGTGATCGCGAATGTCGCCCCAGCCGCCGTTGCCTTTTCGGAGTTTCGTTTTTTTTGCTATTCCGGCGATGGTCAGCGTCAATTGTGTTGGAAATAGATGAGGTCGTGCGGTTTTTAATACGTTTTGCACTTTGGCGATAACAGCAGTTGATTCACAATTATTTTTCTTATGATGTACACCGCTGGAAAAAAAAGGGAAAAAAATTATCTCAGATGTTGAAATTGAACTTCAAAGAGAATAATTTTCTATATTCCACTATGGACAATCTCGTCGCCCAAATATTTCAATATCGCGGCAATGAATGTCATTGAAGTTTTGGGAAATGCGTGTTTACCATTCTCCAATGTGAAAAACTCTCGGTGCTCTCATCATCATCGTAACGAGACCGGAATCGAGACGAGGTGCAGCGCCCGCACCTTTGCTCGGTGGAAGACAAGTTTGGGCTACATGCTGGAGACTCCAGTCCCAGTTGTAATCGTCGTATGAGCAAAATTGCGATGCACATTTTCTCAATTTGTTCCACGTAACACGATTAAAAGCCATGCCCATGTTGTGTTTGCTCGATATCCATGGGATTACTTCAGCCTGTGAATGCAATAAAAGTCGTTGAAATGTTAATTAAAAAAAAAAAGAGAAAAAAAAACAAATAGAAATAAGCTCGACATGCGTCCAGACTATACAGAGTTTTTCAAAGTTTTTGGTCATGCATCAAAATTTAAGTTTCGGCTCAAATATCCAAATATCGACTCTAAAGATTTTTTCCATCTAACCCGATGCGTTATTACGTGGTAGAGACAAAAAAGTTTAAAATTTTTTATTTCGAACTGAAATTCATGAGTATGACCAATCTCGGCGAAGTACTTTCTATTTTTGTATAAACGATTAGAAATGTTGACGTGTGAAGAGCAATGGCCAATACGGGAATGGTCGTACATGGGAGATGAATTATAGGTCCACAACCTGCTAAATGTTGAAATAAACAAGACTCTTCGTCAATGGATCAACTAAAATATGTTTCTGAATTTTTCTACTCATGCAGGATAACAACGTAACAAATTAAAAGTTCAACGAAGAGCACTGCTTATTCCACAACTTGCTAAGGATCGATTTCTAATTCATAAGGCGAATGAAAAATTTCAGATGATAGTTTCGTCAGTGAGAATACATGTTGACAAAAATCCTTTCCTTTTCGTTCATCCATAGAATAATAAAACGTGCCAAGAGAGCATGCTGAAATGACACTGTACTCTGATACGATTCCAGCGAAAGAAAAATTGCATAAGGATGGAAAATGAGCAGCGATGAGATATAGATGCAATATTGAACAGATTGAGGTCACTTTATCAACCAACTACGAGGAGACTCCACTTGGACTCGTTGCACTTCCGTTGGGACTCTCGTTTCCGGGATGCATTACCAAAATTAAATTGGGCAAATTCTTGCGAGGAAATAACAGCCAAAACAGCATATTTTCGTAATACGATAGATGAGGTAAGACACAATACTCTAATTTTTCAACTCCAACGTTATTTTTAATTTACAGAGTTTGGAAATATCCTCCCAAATGGAATAATCATTTTGTCCGCATTAGTCCTAGTTCTTTTTGTTCAGATCACTTCCGCCGCCTTTAATCTCGGAAATAAAAATCCCGAAGCAAATTTTAAACGCGTTCGAGATCATTTACTGTACGACGTAAAATTATGTTTTTCAAATTCGAAACACTGCAACCAATGTTAATTAATTTGGGTATCGAAGGTAATAACGGAATTGACGAAACAAATAAAGGCCCAATTCGTATTGCAACGTGTCATGCTATTCTCGTAAAAAATCAATAACGATCAATTTTTGAAAATTAAAACTGATAAATGAACGATGCCATATTTTAATCAACATTTTAAAAGTTCAATCCCTATTTTTTGACGTTCCACCGCTTAATTTTATCCTTGCACGATTTTCAAAAAATTTACGACTGTCTTTCTAAAATGGTCGAGTAATAAAAAATCAACGTGTTGGATTCGTTGAGAATCTTTTGAGGAACAAAATGAACCGTGTCACATTTAAATTGCTTGTAAATGACGAATTGAACTCCTATGAATGTCTCGATGTGACATCGTCAACTTGTTCATTTATCAGTTCAAGGCTCTATGAACCTGACGTTATTAATAGTTTTCTAGTTTGATAAGACTTGCAGTTGTACGAAAATTAACGATCAATTGATTCAATTTTCATATCAAACTTCGCGTTCCACTGTTGCAAAAATTTATCGCCTATTTGCGACGAGTGTGAAAGAGGAAATTAATTTTTAAGGTACGGACTAAAACGGACAGAATTTAGATTCGGTATGAGAAGCTCTGCAGTTGGAATATTTCGTTCCGGGGAGAAAAAATAACAAAAAATATCGAGTTTTGATACTTTATGATGGGAAAATACTTGAGAGGAAGATAAATATCGGCTAATTAATAAGGCTCATGGTAATATTTCTTCCTCGTTCTTTTAGACCTTCTGATAGTGACTGTAGAGGCTTGGTAAAAGTTGAAAAGCCCATGAAGGCGATGCTTGAACAGACTGGGTGTTCTGGTAAGTCGAAGAGCTACCCTGTTGGGTTGATCCATCGTGCCTGGTCAGACCTCGTAAGAGTTCCTTTTGCAGAGCACCGTTGACCCCGAGATACTGCTCGAAGTGATAAGTGCGTGAAAAATCGTGTCGATGATTCTTATCGTTAATTTTATTAATATTACGTTTTTTTTTTAAACTCAATCAGTAAATGAGTGACGACGATGACGTATGCGATATTCCAAATGCTGTGTTGCGTTTATATGATTTTTGCCGCAGACTGTGTGGAGAATGGCTATGATTAAGGAGATACAAAATGAGGATTCAAGAGATTCGTCGTGTGCTATTTCCTTGTGCGCAAAATCTCAGGACAGCGTGAGACACATGAAAAAAGCCCGAAAGCTCTGCCTTCTCTCTCGCGAGAGAAAAACAGAGAGAGAGAGAGAGAGGCAGAGCTGGACTAATTTTATTCGTTCGCTCCGTCAGGCCGTTTGTATAGAACGCCTCGGAACAAGTTCATGCTGCATATTTTATACGTCGTATCAAACTTTATAACTCGTTATGATCGTTTTCCTTAGTCTTTAGGATTTTAAACAAAAGAATGTTCCAGTTTTATAGTTTTATGAGCTGCAGCGTTTATCTTGCAATTTTCGGACTAAAATTGTGTGATATCCAATTCAGATACAGATTCTGAAATTTCCTCACCTTCCTAGTATCGGAGTAGTAATTGTACGTTTTAAGATACGTCCCAAGAGACAAGACATTGCACCGTTCGCAGCTGTGCTTCGCTGTACGTTCCATGAGCCTTAGCACGTGGAGAAAATCCTCAGCCACGTAGTGATCCTCTTCGAGAAAAAGCACCATACCCGTATGATTCCGCGTCACCATCAATTGGTCGAATACGCGATTTGCTTTCCACCACCAATGATGCTTCGGCTGAGTGAATTTTGCTTCTCTGTAGTGTCCATAAAGATCGGGATGCTGGGCATTGGTGCACTTCAGATTAGCAGCTCTGTTGACGAGTGAGAATCAACAATCAGTAAGAAAAAAAAAAAGTTCGATTCTTTATTTTTCGAATCGTACGTTCGTACTCACTGTTGTTTGTCAATGTTACGCGGACAATCGTTCGGATCCTCGCCAGGAAAGGTGTAAGGATGTGTCTGTATACTGTGCGGATAAAATATTTGCATAACCCGACAAAAGTCGACGCTCTGAACAAGATCATTGATGTCAGGATGCCAAATGTCGTGACTGAATATGAGCAAAGCCTGCTCGATCCCTCTCGCCTGTGCCAACGATACGATCACATGTCTAAGATAAGTGAGTCTCGAGTGAACTTGCACGACGATCACCGGTGCATCTGACGACAAAGGACCGAATGCATCATCGTTATAGACCCTTTGCTCCGAATTGAGGCGGCTGATGTTTTTCCTTATTTCACTTATTTCAAGCTCCGATAAGGTGCCAGAAGTGCCGTTTGTAGCGATTGAAGAATTTCTTCTTTCTTTCAGGAATCTGCATGACAGATCAAAACTTATTCGCAAATTCTTCGCGTGCATCGGATTAAATCGTAAAATATCGAAGAAAAAATACAAAATCCATTGAAACAAATCGAAGTTAGCAAATTAGATTGATGTTGGTTCCAAGGTCGATATAAAATCGTGATTCGAAGATCAAGTTACCGGTGAAGTTCCTGAGGCACGAGCGCAAAGAGAGACTCATTCGCTGACGATTGACTGGGCGAGTTTCTTCCAGTGAGACTTATAACGTGAAGTTGAAGCCAGAGGAAGGTCGCGAGGAAAACGAGGACAAGGGTACGCATCAGAGTTCCACGACCCGACCTCACTCCCGCGACAACGGTAACACCTGAAAAAATTATACGCTATTCAATGCATATTCAATATTCGGTCCTTTTTTTACGCTTCTCGATTGTTTTTTTTTCTATGGCGCTGGTATTGTGTTTATTTTAGATGCGAATTATTAATTAATAATCCACGCAAAAGTATAACAAGCGCATATGAGAATTTTTGCCTGCGGCGAAAAACATATTTTGTTTCCTGGACACGTATCGCCTCTCCAAATTAGCGAAGCTCATCACGAATGTTGCGGAATAATTGGGTCGAGCCATTAGCGAGATTGATGCTCACGTGCGACGGTCTATATCGCTCGGATTTGCACTCCGGATTTCGTTAACGAATATTTTTTAAAAAATGCAATGTGAGAATTGTGTTAAATGTACGAATTTGAAATTTCAGCGTTCGCTAGATTCAGCAAGTTTTTCCTTACCGTGAAGTATTTTGGTACTTGATGCAAAAAGCTATTGATAATAATAGTACACGGAACTTTAATCAGCGCCATCTACAAAGCGTCTTGATGAAAAATTTTAATCAACGTTTGCTCAAAATTATTTCCATTTTCAAATAACCATATCGGGTTTTGCAACAAAATAGAATAGCATTAAACTATGAGACAGAGAGAAAGAGAGAGAGAGAGAGAAGGAGAGAGAGAGCTCTTACTGGAAACGAGCCAATTGCTTGAGCGAAATGCACGCATTATTCAAAAAATTGTTTGGCAGTATAACTCATTCCTACAAAATGTGCAAATTTCTAGACATAGTGTAAAAAAAATGTGACGTACCTTTGAAAAAACAAAATAGACTGGCTCGTGTACGTAGCCTGAGAATTTCAATGCATTCGGTTCGACATGACAATTGTTTAAAAATAAATTGCAAAGATCGGAGATCCATTGAATGATTTTTCAACGCACATGAAAAATTGAGTGTGCGATGAAACAAGAGAAGATTGAATGTGGAAAAAGTTTTCACAAAGTGACGGGTCAGCTGAATAGAAAATGTCGAGACTCATCGTTCAAACTTTCCAGAGCATGGAAAAGCTCATTGGGTCATTGTGTACACATTTACATACAGTGATATCCATGGATTTACGTAAGAGTGGGTTTGCATACTTGAAGTGGAGCGAATGGACAGAGTGAACTATAAAAATAACAAGAACAAGCGGAGAGGATGAAAAAAAAACGGCCAAAGACTCAAGAGAAAGAAACAGAGGAAATTTTGGTGTAGAAAGCTTCGACAACATCTAATGCATGTACTTAGTGGATACCGTTGTACGAGTACGCCAGTTTGTCGATGCAGGAAAATGCATCTTCGCTCAACTTATAAAGTTATTTCGAGTTGTGACGAGAAGAGGTCGCGAAAATGACGAGGAGAATGAGGAGGCAGAGGAAAAGGACAAAAAAAACTCCGACACTCACGGTAAAGTGGAAGACATGCAGAACTGCATGTACAAAACTACGTATGGGAAGTTTCGAGACAAGAGGAGTCTTGATAAAAAACAAAAAAAAACGTTGTTAATGGTTCGCGCTCGCATGGGCATAAAGTATTCTGTCAGGTGGGATATGCATTACAACTGCAAAATGATAATCTTAATATTTCGTTCTGTACGACTCGCTATGGTGTTTTCATTTTTATGAAAAGAATTTTTATGACTTTTTATGAATTTTTATGACTTCGGTTTTGATTTCTTTGAAATTTTATTAGGACGACGCAAATTATACCGGAAAGATATTTCCTATGCCAAAAATAGGCGCAGTGAAACAACTTCTCGAATATTTGCTCCAACCACTTGAATTATTTTTTTCAACCATGAGAGTTAATTATATTTTTTTTCACGGTTCGTCTCAATACTGCAGTTTTATTATTCATTCATTTACTAATTTGTTTGCCTTAAAATGCTTAGTACTCATGGTGGATGCAAAAAAAAAAACATTGAAAAGAATTTTCTATTCCGCATAGAATGACCTGGTAAACGTGGATGCACGTTTTTTTGTCTATAGCGAACACTTGGCTATATATCGCCACACACGGAAATTCGTATGCGACGAATATCGCGTTTCTATGCAGTTATGCCTATAGTAAAAAATGGAAACAGGAAAGCTTCCAAGCAAAGGAAATGAGATGGAGTTTTCTTTATATGGGAGGAACGAGAACTGCAAAGAAATGGAAACTCTTAAGATATGAATGACGAGATGCTGAAAAAAATATTTCTCGGAAAATGTGCACATTGCATGTTAGACGTTCGGCTGGACCAAAGTAGTGCTGCTATTTCTGAATTTGTCGCATTTGTCGCGATTTTCGAAATTCTGCAAATTAAAACATTATGCGACCTTCTCGAATTGTGAATATACATTTTTTGAAAAAACTCCATGATAATTGCAGCTGTAATTGCGCTGCAGCAGAATACATGCTCTTGACTCAAAACAAAAACAAAAATCGAGCATGAACAGGCATTTGAAATAATTGCTGAATTACTTTTTCACGACTGCTCCTTCAATTTTCAGCTGAATGGCAAAGCTTATTTAAAGACGTTCATTATTTCAATCGACTTATCAATGCTAGATGTTAATGAGAGCACTCAACCAGAAATATGGGCTATAAAAAAAACCTGTACATACTAAAATACTGAATGACTATCGTTATGAGAGTTTTGTGAGTGGCACGTCACTCTGTTGCCGCACTGAACGATTCATTGAAATTCTATTTAACGGAGAACCGAGGCAAAATGAGAACCCGACGAAATTTTGTGAGACTTTTTGTTCGGGTCGCTTTAGTATAATTTCCGATGAAAAGAACTTTTGAACCTGGAATAAATGTTCCAAATTTTAGAGATCCGTTAATTTAGTCTATTGACGTTTCTCCAATTTCCGAATGCGTTTATCACAGAGAACATTTGAACACATCTCCCACAACGAGCAATAGTTTTCTACGCTGTTTTTTTTCGTACCCTGAAATGTAGACAAGCGTGTGACGAAGTTAGAGTAGTTCAAGGCTTTCGACAGTTTCGCTTCGAATAAAGAGAGTAAAAAGTATGTGTGATGTATATTCAGTGTGTGTAACGTCGTCATTTTTGAAGTGCTCAAGTTTGTCCTATTCATCATTCCTATTTCGTTATTACTTTTTACATTCCTTATAAGATTAATATATTCTACAAGTCCCTATATAGACTATGCATTGCAACTACATTAATTAGTATCAGGTATCGACAATAATTGAGATTAATGAAAATATTTACATATAATGAAATAGAAATAACTCTGACTTCGGGAAAGAAGTTTTTCTCAGTAAGGAGACGAAAAATATGATCACAAAAAAAATCGTGTTTCTATGAGAAAAAATTTGTTTTTAAAAACAGATTTTTTGTTTCCAATTTTTTTTACTTTTTTTACTCCTGATCTTACGAGAGTAGTGACCCACGATGACGGTTCTACTGCTTTTTGTTATTGTTATCTACATGTTGCCAAGGCGTCTAAGACGTGACTAAAATGATCGCTGACAAGCTTGATTTTTTCTTCATTTTCTTCTACGAATGATAAGCTACTAATTGCAATGAGCAGAGGCTGGTGGTTTTTTTTTCATGTTATGTATCATTATCGTGGAGCAGGAGGATTTTTACCTCGGGAGCAGCCAGACTTTTTTCTCGTATACACGGAAGGAACAGAGTACGGCTTAACGAGTCCACGTTCCAAGTCCGACGCGCTCAGTTTTCCTAAAAAAAGAATGTTGAGCAAACGGTTGAAGAGTGTGTTCTTCAACCGACTGTGCTCTCCATCTATCTATCTGACGGTTCATGAATGACTGATGGAGGTGAATGGACGCCTGTTGATTGATTCGAATTTTTTCATTTTTTTTTTTTTTACGGATTCCTCGTACATTTTAATTTCATTTTCAATTCAACTAAAAATGTATTCTACCTGAATAATGTATCAAATTATTAAAAAGCAAGTATTGAAAAGGTTTGCTTTTATGGGATTGGTACGAATTCACGTTGGTGACATTTGTCAGTCAATTTCGTAATTATAAATTATTCATTTATGTCGATGTCAATGTTTGAAGTGAGTGTGATTAATGTTCCAAGTTTCAAGTGTCTAAATAAAGCTTTGAAACTCACCTCTCATAGTGGCATCCTTAGATGGTGATTCTGAAACAATATCAAATATCGAATTGAATTTTTTTCTGACGACAATGAATCACGATGGTTTTGTTAACTAGAAACTCGACTAAATTCGATAGTGTGTGAAATGGTTTTATTTAAAAGTTCAACGGTAGACTAATTGCGCGGTGCTTCGTCGATTCAGCCATAAATCGATACGATTGATGCCCTAATTGCTGAGAAAAAACGTTGCAAAGGCAAAGTTATGAAAAAGCTCCAATACATTGGAAGATTCAGTGTGTCTGTATATGCGCGCAGACGACACAATCGAATGGCTCTTGATGCTCATTAAGACCCATTTTCATCGAAGTCGGTTTCGTTATCCCGCAAACTTTCAGTTTTTCCTTCATTTTTATCTAGAGACTCGGTAGAGACTCGGCGAAAGTCAATAATCTTTTATACCAACATTGACGTTTTAGTTCAGTCGACTATTAACCTTTACGCGCGCTAGTGCCAATTGGCAACCAATAATCAGACTTCTGCAGCGAGAGACCCAAGCTTTGGTTGCGAGTCGGGTCATGGGTCAACCCACGTACTTGTCCAGGCTTTTCCCCCGGGAGGTAGCATAATTTATTCAAAAATTCATTGTCAAGTGAGAAATTGATTACATTCCTCTCTTGTGTCAACTTTTTCCATAATTCCGCTCCATCCACACCCATCAATCAACCCCTACTGCTTATCACTCCGTCATTCGCAATATTTACTCTCTTGATCGTATTGAATTGCCTTTCTTTCTCTGCGATGTCTGACCTGTATCAGCAATGTTGTAGGTGGAAATAATGTGGGAGAAATCGACACAAGGGAACGATGGTTTTCGTGCTGTCCCGTTGACGTATAATGAAAGATTCAGCTTGGCTCGTATTTATCAACATTATATGCAAACAAAGATTCGAATAAATATATTTTCTCGATTTATTCATAAGCGGACTGACAACTATTTATTGTGGCAATAAAACTTGTCATTTCGTTACTGTAAAATTATTTGTGCCTTTTATAAGATTTTTCATTGTTTTACTTGTCAGATTCCGATTCATCCAATTGCGACTCAACGATGCATTAACTGACTTGTCAAACGTGTTGGTGGAAACCTCAAGAGCGCAAGCTGCTGTTGCCGCATTGAGTTCTGACACAGTTTCATGCCTCCGCAAGCTTTGAAGTAAAAGTATCGACTGTGGAGAAGTTGTAAGACTGATGAAAATGGATTTGAAGCTCTGAGTCATTTCTGAAGAAAAAAATCGAGATTGGAATCCTCGTTGACTAATGTTCAACAACAGAGTTGATAGTCTCAAACTACGAAAAATGCGAACACGTCAACTCTTCCAAACAGCTCCGACATTATTATGACGTTTATCTTAATCTTTTTCGTCTCGAATTTTTCACTGCCATTCTTTTTTTTTCTGTATCGCGAGGATATTCGAAGATGAAATCGTTCTCCTGTGAAAAATGTGGGCTCAGCTGCGACCTCATCTCAACGAACGCTATTTGATCTGGTGCCAAAGAGATTAAGAATATAAAAAATGTTCGTATATCGGGAATTCGGGAAGACTTGTCCTCCGCAGTTTGCTTTTTTCTCTCGAATCTATTTGCAGCTGCTATAATTTCCAAGTCAGTTACTAATTCTATATGGTTCCTGGTGATTGCCACGTGCAGGAGTGATGAATTAATCAACAAATGAAAAGCATTGTTACCTTGAGAGAAAGTAGTGCACTGGATGGTCCTCCATTCTCATCCAAACTGAAACCAAAAAAAGGTTCAATTTTAATTTGAACATGTGAATGATGGTTTTGGAGTTTTATAGCGTAAATTGTTTTGAATTTTGGGGAGTAAAATTTATGTCACCAATAACTCGACTGGAACAAAAGGCAAGGAAAAATATGATTTTTGACATTTGCCTCATAACGACTAATCGACCCACGAATAACTTCCTTAAAATCCACATCAATGCACTTCGACAATAAAACATGAAGACGCGTACGACGTCGCGTAATTTGTCGATGTATTCGATCGAATTCAGTGGAATTCCATCGAGACTGAATCGATCGTTCGACGTGTCACCGAAATTTTCGAATAACCAATGAATGGAGTCTTCGCATTTGTACAACTAGCGTCGCAGTTCGACGAAACTCCAACGTCGAGATAATTCGAACCCGGAAACGTCTCTATCAGACAGTATTGGTTTTGTCCTCGCTGCTGCTGGTGTTGTATCTGCATGCATAACACTTATTCGGATATGTGTTCAGCGATAAACGTATCGTTGTTATAACGAAAAAAGGATGAGCCGCCTCTAGGGAGATCAGGAGGAATAGATCGAATTGGTATTTCTATTTTCAACGGTCCACATGACGATCGTGTAATGTTCAATACTCATAATTCGAGTATCAGCAGAAAAGCCTGGGTTTTCATTCTAAAACAAACATCGAATAATTCCGTGAAAAAAAAAAACGAAAAAAAAAAATTTAATCTAAAAAAAAACACGAATTTTCAGTTACTCTTCGGAATTTTCTGAATTTTTTTGTAGTTGCGAGATCATCCGACATTCTGATGAGCAAAAGGAATGTAATAATGATGGTGGGTAACAACAAGGTTGCGTTGACTCAGAATGCGGCATATTATATATTTATCTTTGCCAGGGTGTAGGGACGCTGTGAAAAAAATCAGCAAGTACTCCTCGCAGTCACGCGAATATCTACCACTCCTTGGAAGCACATATATATGTATGTACGGACATTTCCACGTTGTATAAAGTGCCAGACGATAATTTATCACTGACACGAGGATGTTGCACGGTATATATACAAAGGGCGAGGAGAAGGAGAGAGTGAGAAAAAGGAAGAGAGATAAAGCGAGAGGTACTTAACCTTCGGCCTCAACTCGGCTCTAATTACATCGGGAGCGAGCACTTTTTGACCCTTATAGTAGATTTTCGCTTTAGTTATTCTTGCAGTGTGTCCTGCTGGAGGGAAGCCCTCGTTTTATTAAGATTTAAAAGAAGCAAAAGGGATGTCTATAGTAGCGATAAAGTGCTAGAGAAGCAGCTTATTCCTTTCTTCACAGAATTACTTTTCCGTGTTAATTATCAAACTTTCACGTATGCGGCGCGCGCTTCGAAGAAACTGCAACACATTTTCATTCTCGTTGCAAGCGCACAGAGAGGGCGGCAACTTCACTTCGGATGCACCAACCGTGAAAACCGATTGTGCATCTGGTGAGATTCAAGAGATTGCAGAAAAACACTCATTCCATTCGCCACTTGGGAATCAAAGGTGTACCTTTCAGTTGAAGCATATTTGATGTTACACGAATGAGCTAAGCACCCTTCTCCAAGTGTGAGTACGTTTTGTCTGCTGGTATAAACGTTGCTGTACTTGTTTTGCTTCCTCATAGAGGAAGCTATGTGACGGTAAAATTTTTTTTTTTTCAGTTTTCAATGTCAATGTGCTTAAAATGTCCGAAAACGTCGAAAAATCATATCTACAAAAAATGTCCGGATGTGTGTGTGTATGTGTGTGTGTGTGTGTGTATGTTCTGGCACTGTAAAATTCAAATGTTTATAACTCGAGAACGGTTTGAGCTACATGGCTCCCGTTTTGCACAGATGTTAGTCTAGACCAGCTCTTCGTTCACGGACAATTTCGTCAGAACAGCTCAAAAAATACGAACTCTACGGCATTTTGAAATTTTCGAAAAAATGGTGTCGGCACTCTAACTTTCGCAAATTTCGAGATTTATTATCAATTTTTTTTTTATAAATAGAGTATCTTAATAGGAAGGTTGGTATTGAATTTGGGAATAATCGGTTGGACGGTTTAAATTTTATGGGTTTTCGAATTTTTCGAAAATCTTAGTTTTTCGAAAAATATCGAAATCTTGTAAGATATTATGTATAAGTCAGTACTCCCTCTGTACTTTCGAGCAAACTTGTCGGAATTATTGAATTTAAATGCAAATACAAGAACGTAGAAGAATGCTGCAAATTGAAATTTGCAAATGGCTTCCTCAAGTTGCTCAAGATGCACGATGCTCAAAGCTTCCTCTATGAGGAAGCCAATTGCAAATTTCAATTTGCAGCATTTTTTTTTTTAAAGTAAGGTAAAGCTCTCCAGTGAGGGGTCGACCGGCTTTTGCGTATCTTGCCAAAGTACCTGATGAAAGCCGCGTGTGTATGTACACACCGACGTACTTTTTTATATGCTGAGAAGTTACCAACAAACGACTCAACTGACAAATGCTGCAAAATTGGTAACACAATCATGTCAAACGCTTCAAATATTTTCCACGATAATTGTTGGGCAATGGTGACAACAAAATTTCCAACCTCGAGGGTTCAGGCGTTTACAGCAGGAAAAACTTAGTAGAAACTGCATTCAGTCAAGTGCGCGAGTAATCAAAATATAATAAATAAAAATAAGGGAATGCTGATGGAACGGAAAAATGGTCTGCAGTGGGCGGCACGGGGAACTTTAGATAACGAAATTTTTATCCTCGAGGCCAGAACTCCCACGAGCAGGGTGTTAGTGGCTTCCTAATCAAGAACACAGTGTCGCAAACAGTTTTTTCCTCCAGCATTTTTCTCTCCTATCGAATTTCCTACGTATAGGCGTATCAAACCATGTCACGCCAGTTCCCGCCTGATATTCATGCATTTTCAATGTCTGTGTTCATATACAGATACACATATCGTTTAGCCCGACCAGCGAAATGGAGTGACAACTTTTGAGCGTGATGAATGAGTCAGCACTCCCACATCCTTGTCACATTTCGATCGATTTCGATTTTTCCTGGCCTACCCCTCAATGACTACGACTTTCTTATCCCAAAAACCATGCTGTACGCCCATTTTTTTGTTTTCATTTGATAAAATTACGTAACTCTAACGATTTCTTGATTTCTGAGTCACAGAAATCAAGAAATATTTATTGGCCAGTTTTTCTGGTCCTGCTGCACGAAATGCCATAAAGGTGTGGACTACGGTGCGAGCTATCGACATACCAGGTTTAAGGAATCCATACACCTTAATTTGTTTGGGTTGTGCAAAAGTGATGCCACAATGAGAAAAAAGGCTGATTTTTACTACGATACTTGGACACGCTATGGTGGAGCCATAGAGCTCTGGAAAAACTTATTACAGAGCGACCAACTGCAGGAGCATTTTGTAGTATGAATCAGTTTTTTATTCTCAGTGTCTTTTTTTCTCATTACACGTATGTAGCGTCCATAGAGCTATGGTAAAATTTACCGTAGGGAGTCCAACTATTGGTGTGTGGAGTAAAAATTAGTGTCTTTTTTCTCAGTGCACAGTTATTCCTCATTTTCATTCATTATCTTTGGAGCGATCCATCACCTGGATTCCCAATTCTGATAAATATCAAATTTACTTTTGACGCTTCGAAAAATGATAAACGCTGACGGTTGAAGGTCGGTCGGAGTATACTTTAGCATTCTTTTTACCTGCACACGTAGATTTTGACATGTGTCCGTACAATATCGGATTTTACACGCTTGCAGCTCGTCATAGCTATATATGTGTATGTGCGTTGTGAAAACATCGCAAATGCGGCGCTCAATACTTGGCATTGTTCACGGGCGAGGTGTGGATCGATTTAGTTGAATTTCGTGTAATATATCGATCGCTTAGAACGATAAAGGCGTATCGAGATTATGTAAGCTCATAAGGATCGAGGCCTTTTCCGCGCACCATCTAACAAGCCGTGTCAACTGCCGGGTTCGCGGGACTGCAGTCTAAAGAATTTAACATGCGTAGATGACAGTGGGAATATTTCGAAAAAAAAACTCGATCAATGTTCCTTTAATTGGTGGATTTTTCAACTGGATTGTTCAACACACCACGAGCAACGAATTGAGCTTAGAATTGAGGAAACTAACACAACGATGGGTTCGACAATTTTTCTAAAAAACACACTTCAAAGGGGTGAAAAACTTATCAAATTTTATTCCATCATTCATACATTTTAGAGCAACAAGAGATTTGCAATAATATTTTCCATCCTATTCTTTGGACGATCGTCTATCGTGTATCTTAGAATTTTCATTAGGACTTTCTTGTTAGTATTTTTTTTTGTCACAGAAAACAAATCGACTTTTGTCTAGAAAATTGTATTAGAGTTTGTATTAATAATTGCCATATACGACAAGTAGCTCGGCAGGCATGTGGCATTTCATCCATCGAACCAATTACAAGAGCAGAACTTGGCGTTCTCAACATATCCTAATTAAAGTTTGAGGCATTTGTTCGCACATAAATGAGCATAGTAGAGTCACTCAGATCGATATCGAGGTCTCGTAGAATGTACAGTCTGTACTCAATGAATCCTCGAAGTGTGAAGTGGAAATATTTTAACATATACAGTCTGACGCACACAATAGGAAAAGTTTTGTATTCGGTTGTTGGAACAACCGCGTAATTTTATTCTTGGGACCATTGCCATATATTGCACAGCAATACTTAGTTAATCTACGGACTAAAAGATAATTAAATACTTTTATCGTAACGAATGGTAAACTGAGAGGATTTATCGCTACTTGATGAATCTATCAATTGATAAAGCAATGGCAATTTTTCTCTGCATGGCGAGAACAAACGAAATCAAAATAAACGCTGGTGAGCTGTTCAATTTCAGCGTTTTTACTGTCTCGTTTTGTCATCTTGTCACGAGTGTCCTTTATCGCATTCACATGCAGTCTTTCCGAGAACGAATTACTCGTGATGTGTTTGTATCGGATCGATCAGTCTTTTGCCTCCGCGGTAAGCGGACCTGTACCCTGAGCATTTAATTTATGCAACATAGAGCTTCACCGAGGTTATCGCGCTGCTTCCCATTCGGGTCAATCAGTTGGACAAGAGGAAAAAAATCTCATATCACAATGTGTGCTACGTGGTGGAAAAAAAATATTGAAAAACTTTTCACAGTTCGTTAAATTGATGAACGATCGAACGACAGGACCGATCGTCTTCGAGCATGTCTACGACTTTGCAATACCTCGCTTCGAACTTTGGGAAATATGTACAGAAAAAGCAACTATGGAAAGTATTTATTTGCAATGGTTGAAAAAATTATTTCCAGCAAATTATTTCGGCGAAAATGAAAAAGTACTGCGCTCGTGTCTTCCACACAAATCGCGTGTGCCATGAAAATTTTAAAACATTATGCTTCATCGTTCGACGAGGAGTGTCTTTCGAGTAAATTATTTTTGGCACAGAGACGATGATCGCAGGATGGTAACCAGACGTGACACAATATGCTTTGGTGAACCTTTCGCACGTTAACATGGAACGAGACGTATAAATACTTTTGCGTTTTTGAAAAACCCGACATTAAGAGTTTCCTTTTTGCTGCATGTCCACTGCTGCATATGCCTCAATTAAAGAAAAGAAATAGATTCATATCGATAATTCATGCAACTAAAGAAATACTTCAAAGTTCGGAAAGTATTTGTAATTCATACGATGAATTGGTTGGACCAGCAATTGACGATATGATCTCGTTCCGTAGATTATCCTGCAAATCTCTCGCGTCTGACGCACATGGATTTTCCTTCGACCGCAAATACATATTTACAGAGTTCATTATTGTGATTTACCGATTACGAATGCTCAGTCATTAATAGGAAAAGCTCGTTCAATCAGTTGATTAAAATTGTTTATTCAGAAGTCAAGAGCTAGAAGGTTAAGGCCGGGAAGTAGTTATACGCATTAGTCTCAGATTGTCGCGGAAAAGGTCGCGCGCCGGAGTATACAGCCGAGGGAAATTAAACGTTCACCTTGCGCCAGCCAAGTTTCACCACGGCGGCTTCGGCTAAGGCAACTTCTCGAGATCGTACAAAGCATATGAGAGGAAGGGAAAAAACGTTTCGATTATTGTGTGTGTACACGTAACTGCAACGCAAATGCGTAATAATTCTTTCTTAAATGTCTTATTATTCTTTTTGTTATTATCGTTTGATTATATGTGGAATGAATGCCTGAGACGAAGCCTTACAAAGTTGTCGTATTTGTGAGTTGTGCAATGGGGGTGGGAAGAACAGACTGGTACGTCATTTTCATACCAACATACATATTATTTGTGTATATACAACGATCTCGTGCATATTTATATTTATGGATACACAGTCGTATATGCATGCACACCTGTATATGAGAAACAAGTATGAACATCGAACGGAATCGTTCTTTCGACATAAACGGAATACAAAAATCGAAATACCTTCCTGGTATAAATATTCAAAATGTTTCGTTGACTACAACAGCAATCCTTTGTCTCTCGTACTTGTAATAATGGTAAAAAGTAGATGGTTAAGTTGCCTTCAAAATAATCACAATCAAGCCTTCGAGACTACGGCTTATTTTTTGTGCAGCCGTTAAGCGAACAGATATGAATATTGATTTTTTTTACAATTTTCTCTGAACTGACAAGATGGTCGTTAAAAACTTTGTCACTAATTGGAAAACGAATGGAAACTCTTTGCTGGTAAAAATGAAATTAAAGAAACGATTTCGAAAATCTTCGTTTATACTTTCAGGCTTTTTGCCAAAAAGCATCTTTATTCAATGAGCAATTGATTTTTTCATTGATAACATTATTAGTCGAATGAGAAAATTCTCAGATTAGTTCTTGTGGAATTAATTCAAACTATTCTCGGTTCGCTATGCATGATAGTTCGGGTTTCGATGGTACGTTCAATTTGTCACTGTTGAGAGTGAATCATCCTATACGTCGCTGTATTATGCATGATTCTGAGGAACCTTGAATATCTACGCCTAGTAAATTTACAGGTGAACAGCCCCGCCTACACAATATTGTTTTCTTGATACTCCTCGATTCGTGTTTTTCACACCACCATGACATTTTTTTATGGCGTGCCTTACCATGGTGCTCATGTGTGGAGCTAGTGTTTGGCAGCGTTCTCATCTCATAAATTTTTTCCTTCAAAATGCTTGAGTCGAGACTATTAAAAACACAGTGAGTTAGACTAAAAATTTGCAGATTCCTTGTCTGTTAAGTATTCAGATTCAAGCTTTTTTGGATCTTATGAGCTGCTCGCTTCGCAAGCACGAGCCTAAGATCCGAAATTTTGAAATTCGATTTCCGAAATAAATAAATAAATAAATTACTCAAAAAGTCAAAAATTCTGGCATTTGTGGAAAAAGTATGCCATCGTTTTCGCTCGTAATCGCAGTATTAAGTAAAAAGTTATTTAATTCGAAACGTGAGCTTTCGTGTTACGTTTCATTTCACATAATCCTCTGCCAACACAACATGCGTGTAAGCAGCGCATTGAAATTTCTGTCTAACGCTAGTATAATATTCCGCATGTTAATGTGTCAAAATTTTTTACATGTTTGAGAAGAATGCATGAAAATTTTGAGTGTAAATACGCGTCGCGACTTGCCTTATCTGTTTAACCAGTTTTCTCTCCAATACTCGGAGCCAGCAGCGGCGCGGTTCTAGATAAATACGTAGGCAAATGTAGAAAAAACAACTCACATAGTTTTCAATTGATTCTATCGGAAAACTAAAATGCCGGAAAATAATATTCTGAAAGAAAATATGAATTTTGTGAAACTTGATCGATATTGCGGACGTTAAGACGGTATTGGAGATTAGTGCGAATTTTGAGATTATGAACGTTGGATATAACGTTTTCTACTATCGTGTTCTACCGTAAGACACGAGTAACTTGAGCGGCTGATTATTGCAGCAACTTTTCAAGTACGTTCGTCGCGATTATCATTTTTAAATATTTATATTCATTCCATACGACAGCGTTGGAAAAATTCGACGAATTTTTTCCTGTGTCAATGATAATAGGGAAAAAAAATCATCGACACCACATCGAGTGTTCTTTTGCGGAACGAGTTTTTGCGAGTAAGTAAAAAACAATTGAGTTGTGTGTACAAATCTGAAATTCAAAGAGCTTTGGCTCGCCACTGTTGGTTGATGAAGCGTAACATATCGCAGAATTCTCGTATTTGATGGATGAAAAAAGTTATCGAGGTCAAATTATCCACTGAACACATATTGTTCTCGTTAACGCGAGGACGCTAATATTTTTATATCACTGTACTCTGTATTGATCAGCAGAAAAAAAAATCCAATGCGCGAGAGGCTATTCGTCGTTGTATAGACAGAGAATCCTTGAAACGGTGAAATCTCAATATAAAGTTTCACTAGCCATAAATCTGCACCATTTAGTCATCATTGAATTTTGTCAGGTCAGCAGAAACAATTCTCCGAGAATCTAATTCAACTGTGAAAAATTCGTTAATCGTCGAATTTGTCGTGTGAAAAGGTATCGATACGTTTTTCAAAATAATTATATTCTTGTTGGAATTTTGACTAGATCCTAAAAGCAGGATCTCTGATTATATGCCACACCGCACAATTTCGCGTTGTACGCGTGACTCGAACGAACTTTCTCAAATTGTGGATATTTGACAACGCGCGGGAAGGATTCTCTGGGATGTTTCTCCGGTGCAAAATTCATGAGACCAACTTCCTCCTGAGATCAAAATTTAATGAGGGTTACTTGGAACATCGCGTTTACGCCTTTAGCATTCCAGAAGTTTCATCATAGTCTCCGCGCGAAGGTACCGGCAACACTAGCCAATATGTATGCGCATGTCCATGTATATTTCTTGCGATATAGTGTCAAGTACCCCGCAGGCGACGATGAATAAGCGTGTGTCTAATTTGGCAACGGACAGAAAGCTGTCGTAAAGTTTTCTACATAGATATACACTGAAAACTCATCCACTGACGATCTACAGGCGATTCTCGGTCAACTCCTTCTTTTCGAAATGAATGTTTGCAACGAAAAACGATATTTACCGTAGAAAATTGATATTGATTCCGAAGGAATGTTGACGTCACAATTGTATGTCAACCCGATGACTATTTCACGCGAGGAAATCTAACGATCCTGCCTCTTACGGGGATCTATTAAAAAGTAACCAAAAATGAACGGTTCACAAGGCCAGCTAGCGAGACGAGATCGTCCTCGGTACTTTGTGTTTTGTGGTTTTTTCGTTTTTGACAAATATCACTCAGATGTCATAAAAACTGGTGACCCCTGGCCAATGTTAATTTGTCGAATGCTTTCACCGATAACAGCCAGAAAGAAACTTCTTCGAAAAGAGAATATTTCGGGCGTATTTATTCTGACAAAGTTACAGAAACGTAATTAAAAAAGCGGAGATAAAGGGGCAAAGAGAAGTCATGGTCCAGTGGAGTTGACCTCAAATTCTGTGGACCTAATCTGTACTCGTGTATATATATCTATAGAAGTATCAACTATGTCTATACACTTGAAAAAAACTCACTGGTCCGCGAAGCAGCGTTTGTTCTTCGCGCGCGATGGTCCGGCAAACATTTTCATAAAACGAAAAAAAGAAACGAACCGAATTTCAATGAAGTTAATTTAATTGAATGATGAAAAATGCGATTAATTATTCTTTTTGATTTTTTTTTTTTACTTTTTATTCGGGAAAAAGTGTGGAGTCTATTTTATTATTTTTCTCTGTGAAACGACTCGGAGAGGTTAACTATATGATCTCCCTGCGCGGACTAAAAGATAGACGACTGTTTAACACACGACGGTATTCGGATCGCGCGATGCGCGCAAGTGGTCCGAACGGACTGAACGTTCAACGGAGCAAGGCAATCGAGGTAAGCTCGCTCGCGCTCGCGGTGTTTTGCACACATCTCTTCCCTTTCCCGTCGCACTCGCGGGCTTTTCTCGCTTCGTCATCTCTCCCTCTCTCTCTCTCTCTCTCTCTCGTCTGTCTCTTTCCGTTTGCGGGGATATATTGTCACACACACGTGCCGCCAGCTCGATGGACCACGCGTTGAAAGAGCAATGAGAGCAAATACGAAAAACGTGTGGTTGGTTCCAGCGATTGTTTGTTATTATCATGCAATTGCAATTTACATGAGCTCCTCATATGCTAATTGGATTGCAAGTACAAAAAGATTCGTGATACTACGTTTGTTTGAGCAGTTATCACGATTGATTGACAAAAAGAAAATTTTCGAAAAATCGATAATTTTCTAATTACAACTCGAACTCAACGCGCTTACAACTTTTTTACACACACTTGAAAAATAAAAATTGCGAAGTTACAACGCTCATGAGGGTGACTCGATTCAGCATATATTGAAAAATGATAGAGTAATACTTGGTGACATAGATTCCCATCTAAATGTATTCCACACGCAACATCGAATCGACGAGATAGACACATACCGAGAAAAATAATTAGTAATAATTTGCAATAACCCAGGAAAAATTACTCTTCATCACGGTGATTCCGTTAAACTGCCTTTCTCTCCAACGAACTTAATACACTTCGGTCATTGTGTTATAATTAAATTTAGCCATGTATGAAAAATTTATTACTATAGTGAGAAAATATTACCCTTTATAGATCGAACCATTGTTTCATTTATTTTTATCCTTTTTATGGGAACCCATATCGAACCTTCTAAATAATCGAACTTATTCATAATGAATTTGAATAACGAACTCAGCATTCGCGGAAAGCTCGATGTTTGAATTTTCCCTACCACTGAATTTCATTATGGCATCGAGTTACACATTCACTAATAAACTCTTTGCAAATGACATGAGAATATTAATCGTCATAGATTTCGTGTCAGCTTCAATATCGAAGGCAGTCAAAAAGTTGTCAAGAATTATTATTCATGACCTGGCAACTAAAAAATGTTGTTTGGATTCACGTGAAAAAAAAATTTCTATGATTGACAAAGAGAATAAAAAAGAACACAAGGTTCGGAGTTCGTTGCTCGTGGATTTTATGAACGCGATGAGGAAGGATTGCTCCGAGCTTGACGAGTGCTTTTCTATAGGCGAGCATCGAGTGGCCTGATATTCAGAAGTAACAGCAGCAGCATGGCCCAATGTAGGTCAGCTGACTTGGCTTAGTGACACGAAACAATGCGGATATCCTCGAGACGACCAACCAAGAGGCACCTCACCTTACCAAACCGTACTGCACTCTTGCGTTTCTGCTAGCTACGAGAAAGAAGCCTGCACAGTGATATAGACAAGAGTAAACCACGATAAGACAACCCAAGCACAGAAAACACTCCTGTCATAGACACCCTCCGCCTCACTCTTTCCAGTCACCACCACAGAAGCCACATGACACCTGCAATCGCCTTTCATCGACTGTAACCAATATATACAAGTTTTACAACGTTATACTAGGAACTATTTACACGTTCTACATTTTCTCAGAACCAAAACGAAAGTGACGTTTTAATATTTGAAATTTAATCTTTATCGACTAATTTCAAAGAAAGAATCAGGGGGAAAGGTTTGAAACGAACATGTGAAGGTCGGAATAACAAGAACATAACATTTAAGTAGAACGAATAAACTATTAAGCCCGGAAGCATGGGATGGGAAGCGAACGAGCTTAGCATTTCTTAAGATTTCGTGTAAATCATGAAAATAGAAAGGGCTCGAGTACCCCGTAGTAGAAATATCATTATCCATCCACAAAAGAACGAAAGTAAATTGTTATTTTTCAAAATGTTGCGGTTTTAGGAGCTTCGATTGAAAAAAATTACACTTAGTAAACGAGACGTTTTTTTTCTTCCTTCAAGTGTATAGATCTATAGGATAGAACACAGCAGGTGAGCGAGGGAGTATAATATAGTGCAAAGTCTCGGTGTACATAAGGAGTGCCAGCCGAGTCAGCCTGTTCTCCTTATCCCTTTAATCTCGACGGCCCTTTGTTTTCTACAATGGTATTCTCACGATCTTATACGCGTCCTTGGTATTGCTGATGGCAGGCTCCTCCATACCTTCGTAAACGCTAACTATACTTATACCAAGTGTGTAAGCTTATTACTGCTTTTTTTTACATCCCTTTTACCTCTATCGGCCGCGCGTTAACCGTCCCTTCGTCACGCCTTTACTTCAGCCATTTTTTACATTCTTTCGCGATACCAGCGGCAACGTCCTTGCAGAGCGAGTTCTCGCCGTCTCCATGGTATATATTACGTCTGTATGGGCAGGTACATGTATAGATATTCTGAATAGTCCGTAGAAGAATATTATCCTTGCAGCCTTTGCAATTTACCGGAAGGAAACGCACTTCGTCACTGACGCCCACGATTTGCAGCTTCGATCGAATTACTTTTCTCGTTTTTTTTTCCCACAATTTTTTTTTCCGATAATGGAGCCTGTCTCAATGAATTCAAGAGTTTTTACGAATATTCGAAGTCATTATTCTGCAGGGATTGAAATTTTCTCAGACCCTTGAGACGACCCAGCAGCAGATCGATATTACCGATATCGCCATCTTCGTACAGTTCTCATCGTCATGTGTGCAACTTTGCCCTATGGACCTGACGCCCACGTGCGATCGCATTTTTGGAACGAGTCCAAAATTCAGGAGACGGGGAAACAGACGTCGGGCTTTAGCCATTGCCAAGAAATTCGTTTCAAGGGCCAAGAGACTTTCTTTCAATGTCTTCATTCCGGAATTCTTAACTGCACATCGAGCTAAGTCGCGTGCACTTGTATTTTCATCAACCCTATATGAGTTCACCACTGGTCGCTTATTCGTACAGCTATTTCCGTTACCCATCCTCACTTTTTTCCTTTCCTTGCATTTTTTCTGTTTCGCTGAGCAAAACGCAACGCGCGAGAAGCTAAAATACAAAAGACGTCTTGCTCGTACGCAAGAGCAGTTCACCGCGAGAATCGTCACGAAGCAAATCCCATGCTCGTCACTTTGACAAAACAAGAAAAATATAGGTTAATGGGTAAGACGTGGGACATTGACTATCAAGGTCTTGCTGGCGGATTTTACGCTGCGGTGCTCAATTACAATAGCGAGTTGCTTTATTAACTTTTCTTACGTATTCGAGGCTATATTTTATTCAACCCCAGTGTGTGGCACTTTAGTAAACTCCTCGAAATGTTTGTTTCCGTACGCGCGAAGCATAATCGTCTACGTGCGGTGCACAAATGCAAAACCCAAGGTATCGGTAATGACATATTTTTCCCGTCAGGAAATCGTTTCCAACGTGTCGTGTGTAATTGTAAAATTTATTCTGCCCTGTCGATGCTGAAAGGAACGACCACAACTCACGATGCTGCGGAGAGAAACGTTAAAAATTTGGTCATGGTTGTAAACGCTATACATAATGGAATTGACAATTGCATGTAGGTCTCTTACGTCTCGCCTCGTAATGTCGTTTGCCATTCGCAATGATGACTACTTGTTCGACGTAACGCGAATACAATACACTAAAGAAAATATATACAGACTACAGATTATATCTCTCTGCAAATAGCAAGTCTGAGTGTCAGACTGTTGCACGTTGACAGAATTTCATAGACACAATAATATTACATACATTTATATACTTGCGGGTATGAATATTCAAAGAGCTATAAATGTTTAGTTCCATTTTGCTCGGATTGCATTGAATTAAACGATCGATTCTTTCCAGTATTTCAAATAGCATTCCACGAGTCCAAAGAAGAATTGACCGCCACTGTTTAAATAGAAGATCCCTCGAGCTCCTATCCTATAAATAACTGACCGGGAAATACTCTGGAGAAATTATTTTCACGACATTCGAACCTTTCGACCTTTTAACAAGTTCAGCTATTTTTGCAAAGAGATTCGAATCCTTTTTATCCACGTTCCGAATATCTTTCAGGTGTCGTGTTTTCTTCTCATATGGTTTCGTTAAAATTTTTCGTAAACATACGTCATCGTGTATATTCTTCTGTTTGTCCTGATCAAGAAATAAACTCATAATTTAAAATGATTTATCGGGCAACCCACTGGGTTTTTACCTGGGTCTGCGATCGAACGTTTTTCCCTTTCCTATATAGTTATCATCACGCACAGGCCCGTGGAGTTTTCTCAATCTGGAGAATATATATTACCAAGAGCATGTAAGTTTTTACACCAACGACCTCAAACGTATGTATTTGCGACCTCGTCGTCAGCGGGAACTCCGATCGATATTCCATTAGTCCATCGCGCTCAAATAAAACCTACATGGGCTTATGGATTTTGCATGTATGTCCAGCACGTTAAGTTACATTTGTACACAGCGAGAATACAAGTAATACGATTTACCGCGGGTAGTTAAAGGTTTATGTTTAAAAGTTGTTCTTATCAACGGTTGAGAAATCGATCACGTCGTTGATTCAAAAGAAACAATCCCCCAATCCCAAGATTTGCGAAGAGCGGTGAAATTTTTGAGTTTGAAATTTTGTATTGACGATCTAAACGAATTGCCCGATAAAAATTAATAGAAATATTACATTTTTACAACGAACATACTCGATTGACGCAGCCATCCGCTTTCGGCGATCGGATGGGTGACCGTTTGTAGCCAAGTACTATCCAGCGCAATGGTTCCTGCGCAGTGAGAAGCATTTTGTATAAAAAAACCACGTAAGAGTCGCAAAAGGAAGAGAAACATTTTTGGAAGCGAAAAAACGCAAGATATCGCATGATAGCGAACGATAAGCCGGCAGAGGAAAGTAATTTTGATTGTTCGCGTGAGAGGAAAGCCCACTTTGGCTACCCCACCTTGCCTTTTACAATTATCTACCATAATACCTGTAACGAGATAACGAGATGGGAGAGTCTGATGGCTCGCTTCCCAAATGGATGCTACACACAGTGTGTCTGTGTCAATTCCTGACATAATTTCACGGTAAACAAAAGTAATGTGGAATTATAAGTCAGTAGCGATGAGGAAGCGTGTGTAAGGGTCGAGAAACAAAACGCCAAGAACTCAAAATCAGTTGAAATCAATTGTTTAACGTAAATGAAATAATTTATTTATTTTTGAAATCCATATGCACGCAGCATGTCGCAAATGGCCAGCAAGTGCGTCGAATTACACAATAATCATTGAGTAACGAATGCGGTAGTGCGAAATTACTTGGTGTGCTGTAATTATCATTGTTCGATCGATGATCTCGGTGCGTTTGCCTGCAATCCAGTCGTTGGAAAATAAAAATAGATGACAATGATAAACACATAGTTGAGGAGATAATTTAGCTCCGCTAACGTCGGTTAATCGTGGTACATCTGGATTCCACCTTCAGGTGTATACAAGCTAACATTCCATGTGTATGTTGCATGCGTGTATGTAAACGAACCGGACACAAGCATTCGAGCTACGTTTGCGGTGCGCTGCACTCCGCGGGCGGGAATTAGCAAGATCGCCGGATGCGCCAGTGCGTTGAGCCACAATCGCGGGACGAGCGTAGCTCGCGCCCCGTTTGCACTTACGTACCTGCGTGTACATACATGCATGTGAATATCCACACAGACCGCCAGTCGCAAAAGCGTAAATTGCGCAAATTACTGTGTAAAATTATTGGCGTTGACTCCTCTTGCCAGCAAGTCGGTGCATCGACGACTGAGAAAAACAATAACTTCGCATTTTACAATTTTCTCAACAATCGTTGCGGGATACGTTCAATAATTCAAGTTGCTCGGAACCAGTGCAGCTTGATGATTAAAAAAACTGTAATATTCAGATAAACTCTGTGTATGGAAAGAAAAATCATTGGAATACTTTTTCGTCCGAGCTCTAAGGACATTAAATTCTCGTCGTAGAAAAAAATACTTGAAATTGTTCCAACAAAAGAAATTGGAGAAATTGATAAGTACGCGGCGGAATTTGCCCGAAACGCCGCAGCAGTCAATACAATTTGAATTTTTTTATAACATTTTTGAAACTTGTGACTACACAACGGTTTTTCGGGACGCAAAATGCTCTCCGAACTATTTTGGGTGTTAAAAATGGCTCGAATTAAAAGAGAATCCGGACTACGACGTTATTGAATGAAAAGCTCTGATAAGTCATTCGCTTTCGGAAACAGTTTCATAATGCAACGTTTCTGATTGCAATTCCACGCCGTGAAATTGCTCGACGTAATATTTTGACATGGAACGTCGTTGAATCAAATTCTCCAATACGGTGTGTCTTGTTTATCTCAACCATTAGTATATGAAGGGCTCTAAGGTCTTGATGTGTACGTAGGTATGTGTTCAATGTATATAAGATAGAGCAAACGCATTGCTGTATCCGGTATTTCAGGAGAAGTATAGTAAGCGTGGAATGAGCCGGTATATGCTCCGGCGTTTGAAAACGGGTGGTTTCGCCCCGGGAGTTCGGGATTGTTGTATGCTGCGCGCTATACTGAAGAATGTAGAGCACCCACAAGCACGTATATCTCTAGGTACCAAAAGAAGAGAACGGTGCATTCCTTTTTTAAGAATTTTTTATATTCTCATAACTGAAAAGCCTCTATTCACACAAAAATACAAAAATCGAGCATATAGCATTCCAAATATCGCAAGAAACAGCGCAATCGTATGCGTTTTGGCGAGCAATTTTTTTTTCTTTTTTAATTGTGCGAGGGGGGGTACCGTCAGCGTCGAACCGCGTTTTCGTGGTCGGCGGTATTGACATTTAACCACCGCACGTAGAATAACGGTGTCATTATATTTGTGAGTTTGAAATTTTGATCAATTTTAGAGGATGGATCAGCCACCTCAAATTTTCGAAATTAAAATTCTTCGATGTCGTTTGAGTAGCGTCGTTTGAGTAGAGACAGCGGCTTTGGTAAATATTCGGAAGTGCGGCTTTTCCCAAAAATGGAGATTTTTTATTTTTTATTTTTTAATCACTTAACAGGCATGCCTAACAATCATAATCAGTCGGGGGAGGCTGAAAAAATCCTGAAGAACATAGTTTTTTAAGCAAAAAACTGATCTTTAGGTTTCTCCATTTTTCCACTTTCCCAACATCAGAACACATATTACAGGTGTGTAAGGGGGAAGGGGGTTTTATNCCCATTATGCGATGGAATCAAAAAAAAAAATTTATCTCCATTTTTGGGAAAAGCCGCACTTCCGAATATTTACCGCGGCTTTTCTAAATTCGTAAAACCGTGACGAAAATATTCAATTTGGAAAATTGCAGCTATCTCTCTCGCACTTACCGCGTTGAGATAGCGACTTAGAAAATTCAAGCTCCAGCAATTATTTCGCTAGGCGATTCTTTCCAAGATTCGACGTTATTTCCACAAATATACTGGAAAAAAGTATTTACACCTTCATTTTTAAAGATTGCGGTAAAATCACAATATTCCCGACTCCGAAAACTCAGTTTCGCAGAAAAAAACGCAATGCAGATGTTATCGAGATACAAGGAAAATCCTGAACGGTACGCAGGGCTTTAACTTTTTGGATTAGTGTCTCACATATTTTGCTATAAAAAATTACTGTAACTCGAAATATTTATCAATAAATATCAAAACCTGTTTTCAAGGAAAATAAATTACAAAATTTCCTTTCTTTTTTATTTCGCAAGTGTACCTAACCCCTTAAGCAAAAAAAAATAGAATTGCAGTTTTCTTTTACGTAACAATCAGTATACGTATTTGAAAAGTGACAATAAAAAAAAATCAAAAAAGAGTGACGAATCAATAAGTTAATTAAATCCCATAAAAAAAGTATACTCGGCATTGGAAAACGAAATGCGTGGGTACAGGAGGGCACCGCTATTCTGCAACCAGGAAGAAAAAGAGAGAAGAAGATCGACAGGATTCTATGCACCGATGACTATGCAAGCAGGGCAGGTGCGCGCAACTACCGTAAACAATACATAAGCCCGTCGTCTCATAGTCTTGATACTGGAAAGTGACATGTAGATATACATTGCATCACACACTTTCGTTTATACTGTTATGATTGTTACGACTGGCTTTCACAGATGTTTCCACAAAAATCATGATACCAGAGTGCTATGAATTGTAAGCAAGAAATACGAAATAAAAAAAAATCCACGTTCTGTAAAAAATTCCAAAATATGCTGGAAATGCATTTTCGAAACATCAAAGAAGAACTTCCAATAATTAAATGGTATTCGAGGGCTGTTACGACGCACAGAAAAGGAAAAACGACGAATAACGTGTACGTTGCACATTTTTTTCCGGAAGTATTTGAAATTTTATTCGCTTTCATGGAAACTTACAATTCGCACGGCGAACATTTTTGGAAATCTGTTTCTACTCTGTAATTGAATTTCTTTTATTTGAATTAGTTCCCCGTGGCTGAAACGTTTGTTCGAATGTTTCGCGATATATATTTAAGGAGGTTTCCGATAATAGTTGTGGCGGTGAAAAGCCTGAAAGGAACCTCCAAAAAGTAGAAATTTCGAGTACCAAAACAAGCAATGATCCTTCTGGCTTCGACAAAGTACAGAGAGACCTATGCACACAAACGTACACACATAGACACAGATATAAACGTGGAATAACTATATGTCTCTTTGAAGCACCACCGCGAACTCAATGCACTATTCGCCAACAAATCGCAACTGCAGATGCTGATACATACATGTTCTGTACAAAAAGTGACGTTGGCTGAACGGGCACAAGAGACCACCAGGATAAATCTCTCTTCTATACACATACACACATATATAAATGAGAGACGAGAACAAGGTACGCAGAGACCGTGAAAAAATTGTAGAAAGATCGCGCGCGGTTGAAAGTCTATAGAAAACTTTTTGCATTCGAAATCTGAGCAACTCCCTTTTGTAAACGATTACAGATTAAAAAATCCCCACAAAATTGCGGTGCCAAAGACACTCCGGAAGTCATCACGATAATCATCGGAAGGAATTTTACTGAAAAGAAAATTTCATTTCCTGCTCATCGCAGTAGTTATTTATTTCCTGAACTATCAAGTCATTTGGAAAGCTCATTTTCCATCGTGCAAGCGAAATTTCAGTGTGAAGCTCTCGTGAAAGCTTTTTTTACAGCATTTCGAGATTCCGAAAGGATCCACCATAGTGCATTCAAGATATAATCACAATCGAAGACTGCACCATTTCACACGAGTTCTCATTGGGAGCGAGAGGAAAATGCACACGGAAATGCAACTTTGAAACTTTGACGCAGTATTTTTTCGATGTTTTTCTCAATTATATTATCGGGAAGTTTGACCATTTAGTTTTCGGAGATACTGCGATATAAAGTGGATTGGATATCGGTAAGATCGTTGCTTATTCCTCGACTCTCTAAACTTCGTACTAAACGGTTGTTGTTGAACGGAGTGATCGAAATGTTACTCTCATCCATATTTTTCAAACCCTCCCAGCATCTTCCTGTTTTCGTAATTGTGCGACGATCTCAATTACGAAAATAATTTACCAATATCTCCGCTTTAACTGCGACTCATTATTACCCTGTGGAAATAACAATATTCAAAAGTTCCTTGTATCGGAATGTGCGTGGATGAAAAGGTAGTGGAAAAATGCGATCCGCAAATACGTGTTTAGTACCTTCCGCTTTGCTGGCGGGGAGTTATTCGCCGCCACACGTATGGAAAGAGGAGCTGGATAGCAAAAAATTTGAAAGAAAAAATTACTCCCCATAACAGCGCATGAGCCGTTATTGCGCTACGATTCTCACGAAGTATGCGGAAATGAGCGTAGTTCATCAAAGTCGAGTCAACACGTACCACTGTTAGGGGCTAATTTCTTCCGAACGTTAGCCATGCTTCAGTTAAATTATTCATTGATGCACGAAACTCATAATCTAAGAACTAAACAAATATAAAATAAAATTAAGAATGATTTTTGAAAATTTCAAAGTTCTGCTACAAACCGTACGTGCACGTGTAAAAAATAAAAACTATACAAAATCTATTCATACGATGGAGAAAAATCAGCTTCACTTTTTTTCTTCGAATATGAATGAGAATGAAATTGACTGAATGGAATTGTGAAGCACTCAAAATTAGTAAGAACATTTTCCAATGACTGGATCTGTCCAAGTTTTCAAAAATAAATAAATCTGAGGCACCGAACGTGATTGATGCATGAAAATTAATTTAATTGAATCGCGACGGTGTGAATCCCAATTGACAGAAAATCTGCTCATTTTGCAAAATCAATTTATTCTCAAAAGTCAAACTTTCGAAAGACGTGAAATAGAAACTTTGATACGAATTGGTGTGGACGTTTCGTTCATGAAGTCGTTTTGTACAAAACTTATTTAGGAGTTCGAAAAAAATACTCAATGGCCTTGTAGTATTAAATGCGACGTCTCGTGTACATCATAGAAATGTCGTCAGCAATACAGTGCGGTACGGATTAAATGCGTATTGATGAAACACGAGAGAACGGATGACTTTCGTACCGTATATAGAGGGTTTCCCTAAGGCCTCCGCGGATCTGTTTATTCACATGGATAACGGAATACTGCGGAGAAGATGGATAACCGACGTCAGCGAATTCGTAACTGAGATAGAAAAAAGAGGCAAAAAGATTGAAACGACGAAGGGAAGGCAGGCCATGCACCGGTGTATTTATCACACGAACACGAAATGCAAGCGGGAGAGGGTGCAGTACAGGATTAAGCAATATACCCTCGAGGCTGTTCGGGAAATTTGAAATTCAGCTCGGTCGCCTTAATTTAAAAAAGCGAAGGAAACAAAGACCTACGGACAGTTGAAATCTTTTGCTCGATTATTATGTTTTCGTTTGTCCTTATTCGTAAAAGTCTTTTCTAACGGTAAGAATTCACGATAAAACAGTTTCAGAGGTTGAAAGAGAATCGCTAAAAGTTGCATTACGATGCAAAAATATTCCATCAAATAACATCGAAAGAGCTCCAGACATTAAAGTCCCCAGATACTACACTATAAAAAAACTTCCTCCAATCTCGCGGTCGGAAGATCCGCTTTTTTCTCTCCAGACGCACTTATCTCATTATTTGATAAACAGTATTGAATATTACAGATTTCCTTATATCGATATTGATGTCGGATGGGCTTTCGTGCTGAATACAGAAAAGAGTGGTGCGATTGAAATGCATCGAGCCATGGAACCGTAGTACGACTGTGATATGTCAACATATATAGCGATCGATCGATCTCGTTGCTTTTTCGAGTTTTTCTCTCATTTCCATGTGTGGTTTTCTGCTTTTTTCCATTCCATGCAAAATCTCCTTCTCAGTGATTCTCTCTGTATGTTTTTTTTCTCATGTTCACTCGTCTGATTATCATGCATCAGAGCGTGTTCCAAATAACTCTTTTGTACTTTTATTAATGCACAAGGACGATAAAAGCTGCTGGTCTCAATGGACGCACCGACTCGTCGATGGAGTGGAATTCTTTGCCAGCACATCAATTTTAATATGCGAGATGAATCTAGTTTTTCAATTAAAAAAAAAAAAGAAACAAGGAACACTCAGAAATGTTCGAATCATTGAATATTTTTTTCCGATATGTATATGTATATGCAACAGGAAAATCTTTAATTTTTAACTCAATGAGCCATCGAATAAGGTTTCTCCCACATATTGACAAGAGCCAGATTTTTGCTCGAACCTGCTGATGATCAGATTCCCATTTTCTTTAATTGCCGTTACCGCAGGCACGAACATGCCAACGTTTATTTACCTACATTTTTTGGACCGGCATATAGTAAGTTTTTAAGCAGGAGGATCGCTAAAAAGAAAAAATATCTGGGCCTGCTTTACGTCCCAGAGGGAAATGTCCTCTCGCCAAAGAGGAAAAACCGAACTCAGCCCAAGAAAAAATGAGGTAAACCCGTTTAGTGAACCCTTCACGCGATGTATCCCTAGCTCTCTGACGCCTGCCTCTCTCTCGTTCTCGCTGCCTCTCACCTATTCTGCATCTTGCTCACTACGATGTTATAATGATGGATAATTGCACGGAATAAATGTTGAACCGGTGTGGTAAGGAATCTTGCAGCGGACGAGGTCTTCTCAGCGCCTAACCGTGTAAGGATATCATACACAGTTGATAATATACCTCTCGAGTCATACATATAGCAAACTAGATGTTGCATGGCGGAGTGAATTTTTTAGCGCATCTATTTTCTTCATCGATCTTAACTGCGTCCATTACGTCGTGTACCCAACAATGATTGACTAAAGCGATTAAATATTCCAATATTACAAAAGCGTTTACAAATAGAAACTGATTTATGTTGACGATGTAATCATTTGAATATCAAAAAGCTATTACATGAATTATTAATTGCATTTATCTTTGTTGATAATTAAACATAGTATCGGAACTATAAAACCGTGCAAATGATTTTATTTAAAAATTGTATTGACGCAAAGTCAAACTATCGTAAGAATTTTTCATTTTTCTTGCTTAAGAACAACTGCAATATTTCATGCATAATTGCAATGATATTCTCAATCCCTGGAGCTTGAAGCTTCCGGTCAGTGAATTGATGGTTGTGAACATCATTACTGCAGATTTTTCTATTTTGCAACGACGACGGCATCGGCAATGAGCATTCTTTTTTTCTGACATGATTTAGACAATTATTCGACTTTTCATTTGTCCATAACGGGGTATGAAAAATATTCTTACTGTCGTGATTGTGTTGCAGGAAAATGCATCGATACTGACATTCTTCATGTTGTCAAAGTCAGTTTTAGCCTATATTTTCTTGTGTTTGTATACGAAGTCACGTTGAAAATGACAAGTCAGGATCTTCGTGCTGGATAGTGTATGAAATTTTCGATAATAATCTTACGTTTACGTTTACGATTCACATTGTGGTGCATCTCGCTGTCGCAGCCGCATTTGTCTTTTATTTCATCTCTCTCTATGTCAGTATTCAATGCAACGTTTGGCAATGCAATCATTTTCCTAACCATTAAGTTCAAAAGTATTTTGACGGGGTGAAAAAGTTGTCAAGAATTCTCTAAAATTCATGAGTTAAAATCGTTGCTTGAAATTCAGTTGGAACGACGAAACTTTAACGACTGCATTCCAATGGAAAAAAATAACAATCGAAAATGTGGCAAGAAGGAAACATAGCTGCTGGTTGCCTCGAACGCTAAGATATCGATCGCGTAAAACGTTATTTTTATTTTCATTTCTCGAGTGTTTAGATTGAAAATACTTGGCACACGTGTATGTAGAAAAATGTCATATTTTGTAGTTCGATGTGTTAGCATGTGTACGTATAAGAAAAAAAACTACTCACACGCTGTGGGGTCTTCCATGAGAAACATCTCATCACACTTCGTGGCCCACGAGAGCCCGAAAACACACGAACGTTGTGCTGGTATTCACGCGCAATGCACGTCACCGTCACGATTCCGCATCTGTCACGATGAGATACTTCCGGGCCGAGGACACATCGAAGAGTGAAAAAAGGGAGAAGCACTTGAAATCAATGAACACAAGAAAAAATAAAAGGAAAAATAAGGAATGAATGAAAAGGAAAGCTGATGGAGGAATTAACAGCGTGAAATCTCGGTCGAGCTTTTCAGATCGCGTGCGAGCAAGGGACGAACTTCATCGCAACGCAGCGTGAAGCGCAATCCCTCTGCCGCATCGAACGGCGTGTTCTGGGCACGAGAAATGCGTCCACTCACCCTGGAACTCCTATATAACGTATATATCAACAGCTGTTGTGCAGAAAGGCGTTACTCCCGACTATTGACGTGTTAACCCATGTAGCTTAAACCTTTTTTAGGACTAGCACGTTTATACGTATATCTCACATGTATATATGCATATAACTTTGCTTGGGGTATCCTAAAGTCACCCCTGCGCGACTCCACCCTCGGAAAGGAACGTTTGCTACCGCCATCGTTTGGCGTCACAGCGGAATCTCCTAGCAAAGTACCACGTAGCTATACATATACATTTATTTTCGGTGTATTAATCGATAGAAAGAGCCTGGTGGGTAAATTAGAGCGGAGGATTTTGTATCAAGCCAAGGCAAGAGCAAAGGGTTTTTCGAATTGAGAAAACCCCGTGATCACTCATACGAGAATAATTCGAGCTAATCGTTCTTGAATCATCCAATCGTATTCGTTCCATCGCAAATCAAGGCGCAACTAAATTAATCGATGGAACCTCACCGATTGTCATTTGCTACCCTATCGACGGACGCAACGCAAATTTTCTAACATTGGTGGGCTTGATTGATGTTCGATTAAAAAAATCTTGTGCTATATGAAAAATTCCATTCCAGTAAAATTATTAACATTTCCATGCAAGCGCGAGCATCGATCAAACACACAATTTTGTTCAAAAATTTCGATAGTTTATTGAATACTTGTCAACAAAAATTCGATGTCCCCAAAGACGGGCGTTCGAAACACTTGCCGGATAATGGAAATTTTTTTATAATCCGGAAATTGTTTAGTCTATCGTATTCAACAAAATTAAGTTTCAAATTGAAACGTTTCGCTATAAAAATTTTATCGAATCGACTTACCTCTCAACAATGATTTATTAAAGTCAAAAGTATTGTGAACTGGAGAATAGTGTTTTCGATTTACGAAACATATTAAACAATACAGACACGCATCGATCCAGCAAGAAGCAGCAGGACCAGCTCCCAATCGATCGAAACGCTGACTTCGTAATTCCTGGATCGTCGTGACGGTAAAGAATTGCTGAAAAATAAAAATCCACAGAAGCTCTTAGATCGTACTAATGAATCGTTAACCAAACGTATAACAAAATTTGACAAAGCGTCGACGATTTTACCAGATTGTACTGTTTTGTAATTTACACCGCTGTGTAATTGACCCTGTAAAAATTTGTTCGGTCCATTTCTACTGCGTTACTTATGGCTTGAGCATCAGGTAATAATTTGAAAAACACTGTGTTTAAAAATCCACTTAATGCATAATTGCAGTTTACAAAAAATACTTCTGCTGGACAATCTCCATTGTGGTAAATACTTCGTGCCGATCGAGAGGAATAAGTTTACGTCGGATGTACAAACACCTTCATACTTATCACTTTTTGTATTGTGCGTCTTTCGGTTCCTGCTATGACCGCGCGGCCACCGTATAATCTAGATGTATGAGCGTCTAAGGAAAGACACTTATGAATTATGAACATTCATCATTTCCGGGACGTAGAAGCTTTTTCTCAGCGAATATTTGATGCGCCGAATGCTATTCCACTGAATAATAAAGACGTTTTGCAAAGTACGCATACGCGAAACAAATCGGTTCAATAAAAATACCAAAGAAAATCTTTGTCTTGACAAAATATTCAAACATAAAATCACAGGAGTTTTCAGTTCTCCACTCGAACGAATCTCGAGAGAAGAAGTCAAATTGCACAATGAAACGACGAAATTTTAGCGATTATTCGTGTTTCAATAAGTTTTTGATGAACGCCTGTGGCGTATTGCCTATAAAATCGAAAAATGCTGATGTCTTAACTGGATTTCTGGCTTTTGCGACTGTCGCATCATCGTGCTTCTTATTCGTCCCTGGTTTTTACTCCCTAATTTTTCATTGGAACAATATCAAACCAGCAGATCGATTCGACATAGTGATTGATGGAAACGCCTTCATTATTTGCACGATAAAAGGCACTTGTTGAATTCTGTTAACTATCTTAATGGCCCAGGCAAAATATGATTTTAAGCGGCCAGCAAATACAATTGAGGATTCACTTTCGTATAATTTAAATTATTTTACAGTGTTAGTATTGTTTCCAAAGCGCGAGAAGCTTTTCGAAGTGACGGAGAACTGTTCGAAACTGTGGAGATATGTCGAGACCGACAAAGATGTTGCAATTATCGAAAAGTACGCAAAACGAGGACTATATCTGACGTACTTGTTAACAGGAAACATTTGCATTGGAACTGTCTTTTACCTCATTACACCATTACTTACGAATTTTGTCATAGACACGAATGGTACAGTTTTGGAAAGCAAAAAGTTACCCTTCTCAGCCGGAATATTTCACGACAATGTGAAGAAATTTCACATGTGGCATGCTCTTCAAGTTCCAACGGCTTGTGACAGTGTCTTGGCAATTATTGCTCTTGATACAGCGATACCTTTTTATATTTTGCAAGCTTGTGCTCATATGCAACTGTGCCAAAGTGTGTTTGAAAGAATAGCAAGCGAAAATTTCGCTGGACTTGACGAAGCTCTGACGAATACCGAACACGATTGGAGCAGGAGAAAAGCTCTATTTTGTCAACGTGTCGTTAAAGGTGTGATATATCACTCAGAGATTTTGCAGTGAGTCATGTTCAACTAATCATTTTGTCAGAAAAATGTGTATGCTTCGAGACACCATTTTTTTCTGTCTATATTGTTCAACAGATACACCAAAGATCTGGAAGACATTTTTCAATCAGTCATCCTTGCTCAAATACTTGCAAGCCTGACTGCCATTTGCGGATACTCTTTTGGAATGATAGTCGTAGGTTATCGTGTATTATATTTTATATAAATTTTTTATTTATTTGATTATTCGTTCTTTCATAATATTTTTTATTTACATATAAATAAATGAATAAATAAATTTATTAATTAATAAAAGGATGAATGAATAAATAACTAAATTAAATTCCTATTATTTATAATTTATGAAATATTTTTTATATGAAAATATTTCATACAAACATACCAAATATTATTCTTGTAAGGATAAAGTGTCTGAAATACGGAAAAACAGTGAAAGCGAAACACATCACAAATATAATTATGATATTGGACTGAGATGATAATTGAAGTGCATCTTACGTGATTTCATTCTCGTTGATGCATGTTGATCAACTTAATATTGCCAAGCACTAAGGAAAATTAAAAACAAAGAACATCGAACAAATTTTCTAATGGTTGAAAAAAATGTTGGAGACAAAAATTGGAGAAAAAAAAACATACTTAAGTTTGTGATGAGCAACTCTTAACTTCATTAATGACCATAAAGAATTAAAAATAAATAATAAATGATCAGAGTTCCAAAACAAAGAGAAAATAATGAAAGATTTTAGAAGTTGGGATGTGTGGAACATCGAGTTCGAATCGCGATATATTTTACAGTCGAGATGTAAATCATGACATTCATCTGAATTCGCAGGGAGACGAAACAGAGCGTCCCAAAATCATGACGTGCATGGTGTCGGTCATCACAGAATTGTTTATATTATGCTGGCCACCAGACGTTCTTCAGACTGAGGTAAAAATGAGTATTGATTGACAGCAACCGAAAAAGCTGTGTCAGGTCCATCGCATGTATACAGAAAGGCATAAAACATGCCGCTATATTTTTTAGTTACAAAAGTGCACAACGCACCAATTAAAAGAATTGATTATTGACAGAGCTTGAAAGTGGCGAATGCGGCATATAGCCTCCCGTGGTACGATTGGACGAGGAACGAGGGAAAACTGATTTTCATGATTATCGCGAAATCGCAGCGACCCGTTTTGATAACGGCAAAGAAGATGGCAATTATGTCACTCGCAACGTTTACGTGGGTACGTTTATCGACTACGCAGAGTTTTCTACTATTTATTATGGTATTTACACTGAATTTCACGCTCTGCCAACATCAACAGGTTCTCAAAACAGCCTTCTCGATGGTTACTTTGCTGCGCAAGGTTTTGGAGTAACGTCAAAAATAAACGTCTTCGAGTAAACAGTTATCAGAGGGTCAAGTTTCTTACAGTTTCTATGACATTGCCTTTTCGTAGAAATGTATAGGCAAAAAAAACGGCGGTTGGAAATAATGTCTAAAAAACAATTTGTTATAAATAAATAAATCGCAAGCGTAAGAATGGTGATGGTATCGCTCAAATATTCCAGAGTTTCAAACAATCGCATAGTTCAAAGTTCAAACGCAAAGTGCACTGGACGTACGCGCAGAGCTGCCAAGATTAAATGAAAATCAACTCTTTTTGTCCCACTTGGTTGGCGAAAACTTTTTTCCACTTCGGTGTATCGAGAACGTTGCAAATTTGATATAATTTTCTCAGGTGCTTTGGCGAATCGTAAATGAATGCGCGAAATTGCGAATGTGTCGAAAAATCGTGCAGGAGAGTGAATCATTTTTCCACACAAAAGTCAAAGTAAAAGCGACACAACGTGACACACGAATTTTAGGCTCCCAGTCGAGGGAACATATTACATGATCGATTCGAAACTCCATGTTGAATGGCTTGTTAGAGCCCGAACGAAAAGTTCCTTTTCTGTATGATAATCTCATACCGCGAAGTAGTATTTAATGTATGAGATAACTCTCTGGTTACTGCGAGATCAGTGACCCCGCACAGCTTATAAAATATTGAAGAGAATAACGCGATGGCTTAGCATCCGAAAACGAAACGGCTAATAAAGTTTTATAAAGTTTGAAACACACAGCCTTTCGTATGAATTCCCGGTGGCCACTGCTGCATTGAATAATGAAATGAGATTAATTCTGCGCACACGCGGACTATTCAAGTTACCGCTAAACCTCATAGCTTGTTAAGTATGCTTCCTGGCTGATGAGATTTCCGATGAAACCTCCACATTGTTCGTACAGTTTTTCTAAATTCAATCTCAAACTAATAAATTGACAATGAAACGACGAACCTTTCGTGATTATTCGCATTTCAACGAAGTTTTATTGAACCTTTCGGGTTTACTGCCTTTTAAATCGGGATATAATATTTTGAACTTGTCGATTGGTATTCTGAATGTCTTCTCATCGATTTTCATCTTTGGACCGGGACTCTGGGCATTATTTTTTCGCTGGCATACTATCACCGCCGCGGAGCGAATTACTATTCTGGGCGAGGAAAACGTGCACATCATTTGCGCGATAAAAGGCACACATACGTTCGAGCGAAAAAAAAACATGATCTAATTGAATACAGTTCGAGAAATGGTCAATTGAATCCACTTTGAAGACTGAAAATTGTGTTGCAGCTTGCATTTTGATACCCAAACGTCACCAGCTCTACAGATTGACGGAGAGCCTTGCAAAATTATGGAGATACGTCGAAACCGACGAAGATTCGGAGATTGTCGAGGGATTTGCCAAACGAGGATTGTATCTTTCTTATGGCTTCGCCGCCAACTGTTTCCTTGGAATATCCTTTTGTCTAATTACCCCGTTGTTCGAAAACTTCGTCTTAGACAGCAACGGAACTGTAGTCCAAAGTATTGCGTTACCCTACTCAGCTGGAATGTTCCACGACGATGTAAAACAATTTTACATGTGGTATGCCGTTCAAGTGCCAACATCCTGCGACAGTCTACTGGCAATTGTTGCTATTGACACTGGACTTTCTTTTTACATTTTACATGCCTGCGCCCACATGAGACTATGCCAAAAATTTTTTCAAAGAATAAACGAAGACATTACTCTCGGCAAAGATTTAGAGCTCGACGAGATCGAATGGAGCAAAAGGAAGAAGAATTTTTTTCGGCATGTCACTAAAAGTGTCTCATATCATCAGGAAGTACTGCGGTGAGTAATATATCCGTACGGCAAATTTTTGTAACCCAATGGTTAGCGCATAAACGATGGTGAATTCTGATGCAGATATTCCGAAGATTTGGAGGAAGTTTTTGCCTCCGTGATCCTCGTTCAAACGATGCAAGGAATTATGGCGATTTGTGGCTACAGCTTTGGTGCTTTACTAGTACGTCATCGTCTCGTTCACTTCGTTGCAAAGTATTCGAGTATTTCATTTTCCAACTCAAAACAAATTGAGCACAAAGTTGATCTTAACTGGAGAAACCCTCCGAAACGATTAATCAAGACGTAATTGATTAACTCGCGATGAAAAGAGAAAATTACGTTTCATTTCGAAGCCACACTACGATTCTCTAGATTCCTCATTTCCTTATGACGTTTTCCATTTTTTCTACGACCGTGGACTTTCAAGCCATTTTACGCCTGTTCACTTCGTAAAGAGAAAAAAGTGTAAAAACGTGTGTGGAGGTTATCTGTGATTTTTAGGGAGAGGAAAAGGAACGTCCGAGAAGTACAGCTTGCGCATTGGCTGTAACACTGCAATTGCTTTTATTGTGTTGGCCGCCGGACTCTCTTCAGGACGAGGTATTGAATGCAGCGATAAAAAAGGCGTAACTGACATGATTTTAGTAGTCACTGTTGTGGCTCTTGCGCCTTTTTTGTCCCGAGCAATTGATATTTTATTGGCTAGAACGAAGCATTGAATGTAAATGTCATTGCTGACAGAGCATGAAGGTAGCACATGCAGCATACGATCTTCCGTGGTACGACTGGACGGAAAAAGAAGGAAGGCTCGTTTGTATGATTATAGCCAAATCCCAGCGACCCGTTGTCTTGACAGCGAAAAAATTTGCAATTATTTCTCTCCAAACCTTCACATTTGTACGTATAACACGACAATCATGTAACCCTTCGAGTGCACACCTCCTACAAGTGCATATTGGGTCAATCTGACCCAAGACGTTTTTGACATCGTTGTATTCCGGTGAATGTTCATTTTTTCTCGATTTTTTCGTAGAGACATTTTTCGTCGTAAATTTTCATATTTTATGGCCTTAAATTTTTTTTTTTACGAAAAGGAAAATTAAATGCCAAAACATTGATAGCCATGAAATGGCAAACAATACATGACGGAAAATTGTTGGGGTCAAAACCGCCCAAGTATGCACTGGAAGGGTTAAAAATTCAATTTTATTCGCATCTTTATCGTCGATTCTCCATTTAGGTTCTGAAGACGGCCTTCTCGGTAATAACTCTCCTTCGAAAAGTCTTGTAATGTTTTTAGGCATGGAACGGTGTACCGAAAAAATATGAGAGCGCGAAGTCTTCTGTTCGAAATTTAGATCAGAAGGAAAATAAATTGTTTGGTAAATATATAATTCACAATTATAGAGTGGAATTCCTATCCAGTCATTCTCTTCGAATGGAAATATCCTGCTAAGTATTCATCGTTGTAAAATATGAACCAAAATCGTAACCATTATCGAATGTGGACTCTGATAACTTTTTTTAAATTTTAATTCCAATCATTGTTACAGGAAAACGAGAGTAATGGCGATTGTTGCTGTGTCGTTCTTATAAATTGCAAAAAAAAACAAAATGTTGTCCAATAATTCGCTTTAACCCAAGGACGAAACTTGTCTCTGTGGTTGGCCAAAATAGTACAACATTTTCTAGTCATTGGCTATACAATCGTTGCATCTACTTTGTCAGCTATTTTCCGATCAACTTTATTTTCTATGCGTGAAAAGTTTTGCTCAGCAACTGCGCTGAACGTAATTCTTTGCATAATTCATGGCAGAGAATTTCGTGATTCGTGGGTCAAAACCTCGGACGCGAAAGTTTCGTTATTACTGCATTTTTTTTTTGCCGAAAAACTTTCTCGCGTGTCATAGAGAATGAATTTTTCACAATGGCCTGACTGCGCATAATCTCTAATGTGGTAGAATGGAAGGGGAAATAATGTACCTCTTTGTCTCATGAGCTGCAGTTCAGGTTTCGAGATTGCCGTAACATGTCCTCCGTGCGATCGTCCCCAAATCGGAGATCGCAATCTTCTCAACATACATACAATCGTGCAGACACAATTTCGTTAATAACTCGCGATTACTAATCATTTATTCCCGAAGACTAATTGTGCTTTTCGAATTTTCAACCTGATTTTTGGTTTTCAAATGTGTGAAAGTTTCTGTGTGTTTCTTGGTTGATTAATCTTTTGCCACATTGATTCGTTAGCACGAGTTCCATCCAGTGTTGTTTTTTTTATTTATTTAAGTCTCCATGTTGTCTCTTGATATAAACGTCGTTTTTATCACCTCAAGATGGTGCGCAAATGTTTGTCTGTCGTGGCATTAACGGTGATTGTTTAAAAATAGATACAAATTTTTTTTTTCAATCTTCCGCAGATCGCGAAACCCTCTCGTTGCATCTCTCTTCACTGAACTTTTTAATCTCACAAGTACCTTAGTGGCGTGACTCTCCCTAAGGAATTTGCACGAGGGTACGGAAAAATCATGTGAGCACGTGAGAATTGAGTTGAATATATTTGATCGAAAAACTTATGTGGAAAGTGTTTTCATGGTCACCCAACCAAGTACTGACTTCGATCAACGTTGGCTCACTTATTAGTAGCCACTGTAAGCAACTACGTTCGCATCCTTTTCCTTCTAGATCGTCTCTCCAAAGTCGACGAACTTATCGAGTTACCAGTGATGGTGGAGAGAGTGCAAATGATTTTGTTGAAAAGTTTGTTTCTTCGATGAAAAGTATAAAAACCGCCCTCGATAAAATAAATTCTGCGTATCCTAAATGATGAGCGAGATGTTAGCAAAGTGATTAAGCCCCAACAGTTATTTTAATTGAACGGAAATCGATGAAAGTTGATCAACTCATAAATGCAATCTATACCGGTCGAACTGATTGACAGCTGAGGGGAGATTAACGCTTAATAAGATCGTAATGTTTTGCCAATGAGCTTGACGTTACGATATTTCAAATTTTGACACATCCACAGCGAATAATTTCATAGTTGATGAAAAATCGAATTGTAATTTTGTTCAAACTAAAATTTCGATATTTTTCTAAGACGTTTATTTATTTTTGAGAAACTGTACTTATCGTCTGTAATTTTCAAGTTTGCGACGAAATAAAACATGCGTTAATAGTAAATACCTTCAGTCCGTGAGAATGTGCAAGACCATACACTTGCTTCGAATACATTTCGAAGTATATACTGTTTAGAAAACAGTCGCTAAACATCGGAGCAGATCGAACGCTTTCTTGATAGTGCTGCATCAACATAACGTCGATTTTATCGTTGGTGAGAAAATGATGTGTAACCATACGACAGATACTTCGGTGATGAATAATTCTTCAGCTTTTAAGCGTCTCAAGGAAGACTCCAATTAACTTATATGCACTTCCGGGACTCGAGGCTCTGTCTCAGAGAATTTTTTATGCCCTTACGCGGTACATCACTGAATATTAAAACCTTATGAAGTGCGCGTGGTAGAAAATTATCTCACAGTAGCAAAAGGTGGAAAATATAATTCTTGCATAATATCCAACGCTGAAATCTCAGTCACCCTGAATTCTTGGGACGAAGAAAATCCAACAAAAGACACTCACAATGAAGCGACGAACCTTCAGGGATTATTCATATATCAACAAGTTTTTGTTGAACGCGAGCGGTGTGTTACCCATTAAATCACCCAACGATGTTACGAGCATCTACTTAGTTTTTCTGTCCGTTGGCTCATTGGCTTTTCTACTCGGGCCAAGTTTATATTCGCTGATTTTTAATTGGGACAATATCGAACTATCCGAGAGATTTGGTATAGCGGTCACCGGACATTTCTTCATCCTATGCATAACAAAAGGCACTCATTCATATTTCTTCCAACTAATGTGTGTCTAATGTGTGTGAATAATAGCAGATAGATGTGTAATGCATGACGAGCCTTGACAATATGAAGAACAGTAGAAAAAGCGGGGCTCCGAAGCAAATCATGTGTCTCTATCGATATCGATAATCTCAGTCCCCCTCGTCATTGAGAATTTGTTTAAAAAAAATACGTGATTTTTTTTTAATTTTGTCACCCACGAAAAAGTTTTTCTTTCCTCCCACATCCGGCCTCGTTTATAGAGGATCGTACAGAAGGAACGCATACGTGCTGCGAAAATTACGAATCTCACCGGTTGAGCACCTTACAGCAAGCTTCCTCAAAGCGTTAATATTTTGCAATTGATTGAGTACACGAGCATAGATCTATTGGGTTTATTGTGTTGGTGTCAAAAAAACATTCTGCTCCGGATACCCTGCTTTTTTCTCATCCACCTTCCAGATGTACTAATTTCCAGGTAACCGAACTCTAAAATGTGCATTGTGCAAAAAGACATTCAAACCAAAAATGAGCGAAGTTTAACCACATTGTAGCGAGACGACGTTGGATTGCTTGGTTCGGATTTTTTTTTCAATTATGATACTCGAGGTTAAACTTTCGGACGCTGCACTTTTGACATTCTAGAGAAATTTACTTGGAAAAAAAAAAACTATAACCGATTACTTTGTGTACCTAATGAAATGGCTTTGTTTCTAATTGATTGTGACGAAGTATCGATTACTTTGCAGTTTTAATAATATTCCCAAAGCGCAAGAAACATTACCGGTTAATGGAGAATTGTGCGAAGCTGTGGAGACATGTCAGGTGTGAGGAAGATTGGGCAATCGTTGAGGAATACGCCATCGGAAAATTATATGTCATGTATATTTATTTAGGCTGCGCTTGTGGAATAACAGTGATTTGTTTAATTACACCGCTTTTTCAAAGTTTCGTCTTTGACGCGAATGGTACAGTTTTGATAAGTAAACGTCTGCCTTGGCCAGCTGGAAGATTCCACGACAACGTGATGCAATTCAACGTCTGGTATGCTTTCCAAGTGCCGACAACCCTCGAAAGTGTTATGACTGTTACTGCCTTCAATACAGCACCGCTTTTCTACGTTTTGCATGCAGGCATTCACATGAGACTGTGCCAAAAATTCTTTACAAGCCTTGCAGATAATGTGCCATTCGAAAAAACCTTGACACATGGCGATGTCGATTGGAATCAGAGAAGAAATCAATTTTTCCGACATGTCGTCAAAGGTATAGCCTATCATTCTGAAATATTGCAGTGAGTACCCCAATCTGTACTTTCCTACAACATAAATATGTTCTTTATACAAAACCCTTCTTCCTAGATATTCGAAAGACGTGGAAGAAATGTTTCAAGCCGTCCTCTTTGCAGAAATATTGGCTGTCCTTGTGACGACTGGCAGTTACTGTTTCCTCAGTCAAATTGTACGTTATCGTTAGACTGAACATCACAAGTGTCGCTTTTATTCGTCAGCACAGAAAACACGAAGCACGAATTATAAAATTATAAATTTCACGTCGGTTTTGTAAAGGTGCCGAAAGAAGACCTTCCAAAGATTGTGTGTGGCATGTTAGGGTTACTAATGCAAATGGTGATATTGTGTTGGCCACCGGACTCTCTTCAGGACGAGGTACGAACTAACTATTGGTGGGAAACAAACGATGTGTTGGGAATAAGTGACACTACGGTAGAAACAAATTGTAGCACGAACGTTTCGTTTCCTGATATCTAATGAACATTACTTTCGTTTGACGCAACATAGAGTCTCAGAGTCTCGCATGCAGTCTACGATCTCCACTGGTACGATTGGACAAGAAAAGAAGGAAAACTTGTTCATATAATTATCGAAAAATCACAAAAACCTGTAGTTATAACGGCAAAGAAAATGGCCGTTATTTCGTTGCAGACATTCGGATGGGTATGTTCATGAACGGCTTCAAATGGCTCTTCTGCGACTCAGGAGTTTCATCTTAACACTGTTTGTTGACTTTTGTAGCTTTTAAAATCGGCCTTCTCGATGGTTACGCTTCTGCGACGGGTAATGGAATGATTTCGATTGATAATCCAGTGTATCTCCAGGATTTGTAGAAACGTTGACAAATAAAATTTCATAATCAACGACTCGCAATAACATTGTGCACCTCGTCCATATGATGGTAAAAGATCAAATGTGTGGCGATGGTCAAGTTTGAGGTGTTGTAAAAGCCACCGCTATGAATTCAGCCGGAGTCGGCATAGTAGCGAATCAGATTTCAACGCCTAGTCGTCGACGGTGCAGATTGCACCGCTGCTAGGTGGTGCTAGGAGCAAACAGCTTCCTGCCTCACATTCGAACGACAACTTACGTTACTGAGTATGTCAAATCCACCGGCAACGAACCTGCCCTAGAGGAATTTTTTTTTTTTTTGCACAAATCAGCGAAACATTCCACACTATGTTACATAAGAAATTTCAAAGTTGCTTCTTCGCATAAAAGTTTCGAATAAAAACGTTTTGGAATTCGCGGAGTAACTAGGGCTGCAGAATTCTCTTTTTTTAATGGAACAATGACACGGAGCTTGCCAAGACCTTTCAGATGAGAGTACGAGATAAAAAAACACGTAATCGCGTAGGAAAATATTTGAACCGATGCGTTCGACTGTGTCACGTGTCAGAAGAATTATTTTTATGCAGGCACTTTGCAGCAGTTAAAAGAAACATTTGTTGGATCGATCTTGAAAGAAAGGTGTCACCGCAGGTAACGTCTGAGAGAATGATTACTAAGTTAGCGATGAGGTGGAATGACGTACAAAACTGTCGGTCGAACAGTTGATAAGGCTCCAAGTTTTATTTCCAACGGTTCACATTTCGAACCAACAACGGAGAAGATCGCGTTCTCCTTGGAACAGAGTGGTGGTCAGTGAAATGTCATTTTTTCTGGAATTATCTACTGCTGTGCTAGGAAAATCTTTGGAATTGAGAGAATTGAGAGATTTGGAATCTTCGATACTGAAAATAATTCTTGCATGCATATTACTCGGTTCCTGAGAATTAGCACACGAAGTTTACAAATTTTTTCAAAATTCATTTCCCAAAGATTTTCTATGGCTGTGACGCGAAAAACGGAGACAATAATGTTGCGAAGATGAACATTTTCAAGCTAAAATCCCACAACCTCCTAAATGGCCATATTTTCATCAAAATGGCTTGCGCTTTGGACAGTCATACATATATACACATGTTTTATTTTTACGATGTCAAAAGCGAAAGAGTAAAAGCGGCGAGAGGGTTTCGGTGTAGTCAGTGGCTTACGTCAGCATCGATCATTTTCACCATCTTCAGAGAGGCCCAGCGAAATGCACATAAGACGATGAAAAAATTGTAAACGTGCGAGCTCCACTCGACTAGCTCCTTTTCGCTTTTTAGCTGTTTTATCCTTTAGAGCTACGAGAGCAGTTGTAGCCGCGTTCGAGCTTATGCGAGTAGCTGGAACGAAAGAATCCACGTATCTTCGTGAAACTGAGCAAGAAGTTGACTACTTTTTACTCGTTAAGAAGCAACACTTTTGTACCCGAGCGCTCAAGCTCAAGTGATCGACATTGGCCTCGCTATCCTTAGATCACGTTTTTTCTACATTTCTTTGTGCATGATGTAAAATTCTTTTTTACAGACGTCTTCCATTTTTTTCAAACAGAATCATCGATACATGGCGTTTTGACACCGACTCGTGCGAAGTGAATATTCATTAAGCTGCCAATCGATTACCACAATCACGAAGAAACTTTTATTACAAATATTTAAAGTAATTTTAAAACTAGGTCTGTACTCCATGCTGTTACCATAAACTATGGAATTATGAATCCATCGCGGTGGAGAATTTCGATTCGTTGGAATAAAATGAACAAGATTTCTTTGCTACAGGGATTGATGAAAACTGGTTTTGTACATCGAAACGTCATTCCAGAAGCTCATTGAAAATCCGGGCGAATTCAGACCAAAGTACCATGATAGGTGAAAACAAAAACTCAGAAATCTGTTGATTCAACGATTTTGCTTGCTCTATTATTTGGTATTTTGTGTGAAAAGTTTATTTTGCTTAAAATGGAATCTTGTTTAATTTTGAGTTTTGGTATTAGGGCCCTCGGAAAATCGGGGAACGAATATAAAAACAAGTGATAAAAGTGACAAGAACGGAAAAAACATGCAAGTAAATAGAAAGCACAGAAGAACAAGTGTAGAATAAACAACGTTCTCGTAATAATGAATCCCGGAAACTCGGTAGTGATGTATAGAAAGTCGTCAAGTATAGTGTAAGGTGTGGAGAAAAACGTGAGGAAAACTCATTGCTTTTCATGAGGTTGGCAATGGCAAGCACCGAAGCGTTTCTCAAGACCGATGGTCGATCCAATCCAATTTTTTTTCGCCACGATAGCCACCCACGGAAAAAAAAGATTATAAATAAACATGAGATTTTCACGTACAGGAAAATAATGCACATAACGAAACACTCTACCAAATTCACAGAATACGTGGATGTTCGATGACATTAAGAGGTTCATCTTTTCAACGTTTATCCTCATTGATAACAAGACGACAACGATCAATTACTTTGATGCGTCAGAACACACAGAGGACTTGTCGCTGTCGAAAAATTTCCTGGCTTGATATGTTTGCAAACATCATCCACTTTTCACAATTCATTTGCCTACCCCCGTAGCATATGAGACGAACTCCATAAGTTCTTTGATTATGGACTTGGATTACAAATGAATGAAGGTGAATGATGGAAATGATTGAAGGTACTGGATCAATCATCACCTCACCTCACCTCGAGTTTTCGAAATTAAAATTTTCCAATGTCGTTTCACTAATCGGAAAAAGGCTCTGTCAGCGGACGTAGGACGCCAGCGAAAATCCACTGACAGAGGTTTTTTGTAATCGATAAAACCATGTATAGGAAATTTCCAATTTCAAAAATTGAAACTTTCCCAGTCGCGAGATACCGTCTAATCCCTCATCTCAAAAAGTCACAGACTTTAAGCGCTTCGACCTTACACACATGACAGACCTTTTACTACAATTTTTCGGGTCGGACAATCACTCTCTGCGTATCCGTTCATGGTACGATGGTAAACTTTTGAATGCGTAAGAGTTCTCCGCTGGGACTTTATCTTCAGAAATGACCTTCGAAGATTTTACTAGGACGACCAAGAGTAAATTTCGTTCACTTCCGAGGCCTACAATTGGAGGTAGTAAAATTTCATGATACGATTAAGCTGAATGTAATGGGCGATGTGTCCCTTCCTAAACCTTTATTTAACAACTTTTTTTTCAATTTACACCTTCAATTTTTTCAACAGGAACAACTGTTTGGTGGGAGTGAATTTTTTCAACAGCATCAACTATTTGGTGGGTAAAGATTCACACCGATCGCTGGACCGCAAGGTTAAGAGATATGCGAAGGATACCGCTTTAGAATTAATTATTATAGGTAATGTGAGTGTCTGTGGAGAGGCATGCCTGGCACGGACAGGCTTTTCCGAAGCTCTGGGTTAGAGACGAGCGTTTGGAATGAGAGACGAGAAGAAAGAGGGGATGCTTGCAAAAGGAGCGGAGAGATAAGAAAAGTGAGAGTAGGACAGAAACGCCGCAATAAGGAGCCGGAGCGGCGGAACTGGAATGGCGTGGCGAAGCAAGATCGATGAATATACAGGATGTCACACAAGTCTGCGTTGCTCCTTTCGTTTTCCGAGACGCTCACAGACGAATGCCACGGAAGTTACAACGGCGCAGTGTTGGACTTTTTCGCTCTTGAAAGTCCGTGCCATTGACAACTCCAAAAAAGAATCATGACAATGTAGCCTGATCAGATGATCGAGAAACAGGATTCTTAATCTATAAATCTTTACCGCACTCAGGACCATGGGAAATACTCCCGCAGGTGAGACACCCTGTAGAAGGTTCCTCGTGTAGAGAGCATACAATAAAGAAATTCCACAATTCCATGAAGATCCCGAGCGATTTCACCGTTTAGTCCATTCGGCAATTAATAGGTCAGCCTATCTATGCAGCCATATTGATGTTTATATTATTTATCCAAAACAGCAACCCGACAGCATTACCCATAGCGTAACAACTGCCTAGAGCAACTATCCTCCATACCTATTCTCTATGAGGCCCAATCGTTGATAGTGCCAAGTACCTGACAGCAGAAAGAACTAGCCAGTGTGCCACCTCTCACATGTAGTAATCTTCACATTCCTTCGAGGGTCTCCAATCTCTACTCTTCATTGGCAACTGTTACTGATTATTCTCAAGTTATTGCAGATTGAGCACATTTATGAAATGTACACACATAAGCGGGACCACTTGAGGAAGCGTCTCATGAAGAAAGAAAATGAAAGTCGAACGTTGAAATGAATGAAAACGGAGAAAGGCGAAGTAATACGGAAATGGCGCTTTCGTACACCGGAGAGGAAGGAAAGACGCGAAACTTCCAAGCTCATGCCACCCGTAACATTCGCTACCTCATTTGATTCCATTCATGCATCTTGCTAACTTGTTTCCTTGAGACTCAATTAGAGATACACTTCGCTCTTTGTATATCGTTGCACCAGACAACCCTATTTTGAACACTAGATGATCAAGTGTTGTGCTCTTATACGAAAAGAGACAATGTGGAAATTCGACTGATTGCTTGATTCGTTTGTACGTATCATAATGCCCTGTAAGGCGAACCATGAAGGAGTCAAGAAATCAAGCCGGTGCGAAAAATCATAAGGTGCAAATGTTTCTGGTCACTTGAAGCTTAGGAAATTTCAGTGCGAGCCTGATGACTTCAAAAGGATTAGGAGATAATGTCACGAATACAGAGAAAAAAATAGATGAACAAACAGTATCATACCGGAAGTTCAATCATTCCAAAGACAAATGGTTTCGATATTTACATCAGAAAAAAATTCGAAACAATTCACTGATGATTTACGTGAGAAATTGATTCCCTAAATTTGTAAGTTGCAACAAGTGCCTTACGAGCGTTTGGATTTTTTTCTATGATCTATGAGATGTGGAGATTCAAGAAAAAAAACGCAATTTATTATCAAAGAATTTATTTACCAAATTTTATTACATTCGTATCTTTTTGAATTTTTTAAATATTTTAAACATGATTTAGCATGGCAACATTTCATCGACGTGATCCGACCTTGATTGTCACCATCGATCGTCGAATCAACGGAAAAAAAATTCTAGTGGAGCCCAGCGGATGGTTTAGCTGAGGCAAGCCCGATACTCTGGCGAGGGTTAACACTCCCCAATTTGATTGTAACGTCTGAAAAGTATTTAATATTCTCAGGAAGAGAGCCGATGGTAATTAATAATGAATCATTGATAAGATGTCAATGAGTGGGTGAAATTTCTGTACCATGAGTTTCAAGTTTTGTAGACAAGAAGCGGGTTCGTATTCATCCGGTGCAACGATCCATAATATTTTCGAGCCCACCGTTACACAGCTCTTGAAACTTTTCCCCGGATCTATTGTGTTGAAAAACAATAGAATTTTATTGTTCATGAATATGGTAGGACACAGTATGAGTTTTAATGTTCGAGTGCTTTTTCGAGTTATGGACGAGAGTAACGGTCCGTTTCGACCGCGGAACGTGCTGAAATGAATCCAGCAATGACTATGAGGAATTTTGACACGTGCCAAACATTATGATATTTAGTTCTGAAACCCCAAGCCATGAAAATCCAAGTGAAACTTTGCACTCCTCATGGAAAAGTCATTGCTTGAAAAATCAAGTTCTTTACGAGTAAATTTGCATTTCGGGAGCTGCATCCCTCGCTAATTATAATTATAGCGAGGGATGAATATTTAGCATCGAAATAAAAACGCTTAGCAACAAGTTGCCTCTATGCAGCGTTACTATAACCCGTCTGTGGCCCGGGCATATCCACGTAATCAACAAGTGACTCCGTTTCCTGGTACTCGAGAATTTATATATTTCACCGTGGCGCGGCTCCACAGGTGGCAACATAGATAATCCTTGCGTTCCTCGAAACATGTTGCTGAGTTCTATCGATTGATTTACTATATGTATAGTCCAAGTTTCACGATCAATCACTCTCAGTAGTTGCGATTCAAGTTCGTATGATTGATCTCTGATTGCGCTTCGGTGCTTGCTCGAAGCTCGATGGAAAATCTTTAACAATGAATAGTTATTGACCGATACTGCGAGTTCCATCGACCATTCGATATCGAATTGACTTCAGCATCCCGAGGATTGTTTCTCTTTTCGCATATTCTGCCATCGAACTGAACAAATATTACGGAAGAGGCATTTCGACTGGCGATGACGGATCGCAATATATATTTAAGTAACCTAAGGAGATACAGATTAGACCACATATATCAACGCCACATCTGAAATTGCCACAAATCCACCCCAACGTACTTTTACCCCTCTGCTTCGCATTAGAACAGTCTCCCCGCATCCACTCCGAGTCGGGTCACGTAATAATAATCAGATTGTTTTATAGCACCCTCGACCGCAAATGTGACTCGAATATAACCGACGGGATGATCTGTGAGTAATAGAGAATGAAGGCAGATCAGTGAATGTCACATATGACGATTTCGTATCCCTTAAAATCCCGCGACTCGTTTGACCATAGTAAATATATCGTTCTGGAAGAGCACTTTCGTGCCAGTGTTTTTTCTTCTCTCTCATAAACAAAGATCGTGTCAAAGTCTTCTGTTCATTTTTGTCAATATTGTCAAACTTCCCTGCAATTATTTGTGATTGCATAAGCTGGAGAACTTCGAGCTCAAGCGCATTGCCGGAAAAAAAAAACTAGATTCCATAAAAAAAAATTTATATCAATGCACCTAAAATAGTAATTGGCATTCCAGATATTTTATCATCTGAATCATCTTTTAGGAAATTGATTATGAATACTTGCTCTGATTCATACGATTTTTTTCAGTATTTGAAGGAAAAATGGAGTAGTATTTAAAAAAAAGGGCAGAGTGCCATGAAAGTGAGAATGCGAACGAGTGGAAAATTGAAAGAGTAAGAGCGTGAAAGCGAAAGAGAGATAGCGAGAGAGTTCGAGAGAAAGGCAAACCCTTGACAAAAAACAGATGCATGGTCGAGCGCGAGTGAAAGAAAGAAAATGCGTGTAATTGGGCAAGACGTCGTTAATACGAAGAGGGCGAAACTCGTCGTCGCAGAATGACTAGAGTGTGTGGACCGTGGGCATTTTTTAGTTGGTCGTTACAGTGCCGAGCGACCGAGATAGACGCGGTGTTCTGTAATAACCGTGCGTTACAATTTTTATAATGAATAAATTTCAATCGCTCACAATCAATAAATAAGTTCACAAGTTTAATAAATAAGAAATTATTTTACGCTGGTATGTCTGTGCGATCGAAAGGTATTATTTGATATGGACTGTACGAATAAATTGCGTCGAAGCAGTGAAGTCATCACCAGGCTTTTCCGGGTTTGGTGCGAAGAGAACAGCTTTAATAAAGCGAGCCAACATCGTTGGCTGTGGGAGAGAACCGCACGTCGACTCTCATATCGAGAATTCTTCGGAGTCTCGGAATTCCTACGTGGTCTTTGCGGGATGACGCAGTCACCCCAAGCATCAGAAAAAGAGAATCGGTCCACTCTTTGCACCGAAGCTCAAGTATTTCGCGTGGGACTTGAAAATTACGGTAATAGACTTTATTTTCAAAAAATTACATGTGTGAGTGGAGTGAAAATTATTTAAAGGCGCATGATCATTTTTCTACATCGTTAGAGAGTCCATTTGCGTAGATATGTTCAAAAAATAAAAATAAAACTATTCTACAGCGCATCGATCTCTAATTTTCAATGTCTAATTTGAAAATTTCCGTGACCATTTTCAGTCCAAGTTCCCATATCCGAGAATACACGTGATTCGAAAAGGCAAGACGAATCTCGCCTTCTATGTCGTAAGTTTTGACATGAAAACGATGTAGGTAACGAAGTCGTGGGAAAGAAAAGTTTGCAGTAAATATGTTGTATGACAGTGAGGAAAAAAAAGGTCCAAAACGATGAATTTAAATGTGGAAGTAAAGAAGTGAGGAAAAAGAGCGGAAAAGCGAAAAAGAGAGCGTAATAATCGCACGACGATACGAGAAAAGAAGTGGAGAGGGTTGCACTAAGATAGAGAAGGGTGAAAGGCTCTGTGCGGGCTCGTCGTGTAGTTTCGCACGGAGAGCAATTGCAGAGCGATGGAAGTATAAAGGAAGAGGGAGACAACTGGTGTAGAACCCGATGGTAAAGAGAAAGAAGACAAGAAAAGGGCCAGAGAGGGAGAGAGAGAGAGAGTCGATTCTAACGGAAAGAGCTGTTGCAGTGATGCTGTGTGAGGAAAACCTGCCCTATGAAACTACCCCCACACAAGTGTTGGCGGGGAAAAGGATGAAGAGAGTCACTTGAATCGTGACATGCGCTCTGAGGGCGAAACAACGGAATCGCGAAAATCGTAGCGTTGGCTATGCCTGACGACATTCGTGAAACGCAGACGACGGTGGGCAGCGACGTGCGGCCGTCGAGCCGTCTACGAGGGTGGAGAATGCAACCTCTTCCTCACACGATCGCCGCTCTTCCACGGGCGAGCACTCGCCGTCACGATAAGAAGAAGGAGGACTAGCAGGACCCGCGATCTTCCGAGGACCGAAGAGCTCTTCCTGTAATCCACCTCCGCTACTAAGTTCCTCGGTGAGTTTAATATTTCATTTTTATTCATATTGCCATTCAATTCAATTTATTTTACTCACTTTTCAATCGATGCTATCCGATTGCTTCTTATCGAGTGCATTTTGAAATTAATATATCGAAACGACTTGGAAAATCGGATGAAATTCATTCTTTGATTTTTATCAGCTACGTACGTTGAGAACTTTTTTGACAATCGTTCAATGTATCAACAGTCCAACTGAAGTTAAGGAAATCAAATGTAATCCCAAGCCACACGACTTATAATGACAACTACGAAAAAACAGGGAAGTTACACTTTGTAAAAATACCTCGGAGTGTGTTATCACGTCAGTGGGTTAATTGGGACGATTCGGTTATACTTTTGAGAAATACATCGTCTAAGACTCCAAGCAACAGCAATGAGACTAATTTAAATCGGTCATGGCGGAAGTATGAGCCAATTTCCCACAGGCTCGTCTTAGGGAACTCCCTTTGTAGTAACTCCTGTTCGTCGAAACAATGCGACCAGCTATCAATCACGAATAGACAAATTTTGAATGATTTCCGGTGACCATCGATGTAAGTTTGCGATGGTTTCTAAATTCTTTTCGAATTTTTTTCTGCATCAAAATCCACATTCATTTTTAAAAAATGTTTATATTTATTTTTCAAGGACAGTTCGTACGTCGAACGTTGAAGAAACACATTCGTTTAAATAAATTTCGAACCCGATGTTGACGAGGCTTTTGAATGAGTTATTAAAGAATAAAACGACAGATTTATTATTTGGTAAAGCGAGAATCGAACCCAAAACTATTTGTCGTTCCCTCTTCGATCGCGCAGCTTTACGTCCGAACGACTTCAATCGGCTCGGTGGATTATTCCCGAGACATTGGCTTTTTTTTATCCGAGTTAGGGAACGACTGGCATGAGCGATAAAACGCGCCTGAACGACGACAAGAAAAGATTTTCTCCTCACATCGAAAAATAAAGTAAATAAAAAACAAAAAAATCAAAAAATCAGTGAGCACAAAGTGCGAGCTGTTTCGCTCAACATTTTCCGACGTAACTTCCATCCACCAACACTTTCCATTGAATCACTGCGATGCTGAGTTCTCTTTCGCTTCATGAATAAGACGGAAAAAATTGTTTACTTTCGAGTCTCTTCCGTTTTATTTCTCTATTTCTAAATCGTAGACAAATTCGGCAAAATTTTGCTGTAGAAAAAAATGACGAGATCACTAAATAATTTTAAAAAGAATTCAATCACGTTTTTTTTAACTTTCCGAGAAAATCATTTCACATCGTTGATGAAAAAGAATAGAAATCTTTCGAGAAACAGAATATTGATAAAACCGTTTGAAGAGCTATCAATTGTCATCATTGATCCCAATATCCAGTTGATCAATAAAAAGTTAGTCACTTTTATTCGCTCCCAATTTAATTATTCAAGAGAATAAGAGACTCTCGAGCTTTCTACCGTCGCTCTTTTACAGTGCACCACCAGTTTCCTGTATTCAGCATGATAGTGTATTATCTACGAATCGGTACGTACGTGGGTGCGTCCGACGGCCAAGCTATAGCCAGCCCCCATAATAGCTGGAAAATCACCCGATTTGATTTGCACACAGAGAGTAGAAGAGGAAATTAGCACTATTCTCATTTCCAGGTGTCGCGAACAAGCGTACAGATATCCCTTGCTCGAATTGTCCGACAGAGAGGATTCCAGCTTAGCGATAGCTTTGACCAATTCTGCATCCCTCTTCTGTATGCCGAATGATAAAGTAGATATATAAATCGTGACAGATTCATTAACGTTTGGACTCTCAGCAGCTCGATCTTGTTCATTCATTCCCGCTGACCCTTTGACTGCTCACTCGCATTTCGTTTCCGGTTTTAAAAGGCTTATTTCTTGGGTCCAATGCTTGCAATTTTATTTTATTTTCCGTGAGTTTTAGCCCCGACTCATCTCCAAAACATCAGCCTTAAAGAGAGAATCTCAAAAAATCGATGATGCTGAAGCTTGCAGCGTTAGAATGCGACGAAAAATATTTTATTTTAATTATGATTCGTTCAATTTACAAAATCATCGAAATTTTCCGAGCCGGTATCCTGTTTGGGTCGCAAAAATCGGTCATTTTATCATCGTAATTACATTCCGCATTTGAAAAATTATCTCTGCCCAAGATAAAAAAGAATTTCGTTGCCTTTCAACGACGCAAACTTCAGAGTCATGAAAATCCAGTAAATCTCGAAATCCGGGCTGCAGGGGAAGGAGCCTAACGATTTCTTTTTTTATTTACCACTTATACATGGAAAATGAACTGTTTTCCCGCGCGGTCGAGTGCACCAGATAAAAAACGAGATTCCCATATTAATGTTATTTCGAAATTGATTCGGCAGTAATTTCGGTACGTAGCGATGAATGAAATCTCAGGAAGATTTTCATCCTTCCCAAATTTGCGAATATCGATTCATAATAAAAATGACGCAGACGATATTTTTGACGAAAAAAAAAACAAAGACTTGATTGATCTTTTTTTTCACGAAACAAATTCGTTGGATTCCCAGGTGCAATATTTTTGGATTGTTCTTTTTGGTGAAATTTTTTCCGAACATACTGAACAATAGGTACCAAATAGCCGATTGTTCGACATTTTTCCACATTGTTCCAATGACGTCACACGGAAAAGTTCAACTTTTTTTTATCGTCAATTATTCAAAAAGGGGAATTTCGTTGAGAGTAAAATTTCACAGTTCATCGATCAACTAATTCATAAACAATTAAAACATATTTCATATCGTGGATGTTCGTGAGGAAATTCTGCAGTTTTTTAAGTTACTATCGACACTCATACGTGCGACGTTGGTTTTTTTGGTTACTCGTTGGAATCGTCAGAGAAAGCTAAACGGTTTTCCGAGGCGTGTCAACTTCCAAAACGCGCTGCCGCGCGTATCACTAAAGTCATATCGCTGTAACAGACCAACATAACACATACATAGTTATTCTATATGTATACATATATGTGTGAACATATATAGATATCTTTGCTCATGATGTAGAAAGAGAAGTCTATGCGTGGCAGCGCTATAGCACGCGAGGTTAATAGAGTGATCGTTAACAAGGTTACAAAGCAATCTGCATAACCCCTGGTCTGGTACTTTGCAACGGTGAGATAGAGAGGGAGAGAGAAAGCTCTACCTCGGACCTGCTGCTGTAATTACCGGCGATAATGCTATTACCGGTTCGTCAAGGGTGGTAACTGAGAAGACTATCTGCCTCGTTCTATTCTCTCTCCTTCTCTTCTTCCCTCCTCTCTCTCTATCTCGCTAGACTTTCCTCCTCACGATGCTACTTTCACTAGAATGTTGGACCACTTATACTCGGGGCATGCCTCATAACCCCCGAATGAGGCACAAAGTGCTCCTTCATTCGAAAAATTTGAAACAACACAAATTTCTTAGCTCCCATTCATTTCGTACTTCATCAATCGACATTGTGAACAAAAGTCATAAATTTATCATCTTTCCACACTTTTCCCTTAGTCAATGTTTATTGAGCCCTGAGTTGAAGGTGCGTACAGTGCTGGCAAATGAGGTTGAATTAACGGTGAGTTTGTTAACGATCATTGGCTCATGGCAAACAATATATAAATTAGAAAAAATATTTATTAATTTTCATTATTTAACAACTTGAATATAAAAACATCGGTCAACATGTGAAAAAATGTCAAGTTCCGAAATGAAGATTATGATTTCTTGCGAGTTCATTTTGCCAGATGATCCGGCAGGACCAGACAGTTATAAGAAGATTACGGGCGAGACACCAATCATTTGAATATTCACCCTGGCCGTCAAAGTTGCAAGGGGAGTGAGAATGCGATTTGATTGTTAATTTATGATGATGACTCGTCGAATGCGAAATTCAAACACAAAAATAAATGTCCAATGTTCATCATCCATAAAGTCAAGTACGCAGATCGTTGGTAAAATGAGTGTCGACTTTAGATACGAGTTTTATCTTACGGTTCGTCGGCCTTTTACTCTTCCGAGCATATCAAATGTACGCGTACAGAATCCGTACATTCTACGTCGACTCAACAATGTCTCGTATGATCATATTTTTCGGCATCTCCGAGTCTGTAATTAGAGCGGAAATAAAAAAATGAATGAATAAAATTCAAAACAAAAAAAAAAAGGATTCAGTTCTCTCAGCTTGATGATGGATTTTTGCACTCGAAGACAATGAAAATCGAGGAGCAAATGGTTTTCGTCGAATCTCGCTTTACCAAAAGTCATTTATTCTCACACAGAACGTTGTGTAGATGCGTGGACACATCGTGCTTATTGAAAAACGACAGTCGTGATCGACTGGGAGTACCGAGAGACTTATTTATTCAAACATATGAAAATCCTGTCTGATTATCCCCACTCTTAATTTATCGGAGACGCGGAATAGGTTCGATGAGGCAGCTGGCCGAGGAAGGAAGACTCTCGTTTTAGTTCGACGTCTATACACTGCCCAACTAGTTTTGTGAAAACAATCGCATGGGTCGTGTCGGTATTTTCGATCATTAGACGAGATCATTCGCTCCTTGACAATTTTAATTGATAAAAAAAATAAAAATTCTATTCGGGATTTCGAGTGCTCGGAAGGGAAGCTGGAAAAAATCTCAAGGTAAAAAGTGAAGCAGATCGATCTTTGAAAATCATCATGACAGAAAAAAAAAGATCGATGCTGAAAGAACAAATTTCGAGTAAAAGTTTTGCGTTTTAGGAAGCAATCTGTTGGACAGATTCGCTCGAGCGCAGGCGTCCGGAAGAGGTTTTCTGCAACGGATAACGTAATTGACGAAGTAACTCGCTTAGCGTGCAATATCACGCGACAAAGTGGCGGCGTGGCTTAAATGGATGGACTGAGGGAGTCGCGAGAAAATGTGTCCGGTAGAGAATGCAATTCATACATAGATATATTCATTACTTCCAAACAAAAGGGCGTGAAAAACTCAACTCCAGTTTTTCCGTTACGTCAGTTAAGGCCTTTTGCTTGTCCCCGAGCTATTGCCGTGTCTATAAATGCGTATTTTCGCCAGCCAACGCTATTGGGAGCCCTTCCCCTACAGAACATTTTTGGTAGACACTTCCTTCGCGATATACCGAAGAGGGGTGAACGTTCAAATATTCTAGTTATCGATACCTGGGAACGAATCATTTTGGGCAGTAAAAAAACCAATTGGAAACAGTTCGTAGCAAAGAAATTGGCTATATGTGAAATTGAATGAATGCTGTACAGGGTCTCGTGCTTTTACACATTCGCTACCAAAAGAGTCCGGAAATGAGAGGCAAATCAATATTTTTTCGTATTGTAGGGGAAACCAAAATCCTGGTAAGGTTTTCAATGTGAAAAAGTGACGATATGTTTTCTTTTAATGTAGAGGAAAAAACAACAATCAGAATCAAGTGCCATCCGTAGTCAAGAAAACAATAATTATTTCATCGTAATAGGATGAAGAAGTCGTGGAAGACGATGCTATCATGATGGATAGATTTATTTTACACATATACATTTATTTTCTGGATTGATAGCCGCTGAAAGCTGGGGATAAAGTTCTTAGTTGGTAATCATTCCTGGCCGTGTAGCTACTCTTCGACCAATCAAACGGTAACGCACGTCTGACAATTAATTATACCTTAACAATACGAGGGAAACGATTAGGGGTCTATCGCAGTATTCTCAGAGGAAGAACCCTTATCCAGATGAAAAAGATCTGAAATAAAGCCGAGGTTTCTATTTTTATTGAAGGAAATGACTGACAGAGATGAATCCATTTTTATAAACACAGAAAAAGTGGCGAAATACAAACACATGATACTTTGAATATTTCAAAGTTATCGGTCCGCAGAGAAATATCTATTCAATGGAAAGTATTCTGGAAAAATGCGAAAATCTGTTCATCGATAGCGTCGAGTGCGTGATCGATGTACGGCTTTGGCGATTACACGAAGCGGTAAGCAGCCTCAGGTGAGTTGAATACTTGGTTGGACGACCTCATAGCCATTCACAGGTTCGCGTCTCAATCACTAAGTGCCAAACAGTTTTCCAAATCCCTGAGGTTGCCAACGAACTGATATTCAGTAAAAATATCGCCGACAGTTTCTAATCGGTTTTTCATACTTACCCTTGGCCCTGGGGCTGATTAGTGCCCGCGAGCAATACTCCAGCGGCTCTCCTGGCAATAAGAAAAGTGCAGTAAGGGAAACGTAAGAGGAAAATTGTGAGCAGGATTTCTTCACAATTTCCATATCCTACCAAAACGAAGCAACTTTGATGTCATTGATTTTGATTATCTTCACTAACGATCATGATAACTTAGCGATCAATATACGTTTTCCTTTTTCAATAAACAAGTCGCATAAACACGCAGTTCAAAAGAAAAAATCACTTCAATTCCCGCCTGTTTCATGATAACGGAGAGCGGAAATAAATTTTAGTTTTCCCGACAACGTGACGACGTAGCTTCGGGTAGTGTCTAGTTGCTGAAACCCACCGAGAAGCAACAGTTTGCCCTTTAAGCTCTCTCAGTTCCCCACGACTTTCCCCTGGCGAGTTCCTTACCGACGTATATAGCAGGACAGTCGTCTTCTGTATACATCGCTTTTTCTACCTCCTTCACTTTCCGAACTGCTCCTATGAACTCCTATGTTCCTATTCCACGACGTTACGCCTCTCTTTCTTCGTTTCGATCGTATTCTAAAGAAAAAAAAAATCCTGTCTCCTCTCCTCGTTTTCCTAATTTCAATCGAGCTCGACCAAAGTTCAAAGATAATTCAAAATGAAATTAATTTCAGAGAAATGGCAGTTGACTGTTTAATGATTTGAAGAATTTTGTCAAAATTTAAATCCCTTATCGAAAGGCGAAAATGGTTAGTGATTTTTGAAAAAACGTGGTGAATCAGTTCGCGTTTAGTTTTTACCAAAGCAACCAGCTCCTGCATGCTCCAAATGACATCGAAATGATGTTTGAATCCCACGAACAAATTTCCATTCTTCTCGCTATGAAGTTTGACATACGAATCTTCTTGAAGGTGCAAAATAACCACAGATTCAGACTGACCACTTTTGACATTAAAAAAGACCAGCGATTCGTTCACTTGTGGTCAGACCTCTGTCATGTGGACACTTCGATATTGAAACCCTGATTCGAGCTAACGTTATAATTTCTTCTAATAGGCAATCATCTCGCTCAATTGGAAGATTTGATGTTCTAGATTAGAATCTATCCAGGGACCATCGCAAGTTTCCTGATTCAGATATAAATGTATATACAAATAATGTATGACACATATAATGTAGAAATGGAAACATCCACTAGAGGTTGCGAGACGTCACTAATTGGACCCCTTGAACTCGCACGACTGATCACTTCGAGAGATCGCATTTGTTGATACAGCCAAGATCTCAAGATAGTTAAACGCCTCCCTGTCGACTTCGGGAAGTCCTATTACCATTGAAGCAAATAGGATGACAATAGAGGATCATTCATCCAGATCAAAACTCCCATGTAGTCTCGTAATCTAATTGACGTGAAAATACAGAAAAAAATCTGTTATTTTCAATCGAAATTGTTAAGGGTCACCCACACTCTACTCCTGTTTTATTTGGTGGATAATAATTTAAAGAATTACGTTGTATGGTCAGAGTGCGAAAAAACGCAGGACACGATATTTGAAACGTTCCCAACGTGAATCTTTGCGGCATAGTCACGTGCCGCAATAATTTTCCATGGACGTCGACGGGTTACACGATTTTTCTATTAGTCGGACGTACCATTCGCGACCCTTCAGCAACCCTACGACGAGAAGTGGGAAAAAATGAAATAAAAACTCCACTCTGCCTCAAATCTCTCGACTCATTCTTACACGGCTACTTGCTTGGCTACGAAACCACTGTACGTGACTCCAAAGTACTTATGTGAGTGTGTACTTATATGCACTCGCGTTCCAATGAAAGTATGATCGTTTCAGTGAAGCTTTGTCTCTCTACATAGAAATAGACTTGTGTACGTGTGAACGAATGAATATTTATTCTTTTCTTTGTTAATGAGCGGTGAATAACTCGATGGCAATTGCACTTCATCACCAACGAGAATGTCCGTGCCCTGTCAATCGCAAACCAACCGCATGTCAAACACCCCTCTGTCTTTCAAGCACTCTCCATACAATTCCACTTGTATACGATATACATCCGGTCGCATTATTATCGCATACTCTATCAGTGATAAACGAAAATGTCATATCCCGATCGAACTCAACGCGCACACGAAGCAAAAAGACAAGTGGTGGACCGAAATTTCAAACAGTCATATTCAAGGCAAGTGACACGTTAGCGAGGACAAAATTTCATCAAAAGTACACAATTGAGAAAGTTCTATTACAAATCCAGGTGCTAGGTGTCAATAGAGTCGTGTGGCAATTGTGTCCACTTTGCATTTTCGATAGGGAGGCAGTACAAACTTATTTGACCATTTATTTAACTCAAAACACCTTAATCAGCGGTTTTCAAGTTGGATCACGAAATCAAAATGATCACAATTTGTCAAATTTGGTGATAATATTCTTTGGCATCAGGTATAGAAACACTAATGTTTTCCAAATTTTTTACCACATGATTATCGAATAATTGAGAATTAAATCGAACTTCCAAAATACGGAACTCCAGGCTTATACGCGTGAACTTTAGTGTTCAATAACTCAAATACCACGTGGTGGAAAAATCTTTTAAAAAATTGTATGGTCATATATATTATTAAAGAATATATATTTACCAAATTTTATTAAATTCTTATCTTTTTGAAATTTTTTAAGTTTTTAAGCTGGTTTAACGTGGCAATATTGTATCGTTGTGATCGAATCTTTTACAGGACTTCAAGTTTAATTTGATGCCACCGGAGGCATTAATCTTGCGGATAAAGACCGAAAACGCAATATCAATAATGGAGTTTCAAAAACACATGTACTTTTGTATCGAGTTATTATCGATGCAAAATGTGAACATTTTTGTTCATTTATATTCCCCTGTCTCGATGGAACCCCAAGAGTCTTAGAAGCATTTAAATAATCTCCGTCGGAGTGGATTGTCTGTCGCCCAACTCGTCGGGCTACTCCGTCGTCGTAAGGACTCTGACAAACATTGTGGCGGCGGTCATTCATTTCGCGGTAAATAATTACCGCAAAGGGGATAGAATGTTTAACGCGAAGAATGGAAAAGGAGGATGCGGCAGAGTAAAGAAACCAAGAGACAACGAAGCTGCGTCTTTGCCCCCACTTCCGCTCACCAAGCTAGCCCCTAAGTGGTTGAGACGAGAGAAGGGATATAAGTAAAAGAAGGGAAGAAGCTATGAAGGATTCGAGAATGATAAAAGGAGGGAGGACTCTTTTGCAGAGCTTCCTGAGAATAATGCACACATTCTCTTGGGAATTGCAATGCCACCGCTGCCTCGCTCTCAACAGAAAATGCTGATTGCCTCCTCTTTTTTTCTTTTACCCCTATGAGACCCTCTCCCACTGTCCCGCGTCGTTCTTGCTCACCCTCGATCTTCCCCCGCCTCGGTGCCATTCCTATTCCTCGTCATTTCCATTTTTATCCACCATGGATCGACGATGATTCACCATATTATTCTCCACAGATAAATGCCTCGTCGTATTGCAGATATAGTTGTGTTAACTAAATGTAAGATTCAGCTAACCCATTGAGGGTTAACGAATTAGTAAAACCCAATAATTAACTTTATCAAGCAGAATGAATCTTGTGTGTCGATCCAACAAAATACCAGAGGCCAATATTTTGGGTTTCGATTAATTTGATAGATAGGATTCTCATTCATGTATATGGAATCAATGATTCGTTCCTTGAATGGACGAAATTTTATGTGTAAAGTATTCTAAGAAGCTTCGGTAAGAACAATTTCATCTTTTCCCCGTCCATGAAACTAATTTTTGGCTCAAAGAAGATTCGCAAAAGGTTTATTAGACAGCAACGTGGGTGCGTATAATTCATGCGAGGGGGCAACATGTAGAATGCAAATATTCGAATGAAACCAGTTTTCACATCATCACAAAATAAAAAGAAAAAGCCAATGCCAATTTAATGCTTGCTCCTGAAAATTCTATTGCGGCAAAGCGGTGCAATAAAAATCAAGCCATCAATCCGGACATTATCTGGTGCGATATAAAAACTATCGGAACTCGGGAAAATTACCATATTCTTAGTCTTGCCCAATGACAATAAGTGAAGCCGTTGAGTCATTTTACTCGTCACAGGCAACAGTTAGTTTTGATCCTTTTTTGTCGCATCTTAAAAGTAAATTTTTCCCCTTCAGTAGGATAGTTTTTATTTTTACTTTATGGAGAAAGCGTCGAGGATGAAAAAGATTCAAGGAGCGAGTTACAAATTGAAAGAGGTATGGGAAATACTAGCGAGCTTGATAACCAAGTTATTTCCAATTTGAGAGGGCAAAAGCGCGCTCGACAATCACGACGGAGGTGAAGAGAAAAAAACGTTTGATACGAAAAGAGAGCAAAGAAGGTGCTACTAAAAGGTGTTAATTAATACAAGATAATTATATATCGTGACACTATGGTAGAGTGAACAAGAGCGGGTACGGTTTTCTTTTGAAGACAGATTTCTCACAATTTTTTGTCTCGATGTCTTTTTCTATCTCTCGTTCTCTTCCTTTTTTTTGTCTTTTAACGATCTCGACACAAAGATCCGAGTTCAGAGCAGGGAGAAAAGTGAGTAAATTCTCGTGCACTCTAACTGGGGATGGTCTTGAGAAACGTCGGTTTCCGAGGTCACGGAAATGTTCGCCACGAGAATCGAATGAGCGGGAAGAAATCGAGGGAAAAGGGAGACGGTACATAGCTATGAGTGAAAGAAGGAAAGTGCCGGAAACTCGAGTGGGTGAGACAAATCATCGCGAAATAGTGACTGAGTGGCTGCGCGATTTCTCACCCACAGTTTTCCGCGATCACACCAGAAGGTTTTGCGTTTTTTTTTTTCGATATGCAATTGAAAATCGAAACCACCATTCTGTCAATTTTCTGGTTTCATTTCGATTCCATTATCCTTATTCACTTCCAATGAGAAACCTTTAATCGACAACTCGAGTAATCAACTATCTCGATTGTTCTAAGGAATTCGTAAAATCTTGAGAATATGTCCAGCTAAATTCCGAGAAGCGTTTTTGCCTCAAAATAATACAACTTCACCAATTAACAATTTTCAGTGTTCTGCGATGTTATCCAATAAAAATGGACATGTAAATATTCTCGCTTCCACATGCCTACCCTGTCTATTAGAGCTCATTCAAATATTTTCCAAAGGGAAGCGAGCGATACTTTTCAACAAATAATTCAGATGCCGCGAGACTTCGATTCTAGATGCAAGGAATGTAAATTCGATTATATGGAACTCCCAATAAGATTGATTGCATCAAGTTGGTTCGTTCGAGAGATGATGTCGAGCGCGAAGCAAACGAACCGCCCTACGAAATCCAGAAAAATAATTTTTTTTTGTGTTACATGATCAACTGCAATCAGCACGATATCTGTATGAAAATTCGCGTTGAAATAACTCACATGGAATGAACAATCTCAGCCTCGCCAAGACGTACAGATACATGTGAGTGTGTAGCGATGTGAGATCTTACGAGCGAGACCGTGGATTAGGACGAAGAAGGCAGCTTCAATTTATGAATCAACAGAATTTTTTTATTTGAAAACCCTCTTTAGAACGAACTAAAAAAAGGTACTGCATCGTATACTATAGAGGAAACGCTGGTACACGGAACTGCTCGATACAATGGAGTCAATCAACAAGGGAGACGCTCTCAGGTCTCCGGAATATTTTTATTTTTGACTGCATGCTTTTTCTATGATATACATGCGTGTAGATCAAGCGAGGCGGTGCCGACTCTACGCCAAGCATTAAATCTATAATATACATGTGTATAGAAAAAGTCTTGTGGAAATCCCTATCGGACCGAAGTGTTAGGATTCTTAATCGTCTGTTTTGCGAGATTTTAGCAGAAAGATCGTAAGTTTTTTCAAAATTCCAACTTGAATATTACAGCGTTTCTGTCGATGTAAGAAATTTGTATTTCAAAATATGTAGCATCGAAATTACGAATTACGATTAGCGCGAATATGCACACACGTTACATCAAATATTGTACTTTTTAGCGTAACCACGGCTTCGCGACTCTCATTGCGATTTTTTTTTACTGTCTAAAACATTCAACTCCGACTGTTTCCGAAAGGCCTTTGAGGCTTGTCTAGATAGTTTTCTAAAATCGTCAGTAGGGCTTTTTTAGAGGTCTCTGTATTTGGAAAAGAAAACGCCGTTCCTTGATTTTCGTAAATTTTCGTGGAAAGTCACGCTGAGATAGTTACCAAGCGACGTATTTTCTTTCGCGATTCACAAATGTTAACAGCAGTCTTGGCGGCTATCGTGGGGTTGTTATCTACAGTGTGAGGCACTCGATTCGAAAGTGAACCGGCTCCAATTACCCACAATTAAATTTATCAATTGCTGTAATTTGCGATATTTATGCTATTGATTGAGGAGGGTAAGTTTTAAAAATAAAGTGGAATCAACTTGTTGTTACCAGGTCAGCAGTCAGAGCCGCTGATTTCAAGGAGTAGCATGGCCGAAGGATCATGGACCGCATGGCTACAGCGATGTCGAGAATCACGACGACTAGTCATCGTGATTGTCGCCATTGCTCTTCTGCTCGACAACATGTTGCTGACCACCGTCGGTGAGTGTATTATATGAAATCTTTGTATATAGATGTAATGTCCTCTGAGAAGCTGCAATAGTCGAATATTCGATTTCAACAGGGAAGTGTTTGAAAGGCACTGTCAAGTCGAGTTGCGTATGTATATACTCGAAATTCAGGCCTTTCCCATTACGTTTGAGATTCAACTCGACACCATCCAAAAATGGAATGACTCGTCAAAAAATCCAATGACACTTCCACGATATTTTTTCTGCATCCCAGTTCTAATGGTATCATTGTTTTTTTCCTACGATGCCTAGACGGGCACGAACTGCGGATGCAAGCGAAATAAAGTGATTCTAAAATAATCGATTGATATCCTCAGTCAAACCTTCAATGTTTTACAATGTGTAGAATTTTTTTTATTGAATCGAATTTTTGGTGTGATTCGAACGCTGAAAGAGGCATCGATGAAAAGCCCGTCTAAGATCTGGAACCAAGGGTTTTTCACCTTAAACTTGTCTTTGTTCGAGTAAAAGTGTTTGATCGTAGCCGTCAGTGCGTAAAAACCGTGAAACATGTTAGAAATCCCGGATCTCACGAGGGCGTACTTCGTGAAAGAGATGCAATTAGAAAGACGAGAATCCAATGAGAACGAGACGATTGTATCCGATAAAAGACGAGAAAAAGAAATCCCTATTCCTCCGAGCTCCATGAAATGAGTGGCAGCAAGAAAAAAACAGACCTTAACTGCTCATTAGTCCAAAGCCTCAAGCTATCTATTTGATTATTTTCTTAATGAAAACTTTTCAGACCGAAATGCCCTCCATCCCATTTTATCTGAAATTTCCTGTACTTTGAAATTCAGCTGCTTGGTTTTTAGCATGCGATAAAAAGATGAAAGATTTTCCACCATGTTACGCGAGCATATTCAATTCGAACTGCCAAGAAGATAGAAACGAATTGCAATGGAAATACAACTGATAGCACAGAACTGGAATTAATTAAATTCAAACGCACCACAGGAATTTATAAAATAAGCAGCTTCACTTCAGTTTAGCCATGACGACAAAAAAAACAATTGAATAGTATTTCCTAATAAATACAGAAATTGTAATTCGATCCACGTTCTAACGGTTAAGGGCTGAGAAATTTTCGAGATGCGTTTTATGCTCAAAGGGTGAGTCTTTAAGTCATCGCATACACTACGAGTCTACTGTCGAGAATTATGCATAAGGGTGAGGGCGTAACAGAACGACAAGCAGTAGGTCAAGAGTTTGTTGCACCGTTTGAACAATTACTCCATCTCAAAACAGCTGTATGTGCGTTCCGATGAGACACATTCTTAATCGTCACTCTATGTCAGAAAAACGCCCACGTAATTCTTATTTTGAAAGAGCTTTTTGCGATTTTCCATGCTATTGAATAGGCCAATGTGTTTTTATTTTTCATTTCCATCCATTTGATTCCCCTCGGGCGATCCTTTTTACCTATTTTCTCAAGGGATTTTAGGAGAAGAGTAATTATTTCGAAAAATGGAAATCTTCGAAACACATATCTGTACATGCAATGGAATCACGTTCTTGACGATCAATGAACTACTTAAGAATCCCGAGTACACTAAAAAAAAAAGTAAAAGAACAAGAATTTCTTAGGATTACGAGAATCATGAATTCTATCAGAGTATCGAAGAACAGTCCCCAGAGAACGACGTTTTATTAAGCCCCCCGTAAAAATGAAAGATTTGTTCGTTGGAGATGACCGAGAGAAGAAAAACGAAGCTTACAAGAACTCCTCACGGCAGAGGGCTATTACTCTTTGCTCAATACTCCAGCTAAATTGCAACCTATAACTCCAAAAAATAAAAGGGAACTCAAATTATAATGGCATCATATTGAATTTGTTAGTTAAGATTAAACGTGTTCGATTCACGGGTTACGTCAGAGGGCAAAAATAAAAAGCAAAAACGAACCTTCAAACTACCCGTTTGAATACGAAAATTTACTCCAAAAAAATAGAAATCCGACAGGACAAATATTTTATCTGAGCTCAATGGAATAAAAGAAACGCATTTGGAACGCAAAATAGTTGTACAGCTCAAAGGATGTGGTCAAATTAACGGATAATCTCGATCGAAGTTGCATACTGATTTAAAAAACAAAAATTTATGACATAATATAAAAACTCATTATTGTCAGGCGATTTCCCAGGTTTGAACAAGAATACAGAACTACCTTGAACTCTCGGTCGGGTCACTATGCCTTAAAGAAAATGATGCACTTAGAGAGAAAAATTACGCACTTTGAGACGATTTAAGGGGATTGGCGAACATTAGGCATATGAGGAATGATATCCAGACCCCCTGGTGTATCGCATTAGGATTTTTAGACCCACGATTCTATATGCTGTAACGTTAAGAGTTACAGATCACATATATTTATATAAAAGAACCCAACGGTCAGAGTTCAGCCACTTGCTTTTCCAGCTTTTAACTCTCGACGATCGAGGGGCTTTTTCCACCCCGGCGATCGTAAGAACCTCAAGTTCCGATCCTCCTTTTTGCTATATGTTTAATTCAGTAGGTAGTCGTCGTTTTGTGAATTGCGCGAGATCTCCAACGACAGGAAACTTATGGGACTCTGACCATTGCGTTGTGTGTCACGCTATACCAATCCAGATAAGTGGCCATACATTTATGGATGGACCCATGAATCTTTATATACAATTGTAAGTTTTCTCATTGCTGAAAGCCGGTGCGAAACACACCATATGAATTGATCGACGAATGGTATACACAAAATGTGTGTACACAGAGAGTCTTTTACACGATAAATTACATTGTTCTATCGCAACGGCTGACGACATTAACATAATTAAAACTATTACTATTATGGATGCCAAAAATCGCTGCAGTTCACACTAGAAATTCACAATTGTTGATATGTTTTGACATTGACAGCATCAGTTACTCTTATGATTTTGTCATTGTCCAACGCTGCAATGAAAACAAAGCAATTCATCGTGTAAAAATTTCTCTATGTCCAGTCAAATTAATAAATGTCGTACGATTCACAACAAAATCGAATCCACACTTCATCGTGATTATGAGCGAAGCAAAGATAAACCTCGGTAACCTTTAATAAATATCCTACCCCAATACAAAAAATATGTACGTCTACATTTATACGTGTGGCATACCACCCTGACCATATGTTATGATTCCATATGAACGAGTGGAAAAATAATCATTTCAGTATTATATTTATTACCAAAAATAAACGCAGTGTTTTCGAGCATTGCTTTTTTTTGCAATGTTGAAGTATCTTCTCTTCCAAGCCATTTCTTATCGCTTTATTACTTACTTCCGTTTGGTGTAAAAAGTACGTCTCGCGCTCATGGCTACTCGTTCGGTATCTCAAGTTTGGTAAATGTTTGACTTCTGTTTCAGTCCCCATAATTCCGGAATTTCTGTACGACATAAAACATCCAAACGCAACTTTAAGCGAACATCTTGATGGACCATTACGCCCGATAACTACTATTCCACCACCCACGACTACGACCTTGGCAACGACCGGAAAATGCGTTTGTCCTCAAAACTTAACGAACAGTGCACAATTAGAATTTCTTCACTCCTCTACAATTACAACACCAGCTGATCTCACAGGTTTGTGAAAACGCTCACGTCGATCTTCTCAAAAGTAGGGCAACACTTTTTACATTCAAGTTGAAATATCACCGGACAATGTGTACGAATTTTCGGAGCAAACATTCCAAGAATTTGATTCCATCTTTGGAATGACTACCAAGTGGCCAGAAAATATCCTGTAGCTTTCTTAGAGCCAGTTACGAGCATAACATCTTGAGAATAACCAACATGACAACGGAAACTGGAAGAATCATGCCTCCGTTCGTTTTTCTCGATAGTGACCCCAACTGTTTACAACGTAACGGCTGCGGAAGAGGCTGAAAGAATGCAAAGGCACAAGGAATTACTTGAAGAAACTGTTGCTGTTGGAATGATGTTCGCGTCCAAAGCCTTTGTACAATTGTTGGCCAATCCGATAGTTGGACCTTTAACTCACAAGTACGTGACATTAAACAGTTTTCATACATGAGACTATTACTCATCTCAATTCGCAATGGAACATGGTGGCAAAACATAATAACTACGAAACTACTGTTACTCCGAAGCCAAGTGAAATTTCTTAAAAAAAAAGCACTGTGGCACCACCGTCACAGGCTTAAGTATGATCCATCCCGTCGGATTCTGGCAAAAAGATTGTTATTTTTTTTATTGGACTCCGAATGGAAAGTTGCGGTCTTGATGCTGAAATCCAACAGAATCGATAATTTAGGACCCTGGGAAAATGGAACCATAGTTATCTTGTCAGGAATTCTGTCTCCGTTACTCCGTTTCTTCCTTATAGTTAGTGTCTTAAAGTCTGAATATATTTTACTATCAATTGAGCGTGACAGCAGGATTTAGAGGACATATTGAAGGATCAAGCAAGATCTTTTGTCATGAAATATCGTATTTAAAAATAAAACACGAAAATTGCATGGTTCCTTAATCGAATGTGTTCGAGCTAATGAAAAAATTTTGATTTCAGGATCGGTTACAGCATACCGATGTTCGCAGGTTTCATAATAATGTTTGTCTCGACCTTGATTTTTGCGTTTGGACGAAGTTACAGCATATTATTTCTGGCCAGAGCTCTTCAAGGCATAGGATCATCGTGCTCCACAGTTTCAGGTGATCATGTGCAGTTTTCCTCGTCTTTGAGCGGTTCCTTCAATATAAGCATCGGTGGTTCAGTGGTAGAATGCTCGCCTGCCACGCGGGCGGCCCGGGTTCGATTCCCGGCCGATGCAAATTACTTTTTGATTTTGTTGCCATTAGTGAAAGAAGATTGTTTATTAAACGGAAAAAGCAGCAATTCCAAACTCGTGGGGTGTACGTTGACACGTATACTCCACAATCATGTCCAAATGCCCTCCCCGGGGAAAAATCGGGACAAGTACATTTATTGACCCGTGATCAACTCGAAATCGAGGGCAGCGCCTCTCGCTGTGAAAGCCGAGACTAGTTGCGAATTGTTACTAGCGCCCGCAGCGGTCAGTCTTTCGACTAAAATAAAACGTCGTGCTGGTATTGTAGAATATCGATTTTCGGAGCTGGAGTGTTTTCCCGTGTCATACTCCATCACACGTTGGCGCTTTATTCTTACTTCTCGCTTTCCAGCAATCGACTAGCCGATCAGAAGCTCAAGAGGCCAAAACTGTCCAGCTGCGAGAATTAATATTTTGCAATACCAGCACGACGTATTGTTTTAGTCAAAAGACTAACCGCTACGCTTTCTAGTACCGATTCCGCCGATTCGAAACTAATCTAGGATTTCGTAGCGAGATGCGTTACCCTCGATTTTGAATTGATCACGAGTCAAAAAATGTACTCGTTCGGTTTTTTTTTCGGGGAGGGGACGCGGACACGATTTTGGAGTATACGTGTTAACGTACTCCATTATCTCACATCATATCAACAAAATCAAAAAGTAACTTGCATCGGCCGGGAATCGAACCCGGGCCGCCCGCGTGGCAGGCGAGCATTCTACCACTGAACCACCGATGCTCATATGATGATTAACGTAAATAATTAATCAGCTCGCCGTAATTAACAAATTCTTTCTGGCAATATTTCAGGCATGGGTATGCTGGCAGAAAGGTATCAAAACGATAAAGAACGAGGTAATGTTATGGGGATTGCTCTCGGAGGACTGGCTTTGGGGGTCTTGATTGGTCCACCCTTCGGTGGTGTTATGTATGAATTTGTCGGAAAATCTGCACCTTTTCTAGTTCTCTCAGCTCTGGCACTCGGCGATGGCCGTAAGTACGACACTTGCCCGTTCATTTCAGCTTTACATCTCAAATAAGAATTTTAACCATATTGTTCTTGACATTTCAGTTTTACAGTTACTCATGCTCCAACCTGCTGTAGTTTACACCGAAACGGACCCTCCGTCCTTAAAATCGCTCATTATGGATCCTTACATCGTTATAGCAGCCGGTAAAATTCTTGTTTTATTTTTCCAGCGTAATATCAGACTAGCTTTTGTCCACAGATCGCCTCGGTTATATGGCCGCAGACGAGTCCTTTTCTCTATTATTCTTATATACTAGTATTGTAACGGAACGGCCTTATCCCCTGGCGCGATTTCTAATCGTGGCGAAATCAGCCAGAGGGTACGGCTGGAACGATCTTGCTTAGGCGACGTATCTCCCGTACGCCTATAAGGTCCGTACCGTTCCCTAATTCCTCTTCCAATTCCTTACCAAAAAGGAAGCAAAAATATTGAAAATAAACAATTTGGGCCGCGGAATTAATCACATGATTTTCTGCCTTCACCGTCGTTCTTGGTTTTGCCATAAGGGGGGAGACCAGTTTAGAATGCGGAAATTTTTATGTTTTCTGTGAACTTTTTTTTAAAAGGGAAGGAATGTTAGAACGTGCTAGATGGACGCTTGCCATATCCGAGTATTTCGCTGATGGGCATGCGGAAAACGCAATTTTTCGCTGTCATCATCGCGATTTTTTCTCATAAACATCATTCTTAAGAATATGAACATCATAGTTATTCAAAAAAAATGCTGCAAATTGAAATTTGCAATTGGCTTCCTCATGGAGGAAGCTTTGAGCATCGTGCATCTTGAGCAACTTGAGGAAGCCATTTGCAAATTTCAATTTGCAGCACTTTTCTACTTTCTTGTATTTGCATTTAAATTCAATAATTCCGACAAGTTTTCTCGAAAGTATAGAAGGAGTACTGACTTGTACATAATATCTTACAAGATTTCGATATTTTTCGAAAAACTAAAATTTTTGTGAAATTCGAAAACCCATAAAATTTGAACCGTTCAACCGATTATTTCCAAATTCAATACCAACATTCCTATGAAGATACTCTATTTATAAAAAAAAAAATGAATAATAAATCTTGAAATTTGTGGAAGTTAGACCGTCGACACCATTTTTTTGAAAATTTCACAATCCCGTAGAGTTCGTATTTTTTTAGCTGTTCTGACAAAATTGTCCGTGAACGAGGAGCTGGTCTAGATTAACATCTGTGAAAAACGGGAGCCATGTAGCTCTAACCGTTCTCGAGTGACAAACGTTTGAATTTTGCAGTGCCAGAACATACACACACGCACACATACATATACACACACACACATCCGGACATTTTTTGTAGATATGATTTTTCGACGTTTTGGGACATTCTAAGCACATTGACATTGAAAACTGGAAAAAAAAATTTCACCGTCACATAGCTTCCTCTATGAGGAAGCAAAATGAATACAATCATAAGGAATTAGGAGCAATTCTACGACCTAAGTCGTACTAAAGTCCATAAAAAGGCTTTAAAAGATCCGGACGAAAGTATTCGTTCTTGAATGCCGAGTCGAGCTATCTCCTCGGAGCGCAAATCTAAAACGAGTAATAGTAACTGATTAAAAGTTGAGCATGATCTTTTTCTTCTATAGGAGCGATAACATTCGCTAACATGGGAATTGCAATGTTGGAGCCAAGTTTACCAATTTGGATGATGGACACAATGGGTGCCAGTCGATGGAAACAGGGTGCAACATTTTTGCCTGCAAGCATCAGTTATCTTATAGGAACGAATCTTTTTGGACCACTTGGCCACAGAATGGGCAGGCAAGTTATAATTGTTCGTTAAACATGAACAAGTTAGGGATGATCGGTGATGGCTTAAGACTCTATCCCATGGGAAAAATCCTGCTGCGCATTTGAAATTCGATATCCATGAATAACCACAGTTCCACGGGGTTTTCGTTCCCTTAGACAATAACGTGTCTTCCCCTGGAAATATTCAGCGTCCAAGAGAAAAATGAGAATCTACTTTTCAGCAGTCTTTCTCGCACTCGTGCGCATGATAAAGCGTGCTAATTTTTCGTCAATGAGAACCGCTGACACTATTTCCATAACCGTCCATATGGCGCAGCAGATCCAGTTGCCCGGATAGCTCAGTCGGTAGAGCATCAGACTTTTAATCTGAGGGTCCAGGGTTCGAGTCCCTGTTCGGGCGATATTTTTTTTCCCGAAGTTTTCGTATGCTCCAATCATATTCATGACCTCATTTCTGTTTGCTTACAGGTGGTTGGCCTCTTTAATCGGCCTTGTCGTAATCGGTTTCTGCCTCATGCTCGTAAGTATTCGAAAAACATTTCAAATTGCCACTGAACTCCAAACACTTAGCGAAAACATGCGGTGTATTTGTATTTAAAACATGCTGATTTCTACAGCAAATTCCAATAGGTTGGATCAATATTTTGATGTCCTTTATTGTAGATCCCACTAGCCAAGAATATCAATCACTTGATCATACCAAATGCTGGCTTGGGTTTCGCGATTGGCATGGTCGACAGTTCCATGATGCCCGAGCTTGGATATCTCGTAGATATACGTCACTCCGCAGTTTACGGAACAGTCTACGCTATCGGAGACATTGCTTTTTGTCTTGGATTTGCCATAGGTTAGTTTTTTTCTCCAATGCACCAGAAAAAAAGAGGTTTCTAAAATTAGAATGCTTTATGATTTTGGAGTAAAAAAAAATTACTCCACCGTGACAATGCTTTCACATTGCCGTGACCAGGATTCGAACCTGGGTTACTACGGCCACAACGTAGGGTCCTAACCACTAGACGATCACGGCTACTGGAGGGTTGCGGAAAACTCATTTTATTTCACGTTATAAGTCAAGAATCTCATGCTCCTTGATATATCTCAAATTTCTTTCTCTGAGCATTATACGTACTACTATTTCATTGATTGTCATTTAATTTTCGTTTACTCCAAATTGAAAAATTGAAAAAATACTCCAATTTCACATTTCTTCTTGATAAAGATGGCGATTCATATTTCTCCTACGTTCTTGTGGTAAAATAGAGAAATTTCCCATACATGATACAAGAAAAATTGCCATTTGTTGGCGAATTGAGTCGTTTTTTTCAAACAATGGTCTAATCAAGATTCTGATATTAACAAATATCACGACAGTAGTGAATTTCTCGAATCCAAAACAAAAATTGCATCGGCCGGGAATCGAACCCGGGCCGCCCGCGTGGCAGGCGAGCATTCTACCACTGAACCACCGATGCTGTTGTTGCTAACATAATTTATAAACAATCGGGTGTCAAACATATGGGTCATTGAAAATAACAGCTCTCAAAATTTGGAGTATCCACAGCATCACTCCGAAAATTCGGAGTACTTTTGTTAACATTACTCCCCAAATTTGGAGCATGTAATTGCAAGCTACAGGAGTGTTTTTCGATTTTCAAACTCCAAAACCGTTGGGAGATCGAAAAATACTTCAGTGGTTTGCAATAATACCTGCATGAAATGAACTAGTTGAATTGGGTCGCCCAGTGCTTAGTAAGAAAAAGAAAACATTTTTGGAGTACCCTGAAAATTGGAGCAGTATCATTACTTTTGAGTCATGTTTTAGAAAAAAATATATTGCGTTAAAATTCGAGGTGTCCCATAATTCGCAGTCCATCCGGATATATTAAAGTTATGATTGCTGCTATTCATCGATATTCATGCTCTCCCTAAATGAATTCAGGTCCGGCACTCAGTGGAACACTGGTCAACACAATTGGATTCGAATGGATGCTGTTTGGTATCGCGATGTTGTGTTTTATGTACGCACCCCTAATGTACTTCCTCAGAGCTCCGCCAACGAAAGAAGAGAAAAAGGTAGATTGAATAGCAGTAACAAAAAACATGAGAGAATGTGTTAAAAAAATCATATGGGTTCGGAATTAATTTTGAACGATCATTATTTTCAGTCACTTATAATCGGCGAAAAGTCATCAGTCCGATACGTAACTTATCAAGACGAGGAAGAAGACCAATAGATTAAAAACTAGCTATTCATCGAATCGTTGATCATTTTATTTCTGCAGTCAAAGTATGGCATTTTTTCCTTTCAGTTAATTCAGAAAAATGCAAACCAACACAGAATCAAACTGAAAATTCACACGATATTTTTCAAACGTTTAAATTCCTGAGCGACTCACTCGCTACGAGCGGATTTCACACGCTTTCTGAAAATCAAAGATTTACGTCGCAAAAAATGGAACTGTTACGCAAGAGACAAGAAACAAAAATTAGCTTATATATTAGCGTATCTCGGGTCATAGTCGTTATTTCGGAAATTCCGTATATTGTAAGGCCATGGAATGCACGGAGCGTGCACGGTGCGAAGTCCTTCTTAACGCGTGGAGAGCACAGTATGTTCGAATACTTCGGCCTATCGCACGATAAAATACAAAAAAAAACTATATATATATATATGTTAATTAGAAACGCGTAGGATAATAGAAATTGGAAAGAAAATTTCGAAATATTCGCCGCACGAAATCCCAATTTAAATGATTTTAGCATCGTGACCGCACCGTGAACTACAATCAACGGCTTATCTAGTCTACAGTTATCCGTACAATTATTGGACAAAATAATATATACTCGAAAAAGGAATTATATGAAGATTATTATAAAAATATATCGACGTAAAGAAAAATATAAATGACATTAACTCGTTCATGGGGCTTGTATCGAAAGTTATTCGATTGTAGATCGTAAAATAAAGGAAAAATTATTGACAAGACCTAATACTCCATCTACATATAGTTTCAAAAACAGTGCTAAAATACTTCATCGGGATTGCGTCAGAATTCTGTTTTCCATATAATTGTCGAGAACTTTAAATTAAAAAATAGACAGCATACCTAAAAAAAGAAGTAAATATAACTGACATGAACGCAAAGTACATAAAATATATGACAAGTAATAAGCCATGTTTGAGTCAAGTGCCAAAATTCCGCACTTCGATCTCTCTATTAATTTTACTCGCAGATACTTGTTTCCATAAGAAGAATGACACACAAATTTGGTGCTCGGTTCGGGAATGAAATTATTTTAGAAATGCAAGCGTGACTCATTCACTTTGCGGTAAGCAAAGTGAACAGCGAGCCTACATCGGCAACGAATCATTTAGGAAATTTTTTTCAAGTCCACCGTAGTAATTCGCATGAATAAAGTTAGTAGTTCGATTCAGAAAATCAGACAAAAATTGAATTTGCATAAAAATGATAGATAAACCGAAGAAAATGTATTTTCGATCCCTTATGGTTGGTTGAAAACTGTTTACTTCCGAGAATAATACTCCAACTCCACTTTGTTGCGATCCAACATTACATAAAATGCCCTAAATTAATTTATGCTGAAAAAATCACATGTTAGGGAAATATTAAGGTAGTTTTCTCGTCGGAGCTATATGCTACGTGTACCGTGAACATGATGTACCTAAATTAAACAGAGATAGAGCGCGAGACGTTCCAAGAAGAATGAGAAACACAGATTACTGGAAAAAGAATATAATATTGAGAAAGATCGAAAAAAAACTGGTGATCAGCGAAATAATTGGAAGTATAGAGAGATGACAAGTGTCACAATTTATTGACAGTTCGAATATCCTCGTTGGTTGATCGTCACGAAGCACCAACAAGATCGAGACTTGGAATTAATGGTTACGAGTTAATGCGTAAATCCGGCAATTTACGATTCGTTGTGGTGAGCCAAACAGTAACTTTGCTAAATCGATTAGAATATTATTAATTCGTGATACCGCCCGATTTGGATTCCCTGAATGGCTGCAGGGAAACCGTGCGAATTAATGCGGTCGGGCGCAATGAAGAGTACACGAGAAATTTTGTTAAACATGTTTTCATCACAATGGAAATAAAACTCCAATTGGCATCGACGGAATGAAATGTCAAAAGTGCTATGGCTCCCCGACGATCATAATCAGGATTGATACTGCACGCACTTCCAAAGTGTCTCATCGAATGAAACAGCGTACTCGAGACACTCGAGCTTTCCTTTAAACTGACACATTACTTTTTGTCTTATAATTTATATCGATCCTTTCGCGTACGCTGTCCCAATCTTCATGAAACAATCAGAAAAGCATATGCAGAGCATTATACTCCGAATATTATGTAAAAAAAAGTAGTTTTTGTTTCGAGGCATTCGACGAAAGGGCGACAATGAAGTAGAGATGAATATAAAGATGAAATCGAGGTGGAAAACTCTCCAAAGTGGGAAAATATAAAAGACTAAAAAAAAAATGATCGATTTTTAAGTTAATGAGGAATCTCGATAAATCAAGAAAAGGAAAATGAATTCGTAGAAGCAATACAAAGTAGGGAATACGTATATATACCATTAGTTACTAACATATACGAAATTTATGAGTGTACTTCGTAGAATGATGAAATTAGTCAAGAATTAACGCGTCAAAGATTATCGTCTCTCAATGTCGAAATAAATGTTTCAGAAGTAAATAACAAAACTATTGTGATCGATACCGAAAAGCGTATCGATGAAATTGATGTTGCTATTAAATTTACTGTCGCGTATTTATTGAGAATTATTTTTTTCAAAAAAAAAATCAATTATTGCAAAGCAGTGTATACGTGTTTGAAGTTTATAAAAAAAAGATGGGAATGGTACAGAAGTTGAGATCCTAAGCTACTCGATTTCCAAATCGTCATCTCGATTATTTCAAACTAATTAAAAATACCTTAATCGCTACTGCTGTGGGAGTAATATCGCATCTTTGCACACTTACTGTGCACGCTAGTTATTAAGAATAACAATTGAGCAAAAGAAAATCCAAAAAAAAAAAAAATCGTTTACTCGTAATAATCTCGTATTTTAAGGGAATTCCTCATTCTCCACGATGAAAATGATCTCCTAGAAACTAATCTATTGAGAAAGCAAAAAAAAATTCAGAAAGATTGATCGAAAAAATATAAAAATTAGAAAAACGTTGAAAATTCGTTTGAGTTTTGAAGGAAGCACGGAAGATTCGCGAAAGGAAATCCACGCGAATCGCGTGAATACGACGATTTTTTTCACGACCGTTTACGATTAATGTTTGTGACATGGCTCGGAAGACCCGAAAATCGCAAACTGGTGGCGAACGGTCATGAAAAAATTGTGTTTGATTGTAGAAAAAAAAAAACAGTTTTCCGCCTCGAATTCAATGTTTCAAAAAGGTCGCGTTCATGTGCGCCTACTCCTGATACGAAACGCGAGTCAATTTTTAAACGCCGTTTCGCCGAATGCCTCTCGACGAGGAATACGACGAGGAAAGATATAAACAAACAATGGGAGAACCGAACGATTATATAAAAAAAAAAAGCTTACAGATTCGAAACTTGAGTCAAGGGTGTTGCTCGAAAAAATGTGTTACTTCGAAAAAGTAAATAAAATACATATGCATAACACATATTAGTATACATAAACCTCATCGATATTATTCTGTAAATAAGATAACGAGTGCTTGATATTCTGAACGATAAAAGACGCTGCTGACAATACCAAATGATAAAAAAAACGTATTCCAGCCTATCGACCTAAAATCGATGAGAAATATTCGAAACTTGTTTCATATATTTTGTCGAAATATTTCATTCGACTTTCCCAATCAATTTCAACGTTCTATACACGCTAATGAGAATTTTCATTCGTGCACACAGCGTCTCGAATATATGCGAATTTAAAACTTGGTGGGCTAACGTAGTGATATAAATATAACCGACGAAAGAATTCCAAAAGAATTAAAAAAAACGATAAGTTTTACGAATCGGCGTGTTAGGCCGAGGCTTGTTCGAATTGCTGATGCAATCAAGAGTATGTTTATTAAGAACTTGCGAAATTACGAGTCACCAGCGGACTCGGGACATATCTATATAATTATTACGATATACAACGAAAACTCGATTTTATTTTTCTCCTTTCACGCACAATTATTTGAGTGAGCAAAACTATTTATTTTCATGCATTTTTTTTCCATTATAATTATTACACAATGCTTCAAAGAAAAACAAAAAAATTGACGTAATAACGCCCTTATTGTGTATGGGAGAAAAAAAAGTTTTGCTCGTTGAATAATCGATCAAGCAAATAAAAATTTACGTCTGGTCAGCAACGCAGAAAAGGAAAAAAGAGGAAAAAAAATAATTTCCACGATTGAACCGAAAAACTTGATTTTACCTCGACACAAGGGCATATCTCTAAAAAGGAAATTATTATCCACGCGTGTATCCCGGGCTCCGAGAGAGTATGTTCTTAGGAATTAAAAAAAAAAAAAAGTGCAAAAAATATATTCAAGATCGAAAGAAAATCTGATTCGCGTTTATGAAAAATAAAAAATACTTGATACTAATTATCGGTGCAAATGAACGGGATTGTATAATGACACGTCGTGGGGCTGCTATTGTGAACAGACAATAAGCAATGAAAGGCTCAACTCCCCGAGAATGAAAAAAAAAAAAAAATCGTAAGGAGTCTCGAGTAAATCTTTTTTGTTTCCAACATTTCAATTTTCTCTATGGAATTATTTATGAAAACTGAATCCAAAAAAGAGATCGTACATTTTTCTGCGTGCGTCAAAACCGAATTTCCAATGCTCTATCTCCGACGATATGGATTTAAACATCACATTAGAGTATCAACAAACCAAACCAAACATATGTGATCTCACAAGTGAGTTTGGGGGATAAATTTTGTTTTACTCCAAACATTGTGACCTGTAACATTCAATGATAATTCTCCTTCATTGATAAAAAAAAGAAAAAGTTTTCAAACTGAAAAGAGAAACAGGATAAAACGAATATAAATATATATAAAAAAAAAAGAAGAGTGTGTATCGAGATAAACTAATCAGCTGGTGTATGGGTCCGACTTATGTCTGCGTAGTGAGAAAGAGGCGAGATTCATGGAACCATCGTACTCATCTTTACTTTCTAGTCTATAAATACAACAACAACAAAATATCTTAATATGTATTATTAAAAAACAAAAAATAGCAAACTATATGTGCATGAAAGAAATTTGGGAAAACAACAGGTGCCGGAACTGTAGTCTCTGATGTATGGACGAATAAGAAAACGATTCTCGATTAACGAAAATAGGAGAGAAAAAAATACTCGTACCCGAGAACCTATATATGCTTAATATTGTACATTTTATTAGAATGTTTAGTTTCTCGTTTTATTTGAGTTTGCTTCCAAAATGTGGTAGCGAACGCACAAGAATCAAGTGTAACCGACTTTTGCTTAAAATACCCCGCAATGTTTGAGTGCAATGAATTGTTGAAAAAAAGGAAGCAAGAAGGATCAAGAAGTTAAAATAACGTTTCGATGTGTGTAAAATCTCATCTCTCTATGTACTATATGGAAAAAATGTGCTGTAAACGACCGAATAAATTGTAATCAACGTTGATCCATTGAAACTTCAGTCATTTTTATTTTTCCTCAATTTGTCATTTATTTTTATTACAAAGAGAAAAGTGGTTAGTTTTCTTGAATAATTTATAACTGTTCACGTTTCTCAGCATTCCCCAGCTGATCGAAATGGAATGATCGTTAGTTGTGCAACTTGATAAACAAAAATGTAAATTTTTTTTTCATTGTGGGCTCATATGCTGCGACAATTCCTCGGGCATATCTTTCATCGCAATCTCATTGTTGCAAATTTTCTTAACGTACGTTAACATCTCTTTCGTCACGTTTATCGTTCTTTTCAACTCATCTGGGAATCAGAAATGTAACTTGAGTAATTCACCAAAAGGATCGAATGTTCTGCTCGAATTATCTAATGCAACGGGCACCATTTGTAATAGTGAGACTGCAACTATATTTCACGTTTTTCGTGGTGTTTTTAAAATTTAAATTAAAAGGGAAGAATCTCACTTATTCCTGGACAAGCGATATTCAGTGCAGAATCACTGTTTGTCAGATCTGTGTTTTTCTCTTTTGCATTTTCCAGTTCTCGCTGATCTGTAAAATGATTCATTTATTTTTAATGAACTCCAAATTCTATGGAAGAAAATTTGTAATTTTCCTTCCTCACCATAATCCAGTTCTCTCGATGCAGTCATTGCATTACGCTCGACCAAGAAATTAATTTCTTTCACCCTCTCGTTAGTACGTTCGAGCAAAGATTTATTCAGTTGAACTCGTCGAGTCAACGTCGCTAACTGCAACTGTATGAAATTTTTATTACAAAAGAGATTTATCTTTTTAGATTTTTTGTTGCAAACAAATTTCTCACGTCAATTTCCGTCGGTTTTGATTTCTCCACAGGGATATGATCGTTGGCATTTTTGTCGTCTAAAATATTGTTCAAAAAAGTGAACGGTTGAGCTGCATTTTTTCTCAGACGGATCAGCGATTCGTACATTTGTCTGGATGACAAATTGTCCACGTTGAAACTCGAAATAGTATTTTCGAGACTCGATTTTTTATCCAACAACAATTTGCTTCGTCTTGACGTCGAGATTCTCGGCCTCGATGTGTCCAAGTCATGGATACTTTTATCTTTTTTATTCACTAGGCTCGTGGACGAAACTCTTCGGGTTTCTTGATCGTATTTCAGATCACGGTTTTGATGGACTTTCATCGAGCTCTCGCTGCTAGAGATCGCGATCAGTTTTGACATATTTTCACCGTCAAACTCACAAGTTCCGATCAAAGAAAATAAAAATTCTACTATTTTTCCAACAAATAAAATAATTGTTATTTTTTGAGTATGCAAAAAAAAGTATCGAAAGCCTCGGAAGTTTCGAGATGCAATAGAAATAGATTATGTGCAAGAAAACAAAACCATGGATACTTCTGAAGGGGTTAGAATACAATGGGAGGTTGAATGTTAAATCGATGGAAACAGATGGCCTGGTAATTTGGAAAAAATTGAGAAAAACTCAATTGGTCGACACTTGAAAAATTTCGCATGATTTTTCGTGAAAAGAGAGTAAAAACAATTACAATCATTTATTGGAATGTTGGTGTTTCATAAGAGCATTCCCATAAACTCAAAGTTCTATGTTTGCTATAGGACCATGTGGTAATTTAAAAAAAAGTGGAATTCAAACGTTAGCCAGTAACCTAAATGAATGAAATAAAAATATGGCGTTATATTTTACTTAGAATAATTACGGATATAATGGGTTGAGGAAGAATCTCATCTGAGATTTGATTTTTCTACGATTATTATCTTCCCAGTGGTCCCTGGTTAAAGGAGATCCGTCCAGTCAATCCCGAGAAATCTAACATGTGAGATTTTTGAGGAGCCACAGTTGTCAACGTTCAATCGTTCCCCCCATTTGCATAGCATAAGAAAATAAATTGGAATTCATAATCACGAAGTTAGAGAAAAAACTCAGAGTGTCGATATTTCAAGCGCTTTTGATTTTCAGTCAAAACGAAAGAAAAAAAGGAAACAATGATGATTTATAATAATTTACCATCCGCAGATCATGATTTTTTACGGCACCCTGGATCACGTGTGTCCTTTTCGTCCTGCCACTTATATCCCACGTTTTTAGAGAGAAAAAATCTGAAAAAATTCTGGAGAACTCTCCATTGATTCTCCTTCAAAGTTTCATAGTGCTGTAGTCGTTTTATTTGTTTCATTTCAAAACAAATCGTTTTAAAGAACAGGATTTTCGAAAAAAAAAAATTAAAAAGTTGTCGCTTGGCTCGACAAAGGCCCATATGATCCGCGGAGAGCTATAATAAGAGCGTATGAAAAATTCGTTTTTTATAGGTAACATTTATTTTAGCACACATTTGCCACTGCATATAAAACATTTTCCTATCATAATCAATCATTGTAATCAAACACTGTTTACTACTTACGACGACTGTTCGCGTTATCGGAAACAACGAAAAGAAACGAATCTCAGACCCTATAGAATCGAGAAACCTCCGAGTTAATAAATAGAATATTTTTTTCTTTTTATTTCGTTACTAAACCTACCACTTTCCTGAAAACTATATGGAATTCCCGCTAGCTAAGTTTTCTCCTTTACGCGATACGTTTTGTCAAAAGACAACAATCATTCTTAAGAATCTACGCGGTATGTAATAAAACAGTTTTTAATTCTTCATCTTGGTATATCCGAAGGATTTTTTTTTCTTCAAGCGACCTATTTCGATGCTCAATTTGTAAATATTGTGAATCTTACATTTTTCGGGACTTTGAAAGATTCAAACAATAGTTTGTCTCGAAGTGAAGGAAAAAAATGTTTGTTCCTGAAAAAGTCTATGATTTTGAAAAACAACTTTGGCAACTTTCACTCAATTTCCTGACTAATCGTTTATATCATAAGTTAAGCAATAAAAAATCCTTTCCCATTGAAGTCGATGAATGCGCGGCCAAGTTGGACGAGAGTTTTGCTTACTCGTTCATTTTGCACGTTCGCTGCTTCGATAAAATTTCATTACGTTCGCGGATGTTACTACTAGGATATCTATTTCAATTTTGTAAATAAAACGTTAGGAAAGTGCGAGTCAGTTGAGAAAAACTCATTGCGATCTTCGTTCGCAAGTACTTTTAATCGTCGTGAGACTTCAGGTGGGTATAAATCTCGAATTTTATTCAACAGTTGAATCGCATCACTCGAAATTGGATTTCGTACAACGAAATTGAATTTTCCTCGAAATATAATTTCCCTGAAAACTTAAGAATCAATTTGTTTTCGTTAAAAAAAAAAAAGAGTAAAATAATTGCACACTTTTAACCTATCTCCGGTGATTGAAATTCAATAATCGAATCGATCGCAGCCCGATTAATTGTAGGAAAGAATTAATCGAACGGCATGTAACGCCTGAATCGCCTGACAACTGCTAGAATACGAAGGAGCACAAAAAAAGAGGAGAAAATGAAAAGGAAAGGATGTTATGCTGCATCTCGCCGAGACTTGACGGAATAGAAAAAAAAATATCACATATAATCTCTAGAAGTAAATGAGTCTGGCGTCCTCAGGGTTTTGCTCGACCGGACAGTACGGACACTTGAGTCTGTGGAAAAATTGATTTCTAATGAAAAAGTGATTTCGATATCGATCCAAGATAATTATACTTTATTCGATAAACGTACTTGTTGGCAGTGGTGAGTTTGTTGAGTGCATCACGAGAAATAACGTGGCCGCAGACCAGTTTCATCGGTGGATTGTTCTCGGTGCTCTGTTGACGAAGTATCGGACAAGCAAAGACCGAGTGGTATCGACTTTGTTTTCCTAAATCGATTTCGATCTATGGGTATGGAAAAAAATTCTCATCATTTAGCCTCGGGGTGAAATTTCTCTTCCGAAAATATTGAAATAAAATGATTGTATGTTTGTGGATCATCGCTCATTATGTTTTCTGTTCTGTTGAGAAATTAAACGAGATTGATCCTTAAAAACTTACCGGAAGTTCTTCTTTTCCATTCCAAATACCGGTCACTTGTCTCTGCTGCATAATGTGCTTTATATTGAGCAGAGCAGGCAGCGCTGTACATCCAGCGTTAATGCTTTCATAACGGAAAAAAAAATTCCGTTAAAATAGTTTTCAAATAGACAAAATTAAAAAATTTGGAGAAAAGGATGAAAGAATCTTTCCCACCAAACTGAGAGCGGACTATCGACGCTCAATCCTAGAAGGGTGCAGGCTTCTTTGGTGAAAACATCGTGTATATCGAGCCACAACGTGGGATCCAACAAATGACTGTAAGGCGAGGATTGAATACCGTTTGGCAAATAAAGAAGCGTTCCCATCAATGAACGAACTTCTTTTTCGTTGCGTCTGACATATTGTCTCAAATACTTTCTCGCGTACATTACAGCCTCGGCTTGACGACTAGGACCTTGTTGTACTAGCCTAATGAAATGTAGCCTGTGCAGTTTGAACTCCAGGGACGAATTCTGCAAATATTCGACCACTCAATTCTCACATATTTATGGATCTCAATCTACGCCAGGCGAGCTTCGAATTACGTTCCTAATTTCATTTTCCAGCGCTTTTAGGTATTGTTATCAATTCAGCACCAAGCAATCGTTGATGAAATTCAATTTGCTCTCCACCATTCTTTTTGGCATGAAAAAACGTAAAGATTCGTGTACTTGAAAGTCAAAATACTGCTTTCAGAACGATTTTACGAGCAAGAAACTCGTGGGGTCAATATTTATCCCGGTTTGGAGTTTGAAGGTGAAAAAGAGAGTCTTTTCACTTTGAAGAAAAATTGAATCGAATGGAACATTTGTTCCGATTCAGAAATTGCTTTTCTAAAAAAAAATTAAGTAAATCTTTGGCGACGTTTCGATATAAACGAATGCAAATCCTACTACTTTGAATAATTTTGCTATCATACCCTTTCTTCCAGAGCAGGTTTATGCTTTTTCGCCCATTCTAATGCGGGTTCCAAATTTCTTTGCTTTAGACAGTCCAATATGTAGTTCAATTCGGTAAATGGCTCTTTTCTTGTTTCGTCAGTCTTCATTCCCACTTCCTGAAAAAGTTGTTAAATATCGTTGTCGAGTTGAAAACAAATTGCAATAAAAACGTCTTGGTTGTTCACGACATTGAAATTTTCATCGTCCCAATGCAACAAAATTCTCTTTTTTCTCTTTTTTCTTGTGATCCAAGCACAGAATCGGAACAAAAATTATCACAGTTTTTGAAATTTAACAATAAATCAATAAAAATGCGAAATTCGAGGTTGAGATTATTCGTTGTTTCTTACCGCTGCTAGTTCGTCGGCAATGTCCAGCATTCCTTGGCGATAAAAATGTTGGAATATAACTTGATTGAGCAGCTGCGTTTTCTCCGGACCGGTGAATACATCTTCGCGACTCGTGCTCGCAAAATCTGCGTTGAAATTCCTGTCTATGGCTTTGCCAACTTTGGAGACTGTACTGTGCGACTCTCTGTGATCGGTGGCCAATCTTTGGACCGTATCACGCACTTTAGTCATTGCGTGTTCCAACACCTGTATCTGAGCGGCGGTAAGCTCATGATCCGGCGGAGCTATGGCAAAACATTACGATTTTTTTTTCGTTTCTTTTTTTCTATCAAATCAGATTAAAAACTCAGGAGCAACGTAATGATGGAAGTTTTTTCGGTTTCCAGGTTCAACAGAATTCTTTCCGCGAAAATTTGTGAAGAAAAAAGTCCGCGTCTTGCTTTATGAATAACCTTGAGAGCCTTGACCTTGTGCACGTAAAGAAAATCAGTAATTTCAATAATTCTTTACAATTATTTTAATATTTCCGTTTCTTTTTTCGCTTTTCAAGCATCACAAAGAGAAAACTGAGGTTTTGGCATGAGCAAATTCGTGGGACAACGGTATTATTATGAAACGCGAAGATCTTGGGTGATAAAGAAGTCATTATTAATTAGGCTTTGGGGTTAATGATACTTTTTCGAAAAACTTGCTGGTTGGGTTTCGATTAATCATTACGAATGCATATTTATAGGATTGAAGCACAAGGAGGGAATCAATCATTGCAAAACTGCTGATTTTATCAATCGATGAACTTGACACGAAGATCGAACGGATTCGTAAATCGGATTTGTCCTAGCGAATAACGAAAAAAATAGACTTGAAATTCCCCTGGCTTGGCGTTCAATGAGAAAAGAAAAGGATGAAAAAAGGAAATCGTGGGAAAATATGCGACATAAATGGAATGATATTTTTGGGTTATGCAGCGACGAACGAAGATTTTGCCAAAAAATATGATTCGTCATAATAACGTAGCAATGTTTTGTAAATATACGTGAGACCCTTTGTTCCCCGCAGTTCTTTTCGCGGACGGGATCGTATCCAACTGTCATTCTTACCTTCCTCTAATTCTTTTTTGAGATTCTCGATGTGAGTTATCAAATCCGTAAGAACGACACTAGCTTGATTATTTATATCCGATAGTTTCGATAAAACTTTGTCGAGTTCGCGCTCGACGATGTTGCACGCCTCCATTATTGTTTTTTTTTTCACTGTTTAAAGTATGTTTTCTCCCGTATACGCGTCGCAACTATCACCATCCAACAACGTCACGAACCTTATGTCTACAAAACACTTTTCCGTCTTACTGCGCCATCTGACGTTTTATTTTCACGTGAGAAACTATGGCGCTGGATATTTCGCCGATATATCTAATATATTTGAAATGGAAATTGTCTTTCCATTTATTTGTAGATTTTTAAACAAACGTGACGTTAACTGAGTTTGCAAATTTACAGAAACGTATAGTTACGTTTATTTTCCATTTGAAGAAGGGAAATGACACGAAAAAAATACTGCTGATCGTACCTTATACTGTCCTGCGATGTTTGTAGGAATAAAATAATTTTTATTTCGAGATATTCGTCAATTTTTTTACACCAAACGTAATCGGAGCAACATTTTTTTTTAACCCTTCAAGTGCACACCTACTATAAGTGCATATCGGGTCAATCTGACTCAAAGCGTTTTTCACATCGTTGTATTCCGCTAAATATGCATTTTTTGTACTAAAATTAATCATTTTATGGCCCCAAATTTTTTTTTGACAAAAATGAGAATTAAATGTCAAAAAATTCGTTGCCATCAAATGCCAAAGAATCGGTGACTGACAATTGATGAAGAATTTGTTCATGCATCGAACGACGCATTGAATTCGGTAGAGTATAAAATGACGAAATAATGGATTGAATTTTCTGCAATAATCATCTTTCTACGAATAGTTTTTCATGTTTATTGTTATAGTTTTATTTCATAACGATATCCACAGTGGGTCCTTATATACAATGTACGGGTTTGACGACACGAAAATATACGTGCACCAGAACAATATAGAATTACATTTCTTTTTTGTTGATTCATCTAATAACTTATCCATAGTACACACACTTCTCCATTTTTTCAATATTGGAATATTTGATGCTCTACACAAACTGATTTGGAATTAATGTTTTTCTCTGTTTCATTAAATTTTTTTTTTTTTTGCTTAATCATGATTTTACAATGAGTAAAATATTTACACGAAAATTCGCGAGGCAGACGTGTGGCTCGTTGAATCATCACTTCACTAATCGATGGTGACACCGTCCTGAAAAAAAAAAAAAAAAACTTCACTTCTATGCGAACATAATTATTAATGGTCACATCGTTTTGAATAATTTGAAAGTTTGAACTCTCTCAATGAAACTTTTTAGTAATAATTTGTGTTTCTTCATTTTCTACATATGCAAAAAAATTAATACACAGTTTTGCCAAGCACATTGAGTGCTTGATTTATTCGTTTGTATCCATCGGCCGCATTGACTCATTCCCAGATAACGATCTCCTCCAAGGACCAACATAAATTATTAACCCATTAGCGAACCCTTAATGAGACTTTCTCTCAGACTTATTCTCTGCTGAGTGCCTCGGCCAAATCACAAGCTTGAATTCGAGTTACCAGACGTTTGTTAATTTGGCGGCTCAGAAGAAAAGTTTCTTTTGCCAAAAATGAAATATTTTTTTTATATTTCCTCAAATCCTTCTGCCGCCCATCGTTATCGTCTGCTCCGGCAAAATTGTAAAACAAAATGACGCCGGAGATGATGGATCAGTCGACAAACCTCGACTCGAGTTTTTGAAATTTAAAATTTTCAACGTCGTTCGACAAATCACAAAAAGGCTCCGTCAGCGGACATAGGACAATGGGAAAATTTCGCTGACAAAGGCTTTCTGTAATCCGTAAGACGTCAGGGAAAAATTTGAATTTTTAAAATTGCAGCTAACGACTGATCCGTCACCTTAATGGGTGTTGAGAAAAAATGATGCAGAAATTCTTACCCATTCTTGAGACATAATGAGTAGAGTTTGGTTGGAAAGTTGCGGTCCAATGAGCGGATTCATTTGCGCCATGTAGCAACATAACCAGCTGGAAATGACAGTTCAAATTGGATTAGGATTTATTTTTATTGAGGGTATCGAATATTTTCTAACAGATTTTGTGCTGTACTTACAAGAGCCAACAGGTTAGCGCTGTCAAAATTAACACAACCTGGAGGATCCTAAAACCAAAGAAAATCCCCATAGAATGAAAAACAATGGCACACGAAATGGGAGTACGGATTTACGGAGAAATTCTGGACTAATCACTGTTTCCAAGATTCGATAAAAAGTTAAAAACATGATCGATTGGGTTTGCTGCGAGAATCAACAATTAGAAATCAATAATCGTTCTTAACGTGTTCCCAATCTTTTGGGCAGTCGCTGGAGTTTCTATTTTCGAAAAATCGCAAGTGCTGGTTTATTGTAATCATGAAGAAACTATAGAGATTTGAGTTTTAATGTGAGAAACGTCAAATATTGGGATGGGCTGTAGAAAAATCCAAAACTTACCCTCGATTGGGTCCTTTCGGGAGTAAAAATGGCAAAACAACACCCACGACGCCCCAAAGGAGCGTAAAAATAATGACTGGAATTGCAGAAGCGCCCATTTTTCCAACTTTTTATTTTCTCTAATATTTTTTCTACCAGGAATTCACGACACCCACGGATTCCGTTATTTTCTGCTCTTTTCAATTATTTTTAACGAGAAATGGAATACTGATAAATTTCACGATGGAACGGAGTCGAATCCCATAAGTCACATGAGTGCGCAAGGCGGCAGCACGAATCAGATGATTGAGACCCGAACGGCCTGTATTCACGTGATCGACCGCACGATCGTGGCGCCCAAAGCGCGGCAAAATTCAAAGCGTCCTAATTTTTACCCGGAGCATATTTTCGTCCGAAATGAAATTGACTTTTTGTTCTTGAACTTGCACGGCAATGCACCGTATCGTCCAAGGTTGTCGAGAAGTGCAAAGTTTCTGGATAATAAAGACCCATGGAGAAGAAAATAAATTACCGCATACCTTGGCATTCCATAAAGTTAACAATAATTCAAAATTCGAGATGAAAATCGTCAGGAGACGAATCGCCAATTTTCAAAATTGGCCCTGAAAAGATTGGAACGTTTTTTTCGTTTCACGAACGTATTTTCATTACGCAGCTAATCTCCTGATTAACCCGGAGAACATTAATTTCATAAGCATAATGTCAAGCATCCTAAAATTCAAAGGACCACATAATCGTAACTGACCATTGATCGTAACTTTATTTTATTACTCATAAAGTACAAAATGTAAACTTATTACCCATGGTAATCGTAGTCGTCATGCACTGAATGAATCAGTGAAGAAAAATCGTTGTTTAAATAGAATATTTAATTTTATAACGAACGGAAGTGAAGTAAAGCAAATTTTTAAAAACTAATTAATTGATTGGGAAATAAATTATCGAACGATTCCAAGGTTTCCCACGATTCCCACGAATGAGAACAGCTTTTTCATTTTCGAGAAATTCCTGTTTCATTAATTTTTAGTGATCGACGGTGAAAAATGAAACTCAACGTTGTATAGCAACAAAGAAAAAGAGCGTTTAACCGTTTTCATTGTCCATCCTCAAAGTAAATACTGTAATATCTTGTTCAAATAATTACTCAAATTCTAATAACAATCAATTGCGATCAACCGGCGAAAGCAAATTTCTCGCAGGCACATTTAATCGATATTTTTCCAAGAATAATCCAAACTTTTCTGTCATGTACGTTGCACTCTCTGCGCTATTGCTTGATAAATAAAAAAAATGTTTCGTAAACAAGGTGCTGTAACTTGAAGAAAAAATAAGTGTAGAAAATATCTTGGTAGTAATCATGCGAAGAATCTTTTAGGGAAAAAATGCGGATTGTTCTTTAAAAAATACCGATGGACATTTTTCAGTAGAAAATGAACATTTATCGATCAATAGTTTCATTGATATCGGCCAGCGTTTGTCTAGCGTATTGCTGTGGTGGCTTTAATAATCGTAATTATTGGCGACACTGCAGAATCGAAATTGTAGAATCACAAGTACGTTTTTTCGTATTTGATTAACGACGTCGAATTTGTCGGATGACGAATGAGGTACAAGAATTCGAGAACTTTAAAAACATTTATAATGCAATAAATAGTACGAATTACTCACTTCGTTATCGATTTTTCGACAATAAAATAATCTCTTTTTTTCGCGAATAATTCACATTAACAATAAATTGGACGGATCGTGACTTTGACGACAGTTTATCGTCAAAGTGATGCGATATTGATCGACAGTTGGATGACCAATCGATTTCAATTGATAACGAGTGTTTTAAATTGTTTTTGGAGGACTTCGATTTTCTTGTCAATTCTTTGAATGTCCTCGATACGCTCAGGGGTTGCGACAGTCGATGGCGCATCGCCTCCGCCAGTTACGGAACATTCTTCGCTTTTCCTCTCGTTCAAATGACCCAAACAAATGCTCGATGCAACGGATATGTTTCCAACCGAATCGTCCATCGAGTCTTTCGATTGTGGCGACTCTGCAGCAGGTCGATCGATGGAATTTTCAGCTACTGAGCTCAGAGTGTCCGAGAGACTAGTCAAATTATCGAGCATGGCTGGAAAGTTCAACATTCCTACGTTATTGGAAAAGTCATCAATGTTTTACATCGAAATTTGACGAACGAAAAGGCTCCGACGATTATTTCGATCCCACGGTGAATTTAACGTTCGGAATTTTCAGCTATTGCGTCGGACATGAGGTGAAATGTATAAATTTTCTTCGCAGAATTTACCTGTCAACTCGAGACTCTCGTTGGACAGATCAATCTCACTCTGCGAGACGAAACTGTCCCGGCTGAACAAATGCTGTCTAACGCACGACAGATTCCGCATTTTGAGTTGATTGGCGTGGATCGTCGTGGCACTACGAATCTCGCTGTTTCTCGGAGTTTTGTACATTATCGAACGATCCGTGCGCATCGTGCGACCGCGCTTGATGTACGGTATCAACGACGACAAATCCGTAGGCGTCCTTGGAGCACTGTCGGCCGATTGTATTGACAACGGTGGCTTGTAATTTTGTACTGAACGTAAAAAAAGAGAAAAATAATCGATCAACAGACGGATATTTCGATTATTCGATGCAATAAAAACCTCAAGATTGATGAATTTTATTCTTTTACCAAAATCTACGAGAAAATCTGACGAAAAATCGAGCAATCAGAAAAATGATTTTGTATTTTTCCTGCTCATTTCGCATTTGCGTGAGTAAACATTGAGAACATTCTTGGCACGGTTTTCCAGATCGAAATCAACGGAAAATTGTCGATCATATAAATTGACAAAAATCCCAGCAAATTTGTCGTTTTTTATCAAACTTGAGATTCACGTACGAAGAGAAAGGAGAAAATTACCGGTGTAAGGAGTTCTAATGTACGTGAGAAATTTTCCGGCACGCGGTAGACCGGAAATTGATGATGAAAAATGAACACTCGAGGCTGTGAGGAAAACGGACAATTGCAATAAAAGTCGAAGGATATATTCTTTGATTTTCACTTTCTCTTAGATCACAGCGAGGGATTATAACTTTGGATGAAATTTGAGCCATACCATGAAGAGAATCACCCTGTCCCATTCCAGCTTTTCCATAACTACTGCTGGTCGGTATAGTACTGTTCATTACAGTCACCAGGGCAGGTTGCAATCGCTTGACAACGTTCAGGATCAATTCGCAGCGTTTAATCACTCTCAACTGTTGCGAATCCGTCGCATTCTCAACTAGCAAAGTTTTCGATGCTGCATCAGCTTCGAAAATCGCTGGAATCACATGAAATAATTGCCTGTTCGTTATAAACTTTGCCCAACAAATTGTTCCAAGCGAATTTTGAATCATCGTAAGATTCAATTTTCGAAATACAGCTCTGGCCCTCGAGTTTTCATAAAATTACTTCAATTTAATCTCAAACGCTCGCCATTTTATTCTCATTCGTGATTATTGCTTCTTTCTTTTGAGTGAAATTAAAAAAAAAAAATTCTCACCAGTTTTTAATTCACGGGTCATCATGACCGTCTGTCTATCGATTTTTTCGCGTCCGATGTCGTTGATTGCTGCGGTGATTTGTGTCGCAAGCGCTATGGAACGTTGAACGACGCCCTGGACGTGAGTTCGAGTCACTCCTGCACGATTGTCGAGAGAATCCGACATTTTTGCAATGCGATCTTGGAGATCGTCGAGAATCACCTGAATTACGATTCAACTTGGTGAGAACTGCAAAAGTCTTTGCAATCGATTCGTTTGACTAAATGTCAACGCTACAAAAACGCGCAATGGAAAGGAAAAATTTAGCCGAACAATGCAAACCTGACAATAAGCTGCAGAATCAATTATTAGATCCACGATGTTGTGCAATTTGTTCATTTCCGATTGCCATTTGGTAGTCAAGATTTTGAGACAAGCTCGCATTTCCTTGTTATCGGGATGAAGATAAAATCCGACAGCCGCTGGAACCAGTTCCGATTCGAGGGACTCCAAGCTCGCCATACAATGACGAATCTTTGTGACTCCTGCGGAAAAAAGTGATGATTATCGTTTCTCTTTAGCCCAAACGCGATTCACTCCATTCTCGTGCAACGTGGAGAAAGGAAATCATCAATAAATTCAATAAAAATTAGAAGGCAGGTTTTTAAGGTTGGAAAGAATTGCTGAAACTCACTGTCCACGTCATTGCAGCAGGCGATAGCGAACATTCCAACTTGCATTGCTTTGTCAGTGAGTTGGTCAAAATCCTCGATATTGTTGCTAAGATCGTTTCGTGATCGTTTCCTAGCGTTCAAAGGGTTCCCACAACTTTTCACGAGTTTCCTCAACGCACTGAATGGATCACTGAAAACTTCCATGACAAGAGTAAGCACGGAAACGTTGACTTTACGTTCGAGACGATACAAAGCATCGTTGAGTGTGTTCATGAAAAGATTGTTCAGGGTTGGATCAGATTTTTCCGACTCAAGTTGACCTTTGAGATTCTCGTACTCGGACATTATCGATTGACTCGCACCAGTTATCGCCTTGAAGTTGTACGGCTGACAAACTTGGGCTATTGCCATTGCGTGCGAAAATACATCTTCGATTCCTGACCACAAATCTTTGCATATTTCCAATTGTTGCTCGGTCGTCTTGCCTGGCATGCTCGAAATTATATCGAGTACTAAATCCATTCTGAAAAATTATGCATTAGCTGATCGATCGACTTGAAACGTTTGTAATTACGATTATTTTTTCTTCTCCATTCCACTTTGATATTTCAACCCTCCGAATGCATACGTCGGGGTCGTTTTGACCCCGACAATTTTCCGTCGCCGATCGTTCGTCATGTAATTTACAAAAAAAAATTGACAATTTGGTGGAAAAAAAAAACAAAGAACCAAAAATGCATGTTTACCGAAATACAACGATTTGAAAAACGCATTGGGTCAGATTGACCCAATATGCACTTATAGGCGACGTGCACACGAAGGGTTGAACATGTTTTTTTTTTCTGATTTGGAGTATCACCGTGAATGAGGTGGTTCAACAATATTTCTCAACAAAAAACGATTTTTTTTTTCATGTTCACAAGATTTTGGATTACCTGTAAACGAAGTGATTTTCCTTCTCGAAATTTTCTTCTTCCTCCGATGGACTCGAAGCGTCCAGAAGCTCTATTATCATTTTGAAACACCAGCACAGTCTGTCGCAAACGTATTTCTTGGCACTCTGATGAAAAATAAATTGACACAAATTTAGACGAGAAAAAAAAAAGGAAAAAAATCAAATGATGATTCGATCTTTCCTGGGACGCTTTTACATGGATTACAAGTAATTCATCCTTGTGTCCATCTAATCACACTAGTGTGGCAAATACACCCAGAGAATTTTATAAAATTATTCCAACCGTGACTTTTGTCCAAAAATTGAATAAATAAAAAATCTCTTACAAAAATTGGTGCTCGCAGTTGATGCTGCTCTTGAATAACTTCCACTAACATTCCAAAGCTCGTGCACAGCTGGCACGTGTAAAGAGCCATTTTTTCAGCCAGTAACGCAGAAATTAAATTTTTTCTGTAGCGTTGGAGCGGCTCGAAAATCTCAACGACAAAAACGCCCAATTCCTGTGAAAAATTAAATAATTTTGGAAACTGCTATCGCGAATAAAAATTGCCAATATTCATCCGTATTTTTGCCTATGCTTTACTTTGATGTTCTGAAAATCTTCTATTTCTTCAACGGCGCCCATTTCTTTAACGTAATCCCAGGAATCTTGCAGCTGTTGTTTGAGGGGATCGCACTCCAGTTTTTCCAGAGTTTCCAGAGAACTAGTCAGCTTTTCCATCACCACACTAATCACATCTTTGCTACTTTTCTCTTTGGGACTCTTGACCTTGAAAAAAAAGTTTCTGGCTCTTAGAAATGGACGAAAAATTGAATTATTCGTTTATTCGTTGTGTAACGTTAGAGTTTCAAGGAAAATGTCTTTCAGGCAAACCAGTTCTTTGATGTTCTTCATTAAGCAGAATTCCTCGATCAGCGCAGTAATTTTTGATTTCATCTCACGATAATCGCCGGCATCTTCTTTCGAAAGTTTTGAAAATTTTTCAGCCAGGCCGTTGAATTGTTGGAATACTATGGACTGGACCTTAGCGATATCGGCCGCTTGAATGTGATCAGTTTCCGACCACAATCTTAGCTGATGCATCTAAAACGTTGGACAGTTGGAAACTTGCTTATTGCCTTCTATAAGTGCACATTGGGTCAATCTGACCCAAGGCGTTTTTCAAATCGTTGTTTTCCAGGAGATATGCAATTTTTGTTTTTTTTTTGTCGAGACTTTTTTTGTAGTAAATTATCCATATTTTATGGGCCTGAATTCATTTTTTGAAGATGAAAATTAAATGCCAAAACTCTCAAACGCGCAACAATCGGTGAGAGAAAATTTTCGGGGTCAAAACGACCCAGTATGTACTCAAAGGGTTGAGAGACATGAGTGCGACGTCGTTATAAAGTGGTTAGAAAAATATTTCGCTTGACTCACTTGAACTTCGATGGGCTCCAATATTTTCCTCATGCTCTTAGTTTTCAGCCCCATTTCCCTCAGTTGCACGTATTATTTTATTGTCTTCCGTTAAAACTCGCTGTCCGTCTCTCGTGCCAGACGAGCGCAACTTTTTCGAAATGACCGTTTGTAAACAAAACGCGGAGTAACGAGATAATCGTTGAGCGAGTTGTTAGATCATTTCTGACGAATCAAAAACGAGATTGATTCCAGATTACCAACTTGGCGGTTTGATGGGTTCCGTGAAGTCAGCTGATTAGCTCGTGAACGAAATTAAATTCGACGGAACAACAACGCGGCCTACTGTGAGATGCCAAATTCACACGAAAAACATAAAATTTGATTTTTCGACAAAACCTGTTTTCCGTTTCTGTCTAATTCTCTGAAAAGATTCTCAAACGATTTGCATAGAGAAACTTTTGAAATGTGACGTCGGGGCCAACTTCAAGGAGGTCGCGCTGATATTGCTTTGCTACCCTACTCTTCGGTCCCTCGGTTCGTCTTTGGTCTTCGTATGGAAACATGGAAACGGCAACGCCGCTCCACGGGACTCCAGTGAGACTCGAGCCAGTGTGGGATAGTGCGAAGGAAGCAAAGTGGGATACTCGGTGCAGCAGCAGCCTGAGCAAAACAGCAAGCAGTCAGCAGTAGCGGCACCGCACGTCGGCACACACCCAATGTTTGTGTTTTTGGGAATTTAAAGCCTGGACGCGTATCGGTCAATAAGTATCGCGACGAATAGTCCAGGCATGTAGGCTGATATCTTGACATCAGTCACGCGAGGTTCGGTACGAACGTCATGTGGACGACGACGAAAACGACCAAGTACTGCGTCGGTGAGTCCCGCTGTTGGTTTCTTCGTTAAATTAATGTTTTTCATCTGCGACATTGGTGGGTGCGAGATCTTTTTGTTTGTTTGCAATAATTCGTCAAAGCGTTTGGCAGCACGTACGCTCCAGCAATTTTGAGGATGTTGCCGAAATTGCGTGCGCGCGCGTACGCTCTTGGAACTGTCAAAGTCGTGTGTGGTTCGTCCCGCGGTGACAAACGTTTCTTTCTTTCGATGAAACGATAAAACATCGTTTTCTGACTCGCTCGTGAGACTCGTTGACTTGGTTGCTCCGTTTGTTTTTGTTGTTTAATGAAAGTGTCTTTGATACGCGAGGCAAATGACGTGACGATGTTGCGCGTGTGTCGCGGTCTCTGGTATGTTGAGTTCGAAGAGTGAACGCAGCAGAACGGCTATATCGAGTACCTCGTGCGCGCGCTCCCTCTCTCTCATTGTGTATCTCTCCCGGTCCGTGCGTGTACGTTTCATTCATGGATCGATCGCCGTGCACACGAGAGACCGAGTCGCAAAGGGCCCCGCTGCGTCCCCCTTTATAAACTCCGTCTTCCCCCCACCCACCCGGTTCGATAAGTCGAGCTCTTGCTCGGACCAACTCGCAATTAGGTTTAAATAAATTCTCGCGGACGCGCAGTCACGAACAGTAGCTTATCCCAGGGTATCTAATGATGGAACAATCCAATCACCACCAAGCTTTTTTTCGTTGGTACACTCCCCCCGACTTTCTCCGTGCAGTCTCAGGGACAATCCAGTCGAGAATTCGCTTCGTCGGCTCATCCATTTGACGAAACATGTTTTTCTGCGACTTTTGCAAAAACTTTTCCGTCGACGTATTTTTTGGTTGAATAAAAAAAGCTGACGCGTTGAAAACTCGTTTTTTCTTCTACTCAATAATCAAAAACGACGTGGACAAGGCGCACGTTTCTATCGTTTCCCCAGTTGATATAAACAGGTCCGTGCGACATATAATTAGCTCAGCGTCGATAATTATTCTCGCCATGAAAAATGGACATTAAGGACTTCTACAAAAGCTGTTTTCGCTTTGCGCATTCGAAATCTCTCGATAACTCAATTATCTCCGCGATCCACGTGTCAGACTCGCGAACGAAGCGACACGCTGCGACCCTTTCGCGATTTGTTTTGCTTCCTTACAAACATCGAATGGCTTTGTTGACATGTCGCGGCATTGCCGATAGATTTTTTCCACGTGCCATTTGTAGATTCTTTTCACATTCGACCGATCGAAATGAAAGTTTAAACTTGTTTATTCCGATTTGACGAAGGCCGTGAACAGAAAAGCGCACATGGTCGCAGGAGAAGGGACAGTCAGCGCGTTTATCCGATCACGACACAATAAAAGAACAAGAGAAAATGTTTCGAAGTTTGCAGCTGTCCTGGTCGCACGCTTGAGCTGTTTACAAAGGCCGATTCGTAGAGCGCCGAGTTCACAGATTCCGTTTCGTTTCTCAAGAAGCATTTTTGTTGGACGATGTTTAGTTTTTTGTTTTTTTTTTCTCAATATTCGAGGAAATAAAAGATGAAATGTGTGTCGTCGCGGAATACCGTTAAAAATGTTTCAAGGGCTGACGGTTGGAATGGAGGAGAGGGGGTACAGTCTGCTCGTCGAGGAGCTAGTATTTGAGACCGCGAGCGTCGATTATCGTTATCGCGGATTTCCGTTGGACCAGAGTAACGATCTCGCCAAACCAGCGGCCTTCCACCTTCCAGTCTCGAGGTCGGAGAAAGAGAGGGAAGATGGGATCGTTTTTGTTGTTGGCAACGTGCAACGAAAGTCGGGCATGAATTCATCCGTGTACGGTCGCGATTCGTTGTTGTTAGCGAGAGTCGCAGTAACGCGTCACGAATCGTCGCCTTTTTTCTTTCCCTCTCCCCTCGTAGGCAGTGTAATTTTCCCAAAATCTAACGACGGACTGGCCCGGCGTCCTGCAAATACTCGAAAGCTTTGAACCGAGCGGAGGACGGAGTTTAGGGCGCGGGAAATGTTTGTTCCTTGAGGATAACGAGGAACAGGGAGCGGAGAGCGTTGAATCGATTTCAGGGAAAAACTGTTGCGGGAAAGCCGCTGAAGTAGCGCCACGCATCGTTCTGCCCGCATTTCCGAGTCTTGTATATTCTCGCCTTTCCTCCCCCGAACTTTTGACTCGTATGCGACAAAAATTCAAGCGAGCGGTGTTTTTACGATTTTCAACATAGAAACAAGCTCTCGAGCTCGAGTAAAATTTTATTTCTTCTCTTCGAACTCGATACTCGTTGTCCGAATGTCGCCAAAGAACGAAATTAATCGCCTCGCGGTCATTGAGACTATTCGAGGCGGGACAAAAGATTTTACGAACGCACGCGGTGCTGCTCGTACGCGAGAGGAGCGCGACGAAGCAGCACACAGGCGACGACGACGACGGCGCTGCGGGCGTTAATCCTCATTTGAATGCATCTCGCGTTCTTCTCGCTCGTCCCTCGTCCTCCCGCTTCCTCACTCTTTTCCCGCCCCCGTTCATCTCGCCAGTAGTCACCGAGGCGACCGGAAGTCCGTGTCATACGCACATCGTCGCCACACGCATCCGGTTCACCCGGCGAGTTCTTATCCGTCCGAGATTCCTTCCCCCGTCTCCGCTCTCCTTGTCCTCGTGCGTGTCATCACAGAAGCTTACGAACGACTCAAAAAACTAATTATCACGAAAAAAAACAAATTAACCCTCGAACGTATTATTCGCAGCCATTGATAGAAATTAAAAAAAAAAAACCCACGTCGTCCGTTACGACTCGCCAGGAGAAAAACTGCACAAAGCGAATTAAAATAATAAAAAAATAACCGCGGATCGTCAACAGCAAACTGGACAAATTTTTCCGCGTAAAAAGTAAATTTGAGAAAGACAACTTCACATACATTTACAAGGAAAAATGAGCTGGATATCGAGACGGTGTCCTTCATGACACTGCAGTTCGCAACGATGGGGTGCAACGAAAAATACTTTTTTTTTTGCATTGTTGGTTCAATTTAAAAAACAATAACAATTGTCATATCGATTTTGCATTTTTATCCCAAAAAAATATCGTTTTATTGTCCTGATTAAATATTGAATAAAAATCATGAGTTCTGCTCAAGAAAAAAAAGAATTTCGTTGCATTCCAACGATGCAAACTTCAGCATCGTCGTTCTTTTCCAAATGCTGGAATTTAATTTGAAAATAATATCAAAATTTCATGAATCTGTTTACCTTTAAATTACAAACCGTGGTAAATATTTACCCTGCGGGTTTTCTCGTTCGTAAAATCGTCCTGAGAGCAGTTATCTGACTCATAAGTACATGAATCATTTCGTTTTTGCATGCCAAAGAAAATGACGAAGAGCAAATTAAATTTAATTGGTGAAAAAGCGATTTAAATACGTGAAAGTGCGGAAAAATGAACTTATGAACGTAATTCGAAGCTCCCCTGAGATAGATTGATAGTCTATAAGAAAATGATGATTTCTCCAGGATTGAAAAGATTTTCGTTGGTCTCTTTACAGCGGTATACAATTGGCGAGGAGATACGCGATACGGATTGCCACTGGAGATCGGCGAGACCGTACAGATCCTTGAAGAATGCGCAGGTATTTGTGAATCGATTAATGAAAACTGCGAGAAATGCTAAATATGGAATTGGAATGACGTGTTTTTTTCCTTTCAGGCTGGTACCGAGGCTTCACGACGAAGAATCGTGCCGTAAAAGGAATTTTTCCAAGTTCGTACGTGCACCTGAAGCCCTGCAAGATCGACAACGAGGGTCTCTTCGAGTCGGTAATACCTCTGGAAGATCCAGTAGTTCGAGAAGTAACTCTCGTCTTGCGAGAATGGGGCTGTATCTGGAAGAGGCTCTTTGTGGTAAGAATTCCAACGGCGACTCGATTATTTTCCAGTGAAAACGGAAAAACGGTTTTTTGTTTTTGTCTTTTTTTTTTTTTTTCGAGCCAAGCGATTGTTCGTTGTACGAAGTTTTCTGAAGAGTAATTTCGACTCGTGTCTATAATTGAAAAATTGTCGTTTGAGATCCGGGGCGATGAGCTCGGTGCAAGTTGCTCGTCGGAGACGGAACATTAATCGTAAATTATTTGTGTCACTTCCTCGAGCGCGCTCGTGAATCAGCATTCGTGCCATTGTCTCGCTTATCTCGTTGGAAAGACTGACGCGTCAGCACGCCAAGACCAGAGGTCGAGGTACCGGAGTCCACTATTTACTCATGAGAAAAACGGAAGCGATTACTGGTTTAGAAAAAATAAAAAAAAAACAAATGACTCGGCGTTGTTAGTTTCTTTTGCGAAAAATGAAATTCTTCTCGCAGTAATAATTTTTGACCCCATTACAGGAGCGAGAAATATACAAATTCAACACTCTCCGAAAAGTTATGAGGGAGCTGCTGGAATGGCGAAGACAGCTCCTCGCCGGGACTCTGACGACGGACCAAACGCGGGAGCTCAAATTGCGGATCACGAACAAGGTCGACTGGGGCAATCGGTGAGTGACGAACCTCCTTGTCTCCCGTTTATCCACTCCTAACAATCCTCCCAAACATTCTTAACTCGTCTCTTCATCTTGTATTTATTCATTTATTAACTTGGTTGACTTTTCGTATCTACGTTCTACAATCACAAGCGACGATGCGTTCGTACGCCGATTTCCCGTCGATTCTCAGAAAACACTCACGACCCGGACGAATCCTGACCGCGAAACGTTCCTCCTCCTTTCCCACAATCGGCTCCGTCTTTCGAATAATTCCCATTGAAATGTAACGATCGTCGAGAACCAGAAACTCTTCGTATCGTCCGTGCTGATGTTACCAATTTATATTTGTCTCTGAAAATCGTTCAAACAGCGCCGAAGCTTATCGCGCGTACATTCAAAAGCGTCCATTCGAGATGAGAGACTTTCACGTTCCGTACAGCTCTACGCGCGTTATTTCTACTATGATTATTATTGTCATCATAATTATTGATAAAATTTGATGAAAATTGACAAATGGTGGTTGGAAAAGTGACGTTTGCTCGAACGAACGACGCGAATGGGTTTTTCGCTATCGGTTGCAATCGTTTTCGTAACAAAAGTTTTTCATGTCGTTTCTTAATCTAATTCGCGGCTTCGTTACTTGGCACATGGATTATTTCTATTTGATTTTTTGAGCAACTATCGCTACGCTAGAACGAGCAAGGTCGTGTCCTTCGTGGAGATATATGTAATTGACCTTGCCCGAGCAATGAATCGAGCAGTTTACGCGATTCGAACAAAGTTACGGAATATTTATATATATATATCTATATATATATATGATTTATTTATATTTTGTAATCTTATTGGAGGCCCTGGACGGAATAACTTTTGTCAAGGGACTAAAATAAAAACTGGCTCGCGAAAGCAAACGCCTGAGAAATCTCATGATCTCGGGAACGTGTTCCCGACTTTCCATCGTTTCTCGGATTTTCTCGAACGATCGGCGATTTTTTTAGAAAAAAAAAAACAAACTAAATTGGAAATTCAACTTTTGTCACAATTTTCGGATCGCGATTTAATCCGTTGGAAGGTCGATTGCACCAGTTTTTTCATCCTTGCGGATATTTCTCACTTGGTTCGTTAACGTATAGTTTCACGCTTTTCGGTTTAAAAGTAATAACAATCTCTCAATCGGCTGGTTTCTCCGGCTCGAGCTTCGGCGAGTTGCACGAATATTTTTCGCTCGCTTCCAGTCTCAATCTTTCTTTTCTTCCTTGCATCCCCTCCCCCCCTCTCGCTATCTCTTTGTCCCGCACCAACGTGCAATTATCACAATATGCGACCAGACTCCCTACTCAAATCTCTGTGTCCTTGGAGAACTTTTCTATCTCCGGATAAATCGGTGACATCTCGAGAGTCGATGGCGCTGATGGCATAGAGGCTGGCGAGGCGCCGCTGCTGCTCGTTCCAACGTGAATGCGTCTGGACAATTCGTCCAGAACCTCGTTGAACATCATCATGTTCATGTTTTGGCCGAGCAAGTGAATGAGCAAAAAGTCTCCGACCTGAGAATCGAAAAAAAAAGGAATTTAGTTTTTTTTCATATTTTTTCGGGATAAGGAAGGAAAAAGAGAAACTGACCTGAGTCTCCCGTATGAGAGCGCTGACACCGGAGGGTGTGCCGAATTTGAAGCGTTTCTTGAGTATCGTTTCGCGAGTGCTGGGCAAGAGGACGACTGCCATACTGTAGAGTAACGCAAGGCCGGACATGACGGCGAGAATTATGAACCAAAACCAGAGAAAAATGTAAATCTTTTCGTTGAGGATGTTGAGGGCCAAAACGCACAGAGCATCCAACTTCTGGATGGTTCCTGAAGCTCCGAATTTGTGGAAAGTGCATTTGGTAATGCGAGGAAATACTTTGATCATCGGATCGCTGCGTTGTTCCTGATTCATGTTGCTGAATTTAACGACGTCCGTTCCGTAGGTGAGGAAAGCACCGCCGAGGAAAGTGTCGATGAAAAATATGTTTCCGACCTGTGAGCAAAAGTTTGCGAACGAGGCGTGTGAGACCGAGCCAGTCGAACGAACAGAGTAACAGAGAAAAAAAAATGGAAAAAAATAAAACTTACGACGTTGACGAAATTCAGGGCCTCGCAGAAGAAATATCCGGCAGCGTAGCTGTTGTGCAAGTGCAGAGTATCGACGATGTACTGTACGAGCCTCGAAGCACGCGCCTGTCTCTCTTGTTTGCTCTCGACGAGGGCGCCTCTCATGCCCTCCGAGATCATTCGGACTTTGCCTTCCTCCCATTGTTTCCACATCCAATGGGGCAAGTAAAAGAGTATCCCTTGGAAAAAGAGCATGAAGGGGACCCACTGGTAATACGAGTGGTACTTTTTCTCTCCGACGTCGGGTCCGAGGCCCGGGTGAGCGACTTGGGTGCCAATAGTTTTGTCCTGGTTTTCGGGCAACGTATACGTGTACGTTATCCAGCAAAAAGTGTTCATCACGTGTCCCGGCACGGCCGAATCCGCTATGCAATTTATCGCGTCACCTGCAACGCGAATAAGCGCCATTCAGATTTTTGCCTTTCTCTTTTTCTCCCTGTCTCGCTTTTTCTCAATGACTTACCAATGAGATTGTTGGCGGTCACTATGATGCAGCAAGCGAACAATATTGCTGAGGTGATTCTGTAGTGAGCTCTGAACACCATATTGTCTATTATCGCTTTGTCTAAAAGGTATCGTACTTTGACGAACCCGGCGACCGCCGAAACCAGCCCGAACACCGCCATCCTCTATTTTTTTAATTTTTTTAGTTTTTTTTTTCCGGTAGGCCCTGCAAAAAAAAAAGAAATCATTTTTCAAATCCGTTGAGAATTGCTCGATCGAGCCCAGGCCGTTGCCCTAAATAATCATCTTTCATGTGGGACGACCGCGAAGCGAGTTGTGCATCGTTAGAATTTTATTAGTCAATTAAGTAAGAACGCTCGGGAGATCGTCTCCATGCGCGACGAGTAAGCAGGAGGTCAAAGAGTCGATGGTTCGCTCTCTCGAGCCCAATGGCGTCCGGCAGAATTTTCAAAAAACCAACAGCCATCGGGGCCTCGAAGGATAAATAAACAAATAAATTATCGAGCGAACTATCGAGTCTGCTTGGCGAACGACGACGGCCCGGCTAATTTCGCGGGAGCCGCTCGGGTGCACGAGCGCCGATCTCATTAAAATTTCTCTCGTCCTTGGTCGTCGTTGTCTCAACTCGAATCTCAATCAAGTCCAATAATAATAATACGCGAAGCGCAGTGGCTGTGGCTGTCGGCTGATCGCGCTCGTGGCTCACTCGCTGGGTTTCGATGTGACTCTCGAGAATACAACAGTCGCTTAGGATCGTTTGACCTTTTGAGAATTCCAGAAACAGGGCACTGCGGGCCCCGATGCGGCTCGAGACTAAAAGTCTCGGGCGAGGCTCACCGCCGTCTGCCAATTTTTTGCTTCCACGTTATTCCTGTCGTTGAATCTTTTCAAACGCTCTCAAAACTTTTCGGGGCCCAGTTTTTTTTTCTACTTTTTTTACACGAGGAAATCATACGGCGACGTGACCGACGTTCTCGTTCGATACGATCGTAGAATAATCATTTTTTGTCGCAGAAAAAAAATTTCTTCCCGGTATCACTCGATAGCGAACAATATTTATTCCTTTCCATGGACGTGTGTAAAAATTCTCAACGTTCAGACGCTCGGCGAAGGCGTCGTTCCTCGAAGCGATCACGTATGCAAGCGAGGATAATGCTCTCCAGTGTGTGTGTGTGGATGTGTGTGTGGGTGTGTGTGTGTGCACGAGCATTTACGACGTCAACCTCTTTCTCTCTGTTTCTTTCTCTCTACGCCCCCCTGTTCCGTCGACTCGAGCGAACCAAGGAAGCAGCCCGAGAACTAAAGTCGTACCGCGCGTCGTGGTTGCGTACCTTGGCGCGTACAACGGTTTAATCCCATGAGCCTGCGTTCCCGTTTCTTTCTCTTTTTCTATGCGCGATATTTCCGTTTCTTGAGTTTCGAGAAATTGACCGCAAGAGAGGTTCTTAGAAAGTGACAGAGAGACGATCGAGAGTAAATGATTCGATGGAGGTTTCGGTCCGTGGTTCATCATGATTTTCCCACGTAGATCGAGACTCCGGTGACTCGAGCTGCGCGTGACGCATTCCCAGCAAATCTCTCTCCGTCGTGTGTGTACGAAGAACCGCTCTCGACGTTTCGTGATAAAGAAAACAGCGAGCTCCGCCGGTGCAGGCTCCTCGAGTTTACAGAAGGATCAGAATCTCCCGCTGCTTCGTTATCTCTCCGGGAACGTATCCAGACGCTCGAACGTGCTTCACGTTTTTTTTTTAATCAATTTTCATTACGAATGAAAAAAATGACAAAACAAAGTTCCAACTGTCGTGACGGTGGTTCAGCGAGCAAGAGATGCGCGGCGGTGTAGAATTTCCGCGACGAGTAGACGGCGGAAAGATATCGCGTTACTGCAATGTATACGAAGCGCGCGGGCCACGAGAAACGAGATCGAATCCGTGTAGCGTGTTCGCCAGGAGGATGGATGCTTCGTATCGTGCGATCGTCGTCGTTCATCTCAATGAAATAAAAATGATTTTAAAAAAACCTCCTGGTCCGAGTGTTTATGAAACGAAACTCGACTCCCAGCGACAAGTTTTCATAACTGAAGCATTACAATTTATTTCTTGCGTATAAATATCATACGATTCCAACAACGCTTCGAAACTAACGCTCGGCGCACGCGCACCAAGCTAAACAGCCGATTTTTCTTCTCGAAGGAATGTTTACGTTTGTTTGATTAATAACTCGCGTGAAATTGTGTCAAGCAACAGGATGATCCTTTGGTGTGACGAGTAGTTATGCCGCCTCGGCTTATCTCCATCGTAAATTCGATGAAAGTATGTATACGAATGAAATCTCTCGCCAGCATAACGCAACATGTGGTGAGCTTATGCGAGAGCGCTGGGAGCGACAGCGGATTGGAATAGTTTTTACTATTTGCACTCGTTGTTTGTACTACGACTTTTCTCGTGCCTCTTGTTTGCTGCTGTTTCTCTCATTCTCGTCGCTTCAATACGCAAGAAAACTCTGTTACGAGTTCTCGTTCGACGATCCGAGATAAGAAGCGAGAACGTAGGACGATGAACGAGCATGCAAACACACATGTTAATCGCGTTTCTGTACAGACTTCTGTGAAAGATGCTGATCGAGTCGAAATATGACAGGATTTTTATTTAGATTCTGTTATTACCGAGAAAGGCTCACGAAACCTTGATTTTTTTCTTTCGCGTCTCGTCGAGTGGCCATTGTGCGTCGATAGTGTTGGGCGCGCACGCTTCCGCGTGTATCCTCGACTGGCCGCAGCAGGCTCGGCGTGCTCGTCGCGATTCCCTAAACTTTGGCCCGTAAGGATCGACTAATTTCTCCATTCGTCACGATTGTCAATTCTAGAAAACTATCGAGCTCGGTAGCTCGATAACTATAAAGATAACGACTTTCGGAGGTTGGTTTCACTCGCCGGCAGAAACCTTGTGGGATTTTGCCTCGAGAAGTGAAACACGATGAAGCTTGTTTGTCGGGAGATTTCTCACCGCGAAGATACCGATCAAATCGTTTATTTCGTTGGGCTCGATCGGTAAACCGCAACATAATAAATGCAACGATAGTCATTGTTAAACGTTTTCCGGAATATGATACAAACGACATTGTTTTTTAACCTTGTAGGCGCTTGAGTCAACTAATTCGAAGCAGCGCGGGTTACAAACTGGCAATAAGCAGATTATTGCAACATTGTACGTTTACGAACGTCTCTCGACTGCTTTATCGGCTTTTATTTCAAAATATTCACGAACCTTGAGCCGAGAGTTATTAACAGCCGAGTTTTTGGAAGAGAAAGTCTGGGAATGAGTAAAATGTCGTTCGAGGGTTGAGGAGAGAGCGATTTACCTTGATGCGCGTAGTCCTTGGTTAGCTCTTCCGTTAAATCCTGGCGAGATTTTTCGCAGCACGATTATTCGCTAGTAGCGATTTACAACTCGATGATTTATTTTCACACCGAAATATTGTAACGGAAACGACAAGAAAAAAGAAAGACGATCGCGGGACACCGATTATATTGTGTAGAAAGGAAATCGAGGGACTGTGGCCGGAGCCGTAGTAACGCGCGCCAACGGGGCCCGCGGAAAGACTCGGGAACGACTGACTGCGTTGAGCTACGTTCTCTCTCTCCGCAGCTCTCGGTTACCCTCCGGGCCCCTCGCTGCTCGCTCGTTGCAACTAACCACTACGGTCTACTATACGGCAAAGCCGAACGACCATTTTGCTCGTTCCTCGTCCCACCGGCTCGTCGGTGTTGCCACTACAACAGTGTTGGAGAAAGGAACGCTCTGCGAACGCAGCACACGATCCATCGCACCGCCGCAACCTACCGAAGGGCTCACTCTTCGCTCTTTCGCTCCAACGGAGATGCGCCACTTACCCTTTTACCTTCTCACTCTTATTTATCCAGGTGTAGATCCCACACCAGATTCCCTCCGGAACACCTTCCTCTCCGCATTATTTTCGTGCATACATTTTTTTAATCGGGTCTCAGTTTTCTTAACGCGAACGAGCAATTCGACGTACCTACATTTTTTTCCCATTTCCTAAACACTGGATGCGTGAGCGTTGTACACGCGATCGTGTTCTTTTTTGAGGCGCGAGTGGGCCCGAGCAAGTTTTTCGTCTTCTGCATAACTTCTAGCTCCGTGTCGACACTCCAAATTCGTCGTCTCCATACATTCAACATCTGTTTTCACAAATTCCAACGCTTTCGAATGCTCTCCTCACATATATTTCGTTAGGGATATTATTCTTTCTAGCACTCTTCCAAATGATTTTCCTCCAACGGCTGATCGAGTCCGATTTTTTTGCTCATTCGATCTACGAAAATTGGAATATAATTTACGCGTCGAACTTTCATCCGCTATGACTCTGAACTTTGCATCGTTGGAAATGCATCGAAATTCTTTTTTAGATTTGGCAAAAATAATTATTCTAATGCGAAATGTAATTACGATGATAAAATGCCGACTTTTTGCGACCCAAAAAACATACCGGCGCGGAAAATTTGGACCATTTTGGAAATTGAACGAATAATCATCTAGAACGTTGGCTACATACGATAATGTTATAAGAATTTTATAAAATTGAGGGATAATATTCTTTAGCATCAAATACGATGACACTATTTTGTTCAAATTTTTCGTCAACATAGTTGTCGAATAATTGGAGTTTACGATGTGCAAAAAATATACCTATATGTATCTGCTTTCTATGCTTATGCATGTAACGTCTAGTGTTCAATTACTCGAAAACTATGTAGAAGAAAAATCTTTAAAAATTTGTATATTCACATTTAATACAAAAGAATATACTCACAAAATTCCATTGAATTCCAATCGTTTCGAATCATCATTAAGGAATTTGGCTACATACGACAATATTGTAAGAATTTTATAAAATTGGAGTACAAGAAAAATCTTTCGATGTTGAATTTTAGCAAATTTTTGGATTGAAAATTGCGAATTTTGATGGAAATGAAATAAATTTTGTCGTATTTATTCGAAATTTGTGAATTTTCTTTTTCCATGGAAATGTACATTATATTCGTGATAGTAAAAATTGTCGGAAATTTAAGGTCGTCGCCCGATTCTGTTTTGTAACGGTAATATTTTTTATTTCAATTTTCTTCGTGTGTCTGTCGCGATTTACAGTGCGACGGGCAAAAGCTCGAGAGCAAATAGATTCACTTAAAGGTGGGTGGTTGGGCGCACGAGTGTTGGAAAGTGAGAATCTTCGGAGGACGAGAATCCCCATGATTTTCCAACCCGGGCTCTGCGATGGGGGGCGAGCGACTCGGATCGTGGAAGGAGGCGGGAAGGAGGGGAATTGAACTCATCTCGGTTTATAGGATACACAGGGGGCATCTGCTTATTCAAGAGTCATTCCAGAGAATGAGAAAGAAAGAGAGAGAGAGAGAGAGAGAGAGAGAGAGAGAAATCGTCGATCGACGGTGGCCGAAGGAGAGGCCAAAGTTTTCAGCACGGTGAATACACGTGTAACCATGCCGAGAACCTGTTCCCCCGTGCTCGTGAGTCTGCTCCTCTCCTCTGCGTTGAGAAGCAGAGAAAGAGAGCGAGCGTTATCCATGCATGATCGAGACAGGGTAAAAAGAGCGAGCAGAATAAGCCCAGGCTGATGCTCTTTCCCACATCGAGGTTCCCTCGAGAGCTTATTCGAGGCTGGGAACCCTCCAACGCCCTCGCTGCATGTGAGCCATGCATCGCGCTCGCATATGATGAGAGAGAATGCAGCATCTTGACTCCTCACGAAAATTCCTCTCCTTCCCTATAATCCAACATTATTATATTTCATCGCGGGAGCGACTCACTGATCTCAGATGCTCGCAGTCGAAATGCATCGTTGCGGAAACGCCGAAGATGCGCCGCGCGAAATAAAAGAGAAAATACACAAAGCGAGCTAGCAATCCAGCAGTCGTGAGAGATCGCTGCCCGCGAGCAAGATTCGCCAAAGTTTCGTTTCCGAGCGGCCATTCGCGAACCACGGGGTACTAGGAGGACCTTGCTTCGCTTCCTCCAAGTTCTTGGCGATTGAGGACCGGTCGTCGAGCCGGTACTGCGGTCACGCGATTAAACGTGGCTCACCGCCGAGACCCAGCTTTCCTTAGAATTCCTCCTACACGTGTTTTTTCATATAATTTCTCGTCTACTCAAAAAAAATAACTCATTCGTTACTTAGTGACTTGCTCCTCGACAAATTACTCTTGCGAGAGTCAACACCCTCGTTTACTTTATCGCACACTTCTCTGCTCGTTATTGAAAAACCACGAAATCAAAACAGAACGAAAGGTTCTGGCACTGACAAAAAGATTCGTACACACAGAGAAAAAACTTGTACTTTTTATAGGGATTTCTGGAAAAAATTACCGAGCTGCATGAGAAAAATTCGTTGTCACATTTTTCATTTTTTGCTGCCAAACACATTTTTTTCTAAACAAGATAAGAATTTTTTTCATAGAAACCCATCATTTTTGTAACATGCATCCATAAATACTGCATTGCGTGTCTTTTACATGTTTGAACCGGATGTTACGATCGCTGGTGGCGAAATAAATATAGAAATTGGTTTTTTCAATCGCGATTTGTTTAACCTACGCAACAACAAATTGCTGTAAATCAATTGTATTTTTAGTAGTTCCAATAAGAAATTGTCTGATTTTATCACACACTGAGAATGATTTTTTTTTTCTGAATCGTCGATATTTTTTTGAATACGATAAACTAAATTTTTTTTGATAATTTCAAAATTTTCGTTACTTTGGCAGTATATTTCGGTTCTAACGGAATTATCAGCGAAATTTACAAGTGGAACGACAAATATTTGCTTCCGAAGAGACTTTCTAAAAGATTTCTCGCTGCATTGGCACAATTTTTGCGATTGTTCAAAAAAACGTTTAGTCGGACGTCTCGAACAAAATATCCATCTTTTTCAACAAAATTTTCTTTTCAGTGCATATGTATGTTACGGCAACGAAAAATAAATCAGATTAACATGAACGCAAATTCGGATTTCACAACATTTCGTGTACGATAATATTCCATGTACGAGAAACTTAAGATTGTGGTCATTTTCGTGAGGGTTTACGCCGAAAAAAGCCGATTGTGGGCTTCTGAGGCTAGAAATGCGCTTTCCGAGATAAACCACGAACTGCATGAACGTGGCGTGCGTAATGGTCAGCTCGGTGAAAAAAAACGTTTGCTAAAAATTGAATTTGTTGAATTGTGATGGAAATTTTGCTGGATCAACAGAACCTGCGCCTATTACCGCAAATCCGTTTGGTTATTTCAACAAACTCTGTGTGGCATCTTCCATTCCTTCATATTGCTATGGCTGAATTTTATTGTTGAATCAAAAAATTTCCAACTTTCCAAATTTTTGTTTGAAATGCGAGCTGGATGAGTGGAACGCGACTAGGAAAAATATAATAAAGTAGAGTACCGTAACGTGGTCGTTTACCCAGCTGCGACGACAGACTCACTCTCTCGTAACGATGTTACCGCGTTACGACGTTATGACACGCACGTGGTTGCTTACACGTATACACATCGCGTACGTATAACGTAAAGATTCTCTTTTCCCACCACGCACCAGAGGCTCTCGCAGGGGAGAAGGGATATGAATGAAAATTTTCAAGACAGGAAGCGCACGCGGACTAGCCGCGTCTCGACCAATCAAATTCCCATTGATCGGCGCTTAATCATCCATAACATCGCGATGCGATGCGCCATTTTTTCATCGAATTTTCGAGCTCCGCTCCGCAGGGACCGATGTAGACCGAATCTGACGATCGTAATTTTGCTCCGCACTCCATCAACCTTTACAATTTATTTTTCCACATCTCATAGAAATACAAAGTTATGCCAACGATTGCAAGTCCCGTGCATATGCATATAGATCTCGCGAACTCTGCACGGGACCCGGCTGTCTAATCACGCGCCATTTACTTCAATTGAGAGTGGGGCGTGCGCGCGCGTTCGAGAGAGGCTTCCGCCGCGTTGTCGGGGATTCGACCCTGACATCCATTTACCTTCCGTACCTTATTTTACCGGCTCTCGTCACGAGAGCGTGCCGATCCCCTGCAACGTCAGCGCATTCATCACACCGTCCTTCTCCTCCTCCTCGTCTCTCTTTCTCTCGTCCCCGTTGAGTATCTTGAATAGACTAATTTACAAAAAGTATAATGCGAAGAGAGAGTGCGCGAGTGAGTCACTTAACGAGCAAAAAATCAGACGATCCACAGCTGCGTATAGCATCGTTTACTTTTTTGCTGCTTGCCAACGAAAGCTATGCCTTCCAGACGCGATATCTATATGACCTTGGTGAATCCGCAGCGCTTATCTCGACCTATATATTGCAAATTACGATTACGTCGCTGCGCTCGTGCGAGTCTCTCTCAAACCAGCGCTAGACCAATCGCATGTGTATGTTTCAAATGCAAACGCGCAAGAATGTATGGTGCTCGTCGCGCAAATGCTGCGGAACGAAATTTACCGCAGACGGACTAAAACTCGCACTCGCTATAAAGTGCGCTCCGATATTGCGGTTCCAGATGATACGCGGTTTTCATCGAACAGAAAAGAAAAGGGAAGCTCCTCGGAGGCGTTAATCCTGATGGCTTTCTTATTTATTCGCCCTTCGCCTTTGTCTCTCGCACGGAATTTCTTTCACGTTTAATACACGCATGCGCTATCGTTAAAGTTGAGGAAATACCGGAATTTTAATATCTTCGAGTTTCTATTCTATTTTATTTATTATTTCTATTTTTTATTAATTTTATTAATTTTTATTTTTTTACGTTTATTAATTTTCATTTTATACATTTTATTAATTTTATTAATTATTTATTAATTCTAGTTTATTTTATTTCGATTACTTACATTCTAAGAACCACGTTTCGCAGAGCCTGCGATAAATGTGCCGTTTCGCTCGTTCAGTTTCTCGTACTCTTTGCTTATTCTTGAAAAATCGTGATACTCGCAACTTTAGTAACAACGCGGAGCATTGATTCGTACTAACTTACCGAGAGCGCTGGGAGGTGCTTACGAGCTACCCAGTCCGATCGAATTTCGCAGCTTCGTCAAAAAAACGCGCTGAACCAACATGCTTTTCTCTTTTTTAAAGCAACATTGAAGCTTTTTATATAAAAATATTATTCGTTCCCCGCTTTGGTGTTGAAATGCTTAAGCTTCGAGAAATAATAGGAAAATGTTACTCCGTAAAATGTTGGATAAATAAATACGATATTCCGAGACGAATGCATTAAGAAAATAATCTTTCGATCCCTGTCGTTTTTTATCGTCCAACGAACCTGACGAATGACCCTGGACAGCTCTACGACAGGATAACGAGTCGTCCCACGAAAGCTCTGACAAGTCAATTCCGCGTTTTTACAGTTTTCGGAACTTGTTTTCCTTTTTTAGAATTTCTACGAGCAAATATTCACCCAATACACGTTTCTCATGTAATCAGTCTCTTCGTTATTGGAAAGGCAAGAGACTGGTAAAAATTTGATTCCATTTTCACTCACGAAGTACAATTTGACGTTAGTGAAAAAATTGAGGTCTTGAGTAACCTCAGCGTCTACGTCCGAATAAAAAAAGATCGTGCAGTTGTCAGAGATAACGTTCCTCACGCGGGAGCTTCTTTGTTTATATTCTCTATCAGACGACAGGGATAAATTGAAAAAAAATGGATTTTCGGGAAATGCGCTCAAGGGCCGAAGTTTCGTGCAGGGAAGATCGAGTTTTGAAAAGCGAAAACGGAGGCTATGCATTCGCAGACGTCCTGTTCACATTCAGGAGTGTGCTGCGAAAAAGCAGGCAATGTGGACCATGGCGAGGCACGGTATAGAGCCCCTTGGAATGTCTCGATATGTTTGAAAAGGGGCATAGGTCTGCGAGGCTACGTGCGCTCGGTCAGCAGCGTCGAGAAGAAGACAGAAGAAACGGGCGGACGGACATTGCCTTAACCTGTCTCCACGCGTTCGAATCTCCGAGACTCGGTTGCATTCCATCAAGCGAGCCAGCAGCTCTCGCAAAGACTTTTGGACTCTGAGCATGCAGTGAGGGGCCGATTGTACCAACGAGCCCCGTTCGTCTGTACAATCGAGTTTTAAGAAAGCGAAAAAAGCCAGACGAGCGACGTTATTGGGTTATTTTACTACGAGGTTGTCCCAGGAACGCCCGTCGACTCTGCGATTCATACTTTTTGCTCCGATATTACGAAAACGCGTGAGAAACGTCACCTTGTCGAGCTCCCTCATCCCAACAGAATCGTCGCGATACGAATGACGAAATGAAGAATCAATGCAACGCGTTGTAACCCAAGTCCTCGATCCGTTGTTAAAAGTACGTCCCTGGCTTATAATACACATTCGACCGTATACACATGCGAGCGATACGTGAGTGTGCTTTATACCTCAAGGGTGTGGGAGTCATATTCCGTAGCAGCCCGTCGCACGGAGAAACACTCGAGACTCCAACGCGGCGATGCTGGCTCATGCTGCATTTGCCACATTAATCCGTTTTGTATTTTTCCGGTGCGAGTAAGATCCCACGCGTAATAGAAATCGAATTATCGAGGATCGCGTCGTTTGACACGTTCCATCCGATAATTTGACCTTGCCGACGATTTTTCTTACAGATTCATTTCTTCCGATCATTGGATTAATAATTTTTTGCAATTGTCGCGATCTGGCTTCTGGTTCGTTAATGACTCGAACGCGCATCGATGTGTCAACCTGCACGCTATACATTCTATCTGGCCAGGGGAACGACAGTCTTCTCGTCGGGCATTAACCTGCATTCCAATGAAACGAGCGGTGGGCCCTTCTCGTCCTCACGTTTCTCTTTTGTCATTCTCTCTTTCGCTTTCTCTCTCTCTCTCTCTCTCTCTCTCTCTCTTGGGGCTCTCTGCTACGGGATCGGAGCAGCGTTGGGCTTTTATTCAAGAGAGTCACCATCGTCGGATTGCGGGGACGCAGGGGCAAAGGGGCGTCGTTTATTGCGGCGGTTGCGAGAGGCAACGACTCTGTGGGAATTTGAGTAACTCCGCTTCACTAGGAAATGTATGGAGCTACGTATTTTTTCACGATGAATCCATCCGCCCCCCTCCCTCTCTCTCTCTCTCTCTCTCTCTTTCTCTACGGATCGATGATCGATAGAAATATTCTATGACTTCGAAGCGGGCAACGCCGGCATAGACGATTAACTTTTCTGTTCCCGGAGTCACCGATAATTCTTCCTCTGCCCCCCATATCCCTATAGACTTGGCACCTGCTCGCGATTGACGCGTAATTCTTGACAATCTCACTCATGCTCACTGAACCCACACGACGAACTGACGAGAGTCACCAAAAAGCGTGGTAAATTTTTATGCAGCAGTCACGAGTCGCGACGTGAAAAATGTTTTTTTTTGTTGATGATTGATTCGATTTTCAAAATGATCCATATTTTTCGAGATGACATACTTTTCGATCGTTTCATCATTGTAATTAGATTCTGCATTTGGATAATACGCTGCGCCGCACAGAGAAAAAAAAACAAAATTTCGTTACATTTGAACGATGCAAAATTTAAACGTCATGAGGCGATTGCAAGGTCGCTTCAGAAGTCGCTGGGACAAAGTTCGTTATCGGATTGATCTCTATCAAAGAAGTTTCACTAATAACCGAATATTCCGGTGATTGTTGGAATCGTAATGTAAAAGTAACGCATTATCCATTAGAGAATCAATGTAAATTCGATAATGAATTATTTTTTATCGTTTGACGAGTATTGTAAAATAGAAAAATGTGTAATTGTGATTGCTAATGAGAAATCAATGGCTGAAAAGAAAATCATTACGTTATTCCTTACACAACTAATGTGCAGTTTGTGAAAAACCGCCATACCCCATTACTGAGGTAATGAGGAATGCTAAAGTTTTTTTTTTTACACATTAGTGAAATAATGAGTTCTGCAAGTTTCACATTAACCGCATTATTCGAGTAATGGGAACAGAAGAAGTTAAAATTGTCTCGAAAACGAATTTAAAAATAGTTTTTTTTTTCGGGGTTTTCGTTGACTCGCGTTTCTTGGGCTTGAGATGCCGCATGCACCCTTACACATTGCCAGGGCGACTTCAGTTTTTTAATTATTTCATTAGCAATTACGATTAGCGTTTCATGAAATCGATACTTTGATGGACGACAGCGTTGGGATAAAAATATTTTGAAAATCCGACGTTTTTTCCTGACGTCTCTCTGGTCCAACGGACCGAGACTACACGTTTTCAGTTTTCCTGCCATCTGTACAATGTTGAAGTTCGCATCGTTGTTATGCAACGAAAATTCATCATTTTTTATGGCAGAGTGAAAAATTTTTCTAGAGTATTTGTCAACGATAATGCGACAGTCTTTTCTGCTATCGGAAATCTGAATTTACTAGTAAAATCAAAACGATTGCATTAATTATCAAAATCATGAATATAAAAATATATTTTTCGTTACATTCGGAAGTTGCAGATTTCAGTATGATCCATGTTCCATTTGTGTACAGGGAGAGAAATTTATATCAAAAATTACTATGCCACCATAGTTCCCTGGTGACATATCGTTCTTCTGAGAAATTTGAGCAAAAACATAGAAATTTTTATTCATATTCTATCGGAAAAAGCGGAAATTTGACTCGCCCAATTTCAGATGAAAAATTACTGTGTTGTTGCTAAAATTTCTCAGAGGGACGATATTTCACCAGGGAACTATGATGGCATAGTACATATTTATATTAATTTCTCTCCGTATGTTCTGTTTCATTGACTCCGTTTCCGTGTCGATCGGAAACTGACGTTTCGATTTGTTCGATTTACGTTATTCGAGGATAGAATTGGAGGCAGAATTTTCAAGCAGTTTTTGTTTTTTATGCTTACAGAAAACTTGGACTGGACCTGGTACCTCGTCAGGGTGCTCACATGGTCGATCCCGATACTATGTCCGTCGTCGAGCTCTATCACGTGGTAAGAAAGATTTTTCATGTTTTCATAGCGAGATTCCGATTGAGAAAGCGAAACGGGTAGCTAATGATTTGTTTGGGAATTTTCAGCACGTACAAAGCGCGGAGAATTCGCAGGGGGCCTCAGCCCGTGGCACACTCAGGCGAAAAGAGCACAAAAAGGTGTTGACTCATCATCTGTATTTTTGCATGCGTGACTTTGGTCACTCGATCGGGGAAGATGCTGAGATATACTTTTCACTGTGGGACGCGCGACGCGGACAGTACCTGAGCGAGAGATTTCTCGTGAAAATATCAAAGGAGGGCTTTTCGAATTACGTTGAAAAGTTACATAGCAATTGCACCATCTTTACGGATCTTGGGAACGCCGACTTGAGTCGCGATCTCCATATCGTCGCGCACGTTATGCGATGCGGTAAAATGCAATATTCCGACTCGGGCCGGAACAAAGCTGGGAGCGCGGTATACAGGCGACCTCACGGTGTCGGCGTTCTTCCATTGGCTGACGCCGCTCAGGAACACGCCGAGGAGCTCGAGATGACCTTCAAGGTAAGTCCATGCTTTTGAAACGGCGATCAACGACACTCGCTCCCTGCGTAATCATTCAAATTCATTTCCATTCTCGTTGCAGGTTTTTCAGGGCGAAGAGAAAGAGTTTCATCAACTTCACGAGCAAATAATACGCAACAACAAGTGTTCGCCGTTACCGGGTCAACCGAACTACGGAATTGTCGTGTCGTTGAGAGTTTTACACGGAGAATTGTGCCAAGTTCGCGAGGAAAATCCTCTTCTATTTAAAAATATATGCCTGACGAGAAAGCTGGGTTTTTCGGACGTCATTATGCCAGGCGACGTGCGAAACGATTTGTTTCTGAGACTGGAGCGCGGAGAATTCGAGCGAGGTGGAAAATCAACGGGAAAAAATATCGAGGTGCGTTTCTCAAAAATCATTCGGTGAATAATTTTGAATAAAAAATAATTTTTCAACAAAAACAAACGAAAAATCCGCAGGTAACGATGACCGTGCTGGACGCCGAAGGACAACCGCTCGAAGGGTGTCTGTTCGGTGGTGCCGGAGCGGAAGGAAGCTCCGAGTACCAAAGTTTGGTTATTTATCATCACAATAGTCCTTCGTGGGCGGAAACCGTCAGATTGGCCGTACCGATCGACAAGTTTTACGGCAGTCACATTCGCTTCGAGTTTCGTCATTGTTCCAGTTGGTATCTCAGATTCACTGATTATTTCGAAACGGCGTAAAACTCGTTTGAAATATGATAAATTTCAACAATTAATAAAACTTGATAAAAATTCGATTTACAGCCAGAGAAAAAAACGATAAAAAGCTCTTTGACTTTGCGTTCGTTCGTCTCATGGAGCCTGACGGTGGTGCGACCATACAGGACGGAATGCACGAGTTATACATTTACAAATGTGAGGAACGAGCTAAATTGGATTCGCTGAGTTATCTCTCGCTGCCGAGCAACGCGCGAGAACCTTTTTCTCCGGGTACGTATCCGGTGGCTCGCGATGAGTGGGACCTGCAGCTTTTTTTTTTTTGGGTTTCATTGACCGAAAAATGTTATCGTTACAGGTGTAGCAGCGTTTACGAGATCCCCGAAAGAAGCGGTATTCATAACTACCTTACTGTGCAGCACAAAGTTGACGCAAAACGTGGATCTTCTCAGTCTGCTGCAGTGGAAAGCACATCCCGAGAGAATAGCCGAAGCTCTTGGCAGAGTTCTTCGACTGGACGGCGAGGAGTTGGTAAAGTTTCTTCAGGATATACTCGACGCGTTGTTCTCAATGTTTCACACCGAAGATGGAAACTCAACGGCTCACTCGGGCCTGGTATTCCAAGTTCTCGTGTCGATATTCAGTCTCCTCGAGGACTCAAAGTTCGAGCACTTCAAGCCAGTTATGGACGCTTACATATCGGGCCATTTCGCTGCGGCACTCGTGTACAAGGGACTTTTGAGCAGCGTCCAACATTGCGCCGATTGGGTCACCGCGGCCGAGAGACAGGAGCCAATAATGAAGTGCTTTCGATCTCTCGAGTACATATTCAAGTTTATAATCCAAAGCAGATTGTTATTCGCCCGGGCGACCGCTGGTCAGTTCGAGGACAGTTTCAAGCGAGATCTTTATTGCGTATTCGCAGCGCTCAATAAAATGCTCCAAATACCGTTCGAAGTCGTGTTGCTCTCGCAGGTTGCTCTTTTGCTTTCGATTTCGGCAGTTTTCGAACAACTGGTCGCTGTTCTTCCGGTAATCGAAGTCGCTAAACTCACGTGCACGATGCTGGATTCAGTGCCGCGGAAACCACCGCCGCAACTGATGCAGGCCAAGCTCGTCGCTATTAAAAATTTGGCCAGTTCCAGCCTCTTCCGAGACGACGAGAGCCGAAATTTGCTTCTGGTAACGATATGCCGACACCTGAGAATCCACCTTGCTCGACGCGAGGAATTGCGCTCGTGCACCGAAATACTCGGCGAGATACTCAGCTTTTTACACGCCAGAGGACGCGACACGAACAAAGTTAACAACTGCATTTACCACGATGTCGAAACCCTCTGTCTCTCGATATTCGACGTACTCGTACAGACGATACTGATTATCGTAAATGCCAGCGGGCCTGTTCTTGGCTGTCTGGTTGCCTGTCTCATCGGTCTCCTTCAGCTTCTCGACGAGGATCATTACGAGAGACTTTGGGAAGAATTTACACAGCAGCACGGTGGCGGCGACAAAAAACCTCTCAAAGACATGATCCTGCGCGTATTTCTCGTCCTCGGGGATCTCGTGCGACAAGAAGTATTCCCACCCGACTGGCTCGTCATGCGAATGCAAGCGAACAACATAATTTTGAAATCGCTCCAGGAGCTCGTCCAGCCTCTCGCCTTCCGCTTCCTCAACGGCAGCTCCTTCGATTCTCAACTCTGGTCGACATACTTCAATCTCGCCGTCGCCTATCTCACGCAACCGTCTCTACAGCTCGAACAGTTTTCCGAGGTCAAACGTGAAAAGATTGTCGAAAAGTACGGTGACATGAGAGTTCTTATGGGTTTTCAAATTCTCTCCATGTGGTCCAACTTGGGCGAATGCAAACTCGAATTCATTCCCGGGATGGTTGGTCCCTTCCTCGAGGTCACACTCGTACCCGAGAGCGAACTTCGTAAAGCGACACTTCACATTTTCTTCGATATGATGGAGTGCGAGCAGCGCGCTCGGGGAAGCTTCAAATCTGTCGAATCGGAACTTATCGACAAACTTGATATTCTCATTAGCGAGAATAAAGGAGACGACGAGTATCGTCAACTCTTCAACACCATGTGAGTTTTTTTACATAACGATATTTATCTTCATCGAATTCCATGTCCTTGTTCTCACTCGCCGATGAACGATCGACCAGCATTTTTCTTCGCCATTTTCATCCAACAATTTAAAATTCCATTATCATCCGCGCGACGATCGTTCACCGGCGAATCTCTGTACAACACGCATCCTCGACTAACACAGAAAATATTTTTAACGCTTACTCTCGCAACGCCACACAGGGAGCATCTCAGTGCCGTGTAAGTCTCATTAATTCCAATTAACGAAACATTTATCAAGCATCTTGAGTTAGAGCGACAAGGGGGCTTGCTCGATACTCGTCGAACATTCCAACTAAACATGAAACTCTCGTAACACTTTGTTTGTCAATGTTGAAGGTTGTTGGCTAGAGTGCAGTCGGAAGATCCAGCCTGGAAGGACAGTGGTACGGCCTTCATAACTTCGGTCACTAGATTACTCGAGAGATTGCTCGATTACAGAAGCGTCATTCAGGGAGACGAGAATCGTGACAAACGGATGTCATGTACCGTCAATTTATTGGTAAGCCATTTGTTTCATTTCGTATTTCAATTATCGAAGAAAATTCATAAGGCATCGTGTGGTCGTATGGACTTTCGTCGATCTCGCACGTGTCGCGCGAGAGCCAAGTTCCCAAGGTGTTAAACATCTGACTGTTGCTAATTGTCCTTTAATAATGTGCATCCAATGAATAGAGTCACGTCGAATGAAAAAGTAAATCGATGACTTAGAAGAAACGTCGTCGCGGAGTACAGACACAGTTGTTTTGACCCAAACGAAAAATATAAGCCGCGACATTTCCTTCATTTCGTTTGTGCAGAATTTTTACAAAAACGAGTTCAATCGCGAGGAGATGTATTTGCGTTATATCTACAAACTTCACGATCTTCATTTGGCCGCTGAGAATTACACGGAGGCAGGATTCACGATGAAACTTTACGCTGATCAATTGAGTTGGGAGACGAATTTATTGCCTGCCGATCACGCTCATCCCCAGCAACCGGAGTGGCAGCGAAAAGAACTTCTTTATCATCAGATTATTCATTATTTCGACCGTGGCAAGTGCTGGGAGAAGGGCATACCTTTGTGCAAAGAACTAGCTGTCTTGTACGAAACGAGGCTCTACGATTACGCCAAACTCGGCCTTATACTGAAAACACAGGCCAAGTTCTTGGACAATATTCTCACCCAGCTGCGGCCTGAGCCCGAATACTTCCGCGTTGGATTCTACGGTCTGAGCTTTCCACTATTCGTCAGGGTAATTACACTCACGCATTATATCAAATCTTTTGCAACTAAATAATGTGGTTCTTGTGAAATTTCCATCGATTTCACGTCTCGAACGAAAAATCAGTGCAAATTCTTTTATTTCGTTCATTAATCAATTGCGGTGCGTGGCTTTTTTTCTGTTAATCAATTCCATAGAACAAATTGTTCATCTATCGAGGATTGGAATACGAGAGGGTAGGAGCATTCACGCAAAGGCTACAAACGGAATTTCCAAGCGCTCAGATACTCATGAAGAGCGCACCGCCTGACGAGACTATTATTTCATCGGAGGGTCAATGCAAGTCGATTTTATAAGTGAAAAATTATAAAGTAAACACTCGCCAATGTTGTGACGACGATTAACGATATTTTTGTGTTTTTTTTTCCTTTTTTTTTTGTTGGACCAACAGATATTCAAATATGCAATGTCAAGCCGATTCCGGAAGAAAACAGTCTGGGCTGCACTTCGGCCGAAGTGCCGGACCGCGTCGTGGCATTTTATCTCGTAAACGATGTACGAAAGTTTTTGTTTGATCGGCCATTGCACAGAGGCCCGGTTGATCGTGAGAACGAGTTCAAATCGTTGTGGATCGAAAGAACGACACTGACCACGGAAGCAAAGTTGCCTGGCATTCTCCGATGGTTCGAAGTCACAGAGAAACGCTCGGAACTTTTAGCACCGGTTCAGTATGCCTGCGAGACGATGGAGAGCGTTGAAAAGGAATTGAGAAGATTAGTCGCCCAGTATACTGCCGAACCCCATAGAAATATAAATCCCTTCAGCATGAGACTTCAGGGTATAATCGATGCCAATGTAATGGGTGGCATAAGCAAGTACCAGGAGGCCTTCCTCACTCCGGAGTTCTCGAGGCTCAATCCCGAAATGGTGCCGCACGTAAACAAATTGAAAAATCTTATCCTCGAACAGATGAGGGTTTTGGAGTGGGGACTCGTTCTTCACGGACAGATTGCACCTGCGGGTGTACAACCTTTGCACAAGAGGCTCATCGAGCGATTCACGCAATTGAAGCAGAGCCTGGGACCGTTGGCAAGGCAACGAACAATTCACCAAGACAGTATTATCAAGTAAGTACAGCCGTGACGCTCTTCATCTTTTGCTGTGCCACCGATCCTTGAAATATCGTTTATTCTCATTGACCTTGAACAGCTCACCGCTACCTCCGCTGCCGATAAACGATAAACAACGTCCGGCAAGCCTCGAGACACCTGGCTCGAGAAACTCAAACGCCGACAGCGATGGACTACCGGAAGATGAAGGATTTTACACGAGAGTCGATGGTGCTCCGCCCCCGATTCCACAGCGCGAAGTAAGACCTCGCTCGGTCGGTTATGGAACAACTCCACCTCGACCGACCCATCACAGAACTCTCAGCAAACCTTTGAGTCCTAAACTACCTCTCAGGCATTCTTTGCCAACACCTACCGAAGCGGTGGCTACTGCAGCAGCTGCGACCGATCATCAACCAAATATGACCATTTCGTGGAACGATTCGGAGCAGGCGCCACCTTTGCCTCCCAGAGGTAACCACAAATCTTTTTTTATTGTAGTCGCGTACCCGCCTGCTCGCAAGGAGCATCTTTTACTCATTATTCTTTACCGTTTATCGTAATGTTTAGCTCCTGATAAGAGAGACAGCAATTCCGGGCCTCCGGCACCGCCGAAACGACCAACGCACAAACGCAATACAGATTGGAATGCCGGCGAAGACGAGCAAGATGTACCACCGGCGCAACCACCGCCACTACCGTCGTCCAACGAGAACAATTATTTGCGAGACAGTGGAATATCAACGGCGAGTCTTCTCGATTTTCAATCTCATCTGACCAACCTCAATAATCTTAGTTACGAGGAGTTTGAGCCACGCTCACGAAGCAACGATATCATGAACATTTCACCTCCTTCCGTCACTACCGCTCTCAACGTTTCGACGCCAAATTTTTCAGCCACCGCTCTTCAAAACTCTCACACGATTCTCCCGTACGAAGAGGTAAATCTCAATCTATCATTTCACTCACAGACGTAGTCCCATTCTTTGGACTTTCCTTGACAAAGTTATTTCGTATTTCACAGACGAGCCCACCGCCAATTCCACCAAAGGCTCATCAAGAGGCTCCCTCGGCACCCTCCACTCTCGAAAGACTCGGTAATCGCATTCACGGCTCAGCTCACACCGAAAATTACTCGGTACCCAAATTACAGACTCTCTCGGTCGCAACCGACACCGAGAGCACGGTCTAGCGATTAAGCACCCTTTTTCGTCCATACCTGTGTCTGTACGTATTTGTATACACATGTATGTTATATCCTAGTCCCCTAGCAGTTAGCTGTCATCAGGCGAGGGAACCCTTTCGGCCTTGTCATCCAATTTTCACCTTGTTGAGGTAGCCAAGTTCAATTAGTGCTCTATCTAATCGCCTACAAGCTTTTTATACTCCTTTCAATCAGTCTCTTTCGAAATTTTCTATTTCCTAAAAACGTCCGCTTTTTTGTTTCGTCTATCGAAACGATACTCGAGTTTTTCTCACGTCACATACCACAGGCTCAAAGTGTTCTTTAGCTACCTTAATAATAAACGTGCTGCTGCGATGGTGAGGAAAGAAAAGATGTACGGTCCTCCTGAGATCTCTCGTGAGTGTAATCTAGTAAACTCGTGCTCGTAGTTTTTAAAGAAACGTATTCGGAAATGTCAATTTCCGTGGCGATCGATAAACGCGACGCAGTGGAAAGGAAAAGTCGCTCGTAAACTATGAAAATATTCCGATTCCCACGGATATATGAAGCTGCATATTTCATTTATACGTAAAAGTGCTTCGTTCCGGATGCCAACGCTCGGTTGAAAAATAACGAAAATATATTCGATCGGTCTCATCCTCTGCGATCGATATGGAAATTGCTTGTCTAGCGTTATTCATCATCATCATCATCATTAACATTACGTTTACTATGAGCAAAGCTTTTTCCAGCAGCGCCGTAACGAAGGCAGCTCGGATTTTTACGTTGATGACATTGCTACGTCAAGTATTATTGTAACTATATATTTTGTAATTTATTTATATATTATGAATGGAACAAAACAAACACAATATATATATAAAAAAAGCAGCATTTTCCAAAGGCGCGAAGCACAAAAGGGAGATTGGAGGCAGTAAGGAATTAAGTAATGAAAAACATGTAATCTGTAGTCTCGAGATTTAGGATATATATATATATATATATTCATATATATATAAATTATGTATTTTGTCATGTTTCTTCGTATAAATATATACAAAAGTTTTTTTTACGTCTTGAGTATTTTGCAGCATACAGTCTCTGTACGATCGTCAACTAAAATTAAATTGTTGGCATATCCAAAAGGATTTGTATAAAATCTCAAAAGTTGGATACAAAAGAGTTAAAATCACGGTATATGTATAAAATAAAAATAAGGTGTGGAATGTTTACATTGCACTGAGTGTGTAAGACTAAAATTACTAAAAGTTAAATAACGCGAATGAGCTTGGGAATGAATAGAGTAATACGAATAGACACGAATGATGTAATGAGCTAGAGATCCATCATTTTCGGCCGGGTTTGGCCAGTCGTTGCGATCGACGTTCTAATAAAAACCGTAAATACGCGAATCTGCGCGTGCGTGGTTTATAAACTCGCGTCAATCGCCGATGAGCCCGGCTAAATTGTAAAAACTGCAATAATTCGAGCTAAATACATCGACGATAATTGAGTTCAATTTTAGGCTTATACGAACAGGCACTCACACATACGTGCTAATCATTGTGGCTAAAATACATCATCTTCAAAGTACAGTCATGGCCGCTGCTTAAAATATATTTATATATATATTTATATACGTATATTAGGACGATGCAAATAAAATCAAATTTGTTCGTTTTTTTCGAAAATGTTGGACAGTCGTTAGCGCTTGTCGAAGTCGAGGAAATAAATATCGAAAAATTTGAGCTCTTAGAAAAAAGTCCAGAGGCCGCGCAATTGATTTTATCATTTTTTTTCAATTCTGGCTAAAAATCGTCGAATTTTGGAACAATCACTTTTCAACGAGCACTGATTATTGATCCATCGAACTTATCAGCAAAAATGAAAAATATCGGTTTTATTTGCATCGCCTTAATGTATATATTATTTTTTCTCTATACGCTTGCCATTTTGTTGGTTCAAATTGCATTAAAATGGCCGAGCCTAAGGTAATTACTTTGTACGGTATTTTCGTGTAGACGGAGTCCTTCAGACCGGTGTCTCGGCGTTAATATCCTTCCTGAAAAAGTACGGTACTTTTATGAAACGACGTTATGAAAATGTTCTAACAATTGGATTGAACGTGTTGAGATCAACGCGTCGATTTGAAAGGAGATTATTTATTTTTCAAAGTTGTCTTACCTCTTCGCTGCACGTAGATTAACCCCGCAACCATCATTACCGTGGAAGTAAGCATTTTTGTTAATTACAAGGGAAATATGATTAGCCATTGACAGTTAATTTTTTATCCACACCTCAGGGAAAGATTTGGCAACGCAACGATTGAAATTGTTAAGTAGAACGTGAAGAATACGGAGGGCTGTTTTTTTTTACTAAAAGAAAGAATCGAGGAAAGGCAGCGACTGGTAGTAGAGAAAAATGAAACTTACTCGGTTTCGGTGATGGTTTGCTCGTAATGTTGTTGGACTTGCTGGTGCGGTTGGTGGTGAGGGTGGTGGTGTAGATGGTGGGGCGGCGGTGGGGGCTGCTGCTGTTGCCTGAGTGCGGCGAGTTCGTTGCTGTGATGTAAATCGTGATTGAGAGAACTCGAAAGTATTCTGCCACTCATGGGGAGAATGTATTCAGGGGCGTCCTCCAAAATACTCGAGCCGAGTTTGCCTCGCTTGAGACTGCCGTATCTCTCGGGAGTCGCGAGATTGTCATGATGCGATCCGTGGAGGGTTTGGCCTCTCTTCAAACTGCCGTATCTCTCGGAGCTGCTGTGGTTATCGTGATTAGAATTTTGCGAATGGTGGCTCAGGCTCGAAGCGAGGATTCGCGAAGACATTGAGAGCATGTAAGGCGTCGGCGATACGGTATGATCTTCTTCGGCCGTGTAGGGAAACAAATATTTTTCTCCCAAGTGATGATGCTTCTCTTCGCTCTCGGAACAATTGTCGTCCTGTTGTGCCAACTTTTGAGGCGAGTTCATGTCCGGATAAGGCAAGGGATTCGGACTCGAAGTTTTGTTGGAGGCCATCTCGTTGTCCGATATGGTACCGCCGGACCATTGACTCGTCCGTATATCTGCGGGAGAAAGCGACATCGCGATTAAAACGAGGCTTCTGAGTGAGCGCGAGTTAAACTTTTTCGAAACCGTTCGATGGGATTCGTACCGTTGGAGGAGGGTAAATAGGCCTCGGGAAGCTGGGAGCTCCAACGAGGCGCATAAATAGGTTTTATGTTTGGAAATAATTCAGAATTTGAGCAAAGTATGTTGAGGTGCTGGCCGGGATTCCCGTGGATGTTCGGCAAGTAAGTGTGCGACACGGGCTGTTGAGTCGAAACTCCCATGTTCTTGTGCGATCTCGAGGTAACATCCTCGTCGTCAGAACTGTGCGAACTTGCAAGATCTAAACTTCTGCCGCCACCGGCGTCGTCCGCCTGCGAGGCATCGCTGTCCGATTCCGAGTCTCTTCGTCCTCCACGACTCGCGGATTCTTTACTCGCATCTGCAAAGAACGAGGTAAACTTTGAGCCTAGAGAAAAATCTACGAATGCGTAGCAGGCTGGCTGATTCGCCGCTCCATTTTTTTTTTTTTAATCTTTCCACTGACCTTGTCTAGCGTGTCGTAACCCCCCGTGATGACTCCTCGATGTTACGTAAGGGTCACGATCGCTGTTGTAATTACTCGTCGACGTTGACGTGTGACGCAAATGAGCATCGCTCCTGTATGGGCTGGAACCAGTCTTGGTTGTGCTTCGGGATGTCGTACTGCTCGTTGACACACCCACGTGAACTCTCCTGCACCCGGTACCGGAGTCACCGGCACCGCTATACGCCGACGAATAGGCCAACGCAGATCTCTGTAGACAAATTCATTAGCATCAATTCCTTCATTCCCTCGGAAATAAATGATGGAAACGTATGCGCAGAGAAAATTATATAAAAAATGTCTAGTTCCCTGGTGTCATATCGTCTCTCTGAGAAATTTAGGGAAATACGTAGCAATTTTTCAACTGAAATTGGACAAACAAGATGCTCAAGATGCACGATGCTCAAATCTTCTTCTAAGAGGAACTCGATCTTTAATTTCGGCTTCCTCGTACAGGAAGCTTTTGAGCATCGCGCATGTCAAGCATCTCTAGGGAGCAATTTGCAAGCAAATTTCATTTTGTAGCGTTGTTTATATTTGCATTTAAATTCTATAATTTCTACAACTTTTCTAGAAAGTAAATAGGAAGTACAGACTTATACACAATATTTTACCAAATTTTCAGAAATTAGAGCGGTTGGACGATTTTTCGAAAAACTCAGATTTTCAGAAAATTCGAAAAATCATAAAATTTAAACTGTTTAACCGATATTTCCCAAATTCAATACCAACTTTCCTATTGTGATACCTCGATACTTTATTTATAAAATAAAAATTAGTAATGAATCTTAAAATTCGCGGAAGTTAGAGCGTCGACTCCCTTTTTTTGAAAATTTCAAAATGCCGTCGAATTCGTATTTTTCTAGCGATTCTAGTTTCAGGACATTTCAAGCACATTGTGACATTGAAAACTGGAAAAAAAAAGTTTTCACCGGCATATTGCTTCCTTCATGGGAGAATATGTAGAAAAATGTCAAAACTTCCGCTATTTTCAAAATAATATGAATAAATAAGAATTTTTTATATTATTGCTTCTCTGCGTGGATGAAAATTGATGCAGTTCTCTGTGTAATTCTTACCGATTGACCGTTGACGTTCTGACTGCTGCTGGCATTACCGGTGCTTCCATCGAGCAACGGAGACTTTTTCCCAACGCATCGCAACAGACTGAGGTATAAATTCCTACGGACACGACCGTTTACGAAACAATAACCGATGAGACTGAATGCCGCGTGAGTGACGATCGCGACGCTCAACAGATACGACAGCATTGGAGAATTTTCCGAGGCGTTGAGAACAGCCAGGGTCCAGGTTGTACCGAGTAAGGGAAGCGAGGCGACCGATAGCCACAGGAGGGTTCGAAGGTTACCGAAACCCATAATGTGCTCTTTCAGAGTGAACGCAGCGCGTACAGACATTACGAGTACGCAGAAATTAATAAATACTGCAGCGCATACCGGGCCTATCAGAGCCCAGACAACCGTTTCGTATATCGACAACCAGCAGCTGAAAAAAAAAGAAGAAACACGATTGAAGAGCCATTTTATAAATCTCCGGATGATGCTCGACTGGAAAGTTTGAAATATCGTTTCTTACAAGTAAAAGTTGCCGTATTGATCCGCGCGCACGCCAATGGTCAGACCAACGATGATGGCTGGCAAGCCGTACCCTATGGTGTAATAAAATCTCATCTGCCCGTGATTAACGTCTCGCATTTCCGTGAGCATTCGATAGAGATGAATCGAATCGACGAGGGTCCAAGCGAAAGTTGATAGCCAGGCGTAGTGAAGCCCTATAGCGGTCAACTTACATGGAAAAACATTGGAGACGAGAGGTCCGCGAGCTTTTAGTGCGACGAGATAAAGGCTCTCGGCGAGTAGAACACAAAATACGAGATTCTCGTGGATACTGTTCGAATTGGTGCCACCGCCTCGAATAAGGCCGAGTATGAGCAACGCCGCGAGCAACAGTGGCAGTGCGAGCATGAAGGCACTGTAACTGGTTACATCTTCGAGCAGCGACGGCTCGGGAACATATTCGAGGTCGAGAACGTCCGTCAGTACAGCGAACGTCGCTAATTGAAGATTTCGTACTTCGAGGATCACTCCCTGGCACGAACAATTTACCATTCGACGTCCTGCGATGGTCACCTCCTCAACTTCGGTCGTGCAACCGATGCGACTCCATTCCCCGATTCTGTCCAGTCACAAGAGACAGAAAAATAATGAATAATTGATCAATGATGATAAATACGCGCCAGCAACCAGCGACAACTGCTTACCCTCGGATCGTGCTCCAGTGGACACACTGCGGATTCGCTCGTCTCTTAACACCATCGTCCTCGATAATCCACAACTGTATTTGAACGGGTGACGATTGCAATGTATTACCCGTCATCAAAGATCTCGTTCCATTTTCCGTAGGTACAAGGATCGATACTGTAACGACTGGCGATCCAACAGCCACCTCAACACCCCATCGAACATTCACGGAATCATCGAAACTGGCGAACAAAAATTTCAGATATAAAAAACAGCTGATGTTTCATATTTGGCTCAAAATCGCTTTACGAACACTGTGCAATCATCTAATTTTGTTCTCCAACGTATTTTTTCATTTTCATTGATAATAATGTTTATTTAAAAAATATTTTCAATAAATATTGAGTTTATTTTTCCGAGAAGTCGCCATGATTGAATAATCGAGTAAATTGACTTCAAGAAATACCTTTTTGGCAAGAGAGCTCCGAGTTCTCTGTACTGGACATAACTGAGGACAGCTTTTTCGTTGTTTCGGGTATCCTGGTCATTCAGTTCTCCCTGAGTCAAGGGTTTGATACCGAGAAGGCTAAGCGGAACGCGAATTTTGGAGTAAGGATCGAATCTCTGTGGGTCCGCCATGTAGTTGTTGTACTTGGGAAAGCTGATGTAAGGGCCGAGATGAGGGGGGGAAGTTAGAAATGCCGAGGTATCGGGTATGATGACCTTGCGATCGGCTTCGCTAGGTCTCGGGGTCGAGAGGCTCGGATCCTCTCGATACTCGGGGCTTTCGTAGCCGAAAAGGCTGTCGGAGGTGACGGTGTCGAGACCCATAACGACGTTTGTATCAACAACCTCGAAAGGCTCGGTGAAGGTATTGTGTTGAGAACCGGTGAGAATTTTCAAATATCTCGCCATCGCGTCCATGATCTTGTCGGGAGTGTCTCCATTGAGAGTTTCTATTTTGTTCCAATTATCGAGATGCTTCTTGGTCAGTATCATACCGGCGATACCGACCAGATGCGGTACGTAGTCCTTGTCCTGATTGTGGGTCAAGCCAAGATCAGCGAGACTCTCCTCGTAATGGAGGAGAGCAGTTAGCAGAGCCTCGGCAACGAGAATATCAGCTCCGTACATGTTTCTCGTCTCGTTGACAGCCCGATGGAGATCCATCGCCATTTTCACGGCGGTATCACGATCGAGCTCGAATTGGCCTTTCTCAAGAGCAGCCAATTTGTGCCTCTGCTCGATGAAAGCTTCGGAGGTACAATTGAAAAGATCCGGAGCTTGCCAACCGCCCAAATTGTCGTCGCAAGATCGCGACGCTTTTCCCTCTGCCGTACCTGGACAATCTTCTATCGCGGTCGAACCGAATTTCATCCTCGGCCACCAGAGACCCATCGCGAACGAGCGTGGACAACCGTCGTAGACGACCCTGCAACCTTCCTCGGTAACTTCGGCATATGGATTTGGACAATTCGTGCATGATCTTCCTATCACACCGGTCCGACATCTGCACTGTCCAGTTTCCGTGTTGCAACGCCCTCCGAAGCTTCCAATCGCGTAACAATCGCAAGGTATACACTCTTCTTGACCCGGTCGTTGATAATGATTCTCTTTGCAATTACATTCTCCCGTTGTTTTGTTGCACGAGGGATCGTAACCTTTCGACTCGTCGCAGTGGCACGGGCCGCAAACTGGTGAACCCCACCACGTTGCCGGGCACGGCTGATCCACTCTAGCCTGTGTGCACAAATGATAATTATATTAATGATTATCGTGAAATACCTATTCAATCCCAATTGTATTTTTTTCCACATCAGACTTTGTTAATCTCGAGTATTTGCAAGTTTATCAGAGAAGAAAAAAATGGTCAGCTGGCCTCAGTTCTCGTGCCCCAGTTGATCATTCAAAATAATTGAAATAACAGTTTATTGTTATTTCTTGGTATTCATTTTGTGTCAAAGTCATTTTCTAAAGACTGGATGAGCGAATTATTAATTTTATGATTCACTGGAAAATGTGTTTTTAACAAAAATGATTGACCGTCATTTTGTCTGCCAAGAAACACATAAATGTAAACTGGAAATATTTTTCTTCCAGATGTAAGTGATTCGAAAAAAAAACATCGACATCTGACATTCCTGGTTTCCGGGATCGGAATTTAAACGATAGAATTATTTGGAATTCTGCATTTAAAAAATCGGGTCGTTTACGAGAATGATGATGATAATTACTTCGCAATATTCGCCGGAATACTCATCCGACGTGCATTCGCAACGGTAGCCCTTCCTGGAGAGTGGATCGTCGACACACATGCCAGAATCGCTGTGACAAGGGTTGACATCGCAAATGGGCTCGCAATCGTGGCCAACGCGTCCTGGGCCGCAGACGCACTCGCTGGAGCGCCATTTGGCGATGCACACGGAAGATTCACCGGGACAATCAGCGGCGCACTCGTTCTCGGTGTCGCAGCCGAGGCCAACGTTCTCCTGGACGGTGGGACGCTGAAGTACACTCTGATTCGTGCCGATACGAAGATCCTGAATGCAACCATCGAAAAATGGTAAATCCGTGGAGATGGATTGATCGGGTCCACCAAGAAGAATTCTGCCGACGTAGAGACCCTGAAGTTTGGCGAGCAACGGTGAAACGGATGGTCTGTTGCGATAATCGATGTCGAGAGAGACGTGACCGCTTTGCCAGACAATCTCTATTCTGTGCCATTCGCCGTCGTTTATCGAGACGGGGCTCGAAATAATATCAGCGCCGTCCAACGAGGTAGCCAGTTTGCCATTTTCGAGATAAAACATTGCCGAGCTATTTTGGCCGATCTGAATGCTCATTACGAAAGCGTTTTCTCCCCGCGTTCGCAAACTCAATGCAGTCGTCCATGGTAATTGTATTGGTCGGAGAAGCGGATTGAAGCTGAGGAGGCCATCGGCGTTGAATCTCCAAGGTTTCGCGACCTCGTCGGTACATCGAGGTCCGGCGAAGCCTTCCGCGCACTCGCACACGTAGCCCGACCAAATTTCTCGACATTTGCCACCGTTGTAACAAGGCGTAGAGAGCGACTCGCAGAAGGCTCTTTTTTCGGGGCATCCGACGATCGTCCCGTTGTCGGCGACGTATGAATTCAAATCGATAAAGCGATCGTCGATACGAAGCTCGCTGATGCATCCGACAAAATCCTTATTTCGTATCTGGAAGCTCGACGGTATCGAGGGCAGTCCGCCGAGTTGGAGGGGACCGGTGAGGTCCAGAAACCGATGGCAAGTCTCGGTAGGAAGAGAGCAACGTGATTCGAGGATTTGCTCGTTTCTACCGGCGCAGGACCACTTCTCGCCGAGTCTATCGCCGTACTTGAGAGCGAGAGCGACGTCGCAATCGTCCAGGGACACAACGACCGTTCTGTTGATGTAGGCAACGCGTACCTCGTGCCATTGGCCGTCAGAGACACCGCCGGGTATCGAAGCAGTTGCGCGGGTTATTTCATCGCCGAGGCTGAAGCTGAACTGGACCTTTGACTCGATTATCTCCAGGGCGATGAAATCGTGCTTTTCGTTGTAACGTCCGTTGTACAGGAGAAGTCCGTCTTGAGATTCGGTAGCAAATCTCATTCGAATGTTGAGACGATGGCGCTGTCTCAGCGAGGCAAAAGTAAGAAAAGTAGCAGGTCCGAAACTGCGGGATTTGAGCTCGCAAAAAGGCGTCACGCTTTCCAGAGCCGTGATGGGACAACCGTCGCAGGTGAATCCGGCGCCCACGCTTTTGGTAACGCATTGCGATCCACCCGTGCAAACGGACTTGGACTCCTTCTCCCCTTCCTCCTCCTCCTCATCGTCGATCGGACAGACGTCGCTTTCGAGGGAAATTTCACAATCGGCTCCAGTGACATCAGGCGGACACGAGCAAGTGTAACCCCCTTCGCGACGCTGACACGTTCCTTGATTTTTGCAAGGATTCGAGTAGCAAAGGTTCACCTCCATGTCACAGAGATAAGCCTCTCGACTTCCGGTAAAGCCTTTCGGGCACACGCAAGAAAATGTGGTAACCGGATAAATTGGCCTGAAGAGAACGGTGTCGCTGCTGGCGAATCCCGAGGCGTTTGCAAACTTGAGAACGGTCAGACACTCTTCAAAGTTTAAACAAGGCTCTCTTACGCAGAGATTGTCGTCGAACGGCAATACAGTGACAATCGCCAGTCGAGCCAAGATTCCACGATTGAGATAAACGCGCTCTTGGAGAAATTGCGGAGTGTAGAATTCGTCGGTGTTGCCAGGCTCGACTCTCTTGGCCGAAAAACTGACGTTCAATATTTTTCCATTAACATCAGTGTCTTCCTGTATACTGAATATAAATATATTCTCACGAGGACATGGAATTATGGCGGCGAGACCGTCGAGGAAATATCCCAAGAGAGGACTGAGGAATGCCTCGACTGTCATGTCGTCGAGCCTGACGGTAATCGAATTGAAGAGCATTTTGTCGGTGATGAGTCTTATGGAGAGAGTCATGGTGGCTTTTGCCTCGTTGACGCCGTCGGTCACGGAGACTTCCATGGTCGCGACGCGCGGCACGTTCGTATTGAGCTGAGGCGAGAGACTTATCTCGCCGGTGGTTTTGTTGAGAGTCACCAAGTTGGCGACATTGCCGGCAAGAATGTTGTACAAGAGTTTGTCGGTGACGTCAGCGTCAAAGGCTGGTATTTTGCCGATCGGTGTGGTTGGGAAAAAATCTTTAAAGTTGTTGAAAATGACGTGGAAGTCTTTGAGAATTGGAGCATTGTCGTTGACGTCGGTGACCATTATTTGTACGAGAACGTCGGATCTCAAGGGCGGCGAGGAGGCACGTACAAAAATTTCAAATTTCTTTCTCGGCGACTCGTAGTCCAGTTCGTCGCGGGTTGTTAGCTCGGCTCTGTCGGACCCGGGCCTCGCGTTCAGGGAAAAGCTGTTGGCGTCTTCGCCGCCGATAATCGAATATTGAACTGCAGCGTTCGGACCTTCGTCCGGATCATGCGCGTAAATTTCACCGACGCTCGAGCCGATCGGTGAGTTCTCGGCTATGAAGAGAACTATTTTGTCGCTCTCGAAGGCCGGTGGCGAATCGTTAACGTCCTCGATTTTAATGATTATCGGAACGCTCGAGGAAAGCGATGGGATTCCTCGATCGATAGCGAGAGCTGTGAGATTGTATCTCGCGACGGATTCGCGGTCCAACTGTTTGGCAGTTCTGACGGTACCGGTGGTCGAGTCGATCGCGAAAGCTCCGTCGCCGTCGTCCTCAAAGGTGTATCGGACACGGCCGTTGAGACCCTGATCAGCGTCGCTGGCTGATACTCTCGTCACTGAAGTCCCGACAACAACGTCCTCGGGGATGGAGCCTTGATACTGGCTCGCCTCGAAGATCGGGGCGTTGTCGTTTACATCGGTGACGGATATTTCGACCTCGGTAGTATCCGAGAGAGGCGGCACGCCTCCGTCTTTCGCGGTCACCGTCAACACGTATCCCGACAGCTTTTCACGGTCGAGATTTTTCGTGGTTGTAATCGCTCCGGTTTGCGAATTGATTGTAAATTCGGCGATGTCATGTTGCTGGTCGTGTTGCTGCTGCAGCTGCAGATCGTTGTCCTCGCTGCCGAGGCTGTACGTTATTCGGGCATTTTGACCGACGTCCGAGTCGGTCGCGCTGACAACGAGAACCGTCGTGCCGACGGGAGCGTCTTCAAAGACGGCGACCGAGTACGGTGCGTTTTCGAAGGTTGGAGCAAAGTTATTAGCGTCGGAGATATTAACGTAAACGAGGGCGGTATCGGTACGACCACCGGAATCCGCAGCCGTCACGGTCAGTACGAATCTCTTCTCTTGTTTGTAATCCAACGGTTGAGCGACCGTGATGAGTCCGCCGCCGTTTTGCGAAGTTATGGAAAATCGGCCTCTCGTATTGCCAGCCGTAATGTCGTAGTGGATCTTAGCGTCCTCGTCGGGATCGGTAGCAGTTACGGAAGCGACCGGAGTCCCTGGTGGATCATCTTCGGAGACTACAGCCTCATAACTCTTGGGCTCGAATCGAGGATCGTTGTCGTTGACGTCGGTAACGGTGAGGACAACTGTCGCGGTACCTGATTTCGATGGTTCACCCGAGTCCGTAGCCAAAACTGTGAATTGGTAGCGATAACATTGCTCGCGATCGAGTTGTCTCGTCGTGTGAATCCAACCGCTCTCCGAGTTTACGGCAATTGGAAAATTTTCAGTCGACGCGCCTGACAAATCTCTCGCTCCTATGGAATATTTGATCAGGGCATTGAGCCCTTTGTCGCCGTCGTAGGCTTGAACCCGGAGGACCGAAGTGCCGACCGGTACCGATTCCGCGACGGCTTCTTGGAGTAAACTGGTGAAGAAGCGCGGTGCGTTGTCGTTTACGTCCTTGACGTGAACGATGAGCTGTGTCGTGTTCGATCTCGTCGGAGAACCGCCGTCCTGGGCTCTTATAACTATTCTGTAAAGTTCGGTGGTCTCGTAATCGAGTGGCTTGACGAGGCTGACGTCACCGCTCGGTGAATCGATCGAAAATGTATTTTGCGTATTTCCCCCGATGATGGTGTACCTTATCGCGGCGTTGGTACCGCTATCGGCGTCGGTGGCTCGTATACCGGCGATTACGGGATTAGTCGTGTAGTCGAGATCTTCGGGAACAGTCGCCGAGTACGTGCGCTCCGAGAATTGCGGATAATTATCGTTGTCGTCGAGGACCCGGACGACGAGAGTCGTCGAAGCGGTTTGTCGGGTTGCTGGAGCATTGGCGAGGTCCGAGGCTTTTATTATCACCGTGTAGACTTCGGTTTTCTCTCGGTCGAGGGACATTCTCGTGGTGACGACACCGGATCGCGGATCAATGCGAAAGGTCGCCGAGTCTTCGGTTAGCGAGGTCATGCCGCCTCCGGTCGTCGAGACGATCGAATACTCGACCTCGGCGTTCCGACCGAAATCCTTGTCGGTCGCTTTGACCGCGATGACGGTAGAACCGAGAGGAACTCCTTCTCGGATCGGTGCCTCGTAATCGAGAAGCTCGAAACTCGGTGCGTGATCGTTGGCGTCGAGGACGTTCACTTGGAGCGTGGTGGTGCCGGTTCTCGGTGGAAAAGCGTCGTCAACCGCGAGTATCTTGAAATAATGGACCTCGACGTTCTCCCGATCGAGACGCGCTCGCGTGGTGACTCTGCCTGTTTGGGAATCAAGAAGAAACAAGGCGCCCGATCGAGCATCGAGGAGCGACATCATCGTATAACGTAGAGTACCGCCTTCGGGATCTTTGGCTCGTACCACCGTAACCGGCTCACCAGGTTCTTTTTCTTCTTCGACCGCGGCGATGTAAAGCCCGTGCTCAAAAAAGGGCGATTTGTTGCGAAGCTCTCGTCTCACTCTGCGCCCGAGATCCGTGTCGTCCAGCTGCTGATGATGGAATATTATTTTCAAACGATGCTCCGCATCGGCGAGGTGACTCGAGCCGCATCTCAGGCTCATCGAGACTGAGATTTTCCACATTGGATCGACGAGGCACTGTTCCGCCGAAGATACGAGATCGCCCGCAGCGCCCTCCACAAGGAAGCGCGAATCGGCCACTCCTCCCCATCGTGTCTCGCACTCTTTGAGGGCCGTGTGCGGTAAAAAGTCTCGCAGAGCAGCAACGAACTGTGAACTTTTCAAGCAAATCTCGGTCAACTTGTCGTTACTGGGCATCGCGTACGAGGCCAACGTCTCGGCCATCCATCCCTTGGTCGCAGCGAGGTCCTGGTTTTCCCCACCGCAGCCGGTGATCAGTACGCGAAGTGGCAAACTGTAATAATCTATGATCGGCCTGCCAAGCCGAGTACTCGTCGAGTCGATGTAAAAGGTGAAGAGTCGCGGGTACTGGAGCCCGTCGCAGTTGAGACTCTTGGCGAGTGTCACGCGTCCGTTGTGCGGATTGACCCGCAATAATTTTCGAGCGAAACGGGCGGTCCGATCCTCGGAAACTTGGTATTTTCGACGTCCGCCCAACTGAGGCACTCCGGCATCGAAAACGAGTGTTCCTGGTGGTAAATCGGACGATACTACCGCCAGATAACACTCTGTCAGGCTGAACAGCCCCGTCAGGAGGATCAATATCCTCCATATCGACCGCGCCATGTCACGCTGATCCTGCTCGTAAATCCCCCGATCCTGCTGCTGCTACTGCTGCTATTGCACCTCGTTCTCTCATCCTCTCGGAATACCTTTTCCCGATTTCGATACCGAGAGCCGAAACATCTCCTCCACCTCGCTCGACGGTCCCAGCATTCTCTGTAACCACGAGAAACGAACAAACTGTAAAACTTGAATTTAAATTGTTCGTTTTACGAGACTTTGTGTCGTTATCTCTCTTGCAAAAAGTTTCAACTTCGAATTGGTTATTCATGCGCAATGAGCCTGGCTCGTTCGAGTCAGACCGAGGATTATTAGGAATTTTCATAAGTTATGCCCTTGGAGAGGATTATTTTATTTGTTTTCCCGACGCTACGAGCATGCATACACGTTATTTTGCGGTGATGAAAGAAATGTGCACGGCAGGCAGGTGTGGTGCGTGCAGAGGCAGAAAAGGGAGAGGAGCAAGAGAGGGAGAGCCGCGAATCGTCTCGGAACGAGACACCGAGAAGCAACAGTCAAACTACTCGCGGATGTGCGAGTATCCTTCGACCGTTCGGTTGTGTTGGACGCTTTTTATATTCTTACTATACACCCGTCTCATCTCTTTCAGCATAGCGGAGAGAATCGTGAGACTAGTTGACCGTATAGAAAATTGCAGATCGTCCACAGGCCGCGCAGCTATACAACGGCAATCTCCGCGTCTCCTTGCTATTTTGCTCTGCTCGTTTTCCGAGGCACGAACCTCTTCAAGATTCTGCGCCGCAGGGGAGTCTCAAGACTCGACCATGCATTCGTCTTGTATTCGCTCCTCTTTCCTCCAGACGCACTTACAACCTACGTACCTTCTTATCGTCTTTGTAGCTTGCGAGCAACTTCTTTTTTCGTCTATTTATCAAACATTTCCCAACGCAGCCCCTATTATTTCCGTAACCTATTTAAAAATAAAAATATTCATATCTGCACAACGGAGTAAGCTACAAAGTCGAAAATAATCACAATCGAAAGATTTAAAAAAAAAAAATTACGTGAAACTGGAACATCTTTCAAAACGCTGTAATTATCGAGAGTTATTATACAGAAACAATTTTCGAAAACAGTTGGGAACGCGGTCCTCGCTGTAAAGAGTCTTGCGAGCGATTCGCGTTTGAATCTACTTCTCCCCGAGTCGCTATCGACCATTTTGATCGTGTATTTTAAAATCCATGCAGCGGACCTCGGAATTCGGTGGCAGCGTGAATTTTTTCTTCACTTTATTTACGATTTTTTAATCCTTCGAGTGCATACCTTCTACAAGTGTATATTGGGTCAATCTGACCCAAGGCGTTTTTCAAATTGTTGTATTTCGGTGAATATGCATTTTTTGTTTGTAAAGACGTTTTTTGTAGTAAATTATCAATTTTTGTGGGAAATGCCAAACAATCGGTGACAGAAAATTGTTGGGGTCAAAACGACCCGGTATGCACTCGGAGGGTGAAATCGATTAACAGGATTATCCATCACGATCTTGAAGTTTGCATCGTTGGAGTTGAACGAAAATTATTCTATTCGTTCACAGTTTTTTTTTTTAATTTTCCAAATTACCTCAATTTTTCTTTAAAGTTCGGTGTTTTTTTTCGCAAAAATTGTCATAGAGAAATGACACAGATTAATTTTTAGCCCCGCTTTTGAAAAAATAAAATAAAATAAAGGATTCCATTGCTTTTCAACGATGCAAACTTTAACATGCATATTTGTGACAAAAGAACTCCCGCCAAGTCCCACTCGGAGTCCCTTATTTTTTCAATCTTCCTGAATGATTCGAGGAATAAAAACAAAAGTTTGTCACCCCAAACAATTGAACGATAAATATGAATGGGATACCGGCGCGACGAATTCGCTCGTGTTGATTTCTCTTTTTTGTGTAGACGACACGGAAGGCAGCAGGGAGAAGGCGTTTCACGAATACGTAGGAAAATGTCAGACGAAATAGCAGAGAGGGTAGTAGCGAGGGTTCTTTTTGTTTTTTTGGCAATTATTCGATTGGTATGACGCATGGTCGAGTCGCCAGTCGGGCCAGGGGAGGGGAGGTAGTGTTTTCGGCGAGGGTTTCGTGTCGGACGGGTATTATTTTCGGACGTTTGCTTGGTCGGCTCTCGGCTGGCAAACCGAGCGAAAGGGCCTTGAGGAGATTCGCCAAACTATTAATTACGAAAGAGCCTGGTATAAGCGAACTTGTATGGAATCTGGTTCGGGGCCAATTATCTTGGAAGGCGTTCGGTGGACGATGGGCTCGGGCAACAAACACTTTTTCGCTGAGGCTTTTAGACATTTTTTCCTTTTAGCAACTTCAAAGGAGAGGCATATCTCGCGGAATGTATCGAGAGAGTGCTATCTGCTCGCCACCTGACATGGCGAGCCTCTAATAAGATGGGAATACGCGTGTGGCGTACCATAGAATCGTATTCGTCATGCGTACGTAATATTCGCGTAGCAAACGTGAAATACGTGGGTGTCCATGTGCGGGATATCAAGGTCGTTCGAGAGGGAAGAGCGGGAGAGGCGAGGTGGGATCTTCGCGGGCAGGACTGTTCGAACGATAATACAGTTGACCGCTATCGGACTCAAATAAGCGCGAAAAAATCGTCGATATTTCTTTTCATACGGTAAACAAAATATTTTTGAATAATTTCAAAATTTCGTCATTTTGGCAGTATATTTGGTTTCTAGCAAAATTGTCAGCGGAATTTACCTGTGGAAAGGACAAAAATTCGCTTCCGTAGAGACTTTCTAAAATATTTCTTTGTGCAATGGCACAATTTTTGGGATTATTCAAAAAAAACGTTTAGTCGAACGTATCAAACAAAATATCCATCTTTTCTAACAAAAGTTTGTTTCCAGTGTGTCTTTTTCAATGGCAAAATGATTCTCGTATGACTCGAGTTTGTGGAGAGGTCGCAAAAAGCGCGATCGTTTAATTGCCACGTGAATGTGAGGCTCCGTGCGCGGGGATGATGAAAAAAATGGAATTTCAGTTGCAACGGGCGTCGTGCGCAGGCTTCGACATCATAATGAGAATGCCTCTGTCTTTTCTTTGGTGCTTCTGTCATTATGATACTTATAATTGCTTGATTCGTCGCATACACGAGGAATCAAGCAAACATGGTATTCGAGGATAAAAAAAACACTGTGTTTTTTTTTGCTAGTGCAATCCAAAGGCGGGGGACGATGATGATTGTTTTCACGTAAACGTGCTACTTACACGAACACCTGAGAAATAAGGAAAACAGTGGCTGGTGGAAGGAAGTGGGAAATTTAGGTGTTGCAAAGGGGAAGAAAGAAAAGACAATCGCGTTGGCAAAGGACAGAAAGCGCCCGCGAGTATATAGCGCCGTGTGCCTCTCACGCACGCACCAAAGCAGATTCCATTGCTCGCGAGAAAATATACATATAGCGGAGCAGGACTGCCTGTGTAAGGACGACGATGGGAGGAAGGGAAAAGGAATAAAAACGGCTGCACGTCGGAATGGATGCGTACACCCTGCTCCGCGGAGGAGGCAGACGGATGTGCGACTCGTCGTACCTGCTGCATGCTCCTGTATAGTCTCTCTACACTGCATATGCTTCTGCCACATGCAGCAATGGGTGCGCGTACGCGCCGAGATGTTTCGTAGCAGATAGAGAGCTTTCACGGAAGAAGCCTCGATTTTATAGAACCCGTTCCCACACCGGGCGCGCGCCATGAGACTTTTATGTATCAGTGCAAACGGGTTTTATTAGCCGCTAGCACATACGCACCACCATGCTGTACGAGTGGTGGGGGAGCCTGTACGACCAGCCACACACTGCTGTACCTTCGCCGGAGACGCGCTCCTTCCCGCGACTAGTAGCTATTCCGTGGATTAACGTATATCATCGCATTTTTATCTTTTCTCGTACCAGGAATTCGAAAATCTCCTTAAGAATATCTCAATTAACGACGACGGCAGCCTCGTCGATATATATATGAGTGAGGAACCGCGCGATGGACTCTTTACTCTGGTCAGCCCCATCTACGATGTTAAAGAACGAAATTCCCTTTTTTCTTGGGCAATTCTCAAGATTCTCATTGAATATTCGGTCAGGACTATAAAACGATCATTTTTTAGCGTCCAAAGACAAAATCACGAGAAAATTATCCTCATTTTAAAAATTGAACAAACAATCGACGTTTTATTCGTTGGGGCCCAGCGAACTTCAGGCTCATCCCCATTTCGAATAATCGAGCGAAAAAAAAATGTTGTTTTCTTGATAATTGCTTCCCGTAGCCTGTCGAAGAGTCACGAGAGGGACCGTGCGCAAGGGCTAGGGTTACCCGAGAGTTTTCTTTCATCTGCCTGCTCTGCTCTGCACTGCCTCGCAACGTACAGCGCGTGCTCATAGAACAGAATGTATAGAGGATAAAAAAAAAACGACGTCGAGCAGAGGGTGAAATGAGTCACGCGTATCGCCGAGCAGCAGATACGACGTGGCGCGCGTTTGTCGGGGCGCCAACCCTCCGAATATCGATTTTCCCCACGAGTCCGACTCACCGCTCTCTCCCCAAAGGGACGCTCTTCCCCCTATTCTTTCGCTCTTTCACGCACGCATACTCAATCATCGTCTCTGTACCAACGATTCGTCCAAATTTACTTTTTCTACAAACTACTACGCGGAAGCAAATAAATGTCCCCGTTCGTTCTCTTTTTACATTTTTACAACAAACTCGATTAAAGCCATCGCAATATTTTCTTATGGCCACTCTACACACAGGTTCAACGAACTTCGCATCGATTCTCCGTGTCTGCGGTTACTTTTGCGGCGAGGAGGAAAAATTGCTTTCAAACGTTTCCATTCGAACGTCCAATTTTCCGAGCGTCTCTCCGACAGTTTTTCGGGAGCGACAGACAAAGGCTCAAACATCAAATACGAAAAAATACATTCCTTCAAAAATTCCGAAGCGATTTATTTGTATTATCAAGTTGAGGCGATGAATGCCCTCCAGGAGTCGATGGCTTATGTCCACCCCCGCGGGCACAGCGTATAAAAACATGACTCGGAAGTTTGCAACGTTGAGATTTAACGAAAAATATTTTGTGTATTTATTTTTTATTGAATTTCGAAAATGATGGCAATTCTTCGTGTCGAGTGAGTTTTTAGGTCGGAGGACAGGATCGTTTTATTGTCCGGACCAAATATGATAATTATGAGCTCTACTGAAAAAGAACAGAATTTCGTTGCATTCCAACGATGCGCAAACGTCAACCTCGTATAAAAACCCTTCCGCTTCCCCACAGCGTACGACACGCCGAAAGAAACAACTCTCAAGTTTGTAACGTTGATAATGCAACGATAAATTTTCGATCTATTAAATTTTTATTGAATTTTTGAAATTGCGGCAAGTTTTCGTGTCCGTTGCGTTTTTAGAAAAAAAAAAAACAAAATTCCGTTGCATTCAGACGGTGCAAACTTCAGCATCATCGAAAAAAAATAAAACATGATTCCGAGCTCGAGTTCGACGACGTTTTGCTTAGTAAAACGGGAAATTCGTCGCAGAATCGTGTTGCGAGATTGAAAAATATGAAATCGCGAATGAAATTGCGTTCCGACAGCCGAGACTTTGTTGACACGACGAAATGTTGATGAAGGGATGGAAAAATCTTATTGTGGATTGGAAAAAATGATTCTGCTGAAAATTACGATTTGGGGGGACAAAATGAATGAGGAAGATTGAGTTGGAACGATGCAAAGTTTTGGTATTGTTCGCGCGAAGAAGAAAACACGTAGTTCTGGAAATAGTGATATTAAGTAAACAGTTGCGTGTCTAGTTCGAGTAGAATGCGAAAAAGATATTCCGCTCTCGGTCGTGTCGAGGAGTAGTTGTCTCGGCGAACGGAAACGAGTCTCGAGAACTCGAGAAACAATCCACCCCCTCTCTTGGTCCGTCCTCGAGGGGTCGTTACGGCACGTTGCTCTCGGTCGCTCTAATTAATTATGCATTTTTCCCGTGGGAAAATACTCGAACGTCTTTGCTTTCTTTCTAGTATTTCGCTTCGCCCTCGTGCAAATTATTTTTCCTTCTCGTATTTATCTCGTTTGAATGTGAACGAATAAGCGCGTTGGTGCGGGAGAGATTACAGACGAAAGGACAAGCATGGCACAGGTGTTCTACACGGCAACGCGTATTACGTTTGTTGTCGAGACTAAAAAAACGCCGGGACAATACTGCGCGCCTACCGAACGATCGGACAAGCTAAATTAATCAACAAATCACTCACCGTCGTGTAAGCAGGATTATCGCAAGTTCGTTGACATCTTTTCACAATAAATCCAATTGATGAATAAACAGGCACGGGCTATTCGACGCACTGACTCGTTGAGATTATTCCTTTGTTTTCTCTATTCCTCAAGCTTCGTTAACGACTGACCAGTCAAAATCTTACAAAACGTGGGAAAAAACGAAGGCGGCGGTAGCGGCAACGCATGCACGAAAAAACGAGAACACTGGACGAACCACTTTGTTCGAGCGTTGGCGCACTACTACACGCGACACACGCGTTAACGCGCTCCGCGATTTCTGCCGACTACTCACGCGTCGTTGCTATACCAACACGCGTCAATGGAAGCTCCAGCACGTACAGAGCAACGACGATGTGACGGAGCGCAGGAGTATCGATAGCTACTTACTACTAGTACTACGATACTCGTCGCTTGTATCTTCTGTGGTATCTCGTATCTCGTAGTTTCGAGTCCCTCCACTGTCGTGCCGGTCGCGCCTCATTCGTTCCAAACGGTCCAAACTAAAAATATGCCAGCGCGCAGGCGCGTGCGATGTGGGATGTGTCGGTTTTTCTGGCTTTTTGGTTCCAGGCAGCAGTCGTTGAGGCTCTAGACCCGTTCCATCGAACAATCTACCGAGAAAATTTAATTTTTCTGACAACGCGGATGCAAAACGAAACGACTGTTTTATAAATTTGGAATTTTTTTTATGAACTTGTCTCGGAATGAGCATTACCCACGGCTCATCGTGAAAAACGTTGAGAGCCTTACACGCGGCAGCTTCGGATCCTCCTTAAATATATTCATCTGTCCTTTTTCAGCAGCTTTCAGAAATATTTATTGCATGGTCTGTAGCAACGTGCTCCGTATTAATAAAAGGCTGTGATCGGTATAAACCGCCGAGTGCGAGAGACAAAAGCAAACTTTACATCCGAAAACTGAATGTGCCGCGGCTTTGAGAATTTAGCTGCAAATTTCCAGATTCCTGGACACTGCTACGAAAATTGAAGGGAACGTTGTCTAATGTCAAAAATTAATGAATTTTCGATTCCGTTGGAACAGATTGTCAGGTGCGAGGAAATTAGAGCTTGACGGTTCGCGTTGCACTGAAGTTCGCAACGTTGGGGTGCAACGAAAAATACATTGTTATTGTTCATTCAATTAAAAAAACAATGACAATTTTCGTACCGATTTTGTGTTTTTGTCCTAAAAAAAATTTCGTCATCGTGAGCTCTGCTCAAGAAAAAAAAAAATTCGTTGCATTCCAACGATGCAAACTTCAGCATCGTATATCGGTTGTTAATTCTTCATCGATATTATTCCAAGGTCATTTAGTCATTGGATTAACGTTACGAAAGTTTTAGATGAGCAACGATAAGGTTAGGGGAAGGTCGATGCGAATGAATGTCTTACAAATAAACGAATACTAATATAATTAAAATGTTTATTATCACAAACTATGAAATCAATCGTACACGGTAGTATTATAAAAGTTAATCAAAGTTTTTTGTAAAATGCATGACTTGCGCGTGAGTCGCGAGAATCAATGTACACGCGTAGACAATATTAAAATTGGTTCAATTCCCCGATCAACGAAAAGTCAAATTTATTCAAAACTCATGAAAACTTTTGTAAAGCTTTCGTATAAAGACATTGTACGAGATAATTAAACCATTAATGAATATTCAAATATTGGCCAAGATTGCACGTATTATTTTTGCCACGGTCCACATCAGCGGATAATAAACATCAACAAATTCTTGTCATAGGTAGAAAATATGAGTATCGCCTGTTTTTCTCCCACATTTTCATTTTCAATATCGTGCCTGCCCATTAATATGTATAATTTCGCTTATAATTATCGTTCGTGTTCCTCCCGCGTGTATAAGTCATTCGGTGTAAAACGTATTTTTGTATATTGTATAATTTGACATAAAGGGTCGCGCGATGACGTTGGATCAACGAATATACGTCAATATTTTTTTTCACACGTATATTCATGTATATATATATATATAATATATAGTTCGAAAAATTTGTTTGGTTAAAGGCACCTTTTGAAAATACATTGACTTAAAAGTAACATAAAAATTATATATTGCTTTACCAAACTAATATGTACATTATATTTATTAAAATTGTAGTGTTTTATCCGTCTCGGTACTGTATAGCCGTTGTTTTTTCTTCTCCTTTTTTTTAGTTTGTTTCACAGATTTCTGTTTGGTAAACGGCGAGAGTGGTTGAGTGAAAATATCGTGAAACCACATGTTTCGATGGTTGAATGTTAGAGAAAAACACGCGGAAACACGGATTGGTCGAAAAAAGGCAACGTGCACGCGTGAATGTGAGTGTTCGGCTCATCGTTTTTTTTTCTCTCAACCACTTTTTAAATTCGATTTAATTTGCTGGTACAATTTCATTGTGCTCTTTCGCTATCGGTCCACTGATTTATCGTTCGAGTTGTGTGCGTAGAAAATTAACACGAATTTGAGTAAAGGTGAAAAGACAAAATGGACAATTTAGAATTTTTTAAAAGGGTAACAAAGTGTACTACGAAATCCTGCAAACAATCACATGACTTATATTTACCGCTCGTATCAATAGAGTTGATTGGATTGTCGTGAACGACGATGATCGGCGATATAAACATTTGATAAAGGCACGTGTGTTTTGCTTGCGAAGCAACAGATTTTGCAAGATTTTCTTTTTTTTTATTTCGGGAATCTCAAGTTTAACACGCACGGCGATGTTTTGCCTTTGCGGCGGCGGATGCATCGACCAAATCAGCCTCGAAAAAACGTGATGGCGCTTTCTTTGTGTGAATCTATAAATTCCAGTCGAAAGAGGCGACAGTCGCCAACGTAGGAACGAATTCAATGATTTTTCATATCGAGCCTTTGGACAAACGTCGATGCGGATTGCTCGTTGGTGGCTTATAATTCGTACACGCAACGGACTCGCATTCACGATTTAATCATCGAGACTCGATGATCCGCTGGATGATCGCACTGCCTTGGAGTGTTGCTGTCGATTCCCTCACTCAATCACCGAACCAAGTGCTTCGTGCCTTTGGTTACCGGGGTAAGGCACGTTTTTTAAAACTCGATCGACTCGACCAAGTTTACAATTTCACGATTGACAAAAAAAAACAACAAGAAAAAAGGTAAAAATAGTCCGTCAAGGTCAGGGTTCGCACAAAGTTTCAGCATCGAAACAAATGGCTCCGTAACAGCCAAATATGAGATAATCGGTGTAAGATTTGATGATCACATGTGGATCGTTGCCGCTGTGTATCGCGCCTCGCCCCGTCGCCAACTCCATTGACTCGGTCGGTACTGCGCAACATAAAAGATAAAAATCGTTAGATAAGCCATGCGGAACTTAATTATTCGCATTTATCGTGACTCACCCTTATCAACATTTGTCCCGAAGCACTGTGAGGATTGCGGTAAGCATATCTGCCCCAAGCCGCAAGACCGGCAACCAGCGAAACCACCATGAGTATTCCAATGATCCCGGAGACTCCCATGTTCATGTGACTAGTCGCTGAAATTTTTCAAGTTTGGTATTCGCAGTTGCAGAGAATTAACAATATTTTTATTGGATTTGTTTGATTCTGTGCGTCACTCACAATGTTGAAGAGTATTGGCATCGGCCGCAGCGGCAGCAGCGGCGGAAGCTGCTGCTACGTTACTGTTCGGATCGATATTGACTGAGGAAGATATATCACTGCGAACGTGTCCCGAATGATCGTGACTGTCCGAATTGTCTATGCTGTAGGTCCGCTGAGTCGCTGGGCAACTGTTTTTCTCTTTAATGTTCCTCCGTTCACATCCTTTCTCGAGCCAATCTTGTCGATGTCTGAAAGTCCCGGTGCTGCATTGATGCAGATCCGGACACCATTTGCATTCGAACTCCGGCACTTTGGTCAAGCAATCGTTGCAATTGTCCATCTCGAGACACGTCGGTAGAGCCCGCAGATAAATAACCGTCCAATTGCGGATTTCTTGACGGTTGAAGTTTACGCGATGGTACTCGTAGATGGTTTTTCTCCGAACGACTAAAATTTCCGAGAATAACATTCATTTATTTCAAGCACTTTTCCATTTGGATTATTAAATATTGGCTGGGTCAGGAGCGATGGAAATATCCGTCAAAGTGGAGAGGAAAACGCACGTGTGTGAATACGTATCCAAAGAGACTTAATAAATAGAATTGGAGAACTGCCAAAAAGAGCTACTACACCGAATCGGAATAGAGGTTTGCTAATAATGGGTCAGAGTCTGTGAGCAGTCTGAACGTCTAGAAACCAAGCATGCGAGGTAAGACGCAGGAATTATTATTTCATGGAATAAATGGACAAAAAAAAGAGATGATCCTCACAGAAAATTGTTCGATCCATTATGTAGGCGTCGCTCAGGCCGACCTTGACAGGATGAGCTGTATCTTCGATTGCTTCGACCGTTAGTGGAATCTTGGAATAGACAAAAACGATGTTGCCATTTTCATGGAGCGTCGCCTGGAACGTGAAACCTCCAGCTTCCGGCCGATCTTGAAGCACGACTCGTTCCCACTCGACCGTAAACGCCGTCCCTGCAACGTCACACATATTTTCAAAGGCTTTTCAAAGAATTATTCATTTACATATTACGTACTGACAAAATCCCGTTTTTTTCACCAAATATTTTATGGTGAACATAACTTTTCAACGAATGTAATTAACACGGATTGTTTTCCTTTCGTCAAAGAAAAGATGCAACTTTTGTATGTTTCAAGAGAACGGGGTTGCCCGAGCAAAACTTGTCGCTGATAAATCGCTTTACGTTGAAACTCACTAGACGCGATAAAACTGTTCGATGTTTTGCGAGACGCGAAACTGATGATAAACCTTGTGAGCAAGATACGAAGAATTATATCGTCGTTCCAGGCATAACGAGCAATAATGAGAGCTACAAAAATCGTAGGAGAGAACAGAAATAAAGTGGAGCATTGTTGAACCGTAACGCTCGAGTATTAAGAAGGATCACTTGTTACTTTTCAGTCGAAAAAGCAACTGAACTCTTTTGCTTTTGTGATAATCGACGAAATGATTACAATTTCTTTTTTTTATTGTTGAATTTATGTGTCGCGCTGAATCGGGAAGCTGGTGCATGCAGCGTTGTCGAACCTTTAATCGTTCACGTCGCTATTTATATTTTATTATGTTTGGTTTGGTAAATATTTACAAAAAGTCCTATTGCGACAAATAGAATTGAAACCTCTGTCAGATTTTTATCATTATTCCATTTTTTATCCTTCTCCTTTCTAGAATATGATTTTTCATAGACAATAATATGTTGAAAAAAAAAATTTGGTACCATTTTTCGCAAAAGGGACGTTCATACATATTTCCCTCCATTTTCGGTTTGCTACGGTTAACGTCTCGAAAAAATAGAAATAGTTGCAAAGGGTGCAAAAAATGTGAATTTTATAAATCGTATCGTAGGTGAAGGGTTTTTTCTATGTTATTCCCACATTTCAACACTCGAAGTTGGCATTAGATACGCGTGATCCTCCTCAAACAATGACGTTTGATTTTATCGATTGAAACGAGCTCAAGCGAAAAGGAAAATGGAAAATTACCATTGTCAGCATATTTGACCCAGCTGTCGTTTGATATACGCGTGTCAAAATTGGCCATCAGAGGAGCAATGTACTGTGTGGCAGCGAGCCAACTATGAACGTATTCTCCGGTGTACAGAAAGCCGCCGGTGGCGATCGTGATGTTGCGAACTTTGTGACCGTAGAACGGAAAATCAAATTTCAGCTTGACCGTCTAAAAAAAGAAAAGTAAAGCAAAGTTTTTATTTCATCGTGCGAAACAGCTTCGCCGTTGTTGGCCCGCCATCGGTAAAATCGATTCAACAGTTTATTGGAAAAACTCACGGCCGCTCTTCTGTGACTCTTACTGAGCAAATCGTTGACTTGACGGTCGGGATGATTGTCCATATCGACCCAGTACATTTTGGCAATGTTTTCATCGCTGAAGAAGGTGCTGTTGTAATACTGATGCGTGTCTTCCTCGGTCTTGGTGATATTGTTCTGGGCGAGGGTGTTGTTCGTGACGTCAGAGAATTTGGTTATCGTTATGTCTCCGAGCTCACCGTCGGTCGAATTCGTTGATTGTCCCATAACGGTTTTGTTGCTGGTAGTATTGTTCATTTTTTTATCGTTTTTACCGTCCGTGGTGGCTGGGGCTGTGGCGACAGTCACGCCTTCGATTCCTTTGTGGGATGCGTCGGGACTGCTGCTAGAAGATGCCGTCGTAGTCTCGGCGCCCGGTGAGCTTTTCTGCGTATCCCAGACATGGACCCGCGTTTGGTTCGCCCAGACATGGATCTAGACGAACGAAGAGACCATTTTTTTCTCATCATTTGCTTTTCCATTGCTTATAAATATATGGCCACATTTTTCTCTTCAACATGTTTCAATTAAGTTTTGGAATCGGGCTTTGAATTGCGAAGAGAAGAAAAAACTGAACAACAGTAAATGGCAAGTGTGTGGATAGGAAAATGTAAAAACCTGATGATCGCCGGTTGGAGTCATCGGATCGGAGACAATGATGGTCGTGCTGTTTTTATTCGTTTTATTGGGGAGCTCGACGTTGGGAGACTGGACGTTGGTGGTTTCGTTGGCGTTCGTCTTTCCTGGTACGACATTGGGAGTTGTTGTTGTGCCGGGAAGTGTGGTCAACTTATCGGTGGCGTAGGTCACATTGACGGCGGAACTGGTTTCGGTCCTGATGACTGGTGGTTCGACTTTCGTTTCTGAAACAATCGGCTCTGCTCCGGCGTAACGACGTCGCCTGGCCAATCCATCGCCCTCCAATTCGTCGCTATGAAAATCCCAACTAGTTTTCTCTCTCGGCACGTTCCACGACGGAGCCTCATAATTGTAATAAGATATATCTGCAACAAAAACGTTCAACCATTAATTCCCGAAAACATTTGAAAATGTTGTCTTTAAGGAGTTTCTATGGTGATTTTACGGGAAGGTGAGGTGGAAGGGAAACCTGCGGTATTTCTGCAGGGTTCCAACTACTGAACATGAAGAAGTTCAATGTTTCGTTGCCGGCGATACAATGTTGCTATGCTGAATCGTGTTAAAAACACGAAAATTTAAAAAATATGATTAGAATTTAAGGAGGTTGGCTCCATACGACCATATGATAAGAATTAAATAATAATAATAATAAGATTTAATAAAATTTGGTGATAACATTCTTTAGCATCAAGTCAACACATATTTTCAAATTTTTCGTCTACATAGTTATCGAATAATTGGAGTTTACAATATTCAAAAAATATACCTAAATATATTCGACTCCTATGCTTATGCATGTAAAATCTAGTTTTTTATTACTCGAACACTATGTAGAAAAAAAATCTTGAAAAATTTGTATATTCATATTTAATACTAAGGAATACACTCACCGAATTTCATTAAATTCTAATAATTTAGAATTTTCCTATGCTTTTAACATGGCAACAGTTTTTTGTGTAGCCAACCACTTTAATAAAATTTTGTGAATATGTTCTTTAGTAGCAAACGTGACGATACAAATTTTTTCAGATTGTTCTTCCAACCAGTTCTCGAGTCATTCAACATTGAAGTTCACGTGTACAAACATAGCGTTTACATATATTCAAGTATACTTTCTATGACTCTGAAGTTTGCAACGTTGGGATTCAACGAAAATTTTTTGGATATTTATTATTTTTTGAATTTAAAAAATCATGGCAATTTTTCGTGTCGATTGAGTTTTTGGGTCGCAAGAGAGGATCGTTTTATTGTTCAGACCAAATATTGAATAATGATTATGACTTCTACTGAATAAAGAACAGAATTTCGTTGCATTCCAACGATGCAAACTTGAACATCGTTACTTTCCGGGCATAAAGATTCTGCTTTAATGCTGAATCACTCGATAACTGGAGAGATGAAAGTTTTGAAAAAATTGTGTCTTTTGGGCCTTGATGTTGAAGAACGTTATCACCAAATTTCATCAATTTCTCAATGTTTAGAGTTTCCTACCGAAACTCCTTAAAGGACTAATTACTTAACCAGCGAGTAAAACTGGAAACTACAAATTCTGGTGGCTTTTCGGTGACTAGACCTTTCGGCAGCCTGTTCGTGCGGTCTGCATAAATTTTTTCGTCAATTCGTTGGAGTCTTACGACTCCAATATGCCGCGATGGAACTACCGCGTGGCACGAAGCTATAAAATGAATTGTAAAAGGAATTATTCTGCATTATGCGTCTGGCATCGAGAAGTATGGTCGAAAGGGGGGCAGGGGAAGGGGATCATGTGCGATATTGGTATAGAGGTAGGTAGGCAGGTAGGTAGGTATAGGTACCGAAGAGCGGGGTGGTTATCGAACGGCCCCTGCGAGGGCAATGTCCTCGAGCTATTGGGAGGCCCGAGTGAGCACGGGAGCGTGCGCCAGTGGATTGTACAGCGGTACGTAGCGACGTATAGTAAGAAGGAAAGTGTGTATGAGGAGTAGGAAGAAGGAGAAGAAGAAAGAGGCGACTATAAGCTCCTCTTCCCGTCACAAGTGCAAATAGTCGTGAAAACGAGGCTTGCCAACGTCGCGCGACCAGATCCACAGCATAGACTCGGGGACTCGTTTTCCTTTTTGTTTTTTTTTTTTTCAACACGTACAAAAAAGTACGTTAAACAGGAATCTCCGTTAAGATTCGATCTCGCTGGCGTTTCTTTTCTCCTACGATGGCCTCCGTCGTCGGAATTGCATTTTTTAATGCTGGTATAGAAAAAAGAGAGTAAAAAAGTAAGTGCAGCGTCGGCGACGCTAAGACGAATGCAGGTCGTGCCCCGTCGGCCGAGTTTGAGCCAAGGTGCATGTTCTAATCAGAAAAAATGAGAGAACGCGAGTGGACAAGGACGCGCGTAGTCTGCGTAATCGTCTTCGCGCACATACGTATAAAGTGACATCGATTTGCATTATGCAGCAGGTACCGCGTATATAGACTGCGTTGCTAGATTAGGGGCAACAAGGGCGCTTCGGAGACGGGCGCGTGCCGGCCTTTGCACTACGATCGCGAATAAAAATAGATTATCAAGTATATACGACCATATACGAGAGTGGTGATTGGCTGATAAATCTCTCCTCGTATCATCGCGTCGTTCCAATTCAAGTGGTTTCTTGGGTGGTTGCTCGAAGAAAAAAAAATTTACAACTCTTTACGTGGGTTCGGAGCAACTTCGTATTAGTCCGTGTGAACGTTCGCCCGCAGCTCTCGTACAAAACAGCAGTGAAAGCAGCGGAAAATATTATACTCTCTTCCATACAGCACACAAAAAGCATCCGTTCGCTTGACGCACTACCATACGGACGTTTTATTCTATTATGGTACCTGCGCGCAAATGGAACCAAGGAGGCGAGAGCCTCGGCAACAAGCCGCGAGAAAATCGAAAAAATATATATATTCGTGTACAACAAAGACTTTTTATGTTTCGAATTAATTTTATCCTTTTCAGCGAGCACGGCCAAGTGGGATTCAGACGTTTTTGCCGCTTGTAGAATTGGTTCGAGTTTCCTGCACGATAAGAAGGAAATCGCGTTTTAGAATAAAAACTGCACCTTCGCGATGGATCGAAGAAAAATACGACAGCTACTTTCCTCTTCATTAAATTATACTGAAGTTTGCATCGTCGAAATACAAAGAAAAACCTATTTTTTGTTCATGATTTTAATAATCAATGCAGTCGTTTCCATTTCTCTAATAAATTCAGTTTTTCATACCACAGAAGTCTGTCCCGTTATCTTTGAGAAATGCGCTAGAAAAATTTTGCGTTCTGCCATAAAAAACGATGAGTTTTCGTTGCATTTTAATTCGATGCGCGAACTTCAACATCGTCTCCATTAATCGCGCTATTTGCCCGTGTGCCTGCGTGCAACTCAACGTTTGCTTCTTACTTATCGTCAATTTACTATTTCTAAAGCCCCCCCGACTGAAACGATTATAACTCTTGGGGAAGCGTGCTGATCAGACATCGTCAGTGTGCTACGACATACGCTTCATTCTCTTCAACAGAGTGCGACAATCGAATGCAACTTTTGTCTGATAAGACAAATCCAAATTTTTTTTTTACGACCCAGAAATTTCATGTGCGCGTGAAAATTGTTTTGATGACAAGCGCTTGGAAACAATTAGATAATTTAATATTCTTCATTGTTTTCAACGTTTCAACTTCAATGTTATAAAAATCGTTTCTACTGAATCGCAAAAACGTTATCAACCACTTGTGCATTGAGATTGTGCATGGCAGTCAAAAATTTAGTCGAAAACCGTCGATCCATGAAACGACCCGCTGCGATATGACGTTCGATCATTCAGTCAGAAAAAAAGGGTCAATGCTGATTATCGAAATTATTTAAAATTAAACTTAATGTGGAGCTTCAAGTCAAGTCGCCCGCGATAAACGTGTCAGCGAGCCAATATATACGATCGAGCCCCTATAATGACCCGGTACTAATTGCTTTAGATTACGATGTGACGTCTTTTCTCCTGCACATCGACGGAGCGTAGAGACGACAAAGACGCGCTCATGAAAATTTTTCGAACGCCAATAACGATGTATATATTTTTTTAATCCGAGGGAGATTTTGTGCTCCAATTGTCAGAGTGATGCCGTTTCCATTAGAAAAATATACTTTTTCTTTGTACTGTTTGTTAAATTTAAAAAACAATGACAATTTTCGCATCGAATTTGCGATTTTCATTCTGAAAAAATTCCGTTTTATTGTCCGGATTGAATATTGAATAAAAATCATGAGCTCTGCTCAAGAAAAAAAAGAATTTCGTTGCATTTCAACGATGCAATCCTTAGACTGAAAACAAAATTCGATACGTTCGATTAAACTTTTTTTGAATATTCCCAAAAATTGTGTCATTGCAGAAAGAAATATTTTATAAAGTCTCTTCGGAAACAAAATTTTGTCGTTCCGCTCGTAAATTTCGCTGACAATTTCGTTAGAAACCAAATATACTGCCAAAATAACGAAAATTTGAAAATTATCCAAAAATATTTAGTTTACCGTATTCGAAAAAATACTGACGATTTTTAACAAAATTACGTGTTCAGTGTAAGTATATTGACATGTTAATTTTAGTAAAAATCCACGTTCTCAATTTTTTCGCCAATCACTCTGCTCGCCTCAACTTTTTATTTGTCGAAAGAACTGACGGAAAGATATTCAACGATTCATTTCTCAGTATAATTGAAGCCCAAACAGGTGAACGAGAAATTCGACTTTGTCTGGTCCCAGAGGACCGATTTCTGTGTCGTCGCTTCATGGGGATTCGGTTCGTGTGGACATGCATATGCTCAGGGTCTTATAATGCCTTGAGGTAAATTTCTGGTCGGGCAGACTCGCGACGAGAATCAACGAAACGTTCGACGTGAATCGCTACCATTGAAAATTCGGTTCTTCTCGTTTTTAAACGTCGCGTTTGTAAAATATTGAAATTCTACGGGAAGACGAAATTGTTGTGAATGTGTTCACACGCTGTTTGAGCGACAGGGTCGTTACTCGAGAACAGGAATAACGTCTCCTCTCCGCATCGCCCTTCCCCTCTCTGCAACGTTAGCTGCTTGCTCGCAGTGCCGTAAGCGATACGGATAAGAGTTTTTGCGAGTGTTTGCGCAGCGTTGCTGTAAGCTCGAAGCTCAGAGCGGTTCTCGTTACGCGATCGGTGACTATCTCCGGAAATAATTATGTATATCGTTGACGTTATTACGCGCATTAGCTATATATATTCGTGCACACTCGCACATGTCGCTCCGTTCGTACCAAATTCATAACTCGAATGACGTGCTTGCGAAGAACATAATATATGCAGAGAAACATTTTTTTTTATTAAGCGGAGCTCACCCTATCGAGCGCAGAATTTTTTTCAATGATTTTACACTTGCCTGCCCGTGGACGATATTGAAGTTCGCATCGTTCGAAAAATACGTACGAAAAATATTCTATCCACTCACAATTTTTCAAATTTTCAGAATCGCCTTCATTCTTCTGTGACGTCTTTGCTTTCCGAATAAATTTTATAGACGGAAATGGCAATGACTGTGAAGATTGCATCGTTGTAATGCAACGAAATTCTTTTTCATCTTCGGCAACGATAATTATTTAGGAATGTATTAACTACGATGATGAAATGACCAGCTTTTGCGATTCCAAAAGCATATCGGCTTAGAAAATTGGGATGATTTTGAAAATTGAACGAATCATCAATAAAATCAAGAATTTTTCGTTGCATTCCAACGTTGCAAACTTATTGCTCGTGAATTTTCGGCTCTGCCTACAAAAATATAATGAAATAATATGAAACGGAAGTCCGCAACGTTGGGGTGCAACGAAAAATACGTTTTTGTGTGTTTTATCCTATAAAAAGATCGTTTTATTGTCTTGATTAAATTTTGAATAAAAATCATGATCTCTGCTCAAGAAAAATAAAAATTTCGTTGCATTTTAAATTCAACGTCATGCCCGTAGCTGGCTGAGAATATAATCGCTGGATTTTAATATTGGGAAGAATTTGAGGCGATAAAAGAAGAAAGAATGCGCGTATATGGCGATAAATAAAATTTTGTAAATGCGTCCTCGTTGGGTGCAAGTCCGATGCACTCAAGTTGAGTACGCGCGACTATCCAATTCGGCGAATCGTTCGCAATTGGTTGGGGCGTCGGGAATGCAATTCCATTGGCATTGGAAAACTTGGGGGGTGTCGCGCGGGAGGGGTGAGCAATATTTAGTCTTCTTGATTCCCCTCAATTGGGTGGCGAGGATCCATGCATTTGCGTTGGACCCTGGGCAACTGTGAGCGATTGAACGTTTGTGCGTTCTCTGCTCTCGTTGAGAGTCTGGTAGGGCAGGGCACTCTTTTGAGACGCGAAGGGAGTCAGTAAAACACGCGACGAGTCCCCTCCGCATAAAAACGGCGAGTGGAAATAAATTCAAACGCGGAGGAGGAGGCTGTCCTCCTCTGAGGATGATCCGTCGTACGCGCATCAGTGACTCATGCATCCAAGATGAAGCACGTATCCTTATAACCAAGCCTTTGTTTTTTTTTCTCTCTCTCTGATGCTTATATTCCCCGGTGGGTGCATTAACATTTTCTATCATAACGGGACAATATTTGATGCGCTCGTACATAAGTGATTCAATTGAGAGCAAACATGGGCGTTTGCGTGTGTGTGGGAATATGGGGAACGCGCGTGGCGGGCGGTAAGCGCGGGAGGGCGAGGAAACGAGAGCCCGGCGCGTATCGCTGCAGGCGGCAAGAGTACGAACCACGCAAGTAGAAGCCCCATAGCCATAATCCAGCGAATACGCACTTGTCCGTGTATGTGCGTATACCCGTATCGTTGAACCTCGAAGGTTCAACAAACGCTCGCAACGCTTTTCTATACGCGATAAAGAAAACTTTGAGAGCGAAGCAACCAACGAAAGAGAGTCAACAGCCCGCGCGCTAGGACCCCTCGAGGTTTCCTGCCCAAGACCTAAAAGTGGATCCTGTCGCGCCGCATCAGTACCGCTAAATCTATATATACGACGTTCCCGTCGCGTTATAAAACGTGCTTTGTTTCTCGCGCACAGCTGACTCCGCTCCGTTATTCCATGGCACTGCTCCGTATACTTCTCATCGCATCTACCGTAACGACGAGGATTGTTCCGGTCGACACACTATACAACGAGATTTCTCAACGCCGCGCCATCTCTCAACAAACGTATCATTTTGGATATGTCTCGCTTTTCTGTTGGCCTCCGTACTATTTTTTTTTCTTATTCCGCACAACTACGCGACGTCCGACTTGTAAATTATTCCCTTTGAATCACGGCTGATGTGTCACGGCACTGTACCCTATAATTCGATTAATTACGCCCCTCCCCAGTCGACTGTTCATGCGGAAAATTCACGTGCGAATACCGTCGCGCAATAATAACGAAAGTTCGATATAAAAAACAAGAAAAAAAGACATCGACGCGAGATCGAAATGATGATTCGCGAAGATCCTGAAGATTGCATCGTTGTTATTCACCGCAAAATAAATTCTCTATTCATTATTTTGTTAATTAATCCATCTGTCCCAATTTTTTTTTTTTAGTATAAATTCAGTTTTCTAATTGCAAAGAATACAATGGCAAATTTTGTATGAGAAATGTGTGCTTTGGTATAAAAATAATTAATCCTCGTTGCATTCCAACGATGCGAACTTGAAAATCGTGATTCGCGACCCAGATGAAAAATAAACTTGTGCCTGCCAAATTGCGGTACAAAGCCATATGCCCTTTCGCCTGAATCCGCGACGACCAGCATGTGGACGCGAACAACATCTGCGCGGGGTAACCGCTCGGTTTCATTTTTTTCAGTTTTTTCTACAAAATATATGAAAAAGTGTTTTCGAGTGAAAGAAAAAGCACTTGTTTGACCGCGCTTGCCATCGGACGTCCACAGCAGCGTATGACTTCCGGTATCGACGTGGATAATGCTTCGCGCGTATATCCATCGTACTCGCTTCCATAATACGAGCGAAAACGAATTCGTAAAAATGTTACTGGCTCGACGCCATGCGCGCTTGAGTGCGGCTGATGCATCCGGGGCTTCCTAGCTCTCGTACCAAATAATATAACCGCAAGTATGCGGGGGTAAACAACGGCAACGAGTTATTACAAGGGCCTGATGTTATGTCCCGAACGCATGGGCGATCGTAGACTCGAGCAAGTGCGCACCAAAATGTTAACGTCTCGCGAAATGTCGAGTCGTCTGACGAAATATCTTGAGACTTTTATTCCCGCGTACTCGCGTAACACGTCAATCGCTATCGGAAAATTTATTTCGAGAGCACTGCGCGCTTGATTCGTCGACGACTGCAACTTTTGACTTTACGACAAAATTAACGAGAGACGGAACAATCACCGGACGCTACGCGTAACAGCCGCATTCGTTCCGAAGAGTGGAAACCAGCGGCAGAGTCTGGAACGATCGGTACGAGCTGGACACGGTTGACGCACGTTTCTCTCAAAAAGTAAAAGAAAAAAAAACAAAAACTACTCGCTTACTTTTTATACCCAACGATTTAATCTCGCTGAGTTGAAAAATTGATTCGTCTCGTCGGTTTCATCGAGAATATGAGGAGACAGCAGACTAGTGAACACGACGATCAATTATCGCACTCACAGCCGCACGACGTATCGTTATCGTTACTCGAGAGAAACAAGTCGACGAAATGATTTGTCATTAAACTTTGGCCTCGCGAGATTTTACTCTGTTTCGTGATAAATTTTCATCATTAACGTAATAAGTCTCGCCGCATAGTCTGCACGTTCTCAAGAATCAACTTCCGGTTCAATGTCCATATAGAACAAGAATAAAGCTTACGAAATATCCTAAAAACGTCATTGCGGTTCTCGTAGCCGAAACAAACCACTCAAAATTCTCAGCTTTCACAAATTTTGCGACATGACCGAGAAATTAATGAAAATAAATAAAAATGCAAGTAGACTAAATTATTGGAGCTGTCATGAGTGATTTTTGGATTCTTCACCATAAAAACTGCAATATCGAAGTTGATCACACGTCGCATCGATGCGGAATGCAATGAGATTCTCGTTTTTCTTCTCTAGCTCCGAAATATCTCGAAAAAAGATAACAAACTTTAAGGAGCCTGGCTACATATGAAAATATGATAAGAAATTAATAAAATTTGGTGATAACATTCTTTAGCATCAAATACGATGACACAATTTTTTTTTTTAATTATCCCTCCACATAGTTGTCGAATAATTAAAGTTTACAATATGCAAAAAATATATCTATAGATATCTGAATGCTATGCTTATGCATGTAAACTCTAGTGTTCAATTACTCGAAAACTATGTAGGAGGAAAATCTGAAAAAATTTTATATTCATTTTTAATACTACACTGAAACCAAAATTTTGTTGGAAATGATGGATATTTTGTTCGATACGTTCGACTAAACGTTTTTTTTAATAATCCAAAAAATTGTGTCATTGCAGCACAAAAATATTTTATAAAGTCTCTTTGGAAGCAAATTTTAGTCGTTCCACTCGTAAGTTTTGCTGAAAATTCCGGTAGAAAGCAAATATAGTGCCAAAGTAACGAGAAAATTTTGAAATTATCGAAAAATATTTAGTTCACCGTATTCAACAAAATATCGACGATTTTTAACAAAATTTTATTTTCAGTGAAAGAATATGCTCACCAAATTTCATTAAATTCTAATAATTTCGAATTTCCTTATGATCCTTTAAAAATGGCAACATTGTTGTAGCCAATCTTTCTTCAATGACAACAATATTTGAGCGAAATTAATTTTAATGGATTTAATGGATCTTTACATGTCGGTGTGAAATTTGTGGTCCACGTGATGACCGAATGATCGAGTATCTCTATTATTGCGGAATTCCACTTACTCGAAGAATCCACAAAAAATTCACCAGAATTTCGTAACAAAATGTCGCCATGGCACGTGGTTCAGTAGGCGGCGCATTCCACGCCAAATGGGCCATCAAAACTCACATTTAACGTGCTGTCCCGATGTTATTTCTGTTTTACGCCCATTACACGCGATTCACATGATTTTCAAGAAAATTTCATCATCGATTCCCAGTTGATTCGCCTCGAGTTTCCAAACTCGAAATTTTTTCGGGAATGTTGATCCAATCGAGATAAAAATGGATCAGCCCGCCACGCAGGACCATGGCAAAAGTAATGTCGAAAAATTTCGTTTTTGATGCTCGCAGCTGTTTCTCTCGTACTCCAACGGCAATATACCGAATGATCCTTACTCTTGAGGATGAAAAACGACGATTGGTGAACGTAGTGAGACCCGAGAAGAAAAGTGCCATTGTCATTCGCGGGGCGTCTTCGTACGGCTGGCTTTTAGAATAGAGTCGCTCCATTTAGAAGCGCGATAGATCGCGAACATGTGTTGGAAAACCGAGACGAAGAGCGGAGGAAGCGCGTAGAAGCAAATCTAATCTGCGTGAAGTAGCGACTGGTTCGAAAGACATCGACGAGACGGAGCCGGCGTCTGGACACCGCGGCGGTCCGTGAACGAGCGCTTCGCCGGTGGGACGATCGTGGCAGCGAGTCACGAGTGCAACGAACTCACTATTTCGCGCAAACGTGTGCTTTTCAAACTTCTCGCGAATCGTGCAGTAATTCGGAAGCGGCTCGAAATCGCAATGCGCATTTGTTTCTTTTGAGTAGCTGGCTGCTGTCTCGCGTACGCATGGGACACGTGCATTTATTGTCCAATAGCATCAAGGTCAGCGCGAAGGGGGATCAGTTGCGCTCTCACCATGGAGCTCGCTCCGCCATTTGTACGACCATGCGACTCATCGCGGCGCGGTTGATCTACTTCTGCGTGTCCACAACTATTGCGTTTTCCCCAGAGTTGAATTATTACTACACTTTATAAACGCTCTATACGGATTATTCGCTTTGCCTCAGATTCTCGCGTGTTACAAAAATGATACAGAAATGCCATATACACTGAAAAGAAAATTTTGTTGAAAAAGATGGATATTTTGTTCGATAACGTTCGACTAAACGTTTTTTTTCGATAATCCCAAAAATAGTGTCATTGCAGCAAGAAATATGTTAGAAAGTCTCTTCGGAAGCAAATTTTTGTGGTTTCACTCGTAAATTTCGCTGACAATTCCTTCAGAAACCAAAAATACTGCCAAAATATCGAAAATTTTGAAATTATAAAAAAATATTCAGTTAACCGTATTCAACAATATATCGACGATTTTTAACAGAATTTCATTCCCAGTGTAGGAAAGAATAATCGACGAAGGTGATAATAATTGGATACGACGATGTGGAAATGTTGAAAAAAAAATGGCAGAGACCGTGTACCGATTTGGCGCTCTTGGTGGCTCCATCAGCTCGGGCGCGCGTGCACGCAAAGGCCTTGCCGAGTGCCATAGTTGAAAAAAAACTGGTGTCGATTAAGAAATTGATTGAACTTGAAAAATAACGTGGCCCGTGAAATTTATTCGAATTTATTACGCGATTAAAATCATTTTTGATATGGAGATTGAAAATTTGCATGGGCGGGTTTTTTTTCGATGTGTGACCTACAAAGCGATGAAAAAAAAACAGAATAAACGAACGAGGAAGGAGAAGATCGTCGGGAGAGAAGGACGTTTCGATTTGGCGTCAAATGCCTCGTTGATGCGTCACTTTTGCGGGTCGCGAAAGGAGGAAAAAACGAAGAAAATATATACGAGTCTGTCGTTGTTATAGTGACGATATATGGGGCCACGGCTGCCGTGTAGCTAAGCACGATTATACAGCTGAGAAGGAAAAAGAATGAGAGGAAGGGAATGGTCGCGCGGCTACGACGCCAACGTTCTTGACCAATCGAGTAATCACGAGAGAAGCGTCCGCGCGAGCACATGCAAGAAGTATCTAACGATCCTGCTATATAGACGAAAGAGGGGCACGTGGGCGCTAACGCGTGTGTCTACGTGTCCGAGGACGTTTACTCGTATGGAGTGACTCTCGCCGATACCACTGCTCCTCCGTCCCGATCGAGAGAATAAAAATCTATCCACAACGAGCAACTGGTACGAAATAAAAAAATTAAAATCAGAGTCTCTCGGATCGACGCATGACCCTGCGGAGGTTTCATCGTCGCGTCGATCGCCAGCATATAAACAGACTTGATAGATTTGATATAAGAATTACAGGCGCCAGCAACGTCTGTCGACAGCAACGCCGGAAAGCGCGGATCCTCTTCCCGCGTCACCCAACGTTTCTACTTTTACTCCCTGTCGGTATAGATGACGGCAGATAGATGCATTCGCGTTACTACGGTCGACATCGTACAAAGTTTCATATCGCGCGATGCCGCTCAAAAGAGCAAAAAGATCGCGTTAACTTATCGTCGCATAAAAAGCAGCATATACAGACGTGAAGTTATAAAGTTTAATACAAACTCGTCAAGCCAATCGTTCACGAATCGAATCGAATCTCAAAAAAAAAAAAATATTGATACTCATTCGTTCACTGAAAAGAAAATTTTGTTGAAAAAGATGGATATTTTGTTTGATACGTTCGACTAAACGTTTTTTCAAATGATCCCAAAAATAGCGTCGTTGCAGCAAAAAACATTTTAGAAAGTCTCTTCAGAAGCAAATTTTAGTCGTTCCACTCGTTAATTTCGCTGACGATTCTGTTAGAAACTAAATATTCTGCCAAAATAACAAAAAATTTGAAATTATTTAAAAAACATTTTGTTTCCCGTATTTAACAAAATATCGACGATTTTTAGCGAAATTTCTTTTCCAGTGTTGGTCCCGACGATAAAAAAACATCGAAAGTTGACGTTCAAGGTCATATTTTATCTTCGGAAAATTTGATCAGAATACAATGATTTGCAATTTTCTTAAGAACGCTCTAAACTTATTTATTATTCGGAGTTACGTTCGTACGACGTAGTGAGAGTGTTCATAAAAAATGGAAACTTTCGCGCACTGCGTCGCGATGAGTAGTAAATATATGTAACACTCATTGTCAACTCTCTTCGGATATTCCGAGTCATAACTCGATTACCATAGATTTTGTTGTACGTCGAATGCAATTGCGCATTTACAGTCTAATACGTTGACTTTTGGTCGGACATAGACAGAGAGGAAGCGAGGACAACGCGCCCGCGCGAGCCTGCTTCCAACTCTGGTATCTCCTGGCACCAACAGACAAGGTTAGACACTCCCATCTCTCTCGCGGTCTATACGTACATATAGATACATGCACACTTTGTCCCAGCGAGCTTCGATCCGCAGACAAGAGCATCATTCTTCAGCGAATGATGATTATTTTTAACTCGCTGTGTTTTGTTTGACAATGCTCGTGCACAAGCTCTAGAAAAATTCCAACTGAAGCAGAAAAGGTAACCCAAGTCTCGAGGAAACAAAAGTTAGTTGCAATCATGTTTATGCCAGCAGCGGAAAACATTTTAAACCTCGAAGTTGTAATTTTCGTTTAATTGGCCCATTGGATACGCGTGCGATCCTCCTTAACACGAGTTTCTTGTAAAACAGAACGAGGAATCACATTTATGCGCAGTCATGGAGAATTGTGCAAACGGACTGGGAATTAAATTTTGTTAAAAATCGTCGATATTTTTTTGAATACGATTAACTGAATTTTTTTTATAATTTCAAAATTTTCGGTATTTTGGCAGTATATTTGGTTTTTGAAGGAATTGTCAGCGAAATTTACGAGTCGAACGACAAAAATTTGTTTCCGAAGAGACTTTCTAGAATGTTTCTTGCTGCAATGACACTATTTTTGGGATTATTGAAAAAAACGTTTAGTCGAACGTATCAAACAAAATATCCATCTTTTTCAACAAAATTTTCTTTTCAGTGCGATGTCGTTCTTTTTAATTGACATTCCAATATGCACCTCGGTTTATGAAACGATCATTCTGCACTAGGGCATCGAGTGACTCGTCATATAGCCAACAATTTCAGGGTGTAGTGTTACGCGATTGAGTGCCAGTGACGTTTCTAAATATTTTTCAAGATTGGTTCGCTCGAATGCGACCATTCATTGTCTTCGGTATATAGAACACCTGAAAATCTATATGCGGCATGTTACGCTAATTTAAAAACTCATCTACGAGGACGCAAACAAACAGAATGTATGAGAAACGTTTTATTAATTGAAAAATTTCAAAAAACTGACATTTATTCAACTTTGCTAAACTTGCTCCTGAAATTTGTGAATGCAGTTTATAGATTGTTGGAAACAATCGTCGGATATTGCAGCAAACGACTCATACTCGGCTCGATAAAAAAAATCCCTTCTGCATATCCCAACGATGTAAATTGAACGTCGCTCAATAGCAGCGGAAATCTTTTTATTTAAAAAAATAAAGAAAATCGTAAATTTGTTTATTTTAGTATTCGTCGATCTTTATAAAATTCCGGCGAGTTTCAGGGATGCGAACTAGGACGTCAATCAATGGAGGAATTTTTATAAATCTGAAGTTCGCAAAGTTGGAATGCAATGAAAAATGTTTCTCTCTTTTGATGATTCGTTAAATTTTCATCATCCAAATTTTTCGAACCGATATGCTTTGAGTTGGAAAAATCGATCGTTTTATTATCGTGCATTTAAATAATGAGTTTCGCCACAGAAAAAAAATGGTTACATTCCAACGATGCAAACTTCAACGACATGAATTTTTACGGAGCCTATTCTGGGCACTTTCGTATATTCGACGACAGTCTCTCATACATTGTTGATGCACGACAATATTAAAAAATTAATTTGGAGTCCCTGTGTACATTCGTACTTACATAGTTTTTTATTTCAAATTCCTGGAAGTTTTTTTTTCGTTTTCAAAAATCAAGAACAACAATTGGGTGAGGAAATGAATAAAATGAGATTTTCTCTTCATTACGCCAACAACGTATGCATCCGTTTCAACGACGGGATGGAGACGCGGATCTAACCGGTGGGTGGACATGAGAAAGGATGAGTCATATGGCGACGACGAACGCGCCGGCTCGCTCGCAAGTTCGTCGCCAAGAACACGCGCTGCTCATTTCTGCGAGTAGAGGGAAGGGGAAGAATCGATGGGGTTTGCATGTCTCGATTTACGCGAAATATAGTTGCCGCGTGAATCCAACGTCTCGATTCGTTCATCAGTTTACGAATTTCTCGAACATTGGCAGCAGGTCCATAGCGGGGACAATCGACAAGACTAATTGGGAGAATTTTTATTTATTTCTTTTTAATTGTGTTGACTCGTTCCAGAGAAGCCTACTTTCATTTTTCATCGTAGAGTCTATATATAAAGCCAGCAGGCTTGGCGGCGCGGTCGCAAACGGCGACACACATTGGGAAGCAACTGATCGAAATTATTCGCAAAAAAAATAACATTTCGCGTTTCACAGAGAAAAAAATTATGGCTGTTGGCGAGTTTAAACCTTTCGAGTGCACACCTGCATTGGGTCCATCTGACCCAAGGCGTTTTCCAAATCGTGTTTTTCCGCTAATTATGCAGTTTTTGTTTTTTTTTTGTAGAGACGTTTTTTTTCAGTGAATTTTCCATATTTTATGGCCTCAAATGAATTTTTTTACAAAAACGAAAATTGCAGAACATTCGTTGCCATTCAATGCCAAACAATGGGTGACGGGAAATTGTTGGGGTCAAAATGACCCAGTATGCACTTCTCGAAGGGTTCTTGATGGAATCCAATGAAAAATATTTATTTTTATTGATGATTTGTTCACTGAAAACGGAATTTTGTTGGAGAACGTGGATATTTTCTCGAACATGGTAAACCAAATATTTTTGTATAATTAATTTAATTAATTTATTCAACAATTAATAATAAATAAATAAATTTTAAAATTTCAAAAATTTGGCAGAATATTTGGTTTCTAACGAAACTGTCAACAAAATTAACGATTTCAACGGCAAGAATTTGCTTTCCGGAGAGACTTTCTAGAATATTTCATGCTGCAATGACAAATTTTTGGGATTATTAAAAAAAAAACGTTTAGTCGAACGTATCCAACAAAATATCGATCTTTCCCAACAAAATTTTCTTTTCAGTATTAAATTTAAAAAATCCCCCTAATTTTCCGAGTCAAAATACTTTTTGGGTCGCAAAAATCGATCGGTAAAAAAATTTCGTTACATTCAAACGCGATGCAAACTTCAACGTAATTTTTCCTTTATTTCGTTCGCTCGAGCAAGGCCTTCGAGTTGAAAGTTGCGTTATACAATTGACGAAACGACTATGAGAGAAACAGAGTCTCGAATGCTTTTCGCGAAGCTAAGTAGTACATTAGGCACAGGCGTCTCGTAGAATATGGAGTAGCAGCAGCAGGTGCGGTACTATTTCAGAGTTTAGGCTAATCTTCGTATAACGAGCTCCGATTGAGCAGGCCACTTGCATGGCTTACCAATTGAGATAATTTTTATCTCGAGAGCTCGTTCGCGCGAAGTTAAATGTATAAAGTATCGTGTACATGGTGAGAATCCAAATAGAAAAATGTATCGTTCTCGCAATAGAAACGGAGCGAGCCGCAAAATTTGGCTGATTTTTTTCTTGAGACGATAAAAATGAAAAAAATGCAACGGAATCCATTAGTTCATTTTATTTTTCGAAAGCGGAGCCTAAAAATTACATGCGATGAAAATTATTTGAAAATAAAAGACTGAAAGTCAAAGAAAAATTGAGGCAATTCCGAAAATTTTGCTTTTCGTTGCACGCAAACGAAATTGAAATTTTCAAAAAGTCAAAAAGGCAACTTTTTCATTCCGCTAAAAGTTCCGGAGAAGCATAAAAATGATGGAAAAAAAATTCTCGTAAACTTTTCGTGGAACAAAAAAGTTAATTTTTTGACTGTGAAAAAATTCGATTTCGTTTATTTGCAACGATGGAGACTTCTGGATCATCCAATGATGGACATCGAACGTTTCGATCAAGTCCGCCTCATCGAGTTTTACTCCGAAATTCCTTCGGTACCAATATTTCAAAGCGTTTCTCGTCAAGAAAAAAAAACAAGATATCGAGGCTCAAAATGAATGAAGCATCAAAGACTTTCGTCCAATTGGTTCGACGTCGTAGCACGAAAAAAACATCTCACGACATTTTCCACTTGTCCTGGGTGTGTATATTGTCGCCCTAAACATTCCCATTTATCGGAGCAAATGTTCGAGTAAAGCCAAATATTATACGGCCACTGGTGAGAAGAGAAATGATTGCATGAAGGAAAGATTCTCGAGTCACGCGTAGTGTAGAAATGAAAAAAAAATAAATAAATAAATAAGAGGAGAGAAACGGTCGAAGAATTCTCGAGAACTCGGCAACACCAACACGCTGGAGCGGGTGTGGTAGGAAAACTGTTTGTGTCTTTCTCGTATTCTCGTTGAAGCGTAAATACGTTTTTCTCACTCTATCTCCCTTTCTCGGCTGTTCGTGACCTTCTCTCGGGATTCGAACAGCCACGAAGATTCACGTATTTGTGACATACTAAATATTTTTTGTTTTTTTCGAGCCCAGAGGGACTCTCGCAATCTCTGCTGTTTTCTCGTTTTTAATAAATGTTTTGGCCGCGCGAAGGCTGCTGTGTAGCTTGTATGTAGATCGTACGGAATAGAGAGAGAGAGAGAGAGAGAGAGGGAGAAAGGGAAAAAATAAAAGACTCACCAGATTCGGCGCTGGCCGTCGAGGAGCCGAGTAAGAGGAAGGCCAACTGGACGAAGATCAGCAGATGAAACGAGTTTAATCTATTGGCCAGCATAGCGTACAACGCGCACCCATCACACGCCATATTTCAAAAGAACGGGGGAGTTGCAATGAAGCACCGTCTCTCACGCGTTTGTTTCTCCTCGCACGTCCTCGTCGTCGTCACCCGTTTTTTTTCTCTGCCTTTGTTTTACTTGTATTTTTTAATTTCACAGTCTCGTTGAATATTTGATGAATCTTTACGCTCACCTCGTTCCCTGTTTATTGCGCTGCAACTGCAACGACGACCCGCGAGAGATGCAGACACTACTTTTCGCTGTCGCTCTCTCCCTCCCTCTTACCGCGCCACCGGAGATGCCACGATTGCGATTCTCTTTACAGATTTTTCTCAGTCGATCGCGAACACGATGAAAACTCAATTTTATGCTAATAAATCCTTGTAGACGTATATTCACAATCGTGTGATATGAGACTTTTTATTCGTAGCTACGAGGATCAAGATTGCACCGCGCGTTGAGGTGTCAAGTGTTTATTGTTTTTTTTCTATGCGAGCGCAACACGCACACGCTTACAAGTCGGTACAGCACGATATAAATATACAAAGTTGGAAAAAGCAACAGGAGCACGGTGCTCGAGGGAATGGGGGGATGACGAAACGGAAACGAGAGGCGCCAGTTAGTTGTTCTGATCGGCCGAGGCCTCCAAACCGGTACTGCGTTAGAGAGTCACTCCGTCCCGTCGCGACACGAACGACATGTCGAACCTCACTGACTGTGTTCCACAATTTCCGCTCTCTTCTCGCTCGTCTAGCCGAGCCGCCGCGCCTCCGAGCGGCCGAACTCTCGAGTCCCAGTGCCCCCCAGTGGTATCGCTGCTCGGGCTCGACGGCGGTTGCGTCACGTTGCCAACGACGTTATATATCTAAACGTCTTTGTGTACATTATCGATCCTCCAACTCGCATAGTTACTTACAGTCGATAAAAGAGGAATCTTGCGCGTTGTCGACCGACATTCCCATTTATTGGAGCAAATGTTCGGGTAAACCCAAATATTATACGGCCGGTGGTGAGAAGAAAAATGATTGCATGAAGGAAAGATTCTCGAGTCACGCGTAGTGTAGAAATGAAAAGATAATACATAAATAAGAGGAGAGAAACGGTCGAAGAATTCTCGACAACTCGGCAGCACCAACACGCTCGAGCGGGTGTGGTAGGAAAACTGTTTTTGTCTTTCTCGTATTCTCGTTGAAGCGTAAATACGTTTTTCTCACTCTATCTCCCTTTCTCGTCTGTTCGTGACCTTGTCTCGGGATTCGACAGCCACGGAGATGCACGTATTTGTGACATACTAAAATATATTTGATTGGATTATCATCCGAGCACGAGCTCGGACGATAATCAATCGATAGCGACATCCCGCGAGTCCTTGAGGAAGCGTATTTCGTCATTGAACGCAAAGAAAAATGTTTTGCTCGAGCAGCGGGAGCAACAAGTAAAAATGAATATTTATTCCTATAGACATTCAAGTAACATGAGTTTTTTCAAGCTTCACGCGTCAGAGGGGTCAAAAATGATATTTATTTACGAAGAGTGAACCTCTGGGTCACTGAATCGAATAATTGGAGGGACGACGAGTCCACCGGCGAAACCGGAAGTACTGGGGTGAGTTTGACGTCCGGGGAGTCAGCTGAGTCGTACGCGCTCGGTAGACTGTGATTTTGATCCAAAATTGTCTGTCGAAAGATTTGAAAGTCGTACACGATCAACTTAACATTGGGAATAAAGTGAAATTTATTATTTTGTGACGAATTCTCGGGATGTATACCGTGAAGTTAAAACGCTGATTGAACGTTCTGTGACAATGTTCGCGGTCGGACAGCAAATGCGGAAACTTGAGGGCCTCATTAGCTCGATCGCGTTGTTTTTTATTCATTGCCAACATGTAGTCGCGTTCGGTAGTTCGTCGAAGGTAATCAATCTCGTCGAGAGCAGAGAGCGCCGTGCTCAGTCGCGAATCTCGGATTTTGCCAATTTCGTCTCGTTCTCGCTCAGTCTCTTTCTTTTTCTCGGCACGCAAGAGCTCGTTCTGAAGTCCGCGTATGTACGAGCCCCAGTCTCTGTGTCGCTGATTCATCAATTGTATTATTTCGCCATCTATGCCCAGCACGTTTAAGCCGCTCTGCTCTAAATTGTGCGCAACTTCCGCCCATAATTCGCCCTGGACGAATCTATAGAAATTATCCGCTACGTACATCGTTATCTGTTCCGAAAAAATGGGGAATCGTGTAACTGACGCAATTCGAAAAATATCATAAAATCGTTCGATGCTTCGGAGAACGAAATATCGCTTACACGATCTTCGAGCGGTAGCTGCGGAGAAACGTCGACGAGGATTTTATAATGCTCTCGCGATCTCCGATATTGCTGATTCGAGTTCTCGCTTGTCATCATTTTCCTTAGACAGTAAATCTTGGGCCTCACGGAGGCGAGGAGGGAACCGAGGGCCGGACTGAAATCATGGCGGTTCGGAGATCTCGCGTGAAACGCGTTGACCCACTGCTCCGTGCCCATTATCGGAAGTTCGACGTCGTCGATACAACCATCGACGGTGCGTTTGACGCCGATTCGGATTTCCTCCTCGCGCCAACATTTACCCAACAGAGAAACGAACCCGCTCGTCTTATTGGCTCCTCGCCACGTCGAGAGATGCGGAGCTCCGTACCCATCGACGACCATGTCCGTGAGGATCCCAAGAAATACGCAACGCGCGTTAGCCGATGCTTGCTCTTCGATCACATCGAGCAACGCGAATATTCCTCCATTTTCGACAAACTCATCGCTCCTCTCGGGACAACGAGCCACGCATTTCCAGATGTAAGATCCGATCGCAACCAGCAACCTGCGTTTTTCATACAAATAAACATCGTCCTCGCCCTTTGCCCCGATCGCCATCACGCCGCGGATGTCGCTGAAGTTTGCAACGTTGGGATCGAACACCAAATATTTTTTTTATTCATTATTCATTCAATCGATAAAATCACGGCAATTTGTAGTTTTTATCAAGTTTCTGGGTTGCAAAAGAGAATCTTTCCATTGTCCTGACAAAAATTTAAACCTCCCAGTGCACGCCTCCTATAAGTCCATACTGGGTCAATCTGACCCAAGGCGTTTTTCAAATCGTTGTTTTCCGGGAAAAATATTTTTTTTTCTGAATTTTGTTTCCGGATGGCAAAAGAGAATCTTCCGACCGATTGAGCTGACAAAAATTCAACCCTCCGAGTTTTGGACTCCTTCAAGTGCACACTGGGTCCATCTGACCCAAGGCTTTTTTCGAATGGTTGTATTCCAGGAAATATACATTTTTTGTGTTTTTTTTTTGTGGATTCAGTTTCTGGGTGGCAAAAGAGAATCTTTCCACTGCCCTGACGAAAATTTAAACCTCCTTGAGCTTCCTATAAGTGCATACTGGGTCAATCTGACCCGAAGCGTTTTTCAAATCGTTGTTTTCCGGGAAATATAATTTTTTTTAAATGGATTTTGTTTCCGGATGGCAAAAGAGAATCTTCCGATTGCCCTGACCAAAATTTAAACCTCCGAGTTTCGCCTCCTTCAAGTGCACACTGGGTCAATCTGACCCAAGGCTTTTTCCAAATCGTTGTATTCCAGGAAATATACATTTTTTGTGTTTTTCTTTGTGGATTCAGTTTCTGGGTGGCAAAAGAGAATCTTTCCACTGCCCTGACAAAAATTTAAACCTCCTTGACCTACTTATAAGAGCATACTGGGTCAATCTGACCCGAAGCGTTTTTCAAATCGTTGTTTTCCGGGAAATCTAATTTTTTTTTTATGGATTTTGTTTCTGGATGGCAAAAGAGAATCTTCCGATTGCCCTGACCAAAATTTAAACCTCCGAGTTTTCGCCTCCTTCAAGTGCACACTGGGTCAATCCGACCCAAGGCTTTTTCCAAATCGTTGTATTCCAGGAAATATACATTTTTTGTGTTTTTTTTTGTGGATTTAGTTTCTGGGTGGCAAAAGAGAATCTTTCCATTGTCCTAACAAAAATTTAAACCTCCTTTAGCTTCCTATAAGAGCATACTGGGTCAATCTGACCCGAAGCGTTTTTAAAATCGTTGTATTCCCGAAATATGCATTTTTTTTTGTAGAAACTTTTTTTGTTGTAGTAAATTATTCATATTTTATGGCCGCAAATTTATTTTTTGACGAAAACGAAAATTACATGTGAAAACATTTGTTGCCATTAAGTACCAAACAATCGGTGACGGTAAATTGTTGGGGTAAAAACGACTCAGTGTGCACTCGAAAGGTTAATTTCAATCATGATCTCTACTGAAGAAAATCAAACAAGATTTCGTTGCATTTTAAGGATGCAAACTTCAACGCCACCGTCTGGCATCCTTCCGGAGGAGCAGGATTTCGCAAGCGCCAGATTTACCTCTGATCCAAGTGAAAATCTTGTTTGCTCCTCCGCTGAAAACATCGCTGCAGTAATTGGACGATCGTCTCGACGCTCGAAGTGTCGCAGCTACCAACGCAATCTCCTTCCTCCATCGTCAATATGAGAAGCGTCAGTATTCTTTGATGTTGCAAGTTCAACGAAGCCAGGGACAAGATTCGACGGATTAACTCTGCACGTAAGCAGCGAGGTCGTAACAAAGTTATTCATCAAATGATTCGAGTGTCGAAAAGGTTTTGGAAAAGTTGAAGCTTCGGCACTCACGCAAAAGAAGCGGAATCAATCCTTCCGCGGCAAGATTCATCACGATCACCCGGGACTCAGAAGTCGCAATGCTACAGATCGTCCTCGCTAGTTCCATCGTAAATCGAATATCGAATTCTACGGTCAGACTCCATGCGACAAGCATACGCAACCTGGAATCACCAGCAGCAGCAGATTCTCACAATCACGCCGTTAAGAATTTTCGAATACATACTGGGTCGTTTTGACCCGAAAAATTATCCGTCTCCAGCTTTTGCTTTTAATGGCCACGAGTGTTTTGGCGTTTTATTTTCGTTTTCGTATTAAAAAAAATTCAGGCTCCAAAATTCCGGATAATTTGCTACAAAAAATGTTTCTACGAAAAGAAGAAACAAAAAATTCACATTTACCAGAATACAACGACTTAATAAACGCCTTGGGTCAGATTGACCCAGTATGCACTTGAAGAGTTAAGAAAAAGTTGCTATTTTAATTCAGGCAATGACTCTGTTAGAAATCTCGTAACTTTGTCATTTTTAATTTCCGAACCACTCCGAACAACCTTGGAGTTTGCCTCGTTGAAATGCCACGAAAACCGACAATTTTTTATAGCAGAACGCAACATTTTCATGAAGTATTTGTCAACGATAATGAGAGAGTTTTCTTTGCCACTGGAAAACGGAATTGACTAGGAAAATTGGGACGGTCGCATTAATTATCAAAATAATGAATAAAAAATATATTTTTCGTTGCATTCCAACGATAAAAACCTCATCCACTCCCACGGAGATTCCCCAGCAGGAAAATTCCTACTGCTTTTTGTTTTCTTGGCGCATTTTCACCTGAGCGGTCCTCCGCTTCGTACAAACTCTTCAGGCATCCTCTTGGCCAATCTGCCGACTGTTCTCAGTGCAAATTCCGACAGATACCAAAACTGCGAGAGACTCGTGGAGCGTCGAGCTCCGTTCTCGATATTGCTGGGATCAATCGTCCCGAGAATAGCGGCTATAACGCCTTTTTTCGCCATTATCTATACAAACACCGCGTGCGACATGAGCTTGGGTGTCGCAGCCAAAAAAAATGATACAATTGCGTGGAAATAACTGAAAAAACGAATCGTCATGACGTTGAAGAAGTTTGCATCGTTGTTACGAAATCCTGTTTCTTCTTCAGCAGAGCCCATCGTTAAAATGAAATTTTTGTGAAGGCCATGAAAAGATTTTCTTTTGCCACCGAAAAAGTAAATCGGCGCGAAAAATTGTCGCGAATTAAAAAATTAAACAGAAACAATAAATAAATAAAAAAATCGTTCGATCCCTACGGTGCAAACTTCACCGTCATCGGATCGTCGAAAGATTATTACGGCAATAGCTGCGCTTCGGCTCGAGAGATGATACAGTATCGTCAACAGGATTTTCCTGAATATTAAATTCTCGTTGTTCCGCTCAATGCCTGATTGATTTTTGAGCGAGAGTGCAACGAGATCCTCGGCCAAGCCACAACGGACCAAGTGCCAGGAAGGTCGCATCGCCAGGCCGGCAAGGATCAGAACCGCGAGGTCGTTGCGCAATACTCGATTCTCTACCTTCCCTCCATGACTCTGGATCACGTGATGGCGAAACACGTCGCGCAAGTTTCTGCGAGATACCAACAGTTGATAAGAAGCAGCTCGACTCATTACGGCTCCGTGCTGATTACCCTGGAATGTCGTTTTTAGAGGACACTTTCCACTTTCGTATACGAATTTTTCGTTCGTTTGGAAACGTACACGTCGAAATATTTTGTCCCAAAGTTTCTGATTGAAAAAAATCTCAACAGTTTCGAAATTTTTTAAATCCTGAAAATCTTCTCCAAAAATCGAATTCCAAATATTCACACGGCCTGGGAAGTGCTGAGAGCATGATAATTCATTCAAAAATACCTCATCGCGTCGGTCGACGGAACATTTAATTTTTCAAACCCACAGACGTGCTTATTAGACGTTTGTTCATGCAGAATCGATTTCATAAGGTACCAGGCGACGTGGCTGGACAGGGCTACGTTGCTTCCTTGTTCATCTCGTTCCGAAATGAGCTGTTCGTTGGAACAAGCAACTTGTAGGCTGCCCTCGTCCCGATAATTCATTCGCAACAAGAGATGATCCAATATTCCTGCTTGCATCATTTTGTAGCCTGAGAAAAGTTTAATTTTGCGTCTCTAAAGCAAGTTCATCGCGAGAACGAACCGAAGAAAAGATGCTGCTCAATTTTTTTCAAAAATATATTCCTCTATATATAGAGACTCTATATATAGAGTCTAAAATTTTGTCTGTTGAATTATTTTTGGAAAATTCTACGATCCAAGTGGCGATTTTATTGGAGAAAATGAAAACGCGCCCATTTGATTTTTTTTTTAATTAATTTTGATTCGCGAACGCGTGGCAGTGAAAAATGTGAGAAATAAATATTTTCAAGCGGGTTGAGAAGTGCAACTTACAGCAGTCGATCGATATCGTAACTATAACAAGAACGACGTCCAACGCTCGACTGTAAACATTGGGTGACGAGTCTCGTAACAATTCGGTCAAAAATATCGGCAATGTTGATTTTTGTATCGCCTCGTGGCATATTTCGAGGTTTAGGCAAGAATCGGTGGAGAGTTTATCATTATTCTGTCTTTCGTCTAAAAGCTCGGAAACGGCTTCGAGAAGCAACAAGATTTCACGTTCCGTATCGAGCAGCCTCGTCAAATGACCCAACGTCGAAAAATACGATTCCAGGGCTTCGTTACATCGCAGCGAATCGGAGCTTTTTTCAAGTATCGGTCGAAGTTTACATAGTCGGAGCATTCTATCGAGCAACTTTCGATATTCCGTGACTTTCCTCGACCTTGACGCGACGAACTCTAAGAGTCTCGAAACCAAATGCAAATCTTGGACCATCTGATGAATCGTACGTTTAGAAAACCTTTTTCATCGTTTCGCTTCACCCCGATCGAATATGCTAATCTGTCTACGATAAAAGGATACGTATCCCTTTGGTTCAACTTGGCGAAGAAAAAGTTTGAGCAAACGAGCAATCCAACATGAGTTCTCTCGTGTTATGGGATCGGAAATCAATTGGTCCAACTTGATGATTGTGGAGGCGTGCACATCGTCCCGATTCTCTCGATTGCTCGTGTCTAATGCGGCAACGATGAATCCTTTTGGTAGAGCGAGTATCGACGATTCGCCACATCGAACTCGATCCTCTTTTCCGCCTGTTTCGAACTTCGCCAATTCGTGTTTGTTCATTGACAGGTCGTCACACCGCATCTAACGAGCTAGCACACCGACCGCCAGTTGACACTAAATTCTTTTCTTTACTATGAATATAACGTTAAAAAAATGGTAATCCTGATGCTCTTGATATTTCCGTTTATCCACGTCACAAATCGTGATCGATCTAAACACAAAGCTGAACAGAACGTTTTTGTGCGGTAATTGTTTCAATTTTCCGGCGAAACGATAAGAAATATGTGAAAACTTTTGTGACAGTGAGGACAAGGGTAAAAAGTACGAGCAGCCGGAGCGGCGCGTAAATGTGAAATGTACGATGTACCAGCGGTAGCGACAGGGGGAGATGAAACATGGCGGCTCTAGTGAAGACGGTGCGAATTTCAAAGGCGATTAATCACGTAACAAAATTGCTAACAAGAAATTTGTCTCTACCATCAAACAGTCACCTTAAACCAACTTTGTTATGCAATTTCCAAAGGTTATACATATTACGAAAACTTTTAATTGTATCGCTTTGCATAAGTAAACATTGATGCACGCGCTTTGAGGTTATGAACGACCGGTGAACTTTTCTTCGTTATTCAATAATTGTCCATGAGATTGTAAACGAATAAAGGAAAGAACTCCTCAATTGATAATAATTGTCGGTTCGAAATGTTTGTTCAAGGATCGCGAGGCAGTCACCGGTCGCGGCGTTTCACACAACCAACAAATCTTTCGATCTCATGGAATTTTTCGACGCAAAAGAGAATTGGGGAGTAAACGAAGTGAAGTGTGGTCGCTCGTGGAAAAAGGACGAGCTAAGGCTCAAGAGTAACGAAGATCTCCACAAACTGTGGTTCGTTCTACTCAAAGAAAAAAACATGTTATTGACAATGGAAGAAGCCTGTAAAAAAGATTGGCAGGTATTTCCAAGTCCTGAAAGACTAGACAAGGTTGCGGATAGCATGAAGAATCTTGAGACCGTAGTCAGAGAACGAAACGAGGCGTACCATTTACTGGAAACAGGTCAATCCGGAGAACGTCCTAACCAACTTGTTTACAATCAAATCGGTAAGTCCATTTGTCAAATTTGTTAAGATTTTGCTCTCCCATTACATGTTTGTTAAAAAAGTTGACGGACCACAATATTTGTTTTTCTTCTTCCGTTTCCTAGGCTTGAGACAGGTGCACAGAATGCGCCAGTATCCGATACCAAAATTCATGAACAAGAACTGGTTCAAGAACTTCAAGTACGGCTTTGGTGGAGCGAGCGTATCAAAGTTCCGTAGTCTATACAAGGAGAAACTTTGGAACGAGAAGCGTAGAAACATCAAGTACGTCCTACGATTCGTGTGTTATCCCTTCGAGTGCAAACTGGGTCTTTTCGACCCCAAAAACGATCCTCCACCGATTGTGTGGCATTTAATTTCGTTTTAGTCAAAAAACAATTCGAGGGCGACAAGATATGAATAATTCTCTACAGAAAACGTCTCCACAAAAAAAAAAAAAGAAAAAAAAAGATATTGACCGGAGGACAACGATTTAAGAAACGCCTTGGGTCAGTTTGACCCAATATGCATTTATAGAAAGCGTGCACTCGAAGGGTTTTAATACTTTGTCTGTAAACCTGGACACATCGTTTTCCCAGCCTGTTGTGACATTCCCAAAAATTCTGAAAAAATGCAGGCTACTGTTCGGAATCTTCAACTCGGACATTCGATTATAAAATTTTCGAAAAATCAATTTTTTCATCAATTTTTCATTCAATAAATGGACCGATCCGTCGAATTGGCCGGGACACGGATGACCCACGTTTACAGACGAAGCGTTAATAGTGAATTCTGAGACATCAGGAACAAAGTTAATCCGTTTATTTGATATTTTTACAGTCGTCAAAACAACAATGTCAAAGCGCTCATCAGGAAGTTCCCGAACCTCGATTTTGAGGCTGTTAAGAAGCAATATCCATTGGCGGACATAGAAAAAGTAAAAAGAAGGAGAACCGCTCGTGGTCACTACTTCCCTGAATAACAAGGAAAAGATGCCAGCGAATAACTTGGTCTGGTTGAATTTATGAAAAAATCTATCGTGTGTTGTACAAATTTGACACGAATAAAATATTTGTCGTAAGGATGAAAAGGAATTTTGAGAAGCTTCATCAACGACTATCGAAATTAGTGATAAATTTGTGTCTTTATTCATCCGACTAGCTCGTACAATTCATTGGTTTTCTACTCTGTATCGTGATACATACTAAACATTGGTTGTGGCCGTAGAGATGAAAGAAAATGATGGCGGAGGCAAATCATGGCGAGTGACGGAAAATCGTTGGCGTAGCGCTGGCTGTAACGTTGTACACGCGATTCCCTCGTCACAATCCAGACTCTCTCGCGCACGTCTGTTTCAACGAAAAATAAACCAATTGCCACTCGCGCGCGTACATAATGGTATTAATAAAAATCACAATCACGATGTTATAATACTATGAATTAACATTCTTCCTTTTTTCTGTTGTTTCTTTTTCTCTTTATAATCCAACGCCGAATTTCGTCTAATGATCCTATCACAATTTCACCGTTCATTCGCCACCGTTCTGTGGATCGCTCGCTCTCGTTCACATTCGCTTACTATTCACAAATGAAAAAATAAAAAAATCATAGTTTCGCAGCACTTTCGAAATGGCAACAACGAAAATGATGATCGATTAAGAATGTCGGCGAAAAAAATCTCGAAATAATAGTCCAAGCTGCAAATAAGACTGAGGAAAGTTCGGATTTTGCTTGCCCCGTTCGCGGTTCTCGTTTTCTTAGACCGTCTCTGCAACCCCGATTATTAGTTAAATCTCGGTGTTGGCCAAAGTCTGAAAAGTATTAACATATTTGACGCCAATTTCGAAATAAAAAGCTATCGAAGCACCTCGATTCGTATGATACAATAACCGCGTTGATATCTCGCTTTTTTCACCGCGTCATGCTCCTGTGGATCTGTACATAAAAATTCAACCTCTTTGCTACTCAGTGTCGAAGAAAATATATATTGTGTTTATAGCTAAAGCACTTGATAAAGTCACAGAAAGCATTCACATTCATTCTTAAACGATAAATTAATCTCACCAGTATTATTCCTTCAAAGATCATTTTCACGTGCATTCCTCTCCGAATGCCTCCTGTTATTATTATTATTATTATTATCATAATTATTATGCCTCCGTTACTACGAATGTTTCATGGAATTTGAATAATAAATCAGATCTATTTGGCTAGCTTTTCATTTTTCTCTCCTTTAAGTTGCTTCGTACTGCCTTATTAAGAAGGTTGGCTACATACGACAATATGATAAGAATTTAATAAAATTTGACGATAAAATTCTTTAGAATTAAATACAAAGATACAATTTTTTTCAAATTTTTCGTCTCCATAGTTGTCGAATAATTGGAGTTTACAACATGCAAAAGATATTCCTACGTATATCTGATTCCTATGCTTATGCATGTAAACTCTAGTGTTCAATTACTCGAAAGCTATGTAGAAAATTTTGTGATAGAACTTTGTATATTCATATTTATTACTGAAGAATATACTCGCCGGATTTCATGAAATTTTTATCGTTTCGAATTTTCCTATGCTTTTAATATGGCAACATCGTTGAGTGTAGCGACCCTCCTTAATATCTTTTCTATATCGAAAAAAAGTCTAAGAACACCGAAATTCATATCGTGAGCCTCAATCTACGCGATTCCGGTAAAAAAAAATGTTCCTGGCGTCTATGAAGATACACACATGGGAGACACTCTATACGTATGATTATTTTATCATTCCATTTACAATTCCCATCACACAACAGTCTTTCCCCGTAGCATCATAAATTATTGGTAACGTTATAGCGTATTATAATTTAAGGTGAATCGATATACATATAAATATATGTAACACAGTATTGTAGTGTATATTGCACTGCCAAACAGCCCGATCCCACAATATTACAGTGAGAGAGTATATTCGAGGCCCATCGAATGCATTATGTGTGCGAGTATTGTTTGATGCACCGCGACTCGAAAACAATATAGAAATGAGATTTTTTTTTTTGCTTTTTCTACGGCGCGACTAATCGATCGACGATTCTCGGAAACTCGGAATTTCAATTTTCATTTTTATTTCGACTGTTTCTACGATCAAGGAATGCGGGACTAGGCGGTGAGCGTTTGGCGAGAGTTGCGGAAACAATTAGAAGCATTCTCCTTACCAAATTGCGCTTTTTACGAATGTCACTCATCTTTTTGCAAATTTCTTCAATCATTTCTTTCGTATAGACAGTTTATGCTAATTAACTGCCGCGCACAGTTTAAAAATTCACATGTTAAATAAATTTCGATATAAACTTTCCAATGCATGACAATAATTCACAGGGATTTTTTAACGACAACGTAAACTGAGATCAGCGAATGCTCAACAAAAATGTTTGCCATAAAACTTAACAAAAAATTCGTAAACGAGATTTTTAACGGGTTTTCCGTTTTGTGAGTTTTTTAAAAACATTTTCAACGCGAGGTTCCCTTCCACCCGTTACAAATCGATTCACTTTCGTGCAAGAGCGTGGCCTTGCACTCAACTAATATTTTTCGAAACAATAATCGTAGTTTTTCTCTCCGACTGTTTTCGACGGTGGAATCGTCGAGCTTGTAGCTTCACGGGCAATTTTCCAACGTTTCCGCATTGAGCCAAGCTGCCAACTTCCTATAAGTGCATCTTGGGTCAATCTGACCCGAGGCGTTTTTCAAACCGTTCTTTTTTTGTAGAGACGTTTTTGCTAGGAAATTATCCATATTTCATGGCCCTAAATTTATTTTTTGACGAAAACGAGAATGAAATGCCATTCGATGCCATTAAATGCCAAACAATTGGAGACAGAAAATTGTTGGGGTCAAAAAGACCCAGTATGCACTCGAAGGGTTAAATAATAAATTCGGGGGCGGACGTAATTTGCGCGGGATCATTGAAAACTGTCGCTCGTGATATGCGCGAGTTTGCCATAAAATGAGAATGCATCGAATACGTTTAGCGAAATTAGAATACAATACATTCCAAGTTGCCGAAATGTCTGGACGCATGGTCGGGGACAGAAGATGAAAGGATGAGTACGCCGACCTTACTACTCCGAAGAAATTGGTAACAAGTATTTCCACGCATGTTCGAGATCCTTGCTGGCGTCCGAACATCGCCTGTGAAGTTTGTCCTCGGGCGGCAACGTCACCATCGGAAATTCACCCTGAAATTGATACTTTGATTGAAATGTTTGGTCGAATTCTTAGCAACGGCGTTACGAAGAGGGAGTGAGAATTTCTCGATTTTGAGGAAATCGACGAATGGGCTTACCAAGTTCGAATCAGCCCAAAGGGTTTCCAATATTTCACGAAAAGCGCACAGTTCGGTGTAATTGGTAAAATATATAACCCAATCACCGCTACTTTCGTGAACCTCCCGACACGCAAATTCCTGGTTAAAAAAAAACACACACAAGAAAACGTATGAAAAGTTAAAAATCAAAGAACAGCGAAAATTGTAATTGTACGATGTCGTTTGATACTTACGAGAATGCACCAAGACTGTTGAGCGAGGGGAACCCGAAAAGCTGTAAGATCCTCGACAGAGGCGCAGGAAAGTGTTTGCCCCCGTTGAGTGCCAGGAAAGACTTCCTTCATAGTGAGTAGATGTCGCGTAGTAGCAATAAGGCTGCAGGGCAACGGGCTGTTAGTTTCCGAAGAATCAAAGAGGCCCGAGGCGCTCTGTACGAAGCTCTGAAGCCACTCGGAAGCGACGTATTCATCGGGCGCAGCAAACTGGAAAGCTTTGTTTGGTTTGAGAAGGATCTCGAAGGTGTGAGGTCTGTGGGCGCTCGGAATCCGTCGACATCCCTGACAGAGTCCACCTTTGAGGGGGATTGCTCTCTTTGGAAGTCTCTGATTGGAATCGGTGAACATGTAAACGACTCCGCCTTTGAGCACGAAATATCCGGCTTCCCAAGGATTGGTCGGTGCGTTCGGATGTGCTTGCTGCTGATAAGAGTGAGGCCGGAACATCAAATCACCTTCTTTCGTCGGCCCGCAGGGTGTACTAGGAGGCGAGGACATGTCTTCGTCTTCCATATAAATAAGACTATAGTGTTCGATTTTTTCATCCTACAGCGATAGCAAAGTCGTAGTGTTATTATTGAGAAAGAGCAAACGTTGTTGATCGATAGTGTTTTGAAAATCGAGAGCAACTCACGGGATGGACCGCCGTCTCGGAGAGTATGGAATGTTTGAGTGTGTGCATATCGTCGTAATTCAACTCCTTGACCGCTGGTAATCTGGGCTTGGAGGGTGATCGTCTCATAGCCATTTCCAAATGGGCTATAAGCTCGGAAGTCGTTTGAGAGCTACCGGTTGAGAATAAATACTGCATCTCGTAGTCGGCGTTCGAAATTAGTATAGTTTGTGCGTTTGGGCCAATCTTGAAGGAAAGAACAAACACAAGACGATAAAAAGAATCCACCGTTTAAGTGCAAACCTCCTGGAAGCGCATACTGGGTCAATCTGACCCGAGGCGTTTTTCAAATGGACGTATTCCAGTGAATATGCATTTTTGGTTTTTATAAAAACGTTTTCTGTAGTAAATTGTCCATTTTTTGATGGCCCTGAATTTATTTTTTGATGGGAACGAAAATTGAATGCCAAACAATCGACGAAGGAAAATTGTTGGGGTCAAAACGACTCGGTACGCACTCGAAGAGATAAGGAAAAATCGATTTTCCATTGGGACCGAGATTGTATGTACTTACCATTATAACGTCGAGTTCGTTGTAGGGAATGACAAACTGATTGCTGTAGGAATGATCCGACTTGGAGCCAGTGAGGTACAAAGTTTTGTCGGTCAAGAGGGCGAGCATGGGCCTACTATCTCCGTTGTTCATGTAGGAGCTTCGAACTTTGTAAACTTTATAAAGTTCTTCGCTCTTGTCACGATATATGTGACGTTTGAAAACTTCACGAAGTTTGAGACTTATCTTTTCGCCACTGAATTCTTGTCTCTCCGCGACCATGTTCTCTTGGATTTCTTTCTCGAGATTGTCATTGAAATCTTTGAAAGAATCGTAGTCAGCTTTAGCGCCTCTGATGTAGAGAGGACTCGGCTTCTGGGACTTTTTCGTGCTCTTTTTATTGAGATCGAATTTTCGTTCGGTGATGGATCTGAGAAATCTGCTGAGAAGCGACGCCTTGGTGGACGAGGGACCGACGCCGCTGGATCCGCGCAACGGTGGCATCATCAATCGATTACTGTCGCTTGGTAAAACGCAAGTAATGTTTCTCTTTTTCAACGGAGAAGCAAGATGCCGAGAATTGCGTCGTTCCTCGATATCGGTGGAGGTCTCGACGCTGTCGACGTCCGACCAGTCGCTCGAGCTTGTCGTCATCGTCGTCGGTGTCGTCGTCGTTGTGTATTTTTTATTTATATTCGGCATATTCAGTTTAATCGGTGGATCCTCGAGGATGAATCCGTACTCTTTCTCCACGGCGTAGGCTTCCTGGGCCTCGTTTTCACCGAGCTCGATTTCCATATTCGGCACGAAGGACTTGCCAGGGTCGTCCTCCTGACCCTCGGGTACGCCGCGCTCCGACATGTCGGGATTGCTTTCGCACATTTTTTCGTCGTTCGAATTGGCGAGACAATCGTCCGCTTCCCTTCCGTCCCGGTCACTGTCGCGAGGAAATCCAAAAAAGCTCGCCGTCGAGGACGACGAATAATAGTCCGAATGAGCGTTTCTCGTTGTTCGGGTCTTTTGAACGTACGGTGAGTCACCGTGGCCGCACCAGCTGTATCTACCCTTTTGGCTGTCTTTTCTCTGGACCGAATTCGGCTGTAAAAAACTCCTCGAAAAGTCGGCGTAGTTCTCGTCATCCTCGAGTTTCATGGTTTTGAATATATCCTCGTGAAAACTCACGCGTTTCTTCGTCTCGCTACGTTTTTTTTTACGCTGACGACGCTGGACGATCGCTTCGGATCCGGAAGACGAGAGTATCCCGTTGTCCGTCATATTGATCGTGTTCAATATGCTGTAAGGAGCTTCCGTGCAACAATCGCAATCGGATATCGTCATGCTCAGTTCGAGAAGATTCGTGTCGTTGTTTATCACATAAGAATTTCGAGAATCAACGTTTTTTTTGAAGCTGTAACTCCCATCGGCATAGTAGCTGCTACGTTTTATGTAATCTTTCGCCGCCTTTATCTCGTTATCATTGTTGATTTCGCGTTTCGAATCGAGTCGCGATTCGTCCAGACTCTTGCTGTATAAATTGTAATCCTTGAGGGTGTCGAGACTCGAGTGATCCAGCTCTTTATTATCCTCTTCCATTTTATTCGTCAAGTTTTGATTGACGATGTCGCACTTTGTAATTGTCGACTTTTGGAATTTGGCCATCATCGCGGGCGAGTGGACCGGCGTTTTTCCATCCTCGCTCGAGTCGCTCGACGAAAACGTTCGATCCAGATTTTTGTTATCTTGGATGCAATTGTTTAAGATTGGCTTGTACTTGTTGCGATATTTCGGTATATCATCCATCGAGGAATCCTCCTGCGGATACAAACCAACGAGAATAATTATTAGCCACCGAACGTTATCGATTTTTCGTTCGATCTTGTTTAATTCTTCGAGTGCAGACCTCCTATACGTGCATATCGGGTCAATCTGACCCGAGGCGTTCTTCAAATCGTTGTGTTCCGGCAAATATGCATTTTTTTCTTTTTTTTTTGTTGAAATATTTTTTGGAGCGAATTATTCATCGTTTATGGCTTCAAAATTATTTTTTGACGGAAACGTAAATTCAATGCCAAACAATGGGTGACAGAAAATTGTTGGGGTCAAATCGACCCAGTATGCTCTCGAAGGCTCTCGAACGTACGTACCTCTTTGTAGCTGCTGGCGTCGGTTTCATTCGCGCCGTCCATGTCGCTATCGAGAGCGACTCCACTGTCCCCGGGGGATGCTAGACTCGAGGATACGCTCGAAGATCTTAGATGTAACGAGAGTGCGGTGCCCGATGGAGAGCCGCTCATGGCCCTCTGCGGCATATAATTACAAATATCCAAGAACGTAACATCCTGAAACATGCGAACAAGCTAATTAGTTTTTCAGGACAAAACTGTTTGTAATTATTGTAAACATTGTAAACATTTTCTCCGCAATAATTTATCACGATCGTTCAGTTTTTTCCGCAGAACGAATAAAGTGAAAAAAATGGTTACCCACGACGACGTGGTGTGGATAACCCCTTGGCCCGAGATTCGTAAAAAATCGGTTATCATCCCGAACGCGGGATCGAGCGTGAAAAAATATTATTTATCACAGCGATAATTGTAACCAGGGGGTGATATTGGCATTCGATCGAGGACGAAGGGGACTGAATGAACGATAGCACGATCCTACGTGCCATCCCATGCGCGTCTTAATCACTGGGAAGAAAATTTTTCAACAAAATCTTTTCTGCCCACAGAAAGATGCCGTTTCCATGTTTTTGTTAAAACATTCCACTGCATACTCGAAATAACTCGATTGTAATAATAAACGCAGGCTCTGATTGCGAGAGCTCCGATCATAAATCTGTTTACGCCGTCCGTTGTGCTCTCCGCAAGCGAAGCTTAAAAAATACTAAAAAACGGAAACAACGCACTGTTAATATCTCCGAGTGCGTTAAATAACAAACACCGCGATAAAACACCAACGAATCAGCATAATTAATAACGATACGCGGGGCTCTTATCGCCAAGTCTTTCAAAGCCTCGGTTGCTCTTTTTCATCAATTTTTACCCTTCCCAGTATTAATTGAAGGAAAATTTCAATCGACGACCTACCAGCTGCAGCGTGAAAGAAACATTTTCTAGGCCTGCTAGAAGATTTATCAGCTGATGAGTTTTGTCCGCGTCACGAACTAGTGCGTGAGGAGCGTATTGTTTCTTCAGCGTCGAAGAGTCTCTGAGTAAACACGCCAAATAGCTCTCGAAGCTTCCCTCGCTGAGGGTATGGTACAGCCATGCCCTACCTGTTTCCATCAATCGCATCGTTATTTACACTCCAAAAAATCGTCCCAATGGAATTTTCAAAAAATTTCGACTTTGTTAAATTCTTGGCTGGAGCTGCGCAGCCTCGTACCTTTGCCGATGGACGTTAAAACGCTCTGAAGAGCGTGTATGACCACCACGGTATCTTGATGACTAAGTTCTCTGGCTGTGCCCCAGTATCCGTGTCGTTCTACCCGTAAACCATGACGCAACGCCCTGTCCAACCAGTAGACGAGCCAGGAATCACCGTCGAGAACAACAGTGCCGTGTAAGCTTTGGGCATAGACCTGCGGAGCAGCGTGACGATTTTTACAAAATATCGATCCAGTAAATGATGAAAAAACACGAAAAATCATGGAAATGTGTCGTAAATGTTGCGAGACAATAAAGGCTGTAAAAAATGTACCTGTTCGGGGAGCAACGATCGAACTACGGGCAAAAAATGATCCGCTAACCACAAAAAATCTATTCAACCGTGTGCGCGACGCGCGCATTCCCCAACGACTCAACACGTTTCTTCTTCCGTCATCCACACCAAATGTCCTTTCATTCCCACATCCGCATATCTATCGGGTGCAAAGAAACTACGTCGCGATATTCAACGGAGTGTCGAAAAAGAAAAAAAAAACAATGCGAAATCGAATAAATACGGAGCATCGGTGGGGGAAATTACGGAGAAAAAACGCGTGCGATATGAGACCAGCAGGCTGCGACGTTAGAAAACGTGTCGCGAGAACTGTCAGTGTCTGCTTTAGTCCGGAAAATAAAAGTCTAAGAGTCTAGCCTACCGACCAGCTGTCTTTCTTTTCGTTTATTCCGCGATGGCGTTGCTCCGCATCTCCTCTCTCCCTCCCACTCGCCAATGTTACTCGACTCACCCCACAATTCGACCAACGGACGTATCGAATATTTTCTATAGTTGCATTTCGAAAGCGAGGAGATGCGGAGTAGGATAATCGGTTAGGAAAAAGCGTCTCAGAGATCGGATCTTGAGCAATAGAGAAAGGACGGCAGCGAGAAAAGTTTCTGACGGTCCACGTAAGAAAGAAATTAAGGGAGCTATGTGTCATATGCTGTTGAGAAGCGGGTAATCGATTGTAAGAGTGGGAAAGGTCAGACTTTGACGAGGAGGGACACAGACATCTTGCGGGCGGGTGCGATCGAGCCGGGAATTATAACCTGTTTCTATTTTTCTAATTTGTCGAATTTTTCAATCATCGACCGGCATGTTTGTGTGTAGCATGCGAAACAATTTTTCCGCATTACAAAGGTACCTGCTCCGCTGTTATGCTCGAGTTGACAGTCGTGCGAAAATAATGTTACGTATATATCTATATTTGGACGCGCGTGCGCGTAAGCCCTTGTCTCTGTCTCCGGTGTATGTGTCAGAACGGCCTTGACGACCAAGCGAATTACCGCAGTAAAATGTTTAACTCACCAGTTTGACGGCTTTTGTGAGTTCGAGAAGGATTCTGCTCTTCGACAATACCTTGTCGGTGCAGAGATCCGTTTCCTCGCGAGCCGGCATTTCGTCGCATTTATTCACATGACTCGAATCACCACCGATAACAGCGCGTAATATCGTCGAGCAGAATGGGCTAAATTTACGAAAAACAGGGAGTAACGATGACTGCTCTTTGCACGGACGGGGCGAACGATCCGCACTGGCACGATGGATACGATCCACGGAGTCCATGGTACGCTGCATTGATTTTGTCCGTGCGCAATGCGCAGGTCTGCGCCGGGCGGGATCTTTCAAACGTTTTATTTCTTAACAATCGGTTTTTCGAATAAAAGCTCTGCGACCTGCCGCGAGCTGCTTCGCTAACAAAACAACCGGAAACTTGACTTGGGATCCAACGATATATCCGCGATGTGCTTATTCAATAAGCGCACGGCGTTTGCTGCTGTTCTCGACAGACTCAACATCGAGAAAGCAACAATCTTATATTCTACCCGATTTATTCATATGCCTTTATATCGTCGTTCGCAATTCGTTTTTATCATCTCATTTCTTCTGTGTTAAACATGGTGTGTTTTTTTTCGCGTATATCGCGGAGCAACGACGATCATTGGTTCTAGCATTAATTTATATGTAACGCATCTGGCGTTACGATCTGTCGTGGATGATCGTGGAGTCGAAGGAAACAATAATAATGGCTGGGGAGGGGGGTTAAGAGCAGAAACATCGCGGGAGTGGGAGTACGCGATCCATCAGGCAATCCGTGCAGACGCGTAGGTGCCTACGTACGTGAGCCATATGTTTCGAAACAGCGGTACATACTGCGAGTTGGTATGGGTTAGTGGCACGCAGAGAAGCGGCCATTGTGGTAAATAATGAGCAGGCGATCGGCGGGGTGATGAGAAGAGCAAGACGACGTGATACTCTCGCGGACGTTTCGATTTTTTTTCAATCTCGACAATCCACAAAACGTTGTTTGCTCTCGGAACGATTATTTATATTTCGATATTGATGAACACATTTATATCGTACGGATGTTTAACGTTCGCGCGCACAACGAGCAGTTTTCGAGTATCGAGAGTCGATAACATAAACGACATTTCTAAATGTACTTCTCTTACATCGGAGGTTACAACTCTCCTGCGTAATAATCACGAAATCTACGAGGAAAAATGCGGTTTTGAAATAATAAGATTTTGTGGAAGAAATTCGAAAATAGTTTTCTGTGTTGTTTCCAACCGATGTGAACTTGGATTCCGTTGTATCATCGCCCGGTATATAGAGCGTGTTCGGAAATGTGCTGACAGTACTGTCAGTACTAGGGAAAACGTTTTTTAGTGAACACGCTCATAATCTCGTCGTTTAAGCAGCGGAAATAACAAAAAAATGCAACGTTAGGGGAAAGCTGCATGTTCATCGTGACTATACCCCGGAAATTCAAGTTCACATAATCGTTTCGTTTCGGGATGGAAAAAAGGAAGGATTTTATCGTTCGCGTTGCGTAAGTATTGCGAGCGAATACTCAAGGTCAAACGCGGTCCCTATCGCAAAATGATGCATAATGAGAGCGATTTTTCAGCCCTAGAACTACAAACCTATTTTTTTACCTTTCAATCACAAACCGGTGTAAATATTTACCCCACAGTTTTCCGGTTCGTAAAATCGTTCTGAAAGCAGTAATCCGACTCGTAAGTACATGATTCTTTTCGTTTTTTCATGCCGGAGAGAATGGTGAAGAGCAAACTGAATTTCATCAACGTCCAGTTAATGAAAAATCGATCTAAATACCTAAAAGTGCTGAAAAATCAACTTAGCAACGTGATTCGAAGCTCGCTCGGGCGTAGACGTCTACCCCGGTCTGTAGTTCTCGGGCTAATTCTTCGATCGCTGTTCTCACGGATTAGCTGAGCTAATACTAACCGCCGAAGAATTTTCCGATGCGTACGAAAAATACAGAAAAATCCGTAAGGCGAGATCCACAATCGAAACGCGATCTTTTTCGTCGGTATTTTATGAAACTTTACTACAAAAATCTGTTTGGTCGTTTTTTACGCCAAAACCTTCCTCCCAACCTTGATATAAATTGCCCACAGGAACCAAGCTCATGCATGAATCTTATAGTTATATGAAGACTGAGAAACATTCCGATGAATTATTTTTCTCGAAATTGTCAACAGAAATTCAAAATTCCGGTTTCCCAGAGCTAAACATTTATTCGTTCCTAAAAAAAAATACGAACAATATTTCACTTTGCTGCTGTTTCGCTTATTCCTTCAAAATTTGCTCAAGATTTCGGTAATCGTGAGGGCGTCGTCGACAATCGCCACGCAGGAACGCGCGTCGAGGTTGCCTCACGTTTTTTTTCGCTTTTTGGAGGCACCGTGCTGCGTCAATCTTTCGCGATCCGTTGTCGCAATCGTTTTCCAGTCCGCCGTTTATACCTTATTGTGGCTAGCTTCGTCGTTTGCGCACTTTCCCTCCGCGAGTTCTCTGCGAGACGTTTATTTCATTGAGCCAAATAAATGGTCGTTTTATATTTTCCGTTTTACAGAATTTTTCAAAATCTCTAGAAAGCCAAGAGAAGGCGCTGCTTGGAGAGAATAGAATCGTGGAATTACCATTATCGGCGACGTTGGATGATTTACCTGTGTCTCTTATCCTGCCGGATACTTTTCTTCAGCGTGTATACTTCTTTCTGCGCGAGCTTGAGCTCCCTCTCGGTCTCCTGTGCGTAGCCCCATGGCGGATTGATCACGAGAGAGATTGCGAAGCGGCATTCGGGTTGCATGAGAAAAAGGAGAAACGAAGGAAAAGGAACAGTAAATACATGGCACAGCGAACCTTTTGATTTTCGGCGGATAATAAAAAAACCATGAAACGGTCGGCAAAAGCCGCCAACGAGCGCGAAAGAGTTTTTATAGCTGCAAATTTATTGAGTAACGTTTTTCTACATGTCTCTGCGAAATTCAACAGCTTAAAACTTTTTTTTACGAAAGTCAAATCTTGCAATAAAATTAGCATTGAACTTTACAAAGTCAACAACGAAAAAAACACGTTTTACATTTGACAGATTATGACGTGGAGAGGTGTATGAATAATGGGGAAGTTTGTCGAAGCAAAAACATCCCGAATACTCATTAAGGTAGTACTGTCAGTTTTAGCATAACCCTTCAGAATTTAATGAAATTTGGTACAGTAGTAGATTCTGATAAGAAAAAGATCCAGTCAAATTTTCTAGAGCCTACAGAGAATCAGGAAAAAGAGATTGGTATTGGTAGATTCACACATTTAACATTGAGTTTTATGACAAATTTCAGTTTTTATTGTATTTTCCAATAAATTCTCATCAATTCTTAGGAAAAATCACAGTTTCCATTGTAAAATAAACTTAAATGTATAAAATCAATTTTAAATTCAAAAAATTACCAATATCTTTTTTCTGGTTCTCTGTAGCCTCTCAAAAATTTGACTGGCACATTTTCTCATCATAATCTGCTACTATACCAAATTTGAATAAATTCTGAACGGTAATTCTAAAACCGACATTACTACCTCAAAGGCTTAATTTATAAAAGTAACTACGAGCACTGGTTATCAATCATATATAGAAAAGCATAGTCAGTGACGGTTTTTCAAAGAAGACATTCCACGTTAAAAACGGCAGAACGATCGAGAAGAAAGTCTGATAATAATAAAGAGTGCTCTCTCGCCGAAACCACTGAACCAGCAATGCGAATATTTTTTTTTTCTGGTTTTCTGTAGGCCCTTGAAAATTTGACTGCATCTTTTTCTAATCAAAATCTACAAATGTTCCAAATTTAATAAAACTCTAAACGGTAATTCTAAAACCGATAATACTACCTTAAATTCAGAATAGAAAATGAGTAATTTCTATAAAATTTCGATCGAATCGCGTTTTTCTCTCAATGGCTCAATCTCATTTTATTACAAATGAAATATTTTCGAACTGTATGCAAATTTTTTAATTACGTTTTGCTCTTTATGTTTCAAATGCGAAGTGATTATCTTGGCGCTCAAGAACATTGACGAGAAAATTTGTAAATCCAGGGCGAGTTGCTTTCGCCAATCTGCATGCCTTTCACACTTCCGTTCTATTTTCCGCGTTATTTCAGTTCAGTTTTGACACTCCGTGCATTATTATTTTCTTATCCGAGACTTTTTTCAATATTTTAAATTTGTTTTATACTCGTCGATTTTTTGTTGTTGTGGAAAATATTAAAAATGGTTGAGTGGAAATTGAAGTTACGGTAGCCGCGACGCTTGAACCCGTATGGCCGTAATATTACGTGTTATATTCATCGCCCCCGGAGCGCGCAATCCTGCGTGAAAACCGCTTCGGGCGATTCAATCAGCAGAAAAATCTGCTCGATCTGGCACCCACTTGAGCTCAACGCTATCAAGCGCATGTACAGGGTGTTCCAAATATCGTGGAATGGCCGTTCTTTTTATTTTCTGATTTTCGCAGCTCCACGAATTTTTGCACGCAGTGTGCATGAGATAGTGATGCACAAAATTGAAGGAAAATAAAAGGGAGCAGTGAAAATGTTTGCACGTCCGGGAATAGCGCTTCGTCGAGCAACGGCGTTTAAAGTCCGTTCCCGAAAGACTCAACTGATCAAATATAACCGCGAAGGATATAGTGACAAGTGAATGTACCGTTAGCGTATCCGCGAGTCTCTCAAGTTCGGCGTGACGAGAATCGGCGAGTTGACGGGCGACTATATTTTCGGCTGCTAAGCGTTTCAATTGCACCCGATAGTTATTTTCCCTCTCGATTGCCCGCTCCAAATCACACTCTCGACCGGCTACGGCCACTTTCAATCTCTGCATGTCGTTGGTCAGTATATCCAATTCGGATCTGCAATCACCGGAAATTGGTTAATTAATTTATTCGATCGCAATCACAGAGTCAGCGATCAAGCTGTAGAATCAATTCTTTCACCGGCAAACCTCCAATCAAACGATAATTACTACAGAATTCCAAATTGCATACACGCGGTGGAAACTTTTCCAATCTGGTTGAAATTAATTTTGTCGTATTTTGACAAAAACAACAAAAACACAATTTTTTTTGTTAACGTTCTCTCCCGTTTCACTTTTTTTTCATAGGATCGCGATCGCAATAAAAAACAGAAGATTTTCATCAAAATTGCTGCGAATCCCGATGCGAGAAAATGGAAGCGAGTCGATCGACCGGTTTAATTTAATTTACAATTAAAAACTTACGGATTAGATAAACATTTCTCGCGTTATCTGCTGTTTCGAGTTTCCAGAGTTCGTCAAAATTGTTATTTCAAAGTTTCTCACCGAGTAATAACAGCAGTTGGCTCCGTACTCTCCGAGGGTTGAAACATTTGTTGACACAACGGACAGACTGGATCCGTTGATACCTGAACTCCTCGGTCCGTCGTTTTCTCCATGAAGTCGATGGGCGACACACCACGATCTTCGAACTGCTGCTTGATCTTTTTCGTCTCAATCGCATCCTCGTCGATCGAAATCTTTCGCATTAAACCGCGGAAATATTACCTTCAGCTTCTTACGAAATTTAGTTTCTTTGGATTTCATTTCTCACCAGCGCGATTCTTGATGAATTTTTGGACAAAGACTCCTCGAGCTTTTGAATCTTGTCCAACAATGTTTTGGCTCTTTTTGGATAAAGATTTCGTCATTTTTATGAAGATTCTCGAGATTTTAAGACACCAAGGACAACTCACTGATTGCGAAGAGACTCGTTCTCGGTTATGAGAGCGACATTTCGTTTTTGCATCACGGTGGAGCGATCTTCGAGAATAATAAGTTCCGATTGGTCTATAATGACTTGAGGCTTGGAGGGCGAAGCTTTGCCAACGTTTTGCCATCCTTCCGACGCCTTTCTAAATATCGTTTCCAATTGCCTCTCAGTTTCCGGAAATATCGACTCTCCTCGGTCTAAAACGTTCATCGTCATTCTTTAATCATTTCGTTGTCTCTTTCATGCTTCGCGGGTGTATTTTTTTAACCCTTCGAGTGCACACTGGGTCCTTTTGACCCAAACAATTTTCTGTCAACGAATGTTTTGGCATTCAATTTCCGTTTTCGTCAAAAAATAAATTAAGTGCCAAAAAATATGAATAATTTGGACAAAACGAAAATTGCAAATTTACCGGAATACAACGATTTGCAGAAAGGCCTTGGGTCAGATTGACCCAAGATGCACTTACAGGATATGCGTGCATTCGAAGGGTTAGTTTTTTAATGCACGGCGCTGACGGTCCGCTCTCGACATAGCGTCGCGTCAAGAGCTTTCACAACGTAATTCAGAGTTGCCGTTGAATTTTATTGTGTTGTTGGTTAATTTTTCGAAATCTTTACACAATAAATTTTCACCGGATTGATCGCGTCGGGAGTTTGGACTGCTGGAATTTTTCGACCGAGATATCGTCATAGCTGGACATTGATTTTCCTGATGATAGAAAGGCGATTGCAGCGGCGGCAGAGACGGCTCCATCCTTTCGGAAGATAATGTCCTTATTCACAAAATCGTAGCCTAAACAATTGACACGGTTCGCTAATTAACCAAATCTAATTTACGGAAATTCAATCACAATATTCGAAATAATTGTTGTCATTAATAGGTCTTGATGAGAATGAAGAAAAAGAGCTTCGTGCGAGCTAAAGTTGCCAGACGTTCTTCTGGATTCCTCGCAAAGGCTCCCAGTTAGCGAAGTAATATGTTTACTTTCAGGGAAAACCGTGAACCGGAAATAAACTTGCTCCCGCAAAAGCCCCTTGCGTGGCACATGCAATTTTGTTGTTTCTCGACTTGTGCCAGCAATTAATGTATGACGTCAACGCAAAACAAAAGACGAATCGTCGAGAAATGAGCCACACGTTTTCCAACACTAAAAATTTATCGAAAGTTTAGGCTTCGATACTGTTCATGCTGCTTTACCATGAACAACGCATTCTAGTGGAATGATGCACGTTGGAATACTGTGTCGGGATCGATCGACATTCCCAAAAGATGTTGCCCGCTGGACACGGGAGCAAACAGACACGCACACGCACGAACGTCTGTATCATCTTTTCAAATGTCGTCAAATCGCAAAGATTCGATAAAATGCAACGATGCAATATTCTCGACGAAGTTTCAATACGGCGCGTTTTCTTCGACACGTTTGGCAACGTCATAGTCGTTATCGCAGTTGCTGTACTTTGAATTCCTTCGCAGACATATCAAACAGACCAGACTCGCTCAACTGACAGCTGGGAACAGTTGTCAAGTGTCAAATCGTTTTATTCACTCATTTGAATCCAGCTGCGTTCATTTTTTCATTGCTGTGTCTTCTTGATGCGGGAACTCATATTTTTGGATAAAATTTTAATTAAATTTCACGTAAATGTACAGATGGATGCGATGTTTGCTGGATGTCTAGGAAAAAAAAATGCGTTTTGCAGGTTCAGTGGTTTCGGCGAGAGAGCACTTTTTATTATTATCAGACTTTCTTCTCGATCGTTCTGCCGTTTTTAACGTGGAATATCTTCTTTGAAAAACCGTCACTGACTATGCTTTTCTATATATGATTGATAACGAGTGCTCATAGTTGCTTTTATAAATAAAGCCTTTGAGGTAGTGATGTCGGTTTTAGATTTACCGTTCAGAATTTATTCAAATTTGGTATAGTAGCAGATTATGATGAGAGAATGTTCCACTCAAATTTTCGAGAGGCTACAGAGAACCAGAAAAAAGATATTGGTAATTTTTTGAATTTAAAATTGATTTTATACATTTCATTTTATTTTACAATGAAGACTGTGATTTCTCCTGAGAATTGATGAGAATTCATTGGAAAATACAATAAAAACTGGAATTTATCATAAAACTCAATGTTAAATGTGTGAAACTACCAATACAAATTTCTTTTTCCTGGTTCTCTGGAGCCTCTAGAAAATTTGACTGAATATTTTCCTTATCACAATCTACTACGGTACCAAATTCCATCAAATTCTGAACGGTTATTCTAAAACTGACAGGACTACCGTAAAACGCACTTTATCGAGTATTAGAACGATTTTTTCTTTCACACAGTTATTTCGAAATATGCTGATTTTTGACATAATCAATATTTCGTAACATTTCGTTGCCCTGTTGTGATATTTGAAAGAAATATCGTTCGCTGCCCTAACAAGGACCATCGAAATTTTTAGTTTCGATCATATCATTGTTCCCGGAGTGAAATCTCCCTAACCGAATGTCAAAGTGATGATCCTGCCGGAAGTAATGATTCTCTCTAATCATCGCTGAGTATCAGTTGGAATATTGGCAGAACTCATTGTGGCGACTATGCCAGGAAAAAGATGTTGAGCATACGAACGTGTGCGAGAAAATGAATAAAATTATCAATGTTACAAATGAAAAGTTCGAACCGACGAAGCACGTTTCACTGCGTGTCTATATACTCCAGATCCGGCCTTTTTCCGTTCCGTTCAAACTCAAATTTCTGGTCGCCATGAATTTTACTCCCGGAGAATATTGAAAAGTTTTGAGAACAGTTGGAAACGCGTACATACCTTGGCGTCGGCGCTCTTGATTTGAGCGAAACTAACTAATAGATTCAAAACAAACAAAACCGAAAATTACCCCAAACCCAGCGAACGGTGTCGATTAAAAAAAGCTCGAGGCAGACAAGCGTGCAAACGTACGGGAAAGAACGCTTAATGAGTTTCGTAATTGGTATACTACGCAATAAGAAATAAATAATACAAAATCCATGGCGAATTATTTAAATGAGGAGTGATTTTTTTTTCAATATNTTTTTTTTTTTAATATCCAGCTGCGCTAGTCGCAGGGACGATCAACGTTTTTTTTTACCTTCCTGACCTCCATGTTCTAGGAGAAATAATAATTTTCCTCTCATTCATGGTAAAACGTACCCGAACAAAAATGAGACATAACGATTTTTTTAAATATTCCTCATTCTTTGCTCATTGTAGCTCGTTAAATATTAGACCGACAAAAAAAACAACACGTTGAAAAAGCGTCGGTGCTTTTATCTGCTGTGTCTCTGAATTTGAATTTTTTTTTGTTGGAACAACTGCTGCGAATCTATTCTAAAAAAAACTTTTACGTCGTGGGGATTAGCGCTGTATAAAAAGACAACGATTTTGTACGATCGTCACATCGATTATTAAGGTTTCTTCATTACGGATCTACATCGCTATCAAGCCAAATGCGTTCGTGTAAGCTAACAAAATACAGCATTAAGAAACTTTTGTTTAATTCAAAACGAATCGTTTTATTGAATCAATTTGTTTTTTATCGTATTTTTCATAATTCATCGCTAATCATGCGAATTTGAAAAAAAAAAAACGGATTGTGTCAAACTTATTTTCAGGTGTTCCACGTTTTTCATAGATGAATTTTTCAATAATTTCTTTTCCTCCACGAGAGCATGAAGATGAGAAAAAATTATTTATTATTTTTTTTACAGTAATCGTTATCGTCACGTTGTTCGTGACCGTAAACTCACACGCAGTCCCAGTCCAAGCTGATTGTAGGGAGTCCCTTTTATCGAACCATGAAAAGGATCAAAGTGAACAGTTCGTCTTGGATCTCGCGAGCAACTTTTCGTCCTTTTTTTTTGAGGTAAACTCGTAGCGAATTAAAAAAAAAGTTCAAATAAATAATTCGCGATTGAATAAATCGCAGGACGTGAAAAAATATTAATTCCTTTTATTTCGTTATTTTTATCACGTTTCGTTGTCTCCGTCTGCATAGAGGATCACTGATTACGTCAGCCAAGATCGAACCGTTTCACCCTTGAACGTTCTCATCCCCATGGCCATGCTGTCTTATGGCGCTCGAGGAGACACCACGAATAATATGCTCGGTGCGATTCTGTTTCGGAGAAGTAAGACCGAGATGGCTAAACACGGTTTAAAAGTCTTATTTAACAAATTGGCTGTGAGTACATCGGAATCTTGTGGTTTCTGTAATTGAGAAATTCATTTTCAACTCGATGCTTCGAGCTTTGAAAACAGGATGAAAATTACTATAATCTATGAAATGTCTTTTAAAACATTTGCTGGAACGTGACGAATGAGAAATATTGCAGGAACACGATGTTCGCATAAAAACAAAAATGTTCATTCCTGCTGGTGTCGAGATGGATCCCTGTTTCGTTTCTTCGAGCACGTCAGTCTTCAATGCAGAGAATGACACCGTCGGTAGCATCGATGGATTCATGGACACTGAGAAAATCAACAAATGGGTGGCTGATCAAACGAACAATAAATTCGCAGGATTTCTTGAGCCACGCAGTAAGACAGTCAACTAATTTCCTAATGAATAATTGCAATTAAAAGAAATGAAGTTTGTTCGTACGCGTTATGTTGAAAACATTTTTATACACTTTTTTTCGTCTGGATTAACCGTATAAGGTGCATATTGGGTCAATCTGACCCAAGGCGTTCTCCAAATCGTTGTATTCCGGTAAAAATGCGTTTTTTATTCTTCGTCTGTAGAGACGTTGTTCGTAGTGAATTCTCCATGATTTATGGCCCTCAATTTGTTTTTTTTTCACGGGAGCGAAAATTCAACGCCAAACAATCGGCGACAAAAAATGTTTGGGGTCAAAACGACCCAGTATGCACTCCAAGGGTTGAATCCGAATGCACTTTTTTTTTTTACTGTATTTTGAAATTTAATGGAAATACTTTTTGTTCGTTCCAGAAAATATCGCTCTTGGTGGAAGTTTCGTTCTCATGACCACTGTCTATTTCAAAGCAAGTTGGGAGAAGGCCTTCGATAGATCTCTTACGGAACCACATCCTTTCTATGCTTATGGCGATCAGCCCGAACACGTATTAATGATGCGCAAGACTGGCCGTCTTCCATATGGTCGCATCCAGGAAATCCGTGCAAGTTTCTTTGAACTCCCGTACAAGGTCAGTTGCTATTACAAACTTTTGTAGTGCCTAATATTTTCGCCATTTGAGAGACTGATGCACGTTCCTTTGGAAATTATTTCAATTGTATTTTCGAATCAATTTGTTTTTCTATTTTTCGAAAATTATTTTTAACGCGTTTGAAAAAATGTTTTCAAACTTTTCTAGTCCGTAATATTTTCGCCATTTGACAGACTGATGCACATTTCATTAGACTTCGATGTTGCTTCGAAATTTTGTTGATTTTGTTTTTTTTTTTTCATAAATCATTTGTTGAAATTTAAAGGCAAAATAATTGAACAAAAAATGGGAATACAGGGACTTGTGGGAGTTACAAATTTCTCATTAATTCTCATTAAGACTGATGTGTCTATAATTACTAATTTATATTTTTTATAAGACCAAAGACATGAGCATGATCGTATTACTTCCGGATGTGGTCGAAAATGGCGAATGGACAAACCTAATTACAAACTTTGCCAAGATAAACCCAAGTCGGTTTTTGAACAGTACAGAGGAAGAGGTCGATTTGTTTCTTCCGAAATTCAAAATCGCGACCGAAGAACCGCTCAACGATTACTTCAGAATGGTTCGTACGTTTCGACGAATTATTCATTCCAATACAATCGATCGAGATCTTTTTGTAAATGATACATTTTATCTGCAGATGTTTTTGCACAATGACCCGAGCGACTTTTCTGGAGTTTTCGATTCATCGGCCAAGTCTAATCTCGGTGAATCCACAGCGAAGCTCGTTATCGAAATTGATGAGGAGGGTACGGAAGCCGCTGCAGCAAGTGGTCAGTTGAAATTCTGAATAGTTCGTATGTTGCCTCTCCGCGCTCGTCGGACTTGAGCATGCACCGGACGAGATTTGTTGGGTTTAGAGTTCCCTTCACCTTGGGTTATTGCAATATACACTTGAGCATACGTTGCGGTTTCGCGAGGAGGAGCGGGGAGGGGAAGAAAGCAGAAATCACTGACAGCAGAAATATAAAAATTAGTTGCAAAATGTAATTTAAAAAAAGGCAACGATGAAAAAATTAATTCGCAACAAATTTTTATTTGTCACTCAGGAATATGTTATAATGCGGACACAGCGCAACATGTGCATCGATATGTTCGCTCGCCTTCACAAGAAATCAGGCAAATCAAGGTGGATCATCCTTTCGTTGTGATGATTATGATGAGAGGAGGGGGAAAACTCACCAATGTTTTTTCTGTGAATATCCCTGGCAGGTAAGAAATCTCGAGAAGAAAATTTCAATTTCCTGTATAATAATCCATTCATCGGTATACTCAATGGAAATTCATTTTCCAGTGGGTTTGCACCTGCACGTACGTTCATGTAGCGGTCGATGGCCCAGCCGAACTTTCACGAGGATCAGGGAAAATGGAATTATTGAGGCATCATGTAAAATGTTAAAAAAAAAGGAAATCCCATTGAAAGCTGATGATCGAGGGTTCGATTCGATCACCAGATGTGCTGAAATAAAAGGCCCAATGTACTTTTGACCCAGCATATTATTTTTACCATATGATTCCAATTTCTCGCTCCCACATTTTCCTCTTGCCATTTTTTTCTTTCAATTTTAGCTCCAGCTGTAATCTAATTTAAAATCGCGTGATGTGTGTCTCCGTCCATTTGGAAATGCGGGCAACAGACCATGTTAACCATCCCAACGAGTTGCCATATGAATCAGACAATTTCCACACTTCTGTGTGATTCTTAGCTGGAAGCTCGTTAATTCGGCTCGATATTTTTGGCCTAAAATCGAATGTATTTTTACTTCACACTTGCCACGTAAGAGACGTAACCATCATGGTGCGTACATAATTCCTCCCGAAATCCATTCCCTATCCTCGACTCTGTGGACATTTTTCTAACTTCGCATCGATTTGTATTGATCGACGAAAAACTTTGGCTGCAGTTTTTTTTTTACTTGAACTCACTTTTTTAGTATAAATGAAAAACAAAAACGAGACTTGTGAATTGAAAGATAGTTTATTCTCTCGAAGTGATGACAAGAATGCAGAAATGTCTTTTCATAAATAAAGATCTTTTTTTTCTCTTTAAAAGTTTTCTGTTCCGTGAATTTTACGCGCTACGTTGTAAAATTGACACTTATTCGCACACTTTATAAAAAATGCAAAACTTGATCAATAACTCCATAACGTTCCTTGGTGTTTTTAAAAAATATGAAAAAATGGAGTTTCGAAGTTTAGGGATTCTCCAGCATTATTGATCGCACCAGAATGAATGGGGTTGATGTGAACGATTCTTGGATTCCGGTGTTGACTTCGAGGCTTGATAATTAGGAATCTCTTTACGTCCTTCGCAACAGCAGGCTATTGAATGGGATTTTGTATATATACAGTTCTTCCTCATAACGGGGCCAGCGAACTATTTACAATTCTTGGAAGCGTGCACCCAGGTGAATACAAAAAACTCTTTTTCGATCCGTCTCTTTAAACGACGTAGTAAAAAAAGGGTGCAGGCAAAAAGTTTCAATATATTGGAGAAGCAGAAAACATTTTTCATTCTTTGCCTCGCGTGGTTCGTCTAGCCCTAAACTGGCTCTAGCTCTGCTCATCATTTCTGAGAGATGCTCCGCATAACGTATAGACACGTATATGCAGTTTGCCAATCCATACACGAGAGCAGAGAGCGTAAATAATGTATGAGGCGCGATGAAAGAGCAGCTAAGCGAGCGTAAAAGCTACATTCAACATCGACGACGGACAATGTCCTTGTCTTTTTTCCATCTCGTCTTTCCCTCCATTTCTTTCTGCTCCTCTTCAACATTTTTTCTCCTTTTCTTGAAAAAAAACCTTGCAGCGCTCTTCTAAATGGCACATAACGATGAACTTTCTAAGGACAGATCATCGACCCAGGAAATCATAAAACGTACGTACTCTTCATCGTTTGTTGATGAAAATTCCATTATTTCTCCACTTATCCAAGTAAACTTTACGCTCAGGACTTTTATTGTTGAATATTTACAAGTTCTCGATCGCGCTGACAAGACTTTGCGTTTACAACAGCCTTTCAAATGGTTACAATGTCATATTATCATACATTGCGATAATGCTCGTTATCTCGCCTGACATACGCGTTTCGATGGAGGGGCATACGCTCTAGTATCAAGGAAGATCACGTGTTTCTTGTGGATCAAAAAAAGTAACTGAACTTTCTTGTTTTTTTCATCGTCGAAGAAATAATTACAATTTCTTTTGTTTTATCATTGAGATTGTGTGTTTCCTATTTTCAATCTTTGAAAAACATCATTTTCATCCATGCAGCTGGTGCATGCAGCGTTGTGACAAAATTTTAACCGATCATGTCGCTATTACTCGTTAACCTGAAATAAGTTTGTTCCAATTTCAATTCTCAGGTTAACGGTAACAAGGGTTTTTAGAGACAGCCTTGATTTTCACGAACATTACATTTTCTTATGATAGTTTTTGGTTTGCTATGTTTGGAAAAATGAATCTTGAAAATGTACAAACAGTTGCAAAGGTATGAGTATGAGGATTCAAAAAATGTGATTTTTGTATATCATCCTCTTGACAACTAGTCGGTGGATTAAAAAATAATTCCAGCAATAGATGGACACGGTATGTTTTTCTACGTTGTTTGCAAATTCCAACACTCAAAGTTGGAATTTTCCAACACTCAAAGTTGGAATTTTCGTTCACCATTAGATACGCGTGATGGTCCTTAAGTGCATGCGCTCATGCGAATACAATAAGAAAACTATCATCGCATTTATTTCGAAAATATACAGAGTGTTATGGTTGGATGATGGCCGTTCAAATCGCTTCGTACAAACTCTACACATAAATCGCAATATCAACGCATGTGCGAACTCTTCGAAACAAAACTAATTTTTTCACCATCTATCGTACGAAAGAAGTATGCAAAATACGACGACGAAAACTTGGTAATTTTTGTTCTATCGTACACGAGAGGATCGAATTCGATCGAGCTCGAACGTGAGGCTGTATTTACTGTGCAGATTGTACATTTTTATGGGAATGGAAGAATTCATTTTCTTTACACTCGAAATTTTGCTTTTAGTTCATTGACATTCTGCGCAGTAAAAATTCTTCGAAAGCAGTGAAAGTCCCGTTCCACCATTAATTCTATTCTGTATCCGTAGGTTTACGATTTAAATCCTTTTCGGGTCTAGCATTTTTTCGCCGTTGCATGATTTGCTGATTATTTTGTACAAAAAATTGAAAATAAAAAAAATACACATCGTTGCACATTATTTTCTTAGTATAGCTATTTCGTATTGGTTCGTTTCGAAGTCTTGTTTCTTTGGGCAAGTATCTGCGCGAATGAACGTTTTCGGCATGCAAAATAATGATGTCCGACATAAAAATCGATTATCGTAAAATTCAAAAATATTTACACGTACACGTTGAGTGATTGTCACCACGTGAACTTGCCGGGCTTACGTTTGCTCGTGTGGCTGTTTACTTGGCGACGTTTTGCTGTCGGTACTTACCGACACGACCGACACTCAGTATAATAATTACGACATTTACGATAATAATGTAGCGACAACGGGCTAACACACACATTGATCGACTAATCATCGATATCACGAACGTCCTCGTTATCCTATTACCTGCTTGGAAAAACAACGAAGAATCGCTTACAAGAGAGCCCGCATTCTATATATTCCGGGAGTGCATTCGCAACAACATTCAGGACGGAAATCTAGCATAAAAATTATGATGGCGAATCGCTAATGGAAAATCAATTTACGTCGATTCGTCGATTCTATTAATTCCACTCGCAGGTTGGCCTCACGAAATATTAACCGTTCGAAAGCACACCTCTTACAAGTGCATCTTGGGTCAATTAGACCCAAAGGCGTTTTTTCTTTGTAGAGACATTTTTTCATCGTGTTATCCATATTTTATGGCCCTGAATTGATTTTTCGACGAAAACGAAAATGAAATGTCAAAACATTGGTTGCCATTAAATGCCAATCAATCATGCGACAGAAAACTGTCAAAACGATCCAGTATGCACGCGAAGGGTTAAAAATTTTCATCTTGATTGCCAGATTTTGTTCGGTCTGCACATTGGATTTCTCAGTGTCACGATCGCTCGTGGCGCTTAAAGAATTTCCACTAGTGAAAATGCGTACCGCAGAAACTGTTACTCACCGATCGAGACACTCGTGAGACTCTCATACGAATAACCAAGTCGGTGATCAATTACAAACAGTGCAAATGAGTGTCCATCATTTTTACGACAACACGGTTGCGTGTTAAAATTTGTTACGCGTAATATTTGAACAAACATATATTTTCTCTGGATAAAAGCTTTGATTCGAACACGTAGCTTGTTTCAATTGTTTATTATGTACACTTATTAAGATCGAATAGAAAACTAGCACCTTATCTCAACCTTTTCGTTAAGAACATTCTCGTTTTTCACGTATAAAGTGTTCTCTTCACGTTGGTTAAATATATAACTTTGTACAACCTCTCGATCTGGTTTTCTTGTCCCAACATTGGCTCTCGTTACCCGGTAATGCTTTATAAATGGAAATTACGGTGCGATGCCGCGAGCGTTTTAACTTTACAGGCCAGTGCGGAGGCCCGCGGGAAGCACCGCCATGTATATATATATATATTGTGCTTTTGTGACTAGTAAGGATTGACGGTAGCTTAATAATTACACGATATCCACGTAAGAGCAGCAGTAGCAGTTTTTTTTGTGTTTGGAAAGAGATACTTAAAGTACTTAAAGTTAAAAAAAACAGAAGATGCTGCGAACGGAACGAACACTGCCGAGTTTTGAAAATGAGATTTTTTAACAGAAATGTGTCGTTAAGATTATGAATCAGTCACCAAACCTCAGCTGGAGTTTTCGAAATTCGAGTTTTTCGATGTCGTTTGACCAATTACAATTTTTTTTTTCGTAATCGATGAAACGGCGTTTCGAAAATATTGAAACCGACTCGATCCATCAGCTTAAATCGTACTAATAATTAATTCACATCGACGATTGTTTTAAAATAAAGTTTCATTGAAAAAATGAAGCTGTCCGATTGATTTTTTGCTGGTCCTTTGGTACGTGAACTCGCAGAAGGAATGTTACACGTGGGATACCATAACTCGCTTCCTGGAGGACTGCCCAGTCATGGAGGTGGTCAGGGTCATCCTCGTGCTGCTCTGAGGACCACCGGTGCCGAAGCAATAATGTGGATTCGAATGGCACCATCCCGAAACCCAGGAAACCGCCTGCATGTTCCTACCGATCGGTTTTCGCAAACCCAACAGACCACGCGTTGTAGCCACGTTTTTTTTTTTCATTTTTCAACATTAATTATCACTCTCATATCAACCGAATGCTTAATCAATGTGTATTCGGTTTAATGACCAAACTGAGGAACTGCGTTTCAATAGCAAAAAAATTCATCGCGTCACGTTCCAAGGAGGAAGCAGGAAATATAAATAAAGAAAATAACAAACGAGGAACCTGTTCCGCGGACAGAAAATATATGGTCGTCCTCTTAATTGATACACCGAATCAACGGTTCGTAACAAATTACCGTGTCATCACATTTTCGTCGGACTCTGTCGAGCAGCACGATAAATATTACAGTCTCGTTGTGTTTTCTTTTTTCTTGCAAATCATTTAAGATGCGGGTTTTAATTGTTGAAAAAAAATCGCAAGAGACATAAAAATAACGTTCTGCGTTTTTGGAAATTCACATAAAAATATAATAAATCGTTGTCAGGTTGACATAGTGGAAGGTTCGAGTTCGAATATACTTTGACAATTTTGCAATATCTTGTCGTTCGTTGTTTACCGTGCCGGGAACTTTATTTCGAAAGTTGGTTTGTCGATAAGTTTTCAAATATTTACTGTACGTACGTTATACGCGGGGAAGTTTGCTGGCAAGCTCGACGTAGTTCAACGAAAAAGCGTGTAACGGAGTAAGTGCGAAAAAAAAATGTTTATCGGTTTTTGCTGGTTCGGTCGGAAATGAAAAAAATGTTTGTCTTCAACAGTTTTTCTTCGGCATTACTCGGCATGAGCGAGGGCCGTTTCACTTGTTGCTAATCTCAAAATAGATCAGAGTCGCGAGGTTGAAGAGAAATGAAAAAAAATGGTTAAAAGTCAACGCAGCGAATCGAGCGGGAAGGAAGAGATATATGGGGGATAAAAAGATTTTGGAGCAACACTCACCGTACGTTCTTGCAGAATTGAGTACTGAAGAGACAATAAATAATGGGATTCGCTGCTGAGTTAAGTGGTGCAAGGCTCTGAATGAAAGTGGCAACCGCTATATTGGTTTGGGTATCCGGTACGTGACCGTAGACCTGAAGAAGCGAAAATACGATGTACGGACTCCAGCAGAGCACGAAGACTGAAAAGAAAACAAGCCAAGAGCATCGTCGTATCACTGCACATGCGGAGATAAATCTTCTTGCATTAGGACGCATCATTTTTTGAGATGTAACAGCGTCCGGACGATTATTTTCATGCGCCATGGACCATTCGCCCGGAAAAAAAATGTATAACGGAGGACATTGAAAGAGAACGAATGAAAGTTTGACAAAAAATCGAACCAAAAGACAAAAAACAATCCGAAAAACTTCGCAGTGTATCTTCCCCATGAAGAGGGAGTTACAGTAATTAATTTTTTGTTGTTGAACGTGAATCTCGAGCGAGGGAATTCATCGGTAATTCGTGGGGTTCGCATTTTCCTCCTGAGCAAAATCAGTATCTTCTCGATCAAACTTTTCGCTCCTACTAACGAGGAATATCTTCTGTTTTATGGAATTTCATGTGACTCGAAAACGGCGGGGACCAGAAGGGCAAAAAGCCCTTCAGAGGTCGCGATCTCAACGTGTCAAATTAAATCGCTGTAATTCTATAAACAATGCTCGGCCCGTACATTTGTACGAACTTTTACATTTCAACGGCGAATGAAAATTTATTAAAAAAATTTTGCAACGGAAAGACAAACGTACTCGTCCCTCAAACTTTATGGATAAACTTTATGAGTACTTTTGGTCAGACCGAGTGGATCCTCATAAACTTTATGAACGACAAGTCGTGTCTGATATTTAATTAATTATTATAAGCTGCGCGCGTTTTGACTCATAACAAAATGTTTTTTGTCTTTCTTTGGCACCATATTCCGGGATGGATTATCGGACTGTTCCATCGTCGCTTTCGCTGGGGCCACCATACACCATAAGCATCTCCACGACCGCACCATACATGACACACTAATCGTGTCGCAGATCAATTATATTTCATCCACATCATCATCTCCGCCCACGTTTTATCTCATCGGATGATAAACCATCATGTCCCACCCCATACACGTTCACCACACCATAAGATGCGAATCTACAAAATTAGACACCGGATATTTCGTCCCAGGGATATTTCTTCGTCGAGCGAAAACGCTCGCTGCTAAAGATATAACTGTACTTTTGGTTTGTCTTTTGATCCATGCGCGACTACGATAATTGTCTCGTCGTTAACGCGTCAACGATCGAGCTATACGAGCACTTTAAACACTGGTGGCGCGATGAGGGATTTTCTTGCATATATACAAAGTTCCAAGTGCTCGATGTGATAAATGGAAACTTGAGAATAATTTGGCTACATTATTTGTGGCTGTTGGATAATTCTCCCTCTACTAAACCGAAAATGAAACGATGTTCGCTACTGGAAAACGAAGCATAACGATCGAACGTTCGTTTGGCAGGCAGACGAATAAGTTCTGATGGAAATAGAAATTATTTCAAATGTTTATGGGGTTTGAAATTTTGGAGGGATTATCGTTTCGGTATAGCGAAGGGTGAGAAAAAGTTTTATAGCGCGATCCGCTGACGGGTTGAGAGTTCATTCATTCAGCTCGGGAGTATATCCTCCGGAGTATCCTGTCTCTCATTTTCTCTTTGATGTTTAACACTTTGCTTTTATTCCTCCCACTCGTTCCCGGCTCTGGACTCTGCCCAGCTGCCTCGCTCAGTTATTGCGAGGCAATTGTGCGTTCACGAAAGAGATTTTCTACATCAGTTCATCGAGGCTTGCGTCCCGTCAATTAAAAGCTCTGATGATAAATAATGACTTTGAAGTTTGCAACGTTGAGAATTAACGAAAAATATTTCGTACATTAAACATTTATTGAATTTTTTAAATCATGGAAATTGTTCGTGTCGCGATTGAGATCTTGAGTCGCAAGAGAGGATCGTTTTATTGTCCGGAACAAATATTGAATAATAATTAAGAACTCTCTTGAAAAAAGAACAGAATTTCGTTGCATTCCAACGATGCAAACTTCCACGTCGTGATAAATTTCGTGCGACGTCTTTGCTTGAGAATTCGTTTTATATTTTTTATTTTAAGCGACAGACGGTGCAACAGAGTACTGTGCGTTTGCAAAGGTGTTCTGCAGGTTAAACGCTGCCGTGTATTTCGTATCGAACTGCACGAGTAACGAAGCCAAGAGTGTCAGCGAAAAAAGAGCAAATGGAAGGTCGAATCTATAAAAAGCAATATAGAGACTTAGTCGGGAATCGAAGTAAAGTGTGAGGCGTGAGCGATTAGGTGTGAGAGCTGAAAGATGCCCATGAGGATCGTGGGCGTTCGCGGTATGACATTAGGCCCTCGGGTCGAATAGGAAAATGGTCCGAGGAATTCGCAGCCGACATCGCCTCCAGAACACGGATAACCTTTTCATACGCAAATTTAGTTTCGCTCTGCTTGTTCACCTGCTTTGATCTCCAATTTTGCAAACTTCAGTCCCGACAACACGGAACAAGATACTCAATTACGGAGCGAAGAAACTTTCAGCAGCAAAAAATCGTAGCGAACGAAGTGAAATTTGTTTATTCAACGTTGATCGACTACTGATTATGGGGACACCAATATTTTATGGAATGAAAATAATGTTTTATTTGCCACTCTCGGCTGCACAATCGATCAATCCAACACAACAGATTTTTTTATTCATAAATATTCTTTCACTGGAAATGAAATTTCGTTAAAAATCGTCGATATTTTGTTGAATACGGAAAACTAAATATTTTTTGATAATTTTAAAGTTTTCGTTGTTTTGACAGTATATTTGGTTTCTAACTGAATTGTCAGCAAAAATTACGAGTGGAACGACAAAAATTTGCTTCCGAAGAGACTTTCTAAAATATTTCTTGCCGCAATGACACAATTTTTCGGATTATCCAGAAAAACGTTTAGTCGAACCTGTCGAACGAAATATCCATCTTTTTCAACAAAATTTTGTTTTCAGTGTTTATTGCCTGAGACCTTCGCGCGCGATCTCGATTTTCATATTTCTAACCGCTCGAACTTCCACGTTGGTACATTAATGTGATAAACGGCTCGATACAGCGAGACGCAATGAGCACAAGAAGATAAATTTGTTTTTTGGGACTTACCGAAAACTATGACGAAGGTCATTTTGACAGTCTTGATTTTGGCTCTAGGTATGAGACCTCGCGAAGACGCTCTCCTGGTGTCTCTTGTCGGGCCATCGCGGAGAACTCCGCTCTGCGACCATATGGTCGCGACAATGACCATGTAGCAGCCACTGATTATTATGGTCGGCGCTATAAAAAGGGTGAAACTCACCAGGCTCATATATATTCTCCACGAAAGGGGGCTGCCGAGATCTATCCAGCATTGAACTTTGTCCTGGAAGCAAAGACTTGCACTTGAAATATTTATTCATTATTTTCGGCAGTTTGCCAATTGTATGAATGATGATGAGAATAAATGAGAATTTGAGTTGAAGAAACGCGCCGTAACGTTTTGTTGCGTCGAGTGAAAAAACAACGAGCATCCAGCGCTCATCGAAATGAACGATTGGTGAAACTGTATTTTTCATTAACGATCGCGCTTAATCGTTCGATCAATGAGTTGGCTCAACTATAAATTCAATTATAAATTCACCTTAGATCATTCTCGTACCTGTATCAATTTTTCCTCGTAGAGAAAAAGAATGGGAATGCTGAAGAATATCGAAAGTCCCCATGCAACGCCGACCAGAGCTCTTGCTCTCCACCCTTCAATCATAATGCAATTTTCTCATTTTAATTAAAGCTCGAGTGCAGGTGTTTTGACGAAATAATACAATAAAGTCTCAATGCAACAACAAAAATGTAGTCGGTATATTAGTGGCTCTACTGGTAGACTGCGAGACGCTGTGCGCGCGGGAGGGTTCGGTATGAGTTTGCAGCACGGTTCGCTCGATCGCGTCAATACTCGCAACTTGATCGATTGAATAACGTCAAAAAAAAAAATGCAGAATCTAAAACTGGTTTTACAGACACGGAATGGAAATTATTTGTCTAGAGTTTTTGGCTTATCCTCGAGTCAATGTAAATGCATATAAAATAACAAAATTTGTATACAGCCTCGACGTGAAAAACGAAAAGAAATACGGCAGCAAGTGTAAGAAGTTTGGCCATTCCCGATCTGTTTTCTGCGAGTGCTCTCAACGCGAACTTCGGTCGACACTTGGAGGAAAATCTCGAGCCAACTTTTCCTCCGTAAGAAAAAGTTGCACAGAATGAAAAAAAAAGATATCCAAGTTCGCGCAGCAATATCTATTTTGCAGAAACGCATCAAGAACGTGTTTCAGGGGATCAGACCGCGAGTTTTTTCGCCATCATTTTTTTCACTTTCAAGTTATGCTCCTCAGAATTTTTCGTGTCTCATGAGAGCAGTCTCACGATATAATCTGAAAAGCATCTGACACGTTGTTCGTTTTTGCCGTAATATCTACTTAACGGTATAAAAAAAAACTCTCGTTGACTCGAGGAAAAAAAAGAAATTCGTTTGGCTTACGAGCTACAAAATAGTTGTTAAAAAAAAAAAAACGTGTACAGGGAGAAACTCACAGCTTCCGGAAAAACTCATGGGGCGAGTGATGGCGTCGTATCTGTCGATAGAGAGAGCAACGAGGACGTACGTTGAACTGTACGTAACGACGACTTGGGAGAATCTTATAAGCTTGCAGGCGACATTACCAGCATGCCAGGCGACGGTCGTTCGCCAAACTATATCGGTCAGTACAGATATTAGACCGACCAGCAAATCTGTCCAAACAATTTAAGCAGCTTGGGTTAATCACATTTTCTTCAGCCACGCGATACAATTTTATTTTCCAACAACAGTGTTAAAAATTTTCTTTTTTTTTTTCATTCTCTTGGGCTGAATGGAGCTGGAAATTTGATCATATATTTTTAGCGTAAATTAGATTTCATCTCGTGGATAAATTATTAATCACGTTTACATCGATGAGATCGAGTTGGAAAAAAAGTTGAGAATTTCAATTAAAATCAGCCTCTCGCAATATAATTCCGATCGTTTTATCGGAGCGGGCGGAAAAGGCGGGCTCTATCCACCGATGACTGCATGTACGACGACATGGAATTACTTTGGCGAAATGCCAATTCGTTCGCAAACCGTGTATTCTTTTTTCTGGCTCGTCTGATTTCATATGTTGACTCATGTGCCGTATATCAAGAATCGCGACAGCGTCGAGACGTCGAGTAATTAATACATCCTTTTTTTTCACGCAGTCGCTACATCGCGAGAAAAACATACACGCACGCATTGCTACTCGCTTGGGTCGATGGATGGCAGAGCTCTATCTAGCAGCGTTGTCCGCGGGTCGCACAAAGCCATTCCTCGGGACTTATAAACTTTAGAAGTCACTCGACCGAGGACAGGATTCCTGTCGTTCATTTTTTCGATTGTCTCTTAGCCCAAAGGAAACAGCTCGTCGGAACAAGTCAAACGAGATTCGAAAGGACTGGAAACTTTCTCCGTTTTGTAGTTCGAATTAAATAGAAAATGCTAAGTGTGAACTATTCCGCGGAATTGGTCGGATCGTGAGATTACATCGAGTTGCTTGCTGGTTCACAGGCTTCACCATCGAAAAAATGAACGCAGTCACGCATCATTGCACTTTTTAATTCCGTGCAACACTCTATAGTGTGAACAAGGTTTTCGAATATGAAAAAAAGGCGCCGAAATTTGTGCTAAAAAATGTCATTGCTCGACCAGTTTAGGCAGCGGCCAAACTGAAATGCATGTCCACCCTTCATTCGTAGAATTCACGTACAGCCACAGTTGTGCGCGCAGCCTGCATTTTATAGGTTTCCGGATGCTAAGGGTTTGCAGTGGGAAATTGGTGCGTCGATTGTATGCTTCAGCATCGAGACAGCATGTGCGCGAGGAGGGGTCTAAATTATTTCTGTAAACAAATGCAATATCTGGTTTGTTTTCATAACTGCGCAAACTCAATACCTAAAATTGTTATTTTCACCTCGTGAATTAGTGAAAAAGAAACTCAATACCTTAGTGAAATTAGTGAAAAAGAAACTTAATACCTAAAATTGTTATTTTCACCTCGTGAATTAGTAAAAAAAAAAAAAAACAATTCAAGAAAAGTGATGGACGTGCAGCACAGCTTGGTAATTTTGTCTAAGATTTTTGCTTCATAATCATGAGGAGTTTCACTCAATTTTCTCAATAAAAAATGTAAAAATTTTGTTGAACACGTTCAACCAAATATTTTTCGACACAGAACCAAAGTTTTTCTTATTTCAACATTATTTTCCGTTTCGAACATTCAATTAAATTCCAGAGACTCTCAGCCTAAAATTTTCTGGAAATGATAACAATTGAGTTATAATCGAAAGTTGTTACGTTAGTTGGGAACGTGTTCAACGGAATATCGATCTTATCCAACAAAATTAGGTTTCCAGTCCATAGATGCGATTACATGTTTGTTACAGAGGATTGCACATTACGACAGGATACGATTCCCGATCCAAACTAAGCGTTAGACAATAATTCGAAATGGATTGCTACAAAAGTGGCGATTGTGAATATTCGCCGGATTTAAGGAGGGTGACTACACACAACAATGTTGCCATGTTAAAAGCATAGGAAAAATCGAGAGATTAGAATTGAATAAAATTCGGTGAGTATATTCTTTAGTATTAAATATTAATATACAAATTTTTTAAGATTTTTTTTCTACATAGTTTTCGAGTAATTGAACACTAGAGTTTACATGCATAAGCATAGGATTCAGACATATATATAGGTATATTTTTTGCATATTGTAAACTCCAATTATTCGACAACTATGTAGACGAATAATATGAAAAAAATTGTGTCACCAAATTTGATTAAATGCTTAATTATCATATGGCCGTACGTAGCCAACCTCCTTAACGTCGGAAAGTCTGATTTACTACGTTCCCAGACGACTAATTGTAAATAAAAATGAAATCGGGCTTGAGAAAAATAATAAAAAAGACAAACAGCCGTCAAAGACGAGTGAAAGGGGCAGAGCGAGATTAAGAGAGTAGCACGGGAAGTTATTATGTAGCCGTATAAATGAGCAGGGAGCAGCGACTGGTGTAGGTAGGATTTGAGGATGCATTGCGCGTATAAATGTGCATTACTCGTACGTGAGGACAACGGTCAGTTGTTCTCGCCTGTTTTATCTGCTGCTGGAGCTATTCTCGAATCCCGTAATCTTCTCTTATTTCCACAAAGAGTCTCGAGCAACTTTCTCGCCCGGACAATGACTCTCCTTCCAGTTCTCCTGCTGCTCTAAAACTCTTTTATCATCGAGTCTGCTGGGGCGAGACAGACTCGCTGCTGGAAAAGGCAGTATCGTAAATAGACGGACTCGGCGCGGACCAAATACTAAATTGGAAGATACGGTTCGGGAGACCTTTTGGTGCATGTCACAGAGTAGTGAGCATCATTTTCTACCCGGGCATCCGATAAATCTATCTGAGTGGAGAGCTTTCTCTCCTCCCGACCGCACCATTGTGTATTGTTAAAAAAAATACTGAGCTACGTCCACGAGGTGTGACACGAATTACCGACCACATACTTGGACGAGGTGATCCACCGCGGTGTGTAAGTTGTTCGCCGGCCGACGACTCGAACCAGCTCGAACTATACGACCGCCAGTTCACGGCATTTGTCCCATATCTCGTTCTCACGGCTTTATACACGCGCTTCTTCACTCCTCACCGCTGGAATACTCGTTATTACACCCTTCTTCATCGCGACTTACGATTTGATATAATTCAGCGAAGAAGCAGCCATTAGCGTTCATCATCTAGCCGAGTACGCTGCTGAGTATACGCACGACGTGGACTCGTAAAAATGTGAGACGTAGACGACTTGTCGAGCATCAGTGGAAAAGGAAAGATACTCAGTCGTAAATCTAAACATTGCTTTTAGGTTCATATAGAAAGTGAATGATTCATATGTTCGTCGCTGATGTTTTTTTTCCTTTTTCGCTTTCGTCATAATTCGTATTCATTTGAAAAAATAATCCTCCAGGTTTATGTACTGCTGACGCGCGCGTACGATCTTTTTTATTGCCGCAGTTTATTTTTACGGAAGCAGGATGAATTATTTTCATTTTCTTTTGCACGGAGCACCGAAGTAGGCGGGGTGTTTGTGGCAGCAGCAGCAGCAGCAGCAGCAGCCGGCGGACGATTATCAGCGTGGTAAGACGCACGCTCTCGACGACCCAAGTGCTTTCGACTTACTTAACCGAAATTGTGTTCGCCGTCAGACAGAAGTCACTATGCTACACAAAAGATTTCGTGAGCGACAAGATTTTCTCTCGCTGCAGACGAGAATTGCGCGAAATTACTCGAATCTGAGCTCTCTTCGGAGCCAGCAAACGAGAGGGACACAGTCAACAGCGCCGCTGTAATAAAATCCTACGCTCAGGCTACCTGCTCTTGTCTTAATTCGTACCGCGTGTCTGTATACGCGCATATACTTTCTACAATCTTTGTCTTGCTAGTCTCATCGATTTCCAACGATCTCTTTTTTGGCAAGCTGCTCCACGTTCTTCCCATGAAAATCCAGGTTAACAAACTTATCAAAAAAGTACGTCGCTAACTCAAAAAACTGGCTCTTCGGTCGCGGATAAACTTTTTTTTTCCACAGCATTGATTATAATTGCGTCGCATTTTAGTTCCAGAAACTTCCTGCAATTCAATGTCGTTTTTTGTTTGTTAATGAGAAATTGCATGTTTCGATCCTAAAGAGGCGCAAATCGTCACGGAAAAACTGGGCAATTCTGTGAGTTACATTTTTCGAAAATTGCTGCTGGCATATTAAAAAAAAACAACGTACGAAAGTCCGCCGCATCGGGGTTGGACGTTTATCTTTGCGGACGGGTGTGAAGAGTGCGGGGAAAGGTGGTGATTAACGTTGAGGATGATTTAGTTTAACGGAACGTGACGAAGGGGTTTTCGTTTGAAATAATTGAGCGAGAAAGCTCCAGGTAATGAGTGAGAAAAGAAAGCTCAAGCGCGCGTCTTGTCGAATGACGAGTAGAGGCTGAACCAGCAACGGAATGATCCACAAAGAAGTCACTGCGATAATCACATACCTGCGAGTGCCAGCTGCTTGATGAAGAAATCCATGCGAGACTTGCGTCTCTTACCAAGAAGAAGTCCAGCAAGAACCGCGGTGTTACCGGCAACTATGACTGCGAAGAGGAGCCAAAGGACGGTAAACTGTTCCGTCTGAAATGAAATTAGAGCAAAAGGAAGAATGTAGTCCAGACGAACGAAAACGCGACAACGAAAATGCTTTGTAAAAAAATCGTAAATGTTGCTTTTGCGAAAATCCTTTTAAACCGAGAATTTTCTGCTTTTTTAACGCCCTTTCGCGATTTTTTCTAGTCGAAAAATGGTAAAAAAAGAACTTTGTTCACAGCGATTTAGGGCCTTGCGATTAATGGTCTTGCGTTTGGCGAAGTAATGCCGAGTAACAGAGAAGCAGAAAAAAAAAGAACAAACAAAACGTTCCATCGTGATAATGATGGTGAAGGTTACATGGTATGGTGGTTTTATGGGGTTTTTTCTTGTTCGACAAATTCTGCCAGGTATCGTTTTCAACGCTATAGAATAACTAGCATCAGCCCTTTTGGACGAATTTATACCATGTATAGCCCCGGTCATTATCCACGATGAACTCGGCGTATCATGCGAGGAAGAAATCGGAGTGTTTATAATTATCGTGCTGGGTTGTAAATCAAGTTTAGTATATCGATATCCAGGCGTTCACGAATCCGCCCTTATACGGTTGCTCCCAATAATTACGGGAACGTTTGCATACGGACCCGGTCTCTACCAATCGGAAGATCCTCAGTGCACGGTCGCACATATGTATATGCGGAGGGTGCGTTTAGAGGAAAGAACATGGCGAATGATCATTTTTCATTCGTGAAATCGAACGAATCAAATAACCAGGGGTTGAAAGAATTTCCAGATTTCGCAGAGACGCAGGGGATAGAAAAATATTTGAGAAATGAGGTGCGAGACGAGGAAAAGCTGCAAGGGTTGAAACTTTAAAAAGACTCAAAAAGACACTATATGATGACGTGCCTGGCTAATGCGACAAACGACACGTGTGCGTGTACATTCTCGCGTGTATGAGTTAACGCAGTTAACTTTATTCGTCGAGTGACCGATAAATAGTGAACGGCAACTAATTCATCAATCGAACACCATATCGTCTAGTGTTATAATTGTCAGGTGGTTCATGGTGTCGCCTCGGGGAAAAATCGATGAGGTTTTATGGCAGCAAGAAAAGATTCGAAGTAGCGAAAGGAGAAGCATGCACAAGTGCTGGACACAAATAGGAGTGGACACCTCCAGCGTTCTACTGGATCGTAAATCGAGAACGTGCAAAGACTTCGAAGAATGCCAGCAGACGGAGATGCGGAGACTGAGAAGAAGAAATCAATCAAATCGCGATCGCGTGGTTCTCTGTGTGTGACATCTCGTGTGTCGAGTCAACCTCCTCAGAATCTTCAATCTTTCCATGTCTCACGACATTTCACGCGCAGCACGACACATTTCAAAAACCTCTGTTCATTTTTCCGTTCGTCAATATTTAAACAATAATAATCTATGTTATGTATCAATTTTCCAATCGGTCTGCAACGCTTCACGTGCAGTTCAATTTTCACGTAAAACTGTATCGAGTGCTGGTCGCGTTTCGACTTTTCTTCAACGAGCCTGAAAGCAGCTTTCGATACAATGTTGCTCCCATTTTTCATCCCACGAGATTCTGCCCGCAAGAATGCTGAAAAACGCACCGGAGCTTCTAAATATTGAAAAAATATGAAAAAAAAAATTGAAGTCTTCGGTAAAGTCGATAGTTCCTTCGATAAAGCAACCAGAAGACTGGTCGACATGGTCTCGCCCCATAAATTTATCATTCGTTAGATTGTGTCATGATCGCCGCGGAATTGTGCCTGCGAGCGTTTTGTAGGTTGAAAGGTGCATGGGTAAGAGCAGTAGGCTTTTATTAGCAATGGTGCGAACGCGGCAAATGCACGTTAATATCTCACTCAAAAGCTATCGCCTCCATTCTAAATTGAACGGTTCGAAACCAGTGGGAAGCTGGCTCGACATCACAATGCCGCTTGAAGCTTTAGATTCATTATGTGTCTACACACGAAATTAGTCGTTTGTCGTCTAATCGGGATTTAACTTGAGAGAGAACACGATCGGATGAACGTCTAAAACCAGCGTGGAGAATAGAAGTTCAAAAAGAAAGCTTTTTAAAAAAAGATCTTAAGGAATAAATTAAAGTTGACTGCGGTAGAAAAAAAAACTGAAGACAATCAAACGCCACACAATAATCAAGGTGCGTGGCTTAATATGAACTCACCGTGTAGATCGGTTTTGCTTTCATGAAAAAAAAACGAGTCAGTAGAAACTTTGAAGCTCACATTTTTGTCTATACTTCGTAAAAGCATACAAATTATTCAACTCGAACGACAGCATTTAAATTTTTCGTAACGAAAGTTCGAAATACTGGTTGTAAAATCTTAGAATTGCATTCACTTTTTGAGGATAACAGCAAGCTGAAAAATTCATTCAGCCTGGTACGTGAAATTTATTACAATATTTTAAAAATGCTGCCAATTGAAATTTGCAAATTGCTTCCTCAAGACGCACGATGCTCAAATATTTCTCTGTAGGAAGCTATATTTTTAATTTTGGCTTTCTCATAGAGGAAGCTTTGAGCATCGTGCATCTTGAGCATCTTGAGAAAACAATTTGTAGCATTTTTCTATTTGCATTTACATTATATAATGTTGATAACATTTTCTAGAAAGTAAAGATTCATAATTGAATAAAAAATCATAATTTACGAAATTCTACGTTGATGAATGTACAATTTCCTTCTTTCAGATTAATTCCATTTGATGCTGCTCCTTGGATTCCGAGGGGATAAATAATTTAATCAACAGCATTTGGTTCAATCAAGCTCTGTACATGCCGTTGCTAACCGGTTGACCTTTTTAATACAATCTCTGCTTTTAAAAACTCTTGAATGAACCATTGAATTTTGTGGAAATTGTCCTTCCTTCCCTGACCCTAGCCTCCATCACATTTTACATTTCCTACTTCGTTTCGAGATCCAGGGAGAAAAAAAAATCCGAAAGGGATGATAATATTTTTCAGCGTAGCCAGAGTCGTGTATTCATTGTTATGTTTGATTAACTTTCTGGAGGAAACCTTCTTGTCGAGGTTCAGCCACTTTTACGTGTCACAAAGGAGCGCGTTGTATATTAGAAATATTTTCTCATCTTTTACAACTCTTCTACACGTATCTTCACATTTTCTACAAACCAAGTGCACTTTATGGTGAATATTGCATGTATTATTGCACGTTCCTATGGTATGCTCTCACCTACCTATGTCAACAAATATATTACATGAATTTATGCGAAACCAACGGTCCTACGTCCTACGATATTGACGATCATGAGCGACGAAAATACTCCGATACATTATAACAGAAAAATTCACTTCGTTTTGTAAAACAATTTCTGGCTTATATTGAAATCCGAAATTTTGCTTTCGAAAAGGTATCTTGAGGCTCGAGAAAGTCCCAGTGTTGTATCCAGAAAAAGAAAGATTTTCTTATACTTAGTGACGAAATGTCAAGAAGAAGCTCGCTCAATCGTAAAGAATTTAGGAGAATTGATTAAAACATTATTAATTAGTGAATTGGAACTGGATATTTGCCAAGTTAAAAAAACATGGGAAACCCAATGGATGCTAATTTCGTGCTAAGATATTTAAATACGTTGAATGTTCATTGAAGTGTAATTTTTGTGACAATTTAATTTCCAATAAACACTGACCAACAGCATCAAACTGCGATTGACATAATATTTCGGCGGAAACAGTTGAGATTAAACGAGAATCACGATAGTTCGATGGAGTACAAAAATAAACATGCCAATTTATATTTTTTTGCCATAACCTGATCGCTAAAAACTTCTCAAGCCCAGATTCACAGAAAATGCAAATGAACGTACCAAATCCAACCGATATCGTGTTATCTCTTTAGAGCGAACTATAATCAGACACTGCCATCCACCACCCGCACGAGAGGTGTGGACGTGATTTTGATAAAAGTCGAATCCAAATCACCCGAGATTATGGCGGAAATAGTGAGGAAATCTTCCATGTACACAGAACTTTGATTTTGAATGTTAGCATTGAACAATATTTATGTGCCTCATTATTCATGATATAACTCTACACTGAGTATTAACTTTGGAGCCTATTAAAAGTCCATGATGCAATGTTCAAATTTAATTTCCCAAGATACCCTGTTTGCGACGTTCGATGTGAATCAAGTTTGACGAGTTGGCTGTGCGTGTTTATATTATAACAACATTTTTCTAGATTTTTCGAGCATCAGAATTCATCGCGTCGGTCGAACAACGTGAAATCTTCTCATCGTATCGAACTTTGCTGCAGTCCTTGCTAATATTATCCCGACATGTCTATAGGGTCCGGAATACCTTATTCTCCTCGCCGGAGGCTCAACGTAGATATTCACAAAATATGCAGCATATTTCTCGGAAATAACAACCAGGACAGGTACATTATGCGATTTCCAGATCAGGCTGTCAATTCGAAACTTTTACAGTTAATAATGTGAACAAAAGTTTATAGGATTTTAATGAATGCCCTTATAGGATTGCATTGCGTTCTTGAGGTTTGAAAAAGATTCGAAGAATGCATTTTCTTGCAAAAGAGCTCGAGTGACAAAATCAAGGTGATGATTCGTAGTGATAACCGTTGCGAAACGTCGATAAGACGCTGCAGCTCCAAGTGGCATCCATCAAGACCCCGTAAGCTTCGTTAAGAATGAGTATAAATTATCAGCATCCACTAATGGTTGCGTTGAATCACTTTAGTGGATTGTATAAAGACTTTTTTCTTTGCAAACTGAGTTTGTAAGTACGATCCAATGAAAAATGATTCGGAGCGATGGATTGAGGGCCAAATCTCATTGAGGTTAATAAATGATACTGCGCAGCCTTGATTCTTTATCGGACGCAGCCATTGATTGGAGTTCTGTGGAAATTAATTGGTGTATTTGTCGTCGTGAATGTTCCAAAGATTAATTTGCGTAAATTTGAATATTCGAGGACGGAGATTAATTAAAATGGGTAAAAAAGTGAAAAATGTATTCACATTGCACGGAATATGCATTTTAATTTTCTCTATCAAATAACTTATGGATGTCGGTTTCATGGTGTAAATATCATAATCGTCGAGCATATTCGCGTTTGTGTTCGGCGCCGTGTCGATATGTCAGACCAGCAGAAGTCGGAAGAAACTCGTCGCATTGCTTCGCGTTCGCTAACGTGTATATGGACAGTTAGGAACCAGGAGACTACGTCGTGCTGCTGCACCTCAGGCCCTTGGGGATTCACGACGTCCGCCGCAATGATTCTTTTTTCTTTTTTTTTTTTCGTCGTCCACTCTGCTCTCGTGGTGCTGTGCACGTTCTAATTCGAATCTATTTCTTCGTCCAGTTTCTTCTCGTTTATTCATGTGAGCATCGAGCTATCGCAAATGCCACACACAGACGCTCGTCCCAACACTCATCGACGATTCCTTCCTCACGTAAGTCACTTATCGAGATTTCCGACAGGTTCTCTTTGCGTTGACGATCTGCCCTCAGCAGCGCGCTGATGCAGCGACGATACAGTCATCGCGGAATTTTATTAGTTCAACTCTTCCGATGCACTCGTGCAGTTTTAAACTCATTCGATGAAAGATCGATCGATCATCTTACGAAGAAATTTTATGACTTCATGCTTTTTTAAAGAAATCGTGAGGCAACTCACTCTCCAAAGGTATGTATACACGGCGAGGAAATTATATAAAAAATTACTATGCCACCACAGTTCACTGGTACCATATCGATCGTCCCTCTGAGGGACGAAAAACCTCTGACAAATTTTAGCAAAGACGTAGTAATTTTTTATTCATATTTGAAAATCGCGGAAATTTTGACAGTCATCGCCCAATTTCAAATGAAAAATTACCATGTACTTGCTCAAATTTAGAGGAAATCTATATCCATATCGTCCCTCAGAGGGACCTCTACATGTCCTGTACATTTTAGGATATACATGGTACTTTTTTGTCTGAAATTGGACGATAAATGTCAAAATTCAGTTGATAAATGTACACGGAGAGAAAATAGAAAATTACTATGCCACCATAGTTCCCTGGTACCATATCGTCCCTCAGAGGGGTGGACATATATTTCCTCTAAATTTCAGCAAATACATGGTAATTGTTCAACTGAAATTGGGCGATGAATGTCAAAATTTCCGCGATTTCCAATAGAACATGAATGAAAAATTACTACGTCTTTGCTAAAATTTCTCAGAGGGACGAAACTGTCACTAGGAAACTATGGAGCATAGTAATTTGTGATATAAATTTCCCCGCAATTCTCTCCGTGTAGAATTCATTCTCCCACGTTTGTAGCTCGAAATTTTGTGCATGAGGGTGTATATTTCAATAGGCACATTAAACTGAATCATTTATGTATAATATATTTTTGAATATCTATTTTGACAGTAAATTTTGCCGAAAGTCTCTTAGGAAACCGATTTTTTGGCAATCCGAACGTAGATTCCGCTGCCAGGCTCTTCAGGAGCAGAAAATACGTTCGGAATAACGAAAACTGTGATAATTTCCCAAAATATTTCTTTCAATTTATCAAGTGATCGTTTTTTTCTGCAATAACGCAATTTCTCGTTGCAGTGACGTCGATTCCGTGCTTTTCACAATATCTATGGTGATTCCTGCTTGTTGGAATATTGAAGGGTATATATAAAGGTGAACAGAAAAATTCCTCGTGTTCATTTACTCGGTGCTGCTCCATGGCGAACTCTATCGCAGTCCCCTTTTAATTATTTTTGGTTCAGTTCATAAGATCCATGTCGTATAAATGTACATCGTAGTTTGATCGACGAGCGCGTGGAACGGCGTTATATACGCACGATCGAGGGCGTCGGATGTAACACGAGAATCTGCTGACGTAAGAAAGGGGCAATAAATTTCGCTCCCAGAATTACTCAAGGAGCAATATTCCTCTCGCAGATTCGCATCATATGCGCCGGAATGAAATTTTCGAGCAGATTTGGAGTTCGGAGTAAAGTGAATGAAAAAAAAAGGATCAAGTAAATAAAAATGTATATCTCTGTGTATAACCCGTGCGTTCGCAACTTGCGCAAACGTTCTCGATAACCAAGCGGCGCGTGTCGAAGGTCGCACACTCGATCGAATCAGAGAACACGTGGAAGGAGATCACATAGCAATGAAAATTGCACAAGAAATCGTGGGAGATCTCGTTTCATTTTCATAGAACGTATTCCAACGAGAAATACAAAACGTACCGGCGAGAAACATCTCGCGAATGGTCGTACACGTGTACGTATTTTAGCCATACAGCACGTGAACCCGTGCGATCGTACAACAAGTGTGCGAGCATCGCGACGACGATTTTTCGTCAGGAAAAAAGCTGCGAAAGTTGCAGAGAGGCCGCGAGACGCCCCAAGGGAATTTGAAGTACAAAAAGCCAAACAACCTGTTTGCTATACTGCCGTGTGTACTCATGGCAAAAAGAACGGTCCTCGCGTGTCGAGGCGCGTTCTGTTGTTCCCATTCCGGGTTTCCTCATCGTACACTCAACCATCCCTCGCTCAAGTGAACCGAACTCCATGCTCGCCGCAGCATTAGCAGTGGCGTCAACTCTGCTTTTGTAATTCTCTTTCGTGTGAATCTTCTCCTTTTTCCCCAATTAGTATACATCATTTTTAAATTTCACACATTTTTTTTTAAACCATATCATGCCGCAGGATTGTTTACTCCGGAAAAGCAAAAATAAGCACAGGGTCTCTGCTTGCATGCTGTGGCAGTTACGCACGAGAAGAAGAGCCAGCAGCGTAAATATCGAGCTTGAGTGGTTAGACTCCGTAACGTCAACTGTGGAAAGTCACGTTAGAGTGTCAACGATAAGGTCGAGAGAGCAGTTCAGGAAGCAGAGCGTATTCCCTGAGGGCCGTTGCATGCGTGCCAATACTTGTTACCAGCCTCCGCAGAAACAGACCGAGTCAAACTGCGAGAGAGGGATAGGGAGAGAGAGAGAGAGAGAGAGAGAGAGAGAGAGAGGCATGATGCCGGTGTGTTCTATTAAATCGATATATTCGAGGAACAGAAGCGATCGACCAGATCTTTCCCGTGTCGCCATGCACTCGTGGTTACATACGAATTTTCATCTACACTCCACACCAGCATCTTGGACTTGGCGATTTTGTCATCAAAAGGAACAAGAACAGTACAGTTGAGGGAGGGAGTGAGTCCGGAGCGATAACACGAGCTCAGGAAGACCTGCCGAACAGGAACATTGAAATAAAATAATTGCGTCATTGAATAATCAATTTGTGTTTGAATTTTTGACAAGTTTGGGAACGTCGTTTTCATACGTATCCAGAGCAAGCTACCGGAGCAATTACAACCATTTGTTGGATGGAATTTCCTATAAATTTCGCTCATTGAAACAGTAGAGATCCAAATCAGCCATAAACTCTATTGGCCAGCGGATTTTTCCATCGTCGCATTATTCCCACGCATGACAGTAGATACGGATAAAACGAATTTGGTTCCTCGACAGAGTGAAAAAAAAAATAGCGAGAGACACAAAGATCCGTCGATAAAGTCTTGAAAAAAAAAAACGATGGAAACAGTGATGTAGGTCAATGTTCCGCCAGACAAGAACCGCTCAACTCGGAGTCGTTATACAGACACGTACAAAAATACGACAACTCGTTGTCTCCGTTTCCGTTTTTTCTTACAAAACCCATTCTGCTGCCTCGATGAATCAGATAATCCCGTGCTCACGAAATGGATGACAAACGAACGAGTTCGAAGCCTCGAAAATGTCGTCACAGCAGTTTTCATTAATTTCGTCATATATTGATCCAAGTCGAATTGTCTGTTTGGTGAACATGAAACTCATACTCTAATGAATGTATACAACGTCAATTGCGTCAACGTCAACGGAGACGATGAAATTGAATTCTCATATGTTTAGGTGATATTTTACGTGGTGAACCAAATCCCTGGAAAATCCTCGAAATCCGCATGCAATTGAGCATTCATGCATGGCAATGCTAGTCTATGTTGAGAAATTTGATACCTTGTGATGTCGTGCCAAGGGTAAGAGAATAATTCAGTAGCGAAGCCACCAGTGAGCGTTTAATACATATTTGTGCTGTCATAGAAAGCTCTAAATTGCACATCCGGCTGTACTAAATTATACAACTTTGTATCATCCGGATATGCACGCAGGATGGATTTCCTTATTAACCTTCAACCCGCGCACATTGCTTGATATTTGAGGGAAAAAAAATGATAAAAAATGAGAAGAAAAACAAAATTCGATTCTCACTTCGAAAGTTTTCTTTGAGCTCCTATAAAATATGGAGGTTCCTGACATATTCTCATATGTCGAATAGCTTCTTATTTCGATTCCAACGTCTCTCTGGACCCGGATGCATGAAATTATTCATTCCCTCAAACAAAACTTCTGCATAATTTATTGCTCGGTAATTATGATACCGAAGTAACGGGATTATTGTGTGAAATGTCATTTTCCTGCGAAAGCTCTGATTACTATGGTCTCGAATTTAACATTTTACATTATAAACAGTGCGCAGTTTATTTCGTGTTTATAAAGAAAAGCAGGAGTCGAGTCGCAACTGTGTTTACTGCATGTGAAGAGCGCGGATGCGGTTTCAAGTCGTACGATAAGCCGCGCGTGCGGAATCACGACAATTTGAGTTTTCTGGAGGAGATAGCGATATGTACCAGTTCTCCAAGAGTGTCTCGAGTTGCACAGAATACGAGGGAAGCAGACGAGCATTTTCTGTTACGTGAAAGTTATATACATCGACGCGTCGCGATGCCTGACTATTGCCATTGCTCCACTACTAGTATCGGCATGACACACGATGCCTGATAAAACACAGGCAGTCCTGCCTCAATAGCTGACGCTTCGATAGATGAGCTAAGAAGATTCAACTTCGGCGTCATCCCAACAACTTTCTATAACATTGCGCACAATCCCCGGATATTCGATGTTTCACGTTGAAACGCTGGAGATCGATAGGAATAATTGGTTTAGTTGCAAGTTTTTCCATCTAGTTGCAGGGTTTTGCGTGAAATTTCGATGGATACGCTAATGTGTGTGTTTCTGAGATTTGATATTCCATGGTTTTCACTAACCCTCGTGTATTATTAATAATTTGTAATCAGCAGGTCGCATAATGGGGTTAATGGAAACAATGAAACAAGGAAGACGGAAGAGGCTTAACGGAAGCTGCGTCTAGGATGGAAACAATTGATTGTCGGCGAGAGTACCAACGTCGAGGCGCTTGCGTCCAACCGTTCTCGAAAATGACCATCAGTGAAATCGCGTTAACAAGGTAAGTTGAGACGCCAACTTCCTCGAGCCCTTACCACTGATGAAGCACCATGACGATGAGTGCGCTGCGGAACAGGTGAGTGAATGATTCAAGCGAATGAGGTCAAGTCGACCCAAACGCTCCTAATCTCCTGCAACGGGTTTCACTGTATTTCGCACGAGCTATTCGTCGTGTCTTTTCACCTTCGTCCCTTTGACGACGACAAAGTACTATGGGAAGTCCGTTCGTACTCGTAGCAGGGCGACAGGCCGCGACTACGCGCTATTCATGGATGACACAAAATATCAAGTTTCCGCGGTGCACCCGAGCGCAACGAATTAATAAGCAAGGCTTTGGAATCCAAGTGGAAAACTTCCGTGCGACGAGAATGATTATCTATTTTATTGAAAATTGGAAATGCTGATTAATTAAAAATGCAAAAAAAAAACTCAAAGTCCGCAGACAACAAATGACGTAGCAGGAATTGCAATAAATGAACACGAGGAATCTGACTCTGTTGGATAAAACGTAATGATAACAATTTCCATTGTTGATCATTCCGCTAATTTTTTTATCCATAATATTTGCGAGATTCGCAAATAACGAACGGCCCTTTTTCTGCATTCGTAAAAGTTCTAATACACGGCTTACGAGAAATCCGGAATTTTTTGCAGTATGCGAGCAGCTGAATTATTAAATGAAAACATTGCCAATAAAAAAAGGCCGGGCGAGCGTGCGTGCTCCCATACGGCCGATAGGGTCGAGCACAGTTATTGAATAACGAGGAATAACCGGCATTCGAATGCTCCAATATCGTTGATGTATATCCTGCAAAATTGCATGCACCAGTGGGACAAATCTAATTTGCATAAATTTTCCGAATCCGCAATAGTATTCCTTGAACGATGATACACATGTTTACTCGAGGCAATTTACATTTCGCATATATTCGTTTCGAACAGCGATTTCTCATGCAGCTGATGTTAACGCGAAACGCTAATTACATGCTGGCATCCCATACCGTTTTCTTTCATTTTCTCATTGCTAGACAGACGTTACTGCAATAATTGTCGTAGTTTCATAGCAGGATACGAAAAAATGTTGATTTTTCGATTAGAAAATAATTGAAAAATATAAGAAAATTCGATAATGTTATGACCATCGACGGGGGTTGATTACTTATGGATATTTGGCAATGGGAATCGTAGACAGGTCAAATGACACCGAGAGTCGAGGGCGAAAAAGCTGGTACGCCTGATGAGCCTCATACTCTTGAATCAATTTAAAAAATTGTCACACTCACGTTTTGCGTTTCATAATACCGGAGAGCGAAAAACGTTGATCAATATATTGATAGAAAAATTATTGAATGCGAAATGAGTTTATCGGTGGACTGAAGCTTCTCGTAAGCCGAGCAAAAACTCTGACGCGGTGGTCAAAATACGCGGATACCAATGCCAAAGCTTGCTTCTTTATTTGCAATATAAAGAAAGCCTCGAAATTCTACCGCAGTATCAAGAATATCGTTGCAGTTTGCAAAGGGAATAACTCAGGGAATAAGGAAACTGAAAGACGATAAAAAGCTCCGAATTCGGTGATAAAGATGCGTTTGGCCTTCCGTATCAATGGTTTCTTTTCTGTTTTATAAAAATTGGAGAAATCGTGGGAAATGGCACGGCGGCTATGGTCTTAAGAGTTAAAAATGAGAGCGGAAAAAGCGTACTCACTTCATAGAAATAAAACGAGTCGATCACGTTGGTAGTGTTGCCATCGGGAAAGCTCAGATTGGAGATGTTGTTTGTCTCATAAAACGGATAAAAGGTACTGTTGTCGAAGGAAGGATCCTCGTCGTAATTCTCAACCCTTGATAGCTCGCTGGTACTTTGATTCTGACTGGACGTTAATGGATACGATCGCATAGAAGACATTTCTTCGGTAATCTAAATACGCTGATGCTCCGATTGGTCCAACTACTGCGCCTTGACTTTCGTCCAGTTTCTCGAGGCTTTTTTAGGTGTTCCAAGTAATTATATCAGACCAAGCAGAATGGCGAATGATCGTTGCTGATGCTCAAAAATCCCGAAGAGTATGGATCTCTTTCTTCTCCGGTGCTGGAGGCTCCAAAAAGTCCAGAGGCAACATCGCCAAAATTATAAAATAAACTTTCCGACGCCATTTCTTCTGCCTGCTCAAATTTTTTTTGTCGTGTTCCTTCAATTATTGCAATTCATTGACATGTGAGTTCGTCAAAATTTTTTAATCTGACAATCGACGATACTCCCGCGCTTCATACTCGCCGCGTACACTTCGACCAATTATCGATAGATAGCGAGTCCTCGCGCGCGCGCATGCACTCGGTAAATCGAACGATGAAAAACGGCAATTGGTTGTACGTGACGCGAAACTCGAGCGAGTTACTTGCACCAAGTTGACCGTTCAACGGTATTTATGCTACTCACTCATGATTCTCGTGCTCGGCTCACTTTTTTTTCCAACTACCACTGGCACCACTACCTCAATAATAATCATCCTATTATTCAACCACCATTTAACCTCTTGCTTCCACGCTTTTCGTTTATTTTTTTTTTTTTTTTTATTTTCCGCACGCACGAATTATTTTCTCGTTATTTACTACTTGGTGGATAGCAGAGTTAGGGAGATCAGTTCCATTCGTTCGAGATGGTGAGATTTTCTGTGAAAAAAGGTCATTCCATTGCTGCACGCTTGCTGCACATTCGGTACTCGTAAAACGTTAAATTTCATCTTTTTTCCCAACGTTTACGAACTTTTCTTAGAATCCGTTTACCAATTGAAAATAATAATAATAATTAGGTCAAAAATATAGAATCCAAAGGACGACTTGCGATTGAATCAAGTTTAACTTTTAAGGGGCCAAGTTTACGGCCTGTCATAAAAAAATTCGATATCCGCCAGAGTATCAGCGATGTCTGCACTTTTTTTCTTCCATGTCTATACATACGCGTGGATCCCTTGAAATCTGTAAGAGCAGAAAAGTTCGTTGCGGAGTTTTTGCGTATCCATCGCTTGTTTGCCATGACTATACTCGATACTCGAGAAGGTCGTAACCGATTTCAATATCGAAATCGTTCATAAACAAAAATCTCATAACACAGAATGATGATATTCAAATTTTGTGCTATCGCGTTGTTTCGTATCGATTTCCCATGTTTGCAGAATAAAAGTCAACATGCATGATACATTTTCGAAGGTTAATTGGAACTCGACGAATCTGCCGAAAATAGAACGAAAACAATACGACAATGTGAACAGCCGCTTGCGTGGTGCTTTTCGACTTTTCGACTTTAAGGAAACCTCGCCAACACTTTTACGAGCAGCAGGTTGCTTTTCCATTGCCTGCAAGGCGGAGGAAATAAATTTCGTAGGAACGCAATGAAATTTCTTCATCGTTTCAAACAGAAACTTTGCGTGCGACAATTTGACGTCACTTTATCGTCATTGGACAAGAAAATATTCAACGAAAAATTCGAGTCATTCGGAATATTGATGAAATTTGAAAAAAATTGATTTAAAAAAAACTTTAATTATTTAAACGAAATCTGAAAATTATACCTAATTTTCTGGTATCAGAAAACCTTTCTAAACCAGCAAACGTGTTTTCGTACATTTTTCATTCGACACTCTTTCGCTGGCAAGTTTTAAAACACCTTGTACGGTATATCGTGATCGTAGCCACGCAATCCTGCGTGAGCATCACTCAGGAGGATTCAATCAGCAGAAAAATCTGCTCAATTTGGCACCTCCTTGAGCTTAACGGTATTTTTAAATGTACGCGGTGTTCGTAAAATCACGGAGCAGCGATTTCTCTTTGCGAGCATACGCGAAGCACGATAAATCGATCGGTATGAAAGTTTTGTGGTTTCGAAAAATCTGATTGACGACGAAAAAGCTCCGCGCAATTTGTGAGTAAACTTTTTTTTTTTAAACATACATCGCCAGTTGAAAAAACAATCCGTGGATTTTCACGGATGGACCGAGTTGCCCGCCGCCATGGGAAAGATTCTTCTAACTTTTTTTTTTTTTTTAACATAAAACTTTAGCTGCAATGATTTTTTTGTCCGACAAGTACGAGAGAGTCGCCTGTTCCACAACTTTTCGGACACCCTAAACATACCAACACCGCGTTATTTCCGATCCGGCAGAAACTGTGAATCTGAAGCAGGGCTTACCCGGGAGAGTATAATAACACTTGCGAACTTGAAGAGCTCACCCCGTAAATCTGCGATTCACGATACTAGGAAAAATTGCTTTTTTCATCATTTTTTCATCCATTTGGAATTGTTTTTTTTTTCTCTTTCGTATTTCATGGCGAACCTTTCGATGCAAGGATGCAGGCAAAAATCATGCATGTGACTGCTGTATATGTAGCATTTAATTTTTACTTTTCGAAGCGTGTAAAATCATCAATCGTTTCATGTGTGAACTTTTCAATTTTTTATTCGATTCGCGCGTTAAATCTCTCGGTAGATATTCAATGTCCTCGGTATTGTTTTTGCTTCTTTTACTCGATGGTGCAGCGTTAACGCTTCGAGTGCATACCCCTTATAAGTGCAAATTGGGTCAATCTGACCCAAGGCGTTTTTCAAATCGTTGTATTCCGGTAAATATGCAATGTTTTTTTTGTTTCTGTGGAGACACTTTTTGTAGTAAATCTTCGACGAAAACAAAAATATATTGCCGAAGCATTCGTTGCCAATAAATGCCGAATAATCGCGGTGACGAAAAATATTTGGGGTCAAAACGACCCAGAGTATGCATCACTCAAATGAGTAATCTCTCCGGCATGCAATGTGTCAACGATTTGTTAGTTTTGAAAAAAACGAGACACGTTGCGTTCAGGCTCGCACACGACTGGCACCGCAAGGGCGTAAAATTCGCATCAGCAAAAAGTCGAAATTATGAAATATGTGAAGAACTTGAAATGCGTGAGGACCACGGGGTGCCGCATTGCCAAGTCAATAAATCGTAGCGACGTCACACAATCCCGATCCCGGAAGCACTGATTCAACTGCGACTATTATGCTTCAAAGCCAGGCCGATTATCGTATTTCTTTCTGGGACCATTGAGTTGTCACGATTTTTTAAATATCCATGAGAATTCATTTTTTCTTCGGAATCAACGTTGCACGAGTCTGCACGTTGAGACTTCCGTCTCTGCTCCCTTGCGATAGGACTTGATCGAATCATTTAAAAAAAATAATTCATTTCGTAGAAAATCGGACGCGAAATTGAACTCTGCGCCGTAACAATATCCTGAGAACAGCGCGAAGATAAAAGTCTCAATTCCACGAACCATGAGCACTCACGATGGGATTACCTTAATGCCAGCACACACCTAAGCAAGTGAAGTGAAATCCCACAGGGAAAGCACCGAGTGTCTTTGTAGACACAAGTATTTATGATCCCTCCATTTCCTCCAAAACAAGTTGATCAGAAAAAAAACATCGCTATATACCAACAACATTGGAAGAGCTACTCGAAATTCGTTGTAAACAAAGTGTCAATAGGAATCGTTTTTGCCCATTTTGCAGATGGAACATCGATCGTAATGTGTGTAGCTCTTGTGTCGCTTTCACTAAAGCATCGCGTAAGTATTTCACTCCCATGTTTCACGTTCGATAAAGAAAAAACATAGACAGATATTGGGGCTGCTGGGCGACGCCAGTATCATTCAGCGCTACCGAAGCTTTGTCGTCGAACGAGAAAGAGCTCGCGAGTCATAAAGTGAAAGCTTTTGTGGTACGAACTCGCGAGAACGGACTTTATAATAATGTCATGATGCTGATATATATATCGAGCATATATATATATAATCCGGGTCAGCCGGAGATGAGAGAGGGTCGAGACGTGCTCTCCCCAACACCTCACAACTCTTCTTTATCACTTCCATACCGACAGAAGCAGAAACGCTTAATTTACGATGGCACGAGCTACCATTAGTTCTGCATGCTCAACGCTAAACGCTCTTCACCCTCCGTTTTTTTTTCTTGCCCAAAAAATTCCTCGCAATTGAAAGATATTCCTGGCGTGCGAGTCTCTGGGGGTCCACCAAATCGTTCAAAGTATGGACGTTATATAAAGCTTTCGTTTCATGCTAATGCACGCGTTTACCGAGCACACAACACCATTATATTGAATCGCACTAAAATCTTGCCCATCCGATCGATATTTCCAGCACAGTCGCAATTTTCATTACAACAGTTACCTAACCATCGAATAATGCAACAATGGAAGAATAAAATAACGGGTCATGAAGCTGCGACGTCTAAACTTGAAAAACGACGTCCAACCCTCAGCTAGAAATGACGTTTTTCGCAGCGTTCTAACCCATTGAAGATTTTCGGTGTTTTTTTTCCAAAAATTCGAAAATCTCGTTTTTTTTCTTGGGAAGCACGGATTGATACCGGAAAGTGAAATTCCGAACGTGCTTTTTGATTCCCTGTTATAGACTGAGTCTCAGGATTGTCGTAATTTGTTTTCAGCATGAAATATTGTTTGTGGAGTTGCTTTTGTGAGAATCCATAAAAATATAATATTTACTCTGCAACATGGAAATTGTAGATGTATCCACGGAGGTCGTTCAACATACACGATGCACGGAGTTTAACGAGCTCGTCAAACGTAGTATCATACGGTAAGCCGCGAAAGAATAAAATCAACGTACCGTGAGCAGGAAAACGTCTTGGCAATTTGCATGATTTCATAAATCCCCATAAAACGTGAACGCTCTTCGTTCAAACCAACTTAACAAGAAATATCCAAGATTCGTTCTCAAATATAATCGCTTTTTTAAAATCTTCTCAAATTTATTTTTCCTGTATGCGCTCATGAAATAACCTTCTGGAGTGGAGATATGAACACTTTTCATCCAAGTTACGATATTGCGTCAATTTGCGCGTATTGAACGGTCGAAAAAAAACGAAACTTCAGTAAAAACCATTAAAACGCGATGAAATTTTTAAATTACTCTGAAAATTCGACCGACAAACTATTTTCAACGAGCTATTTTTTTTTCTTTTTTAGTTTTAATTCAAAAGGGAACAAACTCACGACGAATTTTTTTTTCTATAGTAATTTGGACCCTGTCGAGTTTTCGAAGTAGCGAAAGTTTGAAATCGTTAGAAATTAATATTTTGCTTCACTCGTTTGGTATGAGACACTGTCTGTTTAGAAAAATTCCTACGTGTATGCTTTCGGAAATATTGGAAAAGAGGAACGCGATCCACCGCGGTGGTCGAATGACATTTATCAATTGCGATTGAGGTCTTCGTTTCGGTAGATACACCCAAGTCGGCGTTATTGACGAAAGAACAGGATAAATGACTTCCGCAGGATACCGGAAGTAAGCTCTAGATCTTGGTCGTCTCTTTCTCTCTTGGAGAGCACAACTTGGAAAAGTGTGTATACATCGAGCTTATAGGGCTGCAAGGATATAAATGCCTCAAGGCAGTTATACGCGAGAAGGAAAATCTCATTAAACGTCTGAACTGCAGTTAATGAGGCTTAGTCCCCCCCCACGGCCGATGGTGGCAACTTGAACTCTCTCTCGCACCCTATGACGAAAGTGACACTACTTTTCCTTTCAAAATGTGAATGCTCCGTTTCACAAGATCCAAAGAAGGATTCCTACACTTCCAGAACATTTGCGACTTTGCTCCCTGCATTTTTTCTCGATATGCGGTGGGAGCGCCTCAATTTTTGCCCGTGAACTGCTAATATCGTTCGCTCGATTTACAATTTCGACCTAAACGTGTCCTGGCGCAGTATTCTTTCTCAGAACTTCCCATGAATCTTTTTCTCTCGATGCACAAACTATGAATGTGCATTTCCTCTTAGAATCATATAAAAATAGTGTTTTCGAATCTTCATCGTGTCCAGTCAACATTGAGCCAGAAAAAATGCAGATAATGGAATAAAAAAGAGAAAATTTATGCAACTGGACACTGCAACCTCTTCGAGCTGCATTTTTCCTCATCAAAATTAATTGCCAATCGTATTAGCACAATGCACGTGCGAACATTTATACCGAAACGTTAAATGAGTGTCGGACACTTCGAAGTAGTTGAAAGAACGTGGAACTCACAATAAACTTAATCCTCCGTAGACACACAACAATTAGTGCACCTCTCTAGACACACATGGGTCTGGGGCGTCCTACCGTTTATTTTCTGTACTTGGACTTGTTAAAAAAATCTAGAAAATTCAGGAAAGTGTAGTTTTGGATCTGTAGAAAGAAAGCCTGCACCGGGTGATGGATAAAAATTATTTTTTGTTATTGTAATCGAATGGCAAGCGACACGAAAAATGAGAAATTCACGCCAGTCGCTAAATCGGCCCCAGACCCATGTGCACTGTCATCTGAGGGTTAAGAAATACTTTTTTTTCTCATTTAACACGTCGCAGGAAATTTCCGCTTAAGCGACTTTGCGATATACATTTTGAGGAAACTATGTGTCAAAACACTGTCCGGCGAACAGAGAGCGACATGTAGAAAGGCGATCAAGACTTTTGTTGCCGGTCAAGTGACAAATGATGAAAAAAAGCCGCCGATCAGTTTTTTCGCAGTGGAGACCGTGAACTCACGTGTCGGGAGTAAACGTAATAAATACCAGTGCCGCACTGAACAAGATGATGGGCCGGCCAATTGCTACACGAGTAACGCGGTTAAATGTCTTTGCTTCGTATGTTTTTTTTCCAAGTCGATATCACGAGCGAGAGCTGAGCTTCGCTGGAATCCTTTCCAACATTAAAACGCGACCTGACTCTTCGTCTCTTTGTATCCGTTACTACGGCGAAGTGTGTCCCGAAAAAAAAAAAAAAAANNNNAAAAAAAAAAAAAAAAATACCGGAATGGCTCACCCACCCGCTCTTTCGCTCTCACTCGGAGTGGCAAACGATAAGCGTATCGAACGTTATAGTGCCATTTTTTAGAATCATACCGACAGAAGATAAAAATGTTTGAAATTGCGATAGGAAAAGAAATTCTCTCCAATCGAGAGGTAATTGTGTTTGTTTTTTTGTTTGTTGTAGTTTTTTGAACAAATAGCCGATGAAAAAAATGTCCACGTTCGTGGACAAAAAATGGAGCAATCGGGTAATCCGTGGCGTAGAGGAGAGAAGCAACTCCTGCGGCGCGCGAAACTCAACTGAGCATCAGTGGTCGCGGGAGTCTCAGTCGAGCCGCAGCTGGTCCTCGACGGAAAGAGCGCCTCATCTTATTCGTACTGTTCGTACTCGAGATTACTCTCGACGAGCACACGCGCCAGTAGCTCATCCAGCCCCAAAAACTCGCGCGCATCCCGTCGTAACAACATTCTTATTCTCCTTTCTCCTTTTTATCTCCTCCCCCCTCCTCCCCCCGCTCATTTCTATCGCCGAATTGCGAACACGATGCCCACGCGGTGAGGAACAAATCCATCCACGGAATTACACTTTTTCACCGCCATGCATATATGCACCGTGCAGCATTCAATTTTTTTCTCAGTCACTACGGAACCAAGGACGGGCTTATCATTCTTTTTTTTTCAATTTGAATTAAGACTGAGAATTTCCATAAAATGAGCGAGGCGCGAGCCAAATTAATTCTGCTTACGATATTCCTTGAGGGAACTCGAACGTTTGGAAAAAAACGGAATTTTTTGAACGAGGAATTGTTTTCTCGTTTTAATCCCGAAAAATTTGAAGTAGTTACCGAGCTTTTAGGAAAGAAATAAAAACTCTCTCAAAATCGTTTCATTCGGCGCGTACGACACTTTGTGGCGGAGACCTGCCGCCAACATTTCTATTTAAAATTCCACGTTGAAAATAATGTTAAATATTTGATCTAAACGATATAAACGATTCAAGAAATTCCGAAGATCCTGTGGGAACAGTAGAAAGGAAAAGTTGAGGGCATGTTCAACGGAATTTTATTCGGTGAAACTGGGGAAAATGTGACTGGCAGACAACTTTTCGTAACCATCAGGATTTTCAAGAGGTAACATTCCCTTTGACAGTTTTAATAACCGTTCCAATGCCAAGCTTCCTTTTGCTGGTTACAATTCATCTGATATTTTTACCAAAGGGAATCTCCAATTATTATTGAGTCTTTTCACTCACGTTTTACTATTTTTATTATCTGAAAACATTGATCGCGGTGCTGCCCATTTTTTCCGCTATGGTTTCCGCCGTTATGACAAATTGAATGGGAAAATAATTAGAAAAATTAAAAATGAGACAATACATCGGTTTTGTTTGTTCTCGGGAGAAATAATTATTTTTCAGGCTGATTTCGACGAAAAATTCTCGCGTACGAACTCATAAAATATTCTCGACTCTCCCCGCCGGAGAAATACCGTTAATCAACGTGAATAAGTTGGAGATTATGATGAAAATCACCCGGCAGTAGATTTTGTCGGAAAATCGAGGTGTAATTTGAAAAGTCGACCACGCGAGTCGACCTCGCTCACATATTTCGCGGTCAACGGTGATCACGGAACTATTAATGGGTTTCGCAGAGAATGATTTCGTGAATGGAACCTGCATGCATCTCGTTACGGTGATTTGTTTTCGATACGGATTTGGCTGCAGGTTTACACCAATTGGTCGCAATCACGAAGGGTGTAAACGTGAGTGTTGTATGAAAAATTCACAACATCAACGAGCGATCCTTTCAACCATTTCCCGTGGCCTGTATGTAAATTAATTGATTGCTGGGATAATTAAGTATGGAGCGGACGCATGGACGCGATGTTTATATCGACAAGGCTGATTATTGATTCCTCCACCCAGAGTCTCGCAACTTTGCTTCTCCCTTTATCAATTCCGATGAACTTTCTCTTGACCAATCGTCGAGAGACGATCGACTTTGGCCTGTGGAATTTTCCTCAATTAAATGTTGCAGTCGTTCCTTTTCGAGGTTCCCAAAACATCGATAGCGACTCGAACAAACCTTTCACAAACCTCAAGCACAACATAGGCCCCCGTACCAGAGCATCTAAGAATCTTTCAATCCACAAGGTTTCATTTCATTGAGTTTAATCACGTGGTTTGATTTTTCAGAGCCATTTTTTTAAGAGAAACACTTTTCTCAAAAATCTCAAGAATAACTTATTCAAACTTGTTGCCAGTCACAATCGGTTGTTCTTTTTTTTTATTCGTAAATTTTTATCAGTTTTTTTTGCATTTCATGTTCAAGTCCAATTGACATCTGAACAAATGACGATGCGAAGAGTCTGATATAAATCTATCATGTTCTCATCGCTTGCAGTTCGGTTGGAATAAATGGTCAGAACGTAATCCGGTGTGTAGAGGATGGGCACGAAATAATAGGAAGCACGTTGATGCCGCTTACCGTTTCTGACCTGCCCTGTTATTCTCGTGATGAAGAGCAAAGCTTGTGTTCGAGGAAATTTCAAATCCTGCCTGTTGTCGAGCTTCACTGGGACTTTTAATTCCCCGTCTCGATGGACACGGCACGGACGTATATCAAGCTACATGTATGCAATGTGCTGACCATTGATGCAGCGTTCGCAAAGTAACTTCGTTAGAGGCTTTGAAGACTTTTCATTCGAATTCGATTCTATCTGCACCGGGTGGTTAACAAACTTCCGATTCACTGTGCATCATGCAACCTTTTTCAGGTTTTCATATACGTTCGGAAATTGATCGTGACGCAATCCTTTTTAATATCGTTTCTCCGTTTCTGCATCTTCCCACTCGATCGTCTGAACACGTCACGATCTCCTGTAGCCGGTCAAAGGCGATCGCTGTCCAACGTTACTAATTTTCCTCGTTTCCGTAATCGAATATGTATGCTGGTTGTTTATATCGGGAAGAATTGAGAATAGTAAAGGGAAGAATTCGGCTTAGTGACAAGGACGTCGACAAGGACGTTGCGGATCGTATAAAAATTCGATGCCACAGCTGATAATTAACCCTGGAACTGCAAACCCATTTTTTTAAACTTTTAAACTACAAACCGCGGTAAATATTTACCCCTCGGGTTTCTCGTTCGTAAAATCGTTCTAAAAGCAGTAATTTGACTTATAATTGCAGTAAAAGCAGTAATTTGAATTATAATAAATAAGAAAATTGAATTTCATCGAGGTTTAGTTGGTGAAAAATCGATTTAAATACCTAAAAGTGCTGAAAAATTAACTTAGGGACGTAATTCGAAGCTCGCATGGGGCGTAGATGTCTACCCCGGTTTGTAATCCTAGGGTTAATGTCTTACGGTAGGAACCCGCTAATAAAACTGTAAACAGTCCGCGATTTCATTGATTGAGAAGAAAAGTCGATCGCACACGTTCGACAGGCAGATTGCATCGTCGGAATGCAACGGAATCCATTGTTCGTAGAATCGACATTTCGTTAACAAAGTTTTGCAGCAATAGTTTGATTCGCTTGCGAAAATAAACATATTGACTCGCCAAATAATGCACGTGATGCTCGTCAATTGCCGAAAAAATGTTGTGCTGATTATCGAGGAAACATTGTTCATGTCCATTGCGTAGGATTTTAGCAGAAACGTTGGAAATTTTTATTCGCAATCGAGTTGAAAATCGCATCGGTACAATTTCGCAATGTTGCCAAGGAAGCTAGGGCATAAGGTTCTACTACGAAGGACACCCTGTATATGGAGGATCTGTTGGAAAACGGACAGGTGGAGCGAACGAGTTGAGCCACCCGCGAGAACAGCCAGCTCGAGGCAATCCCCACCCCCCGGTAACCGATGCCGATTGCCAAAACTCGTCCTGCAGAATACCCGAGAGCAGAGAACAAGCAGAGTGTGTCCGATGTTGCTTCTACACTTTCTGTAGTCTCATTCCTTCGCGTATCCTTTCACACATTTTTTTTTTTCTTTCGCAGCATCTTTCCCCTGCTGTGTATTTTTTAAATTTTGTTTCTTTTTCTCAAAATCTTTCTTGTTCTAAATAATTTCATTCGCAGTTAGTGAAGGATCTTTCTCTTTTTACATTTTCTAAACTTCGAGATGCCAAGGTTTTGAGATTTTTAAATGTATTTACTTTCGAACGTGTATGGGGAATGTAGTTTGGCCTTGGGAAATATGTGTTGGGAGCAGTGTTAATATTCGTATGTGAATTTAATGAAATATAATCCTTGAATGACCCGAGGAGGTTCGGATCTCGTGATTTAGATAACGCGCGCAATAAGCGGGCAGTCTTAATGTAGCAATCCAATCGGGATGTGCAAAATGAAGCTTTGCAATGAACCCTCAGAATGTGGGTCACTGTTAATTGAAATTAAAATGGCAACTAGAGCTCGCCATTAGGTGGGTGACCGTTTCGAAATTTCTGGGAAATTGTTAATCGAGAATATCTCAACCATTTTCAACTTTTCAGTCAAAATGGCAAGGACCAATCTTGCAAGAAATTGAATTCTCTGCATAATTGGTTTCTATGGTTTTTACTGTACTATCGATATTTTCCGAGTTAGCAGCAGTTTAAAATTATTGCATTATTTTGAGCACCGTTAAATCGTATTGAGATGCCTACGAGGCCCAAATTGCCCTCCAATGAGAACATTGACCATTTTTGCGATAAGACTTTGATTTGCGAACGCTTTGAATTTTTCATTTCAGTCGAACAAATACAGCAAAAAACAAGAAAAAAGCACTTAATTTTGGCACGTAGTAAAAATTCAATCCTGCAACAGTGTTTTGCTATAAAGATACAGGCGAATATCATTATATCCTTTCACTCGCCCTTCCGCATAGAAAAATCCGAAGGAATCGTTCGAATTTACACGTTTCCTTCTTAAAATAATGGACATGTGTGAAAAATCAAATTTTCCTCCTATAGCCCCGACATATTCATCGTCAAGTGCGTCATCAAATGGTTAGGTTTTATGTGAGAATAAATATATAACGCTTGATGCTTTATATGAGAAACGGAATATATCTCGTTATTTCGCGAACAATGAAAAAGTGTGTCATAGGTATTTTGTTTCCGGGAAGATATGGTTTCCTCATTAAAGAGGATCGGAAAAAATTCAAGGTTTTTCCGCAAGCATCGCGTAACAGGAATAACAAGTCGACCACAAAAACACCATCGCGGGGGTTGAGATTTCGAAACAAAAGTAAGGCGTCGTCGCCGGCTTTTCATATTCGCACGCTAACGTTTTTGTTCGTTTCGTAGGAAAATTGATTTGTTCCGACTCTTGCTTCCGGGAACGTGTGCTGACTTACGATCACCTCCACTGGATGATGGAGCAGTTCACCTCGAATTTTCGAAATGAAAATTGTCCGTCGTCGTTTGACTAATCAGAAAAAGCCTCTGTCAGCGGACGCGGGACGATGGCAAAAATCCGCTGACATGGGCTTTTTTTTATTGGTGAAACCGTATCAAAAATATTCAATTTCGAAAATTCCAGCTATCTGCAGCTATCTCTCTCGCACTCATATGGGCGAGAAAGCGACTGCTCCATCACCTTAAGATGATGGAGCAGTCCCTATCTCGCCACTGTGAGTGCGAGAGAGATAGCTGCAATTTTCGAAATTGAATATCTCCGACACGGTTTCACCAAAAAAAAAAACCCCATGTCAGGCGCTTCTTGCCATCGTCCTGCGTAGCCTGACAGGGCCTTTTTTTGATTAGTCAAACGATGCCGAAGAAATTCCATTTCGAAAATTCGAGGTGACGTTCAGTGACTGATGCATCATCTTAAGTCTGCAGCTCATTCTGGCCAATTGCTGGAAATCTCGGAACTCGAATCTGTCCCGCGCGGGATCTGTTGATCGATGCACCTGTTTTACCCATCAAATGCACGTGTATTCTTGTTTTGCATCTCTACTCTCACGAATGTAAACAAAAGCTCCGACGGCTTCGACACACTAATCCTGGTTTTCAAAATTTTATGGAATGATTGTTCCGTACCATGATGCGGACGCCATTCATGCATTGAGGAAGGTAAGGGAAGCTTGCACGTAAATTCTCATGCTAATTCACCTTTCCACGCATCAACGGCCGATAAAGTAGTTTGCATTCTATTATTATCCAGACGTGACGGTGTTTACCGTGCTCCGATGAAACACAAATATAATAATATAACATAAAAATAACAAAAAATTGAGGGAAATATTATACAAATGGCAAAAGTAACTAATTTACTTACTGTTGTTACGTATCATCGGTTTGGGCTTGTTCGTTGCACAGGAAACCCATCTATCGTCATGCCTCTGGCGGCCTCAAATTGAAAAGAATAGTGCAAAAGCCGACGTATCCCCACTACTGTTGTTGTAAGACCTGTGGCCAAGAGAAAGCGCTCTCTCGCTCTTTGTCTCCTCATATAGCGCAACATCCGCAACATCAATAAGCTTTTCAGCTGTTTCGTGCAGACGATGCTCCGGTACGCGGTGACACCCACACGCTCCACTCTCGTGAACTGTTTTTTAACGGAAACGGGTATATGTCGGGGTGAGGGGTGAAAATAAACGCCTCAACATTCACAACAACAACAGTAACAATAATAACAACAACACCAAGTTCTCGAGGAAAAAGAAATAATACATTCGCGATGTTTTATCGACGATGCGGCGGTCGTATTAATATGATAAACAACAATTGCACGGCGCAGAGAAATTTCTCGACAGACGATTTCGATTACGGACGTGTTTTGAGTGCCGAACCGCTCAACGATGATGAGATTTTCGAAGTTCGCATCGACAAAAAGGTATTCTCATATACAATTATTTCAACTTCCTTCAAATACTTTTATTTAAGAGGTTAATTTTATACACTTTTTTCATTTTCTCCCTGCCAACCAATTTCCATCATTATCCACCAAATTTCACACGTTAAGCCATAAAAACCCATAGATTAGCAACATTCCCATAAACTTCCTGAGAATTCGTAAATCCATCTACACGAGCAATTTGTTTTCTGCAATTTGTTCGGACGCTCCAGATGTTTTTCACAAATTCGCTCGTCGTGTTGCACGAAAAAAATTGTTGTAATGTCCACCAACTAATAGAAAAAGACGATTTGAAATGTAAAGGGAAACTAAAAAATGATAACTGTTGCTATTGCAAAGAAACGATATAAATATTGTGAAATCATCAAACGAAATCCGAATATTCGTTATCGTACTTGCATTGCGCAGTCGCTAAGACAAAAATAAACCCAGAGACTCAGGTGGATTACGATTGCTGTCAAAAACTGCATTCTTCGTCCACATTTTTAAAGCTCAATTATGCAAAAGAAGGGAATATGGAATATCGAAAGAAAAATGAATAAGAATTAATGCAGCGTGGTCTTGCAGATTGCCTCCAGCAGTGGTAGTATTGAGATTGGAATAACAATGAGCGATCCAGAGTCCATGGAATTGCCACCATGGGCCATAAACCTTCGACGGGATTCGTGGATGATGACGAGTTCTGGAGTCGTGCACGATTTGGATCCGGTGACAGATCCGAGCTACGGAGCTCGTTTGGCTTCGCTGGAAGAAGGAAACACGCTTGGCGTAATGAGAACGTCCAATGTAAGGAAACTGTTGAAAATCTCTGGAAAAAATGGAGCAGGAATAGCAAAAGTCTGAAAATGTGAATAAAAAAAAAACGTTGGACATTATTTTGGTTGCAGGATGAATTGATTTTTTTCATCAACGGTGAATCGCAAGGTGTAGCAGCTACGAATATTCCATCGCGAGTATTTGCGGTTGTCGATATGTATGGGAATATCGTGCAAGTTACGATCACAAGACCGCGACGAGCATTGGCGACGAACGAGCCGAAAAATGAGATCGAGATAAACAACGATTTTCCAATGGGCGAACCCTCGAACTCCTCCTCGACAAACGTCGTCGCAAATCTCAATGTCAATCTCAACGTAAATATGAACGTCAATTTACCGAAAAATCCAAGTATCGCTGCCATTCGGGAGGATCGGTTGAGGTTTCATGAGAGAGTCGGCACTCTTGTCAAATTGTCGAACAACGCTAGAACTGCTGAAAGGAGAAGACCCCTCGATGAATTCAACAACGGCGTGGTTATGACTCACAGACCTTTACGGGACAACGAGTTGTTCGAGGTAAACGAAGGATTTTAAGAACCACCTTTTTCCGGGTCTCCAATGCCCCTGGGACAAACATAAATACGCAACTAGCAGAAACAGTTAATTGCAAAAATATCACATCATAAATGAAACGTCCAAGTTCATAGTTTTTCTTCTCACAGTAAATGATTTTCATTGAATTTCACGTAACCGATTGACCTAGTGGATTGCTGCATGAAAAATTCGCTTTTAAAACGAATGTTTTTTATTACGACAGATCCGCATAGACAGACTCGTCGACAAATGGTCTGGGAGCATTGAAGTTGGTGTTACAAGTCACAGCCCAACGGCTCTAGAATTTCCAGCTACCATGACGAATATGCGATCCGGTACAACGATGATGTCCGGATGCGGAATACTCACAAATGGCAAGGGCATACAAAGAGAATATGGTGAAATAAATCTCGATGAACTCAGGGTGAGACTTATTTTTTTTTCCTAACTATTCTGATTATTTGTTGGAGAATATTCGTTTTAAAAATCGTTTCGATAACTTTTGAGTCATTATAATTAAAATTTCCAGAAAAGGCTGATTTCTTTAATATTATTGTGTTTCATAGTTTTGCGGTCCTCACGGAATGAAAATCATTCTGATATTTTCATCGTTGAACAAAACATATTCTCCATCCACTATTTTTCCGATTTTTTCCTCTCAAGTTCCCATTTTTTATGCAACTCGTATGTAATCATGAAAATGATGCTCCGCAGGAAGGAGACAGAGTGGGAATGATACGAAGAAGCAACGGAAATCTTCACTACTTGATAAATGGTTTGGATCAAGGAGTAGCTGCGAAAGTGCCGGGTGGGGTTTATGGTGTGGTGGAGCTTTATGGTATGACGGTTAAAGTCACGATCGTCGATCGGGACGAACGAGAAGAACAGAATCTGATAACCAGGCGAAACACGTTGCATCTGCAAGGGCTCGAAGGTTCGACGTTATTTTTGCACCCACAGTTTGAATCATTCGTTGTAACGTTTTTTCTATTGTTATCGCTCGTCAATATTCTGCTCCATATTTTTCTGAGCTTTTTTTTTTGGGTGGCACGAGATCGATATTCTTACGAAATCGAAGATTTATGAATATATCTTTGCAATGGAATTTCTCTTTAATTTTTTGCCAGAAGTTGGAGACGACGAGCCACTTGACAGATTGACTTTTCATCCATGCTGCGGTACGCACGCCGATGTTATCAATAACGGGCGAACTGCCCATCGGCCTAAGTGAGTAGATCGTTGATCCTGGTTCTAAATATCCTCGTTTTTTTTCCCAACAATTCGATTTTTGATTTTTTTTTTTTAACAGCGCTATGGACGATTTCAACAACGGCGTCGTCTTGACATTGAGGCCTCTAAGACCAAACGAGTTGTTCGAAGTCAGACTCGACAAAATTGTTACGAAATGGGCAGGCTCGATCGAAATCGGTGTGACCACTCATTCCCCAACCGAATTGGAATTTCCATTCACGATGACTAACGTGAGGTAAGCGAAAGTTCATTCGCTCAGAGGATTTTTCCTTTTGTGCAGCAAAGGAAAGTTGTGAAAATTTCGAGACATAATGCTCGAAAAATTTCGTAATTCCGCCTGTCACGCCATTTCTATTTTCCGATCAACAATTATCGAGAATTGCTCAATGAGTTCCAAAATTATTTCATTTTTTCTCGTTCAAAATTGTATCAACATTTTTGTTTATTTTATAAAATCAGCAAAAAATGATTTATTGAGATTTTCGATTTTACACCGGCGTCGATAATTCGTTGCAGAAAAGAATCTCTCTTTTTCGTTGTAAAGCGAGTAAGTAGCGAGCGCGTAGATGAAAATGAATTCAGATTGTTATTCACTGTTTTTCCGAACTCTATAACAGATCTGGAACGTGGATAATGACAGGAAACGGGGTGATGCACAATGGAACTACGATTATCGAACAATATGGGCAGAATCTCGATAGACTGCAGGTCGGTGATCGTGTAGGTGTCATGAGGAAGGATAACGCTACTGTGCACTTTTTTGTAAATGGAGCTGATCAGGGTGCGGCTGCGGTCGGCGTTCCTGAGAGGGTTTACGGTGTCATAGATCTTTACGGTCAAGCTACTCAAGCTTCTATCGTCGATAATTCCGATTTTTACAGTCCCACTACGAACAATTCTAGTTTCAGTAACACCACGTTGTACAGGTAGAGTTTATTCAATTTTTTACCATCGCGTTTCGTATTGGAGTGTCTCTGACCCAATTTTTCATGTTTCAACGTCGTTGAGGTATTACTATCACGCAACGACTTTATTTAGAGTTCTTTCAACATTTTTTATAAACATGGCACCAAAACTAACAGTTTTCTTCTATGAAGACAAATTTTCTGACGTTTCAAATTTGAGATATCAAATGGTTAAAAATTCTAGACGTCGAAAAATGTATTGTCTTTTAGAAAAGTTGTTCGTTTTAATGTCAAGACCGTTTACACAAAATTTGAAGAAAATTCAAAATCATGCCATTTTGCGATACACGGAGAGAAATACGGGGAAATTTATATCACAAATTACTATGCTCCATAGTTTTCTGGTGACAGTTTCGTCCCTCTGAGAAATTTGAGCAAAAACATAGTAATTTTTCATCTAAAATTGGGCGAAAAATGTCAAAATTCCGCTATTTCCGATAGAATTTCAATAAAAATTGCTATGTTTTTGCTCAAATTTCTCAGAGGGACGACACTGTCACCAGAAAACTATGGTGGCATGTGATATAAATTTCCCGGCATTTCTCTCCGTGTAGTAATGCCTCAAAACAATTTTCGTACGTTAACGTTTAAATTTTCAAATTCCGACTCCGAATGCCAAATTAAAAAATCCAACAGGTCAGCATCATTAATTGAATGTTTTGTTGATGTTTTTCCTGAATTAAGCGATTTGCGGTTCCATCACGTGCATGGGAAACACGCGAGGATAACGAACAACGGACTAACGGCTTCAAGGATCCGCGCACTCGGTGAATTCAACGAGGCGATCGTTATAGCGAACAGAGCACTGCGAGACGGTGAATTATTCGAAGTTTCGATCGACAAGATGGTCGGACGATGGTCCGGTGCGATAGAGGCTGGTGTGACGGCGATAAGACCCGACGAATTGGAATTCCCTTCGACCATGACGGACATCGATCACGATACTTGGATGCTTTCGGGTTCAACTGTCATGCGAGACGGCGTTACGTTGCGCAATCACTATGCTTGCGATTTGGACAAATTAACCGAAGGCAATCGAATTGGCATGATGCGTTGCGCCGATTCGAGTTTACATTATTATTTGGATGGCGTCGATCAAGGAGCAGCGTGTACAGGATTGCCTCCTCACGTTTATCCCGTCATCGATTTGTATGCCCAATGTGCTCAGGTATTTACTTCCGCCCGTTGAATACGCGATTAACATAAATATCGATGTAAACGCCCACTTTGCTCTCCAAACTTCGTTCTCTTTATCGCAAAGAATCGTTTGACAGAGAGTCTTCTAAATTTTCATTCAATCCTTAAAAATTCATAAAGTCAATCGCAGCATCGAACTTGGTCAAATAAGAATGACGTTTTGATAAATTTACCGGATCACGTGCACACCAATCTGCTATTTATCGTTCTTGAGAATTCGACGCACTTTTCTATCACTCAAAAAAGCTTTAAGGTATTTTCTGATAAAATAATTGTCCAAACGTTACAGGTGACGATTATATTGCCTGAACGAAGGGACACAATGATACAACAGTACGTTCCATCCGAGAACAGCACGAGTCAACAACCAACTTCGGTTTTACAGCCTCAGCCTCAGACCGAAATAATCCATAAGTTCCATCAATCCGCCGGTCTCTATTTACTGTTGAACAGTGATAGATTTATCGCGGCAAGATGCAAGACAAGCAACAGCGCTATTTTAGTGAGTGAACTCCCGCTGGAGAACAATGAGTTAATCGAGGTGTCGATCGAAGAAATTGCACCTGAATGGAGCGGTTCCTTAAAAATTGGAGTTTTGAGCAACGAGAGTGGCAACTGGTTTACATCCATGGGCCTTGTCCCTGGCATGACGAGCATTCCATCAGAAGCTTGGTACTTGACAGGTAATTTTACGATCAACGAACATCAGCTTTTTTTTTTTATCTACAGTGGAGACAAAATCGCATTCTTAATCCTCGTCATGGATCGCTTCCGCTTGTTTCATAATTTTAAGGCTTTTGAAAAAATCTGTAGAAAATTTTAAGTATCACTATCACAAACGATTTCATTTAGAGTTCTTTCGAAATTTGATATCAACGTTCTTGGCACCAAAACTAATAGTTTTCTGCTATGAAGAAAATTTTTTTGTCGTTTAGAATTTGAGCAGTTTCATTTCCAATTTGTTATGTTTCCCATCTAAACGCGTGTAAATTGAAGTCACGTTTCGTTAAAAAGTCGCAAAGAAGAAACGTAAGAAACGCGACGTCATTTTACATGCGTTTGGATGGAAAAAATAAAAAATTGGAGATTAAACATCGTAAATTCTAAACGTCAGCTTTGAATTTTTCACGACAAGCTCGGCCCCAAATTACCGATTGTCAGCGTTTGAGGGTTGAGTCCCGAGTTTTATTCAATGACACTACAATCAGCGTTTGGAAAGATTTTCCCATTCAAAACAAACTTCATAATTGGTTGTTATTTTCTTCTAAACGCAATAACCAAAGGGATTTGTAACAGGGAACGAAGTTCGTCACAAAGGCGACGTTCTCTGCTCAAACTATTGCCCGAATCTGGATTGGCTCCGCGAGGACGACAAAATCGGCCTCAAGCGTACTCACGAAGGAAATCTCAAGTTTTACATAAACGGAGAAGACATGGGTGTTGCGGTGACCAATGTGCCCGAAATGGTGCACGCTATCGTCGAGCTTTTCGGGAGCAGCATCGCCGTTTGTATAACAAGCAGTAAACAGCAGAGTTCGGTAATATCGCCGAACGCGAGTCTACGACTACAGGACTCGCTCGAGCTACTGTTGGATCCGATGCCGCCAACGATTAGAAAGTAAATCAACCAACCAATGAAATCCATTTTTTCTCACTCGATATTTCGGATCTTTAATTCGAATGTTCTTTTGCTAGCGATACAGGAGTTGATACTTCGATCGATGGCTCTGAGGCGAAACTCTTGAACGAAATTGCTCTGACACCTACACAACCGATCAGCTCGTCCACCGGAGACTTGGACTGGGGTTATGAGTTTCATGAGAATCATGGAAGAAATGTGGAACTGGAGAGAAAGACTACGGCTCGACGAGTCGCGAGTTACAATCAAGGTGAATTTGCCTTTTCAAACAAAATTTCATGTTCCTCAAATTTGAACATTCAGCCTCTTCAACAATGGTTAATCGAAAAAATTTGAAAACAAAATCTCATACATTTTCAAGAATACATTGAAAAATTATTCATCAATACAGAAATCTTGCATGGCGCATGAAAATAATCTTCGTACAGTGGACTTTATAAATAAATACGATTTACAGGTGTCCTGATGTCAAGCAGACCGTTGATAAAAGGCAAAATATTCCAAGTGAAAGTTGATAAAGTAACGGATCGTTGGGTGTCCGGTGTTTTGTGCGGAGTAACTTGCATATCGCCAGAAAAAGCAAGTTTTCCATTGACAGCGCTTGGCTTCAAAAGACACTCGTGGATCATATGCAGCGATTGGATGTCTCACAACGGAGCTAAGGTAATTGCAGGACAAGCATCTTTACCCTATTTCCATATGAATGTTGAAAAATCTTCAAAATCACCGGAAATAACTGTTCGGAAGCGATGAGTAATTAAATAATTAATCATTATCAAATGAAAACTAGAATTTATCGTAAAATCTTGATTTGCTAGCCGTTGCTCTTATGCTAAGAAATTGCCAGTGGGGCTCGTTCCAGTGACCGAACAGAAAAAGAGAAATAACAAATTTTTTGTGTGTTTATCAGATAAAAACGCGTTACGGGGCAAATTTAGAAAATTTGCAAGCCGGCTGTACAGTAGGTTTGTTGATAGACGAGGAATCGCGTTTACACTTGTACATAAACGGTGTGGACCAAGGAGTAGCAGCGACGGATTTGCCATCGTACGTATACGCGGTGATAGATCTTTACGGTCAGTGCGAGCAGATATCGATAGTGGGTCCAACAGTCGAGGCGCCGTTTATGAGCAACGATGCAATAAACATGGCGATAGCAGGTACGCAGGATAGTAGTGAAGTAGAAATCGAGGACGTTGAAAATTCTCGTGAAAAAGCTGATTTGGAATGTCACGAGAAAGAAAACGTGGCTCCTACGATACCCTCGTCGTTAAATTTGAACGTTCCGAGTCGCAGCAACGACGATACGAATATTGTTGAAGAAACGGAAATAACCAACAGTCCACAGACTTCGCACGGCTGTAACAATCTTTTGAACAACGTTTTACACGCTAAAGCAATGTCAAGCAGCATCCAATCGGACAGTAACAATTCAGACACTGGATCGGAACCGAGCAACGATCCAACGCGCGTGGGTTCAATCGGTTGCCCGAAATCGAGGAATCAACACACTGCCGGAAGTATTAATCTTGCGAACGATAACAACACCATGTCTAATAACGAGCTAGAGAACGAAGAGATACGGCGTAACGAATGTACAAACGTAGAGATAAACAATGCAACGAATATCAACATTAGAAATGGCTCCGTCGCAACGTCCAGTAACATGACTAATCTCAACACAGCTATCAACTCGACAAACGCGAATAACGCGATTAACGAGAGCATCGCTTCGAACAGCCAATTGAACAACATGACTGCTTCAAATTCAAATCCCAACAATCTGTCCACGAATATTCTTAATATATCGCAGGAGAATTCATCGCAATGTCACAATGTTTCATCCAACATTGTTAACAACATGACCTCGAGTGCACCGAACAATATGACCTCGAGTTTACCGAATAACGTTTCGTCTAGTTCCCAAGATACCCAAACTGGCTCTAATCGACAATGTTCCGTCACCAACAATTGCAACAGTATCGTCGTCCTCGTACCGAATCAAAATGTCCCTATCCCGAGCCCACTAAACAACGGATCTATGGTTGGATCCTTGAGACTAAACTCGCTGCCGTCCACGCCCATTGGCTCTTCCACCACGCCGACTAAAAAATGCGAATATCTCAAAGCTTGCGTCCGATTAAAAAAATCTCTCGTACTACCCGACGAATTTTTCTCTCACGACGAAGTCATCTGCTATTGCAACTCGTGCTACAAACTCGAAGCTGACAATCTCATCTGCAAAAAAGGAGAACCACCTGCCGAATTCGCCGTTCCTGTTGGTTGGGCTAGATTTCCCCTCAAACCCAGCATCAATGCTAATCAGTATCCTCAAAGTACCACCGACAAATGGCACGTCGCTTTCTACGGAACACGATTAGATTCCATCAGGTAAAATATATCCCAAAATATACATTTTTATTCACTATTAATCGTTCTTCGAAAACTAAACTCAACTCACTCAATTTTCATGTCTCTGAATTTTTCAAGAATTCGTTAAAATTTCTATCTTTTCGTAAATTTGGCTGGCATAAAAAAAGAGAAAAATAATGGAGCAGTTCTCGTCGAACGGAAGGTTTTTTTTTTCAAAGTGATAAAAATATAATACTAAAAAATTGACGATGCCTATCTCTACGATCAGATTCAGTGCTCACACTTTGCGAGGGAATAGAATTTCCTTCATTTTTTCTTTTAATCTCCCTGGAAGAAATACAGAGACTAATTAATTTTCGAAAATTGAAGGATTGTATGATCCCTCGATCGTAGAATAATTTCTTCGCTTCAGAATGAACCTCCTGCCACAATAAATTGAGCTTCTATCAGGAATCTGTGTAAAATTCTTTCCACTGCTAAAATTAGACTTTCCAATTGTGTGTTAGATGGATTCTTGATCGAGGTGAACTTTTGACGAAGGAACAGTTGGACACCAGCAATTTGACAACGATCATAAACACTGAGGATCAGAACCCTCAAGTTGTTTTTTCACCGAATATTAAATATGCGGCATCCGTCGAAAGTACAAGGAAATACCCGTGAGTTCCAATGTCTGTTGACAAAGTAACTGGTTTATTGTAAAGTTCATTTCTCTGCAATTATCCCAATACAACTCTTTTACGCTTTTTGAAAATCCGTCACTTTGATTAGGAACCCTGAACGGAACAGAAAAAAATCTTATTCATTTTTTAAACCGTCACACGTGGCGACAATGAGTGCCTCCGAAGGGTAACTGAGGAGAATTGCATGTTGCACGTTTTCATGACAATGATATATTTGCAGATACATCGATACACAATCGAACAGAAAGCTGAATGCCTCGACGGCATTCCAATTGCTAGTGAGGCCGGGTTCGTACACGATGGGACCAGCGAAAGATGCCACGGATTCGCAACCGGAAACTACAGAATGGGCGACGAAAGAAGGAGGGGCGACAGTTATCGTCGCGCTTTTAATTCATCTCGACGATTTTTAAGTATTATACTATCCAATATCTCTCATCGCATCACGCAATACGAATATTTTACAAAAATTCGAAATCCAACTAAAGAAAAAGCCTCATTTACCTTAACGACTCAAAAAAGAAAAACACACACACACACACACCGAGCAATCACGTAAAAACATGATTATTTATCGTACCACGAATATAAGATCAAGAAGAAATCTGTATTCGGAATACTGTACATTGCACACGTAAAATTAAGGTCCTGCTCCGGTTCAAAAGAAAAAAAAACAGTTACACCGATTGGAAAAAAAATCGCTTAATTAATTCGAAGCGTAGCTGAAACAATGAACCGAGATGAAAGCTTCCGCATAGGCGTAGCACGTATTAGAGGCTCGAGATTGACGATCGAGGGAAAATCTTCGTTCTGCGCTCTCGAAAGATCGAGTCGTAAAAAGAAAACAAAACAGACGCAAAAGAATTGCCAGCGAGTTTTATGCTTTCGGGGCTTACACAATTTCGTCCTTTATAAGTATATGGTTTCGCCGAAAAGAATTAGCGACCGCAAGAGATGAGAAAACATATGAACGAAACGATGAATATGATTTTCAATATTGTATATAAACATTCGTCCTTTGAGAGAGAAAGAGAGAGAGCGAGAGAGAGAGAAAGAGAACGTTGTGAACGTACGGATTATAAATTTATACGCATTTTCTGTGATACTTTTATTACAGCGTGTATGCATCGTTTTATGATAAGAGCGTGGCATGGCGTTGTACATGTGTCTGTCCAATGCTGAAATAACGTACTTGGTGTAGAGATGATCTCACGTACGATTGTCTCGAATATACATATATTTTTATTTCTCTTCATTTTCCATGTTGTATCTTCGTTGGATGTGGCGATCGATATTCGCTCGATCGTAAGATTTTATTTCCTGATGAAAGATTCGAAACCCAGACACGGACTCGTTCATTCCGTTTTGTAAATATAATTATTTCTAGTCATTAAAATAACATTATACATTGCCAAACAGCGTCTTTGCCGTCGTACCTCGTCGTGAAGAGAAAAAAAAACAATAAAAAAGACAGAATGAGATGATTGATGTTATGTAATAAACATTTAAGTTCCCTCGTAGATTTTATTCGAACGAATCCGCGATAAATTATTTTCATTGGCCTACAAAAAATCAAGAATTCGCGGTACCAAATTTTTTCACGATCGAATTCGGAAGATTATTTTGTCGCTCGAAACTTTGGTTTCATCCGGAATTACAATCAAGTTTGTGCTGACGAGATATCCATCAGTAAAAAGGCAAACGAACGACTCGTTAACGAATACGATAGAATGAGTAAACAGCACCTTCTGGGTGGGCAGAATCGATTGTCGAATAACACATTGGCAAAGTAATGTACTCAGCTTGATAAGAATTGATTTGAAATTTATCGGTGAAAAAAACAATAAAAAACGAAATTTGAAAAAAATTAGCAAAATAATTGAAAAAAAAGGAAACAAAATTTCTTAGTAAATCGAGTAATTAATAGTAAATTTCAATGTAATAAAACAAGCAAATGGCACATCTGCTAGAATATTTAGATGGCAAATAATTCAGCACTCACTGCAGACTACTCGACGCTGTTTCGTCGATCAAATAATTGCCCAACGCTCACGTGTCATCGTTGCAAAAACGTCTCTCGATCTAAAGGGCCAAGGGACTTGCAACATAGGAATATTAAAATTTGTAATTAAAGGAAGTTGATGAAGAAAATCTGACAAGGTCAGAGGAAGGGCGATTGGCACCCTGTCAGATGTAATTGGTAATTACCATTATTCTTATTTATAGTAGTTTGGAAAACGATCGTTAAATCCTCCGCAAAACGTACCGCATTATAATTGTCATTATTATTAATATTATTATTATTACTGTTGAAATAATGACACGCGTTATCCATGGTTTACAGGATAGAATAGAGCGCGGTATCAATAATGTTCGACGTTGAAATCACAGGCACATCGGAATAGCCAACGATCTCCCTTTCTGTATAACTCGTTTAATTAGTTCGCCATCGTGGCACACTCGCATAAGCTATTGACTTAAAAGAATAAATAACAGATACATAAGAAATCGAATTCGTCGAACTACTGCGACGGTACGATTTAAATTAAGGAATAAAAACAAACATCATTACACTAACCACAGATCTACGGATTTTTTTATTATAAAATGTTGCGAGATCCTTTGATAGTCATAGCGAATAATTTACATAATCTAATCTTTATTTAACAACATTCGTTTTACAATTTATCTTTTTTTTTACTCTCAAATCTAATAGTTGTTGATCGTTTGTTCTTTTTTCAGCGTTCGCTTTCGCTTTGCCCAGCGTTTTTCTTCGCTTTTATAGGCGGACGCCAAAAAAGTGTCTTGGCTGTTTTTTTTTCTACGAAAGCGATGGACCAGTTTTCGAAAATGGACGACACATTTTTTCGAGTTAAATACATTTGAATAACTCAGCTACAGCCACATTTGTGAGCTGCCGAAAAAATACGAAGAAAAAAAGTGAGTTTTTCAATGAAAGTGATGCTAATTTTTTTTTTGCAAATGGAAGAAAAACGTAGACAAAAAGATGCAAATGAATTACGTAAATCTTCGCAATTTCTAAGAAATTTTAGAATTTTTTTATTCTCAAAAAACATGTTCGCAGAGCTAGATTGTTGTGGGAAATAATAATTTTGTTATTTCAGCTCACGTTGTAAAAAAAATATCGAATACTCATTGAAAAATACTTCCAAGAATACATGATTATTCAGCAAACATAAAATCGCCATTTTCGTGTGGAGAAAAATGTAAAAACGAGGTTTTTATTTTTTATTTTAACTAAAGCCGACCCCTCAACTTTTCAAGTTGTATTTGGCGTCCCTTTGTCTAGAGTCAGACTGTTTATGTTTTTCTCTATAGGCGATCGAGTCGAACAGCAAAGTGATTCGATAATTATAAATGGCATCATAGGGATGAGCGCGGAGCTTGAAACGCTCGAGGTAAAAGAAAAAACAGAGAGCTAGAGGGAGAGGTAAAAATAAAATTTCTTTTTTAAACCCAAATTCGAACGTTCTGATCCCACGAGCAGCTGGCCACTGCCATTCCACTGGGGGAAACACTCAACGAAGTCACACGATTTTCGTGCCCTGCGAGAGTTCCTGAAAATAATGAAAATATATTTCGAATAAAAATGGTCGAAAGTCTGTTGGTTCTCGATTTTTTGTTTTCTGATTAACTTCGAAAGGAAACAAGCGAGTTTACCGTTGTGTTGAACTTTGAGTGTGTCCCATATGTGGATGGAATTGTCATCGCTAGCACAAAATATGAATCGTCCACTAAGCGATAAACCGCACGACGTGAAACCAGGATTTGTAGCCGGTGGTTTGAACTGTGCCACTTGTTGGTCCGATCGCAAATCCCAAAGTCGTGCTGTTTTGTCTTCGGACGCGGTTACAAATGCTTGGCTCGATGGATGATACTGTTTTGATATCCAGGAGAAATTTTAACACCAAATTCGATTGAAAAAAATTATTTTTTCTTCAACATCGTTAATTTTCATCTTCGGGTTATTTTGTCACATTTTTTTACATTCATTCAATTTTTTAACCACAAAGACCAGTTTTATATATTTTCGTGGTTACTACTCTCGATTTTTGAAGAATACTCGAGGAATATTACTTTGAAATCTCCAGGAGAGATCGGAATATCATGCTCTTGTTGGACACAATTGCAATAACTTTTTTTTCTTTAATTCATTAACGAAGAATTGTGGAAACTCACACAAACGGAATTAACGTCAGCTTCGTGGCCGAAGAAAGTCTGTTTGGCCTTTTCTTCCCTCACGTCCCAGAGCTTGCAAGTACGATCGACTGATCCAGTTAAATAAGTGTTGCTATCGGGGGCAAGACTGATACTGACAACGTCTCCAACGTGAGCTGCAAAATCTGTAGTTTTCTTTCCAGCCTCGAGATCCCACATGCATCTTCAAATGTAGTTGAAAAGTTATTGTCATTCGATCGCTTTCGTCGATCGCTTTTTGGTTTTTTTACAATTCAAAAACAAAAAATTGTTGATTTTTGTAGAATGTTTTTTCGAGACTCTCGAAACTCTCAAATTTATCCTGACACCGGTTTCACTACTAACACCTTAACGGTTAATTATCCAATGTGATATTGTCTCACAGGGCTAATTTTAGTTTCTTCGTTTAATGGAAAAAAATCGTTCAATTTGCGAAAACGAGAATTATCGGAAATAACGCAGCAGAGAAATGCCGGAGGATAAATTTTCGAGGCACCATCATTTTGGGAGAGGAACGAAAAAAATTTATCGCATTTTCGAATGATATTATTTTTTTGATAATAAAAAAAACCTCGTGAATCATGTTAACTCGTAATTTTGAGTTTTTAACTAACATAATACGCTATACGAGAAAATAATGATTACGTTACATTTTCATGTCACCGGAGCCAGTGATAAGTGTTTTGTCATCGAAGAATCTGCAGGATGACAAGAAGCCCTCGTATCCCAACAATTCTCGTACTATTTTTGCAGATCCGGTCGAGTCACGATTATTGACGTCGTAAACGGTGCACATGTTATCCATTCCACCGCAAGCTACGAAATTACCGGATGGCGCAAAAGCCACAGACATTACCCAGGCTGAACGTAATGGAATTACCTGCACCTTGTTACCCGTCCATGAATCCCAGATTATCAATTTTCCATCAAGTGAACCTGTCACGCAATGCCTGCCAGTGCCAAAGAGAAAAATCTTCGTTATAGATTTTTTCATTCAAATCGACAGGAACATTAATAAACAATTAAAAAAAAAAAATAAAAAAAAACAAGAAAATTATTTTGCTGCAAATTAGGAAACGATATTTTTGTCGAATTTGGCTGGACCTAATTGGAAAATTTCAAGTTCTTTTCTGCTTTCGGATTTTCTTCTCTACTATACTTCAAAATTTCGAAATTTCCACCCAGGGTTAACTTCTGGTTCAAAGTGTCGACATAAAAAAATTATGAGCATGGAAAAATGTCTGCAAAAAAAAACTGGAAATTCAATGATAAATGTCATCCAGGGATTCTGTCATAAAAATATTCTTCAGTACGTTGAATATGTTCCAAATTTCGAGAATTTATGCAGAAAGAAAATACGGAGAACATTTTTTGTAAATTGTATAAAAAATTATCTCCGAATCGTCAATAAATATGCGAGCGAATTATTCAACAAATTTTGACCTTTTAGTTACAGATAATGACCAAGTTTTCATGCTCCATTTGAGATTTTGTTTCAAGAATTTTTTTCACTGGCTATAAAAATATTAACAAGTCTCTCACTTCGTCGATGAGAAACTTGTCGAAATTCCTGCAGTACACGATTTTCAAAGATACACATATGATCCTATGCTCGTGAAAACTTTTCAACATTTTTGTGAAATAAAAGTCTAAGAATGTTGAGGAATTTCATGGAAAAACTTCCCAAGGCTACGAACCATAAATACGTCTCATTAGAATTTTAAACCCTAGTATTTCTAACGCAAAAACTGAAAATTCAAGCTTGAATTTTCCTGACACTACAGTATCTGGATACGATCAAATAAAAATTGAATTTCAATAACTCCAGAGAACAGAGACTTCTCAGTTTTTTGCCTGCCAACGATTACGATTATTCGTCGATTGCAAATTTTGAAATTGTTTTTTTTTTTTTACGAGCATCAGTGTTATCGAGAAATCGGAAAAAAAGCATCACGTTTTGTTTTTCTCAAACTAGAGTAAAAGGAGTAAGTGCGAAAAGTAATGAAAATATGGCGAACCTGCTATCCCCACTGAAATGCACAGAATTCACTTTGTTTATGTGACCCTTCAATAACTTTTTCGTCACTAATTTAACTTTGGGTGCTGCGCCGACACTTCCACACGCCTCTTCGAAGTTAACGTCTTGCTGCTTCTTTTGATCCTCCTTCAAACGGAATTTGTAAGTTTCAGTAAAGATTTCGAAAAGCGAAATGGCTGACTTTGTGTTTTTTATTTTTTTTTTTTTAGTTTTATGTGTGCACGAACGTTACGGTTGATTGACAAAATTTTATCGGATCAAATGCGACACGTTTACGCTGAAGAAAGATAAAAATGATAAGAAGGACAAAAATGCAAACCTTGCACTTGTTGATCAAATCTTCAAGCTCCTTTTTCAAGGCAGCCGTTTCCGGATCGTCTTTTCCCATGTTGTCGATTCGTTAATTCTTCTCTCTTAGTTTTGCTCGACGTGACCAAGAAAAACTCGAGTTTCTTCGCAGAAATAAATGTAATACACTGCCTACCGAATCATCGATGCTAACGAAACACGTCGACCGTTTCAAACGCTGGCTTTCCGTCAAAATGCGAAAGAAGCCAAACCAGAGCTTACTACTGCCCTAGTAATCATATTAAATCAGTATCCTAATCCTGTTTGCTTGGCATTACCGCGAGCTTTATACACGATACTCTAACTCGATTAGTTTTCTATAAGAAAAAAAAAAATTATAAAAATAAACAAAAATTCATTCCAATTTGGAGATTTACCTAAAAAAAAAACCAAAAAAAAATACAATAACAAGAGAAAGAACGAGTCAATTGTAAAAAAAAAAAAAATAGATATTCGACGATTCAATTATTCTATAGGAAACAGGCTCGCGCGAGCCTGGCAAATCACCGGGTACCAAGCTTTCCGATTCAACGACAAAATATCTATAAATAAAACATCCATGCACTGGAAATGAAAATTTTGTTAAAAATCGTCGATATTTTGTTGAACACGGTGAACTAAATATTTTTTGATGATTTCAAAATTTTTGTTGTTTTGACAGTATATTTGGATTTCTAATGGAATCGTCAGCAAAATTTACGATTGGAACGACAAAAATTTGCTTCCAAAGTGAGTTTTCAAAATATTTCTTGCTGCGAAGACACAATTTTTGAGATTATTCAAAAAAACGTTTAGTTGAACGTATCGAACAAAATATCGATATGTTCCAACAAAATTTTGTTTTCAGTGTGGGACAAATATCCGCAGGACAAACGATCCAAGGACAAAAAATCCCTTCCGGATATATTCCACGTCTTGTTTTTGTGCATTTGGTTCTTATAGTGTGACCTGATCGTTCACGACAATGTACTACGTCATGGGATGCTGCATGGTGTGATCTATTAGCGTATGGTGTGCAACGATGCTATCTGGACATGGATGATGATAATTTATGGTGTGATATGATGGTTTTTGATCGATATGGTGGTGTGTATTGTGATGTGCTGATTTATGAAACACCATAATCCATGGTGTGGCAGGAAAGTCTCTGGTTTTATAATTCATGGAATGAGACACCATAATCCATGGTGTGAAACGATCGTTTTGTGCTATAGCGACAAGGCGTACGTACAGCAAACGACCTTCAGAATATTTTGTCGTTAGATTGACGCTCTCGTTGCCGAGTATACTTAATCATTTTCGAACATTTGTTTGGAGGAATAATATGCACAGTTGTTTGTCCGAGTGAAATTCATAACAAACGTGAGAATTAATTTATTACGAATTTGTTGTTTTCGTGCAAGTAAAACAAAGATTGATGAGGCACGTATGCCGTGTTTTGCTTTTGCTCTCGTTCCAGATCGCGACCTCTGTATAAGCACACGTTTCGAGAGGCTTTGTCGCTTGAGTCTTGATCTCATTGCTGTAACAATCGTTAGTTCTAATTAACAGAAAACTCCGCGGCACAAATTCATCACTTCTCCATGAAAAAATAATCTGCTTTCCAACTGCGCAAACAAAAACATGACGATGAGGAAATACCTCGCGCCCGCGTCGTCGGAATGTCCAAATATTGAATTTTCGGCTTTTGCAAATAATTCATTATTAATTATTTATTTAATCCTTAAGGAAATTGGAGAAATTCTCCGTCCAGCTTGGCTATCGATTCGGTCACTTTGATCAGAACCGTGGAGATACGCGCGCGGACGAGCGTGACGATCCGGAAGGCAACGATATCGAGTCGTCGCTTCGAAAAGCAAGTGAGAGCACGAATTTTTACTGTCATGCAAAAAACCGAACGCGCACGAACTCAACAGCTTTCAAATTAACAAAAAACTAGAGTGTGACGCCGTTGATGTGCGACGACGAAATTTCATTTATTTCACTAGGTTCTTTTATCCAGTTCGGTCGAACAATGTCGATCTTTGTGTCGCAGAGTTCTCGCTTCCTTCTATTCTGTTTCTGAATTTTTTTAAAAAATCGAATATTTCGAGGGTTCAACAAATCGTGGCGTTCGAAAATCGGATCACTCTTTACTATGTAACATAAAATTTGTCTTACAGCCAATCGAAATTGGTCAGAACTCAAAAATGAAAACTGCATGTTTTCTCGTTTTGAACTTTTTTTCGATTTTTTAATTTTTTTTTGCTTCATTTACAGTTTTTGGAAGTTTACGGTGCAGCGGATCGTTTGGGTAGCAATTCTGATCGTTTGCCCTGAAAAAATAACGTGGGAAATGAATCTGAAAAGTTTTTCGATTCAATTCGTAATTTTCGTCGTGCTCCTCGTAACTCATGATCGTGGAGTTTCATCCGAAAGGCCGAGAATATGTACGCAATATGAGTATGAATCCTCTGACATTGGGCATAAAAATGTGCAACATTGCCCAGCCAGCCCATCGCCCAGCAAGGTCAAAAGTCCAAGTTCAAGGATGCTCGATTTTCTGAGGGAATCTTCGCCCACCGTGCAAGGTATTTATAGCGATTTGTTAAAAATTTGAGAATAGTCAATCAAACACTAATGACGAGTCATTTGTGTCCGAGCCAAGTCGTGAAAAATGCCTGTGGGTCGCAATATTTAGGATGGAATTGTCATCAAATTTTTTGAGCATTCGGAAAAGGGCCCACGAATTTTTTGAGGTTTTTTCAAACGATTTATAATTGTGAAATAAGCGGAAGAAACGAGTTTTGCTCTGAGCTGTTGTTGCAAGATAAACAATTACTGTCGGCACATGCTGAACTTGCCATCTGTCAAGATCCAGGCAGTTATTTTGTCCGTAAACAAAAGTGACAAGTTGCAAGCAAGCTCGAGAAACCTTGAATTTTTTTTTACCTTGAAATCTAATCGATTTCCTCAGTTTTCATTTATTGTTACGAGGATGCTTAGCGTTAAAAACGTGCTCGCGAAAATGCATAAAAAGTCTCAAGAACCATAACGATCTGCCAAGACGCAGCTGATCCAAATCATAAACGCACGGAGATACAATAAACTTGAATATCGCGGATAATGTGTCTCTGTAGTTCGATGAAACCCTCGAATTTCAGGCACTTCAAAAATTTCTCGAAATATTTTAATTATCGTTATTATTATTATTATCGGAAATAGAACTTTAGAAAAATCAATAATCGAAATAAAAATAGATCGTAATTCAAGAGAGGCAGTGGCTCAGTGGTAACGAGCCCGGCTCTCACACAGTGGGCCCCGGGTTCGATTCCCGCCGACACCAATGGATTTTTCTAAGTGTCCCAAGCTGTACTCTCTGTGGTTCGGAACCCACGTAAAATAGTAGGTCCATGTGTGCGTAGTGGAGAGGAGAAGAATGGGGAAGTGTGAATGGTGGAAAAGGGATGAGAGAAAAAGGTGGAACGGTATGAAAGAAGGGGTACGGGAAGCACACCATGTACAAACCCGCCAAGGGTATGCATGTAAAACTCCACTACATACATAGATCGTAATTCTCTATGTACGTCAGAGCATACGGCGACAGATCGTGCAAGGAGAAAAACGTTGTATTTAGAGAAACCTATCGACCCTGACGAACACATTTTTTGTTGTGATTGTACACACAGTCGGTATCATTTATTCGTTCTTTTCAATTGTGGATAAGAATGTGGTACGCAACTGTGCTTCGACGTCGCAAACCGCCAAAAAGAATTATCAGTTTTGACGAACCAAAAGGTTTTTGGTTTGACTCAATTAACCGATTTTTCCAACTTGGTATACATTTGATTCGTCTATCAGTTTCGTGGCTGAGAGCGAGAGAGAGAAAGAGCCGAGCAACACATAAACAAAATTTTATCGACAAAAAATACGAAATATTTTCATTTTTTCAAGACCAAATGTTCAGGAGAGAGTCGTTTTCTGAAAATCGACGATAGATCGATTTTCAATTGTTCCATTCGATAGCCCGAGAGCCCAAAATTTTTTTTAGTAAAAATTTTGGTTTTTTGACAAAAAATCAATAATCCAATTTCCACACAGCACATCGCATTACTAATCGTATAACGCACAAACCCATTCACGTGTCGCGATCGTACACAATGTGACAAGGTCAGTTCCAAAACAAACTCCCAGCGTACGACTGACAGTTGGATTTCAAAACAAACCTCTACAGGCCATGGCAGAAGAGTTCGAATTCAAAACAACACTATTTAGTCTATTGAAACCGAACGGTGAACGACACCAAAGTTCCGCAGTCGTCAAAATGATTTGGGACGAGTCGGACATTATTTCGGTTTCTCGGGAGTTCGGGTGTGCTTTCGTTCGTGCGTCTGGATTCGACGAGTGCAGTTTTAGAAAATAACTATTTCTGAATGAGTGCAAGCGTTTCAAATTTTATGATTTTTACGACAGTTCGAAAAGCGAAGGTTAACAAAAACGTAAACACCCAAGGAATATAGAAGTGTAAACAAAACGTGCACAAACACATTTCCTTGTTTTATGCCTAAAACCGAGCTCGCAAATCCAAACATCTGAAATTCATGTAAACGCCGGTTTTGATCGATTCTTTGGTGGAAGAATTCTCCTTCATAAAAACTTCGCCTCCCTATTCCTTTCATTCTATGATATTCTTGGGGCTTTTAAACCGATTTTTTTTTCTAATACCTATCTTTTCCATAAAAATCCATAAAAATCTCCCATTCGGTGATTAACGGGTGTTCGTGGTGCAATCTCTGTTTTTGATCTTCGATTGTATTTCAATGTCACGTGGTGTTTAACTTGTCAATTTCGTCGTCAACTGGGTGAATGCGTTTCTTCGAGGAGACTTGTCCGATTTCGTATATTCCAGACGAGTCTACCATCGGAACGACTGAAATATTTCCGTTCCATAGTTCCCCGCAGTTCTAGTTATTTACAAAAGCTAAAGCTACAAAAGCTCTTGGCCTGATACTCTGTTGAAACTCCTTCGAATCAATGTCACGTCTTTTTCGTAGTTGCAAAAGCATTTGCTCAATTCACATAAAAAAGCACCAAAATGTGTTTGGAAAAAATGGCACCATACAAAATGAGTTTATTGTTTATTGCGCACGCGCAAAACACTCGATGGTGCGCGGAGCCTGATGACTGCTATATGATCTCATACAGCTGATGCACGTTCCGTGTGCGAAAAGCTGACCTGAATATACATCTCAATTAAAAATATCGAAATGTGCAGATTTTTTCACGATTTCCTCGTCAATTCATTAGTGACGTGCTAGATTTTCAGCAATGAATTTGCTCGATTTATTGTGATCGGAGAACGTACGCACACAGCTGTTTTTCAAATCGTAAACAAATCGTTCCTACGATGCTGGGGAGTGGGATTGACTCGCGGAGGCTGGTCCTATGTTTTTGAACACGACAGTATATTCTCCGCGGACATTTACGGAGAGGGAGATCACGGCGAGAGTGGAGTTTGGTGGCGGAGTGTTTCGTGAGCTCATTGAGAGGAACATTTGATTCTTAACCCGCCTCGCATTAGAAGAGAATCCAACTTCTGTAGTTTTTATTTTTCATTTATATTCTTTGTCGCTGTTGTTCAAGTTCAGCTAATTATCGAGGAGTGTGTGTTAAACTTCAGAGATTTGAACGATAACGTTTCGGCATGAAGGGTCTCGGGTTTTTAACTGTGTTAGTGCTTTCCTACATCGCTGGACACGTTACAACGTCAACGAGGGATGCCGGTAAACACAACCACCGTATATACACATATATTTCTTGTCACGTGTTAACGTTTTTTTGTTTATGCCTCTAATTTATTATTTTTTCGCAAACCCCGTCCGATTTGTTTCTATTCGCGTATTTTTTCGTGTATTCGGAAGTTTTATGTCGTTTTTAGTTGGCAGGCAGTATGCACGCGGCCAATGACTTATTCTTTCAACAAAAAATTACACACGTCCGCGAATCGATGTATTTTTCGTTGATTACTATTCTACAAAACTTTTTCTTCGTAATTTTCGTTCTATATGCGTTCATTTTGTTGTCTTTCGGAAAACTTCTCTCCAACAATGTCGCGTGCCCTTTTTTCCATTTTCAACGTATTTTCTCACAGAAAAACTCAACTTTTTCTGTCGTTCATTAAAAACGCGAATACTATTAATTTGTTCGTTCTGTTTTGCTTTTTTTGTCCAGTTTTTAATGTCAATTTTCTTAGAATGGCCCAAAACATCGAAAAATCACATGTAGAAAATATGTCCGGATGTGTGTGTGTATGTGTGTGTATGGCATGGCACTATAAAATTGAAAACTTCATAACACGAGAAGGGTTTGAGCTACAGGGCTCCCGTTTTGCAAGGATGTTAATCTATACAAGCTCTTCATTCTCTGGGAATTTTGTTGGAATTGTCGGAAAAATACGAATTCTACGGCATTTTGAAATTTTTCCAAAAAATGGTGTCGACGCTCCAACTTCCGAAAATTTCAAGATTCATTACTATTTTTTTATTAATCAATAGAATATCATGATAAGAAGGTTGGTATTGAATTTGGGGAATATCGGTTAAACGGTTTAAATTTTATGATTTTTCGAATTTTACGAAAATCTGAGTTTTTTTGAAAAATCGTCCAAGCGCTCTAATTCCTGAAAATTTGGCGAGATATTGTGTATAAGTCTGTACTCACTTTTTACTTTCTAGAAAATTTGTCAAAATTATGTAATTTTAAATGTAAATACAAAAAATGCTGCAAATGAAAATTTGCAAATTGCTTCCTCGAGATGCTCAAGATCCACGATGCTCAAATCTTCCTCTATTGAGAAAGATTTGAGCATCGTGCATCTTGTTTTCCTCTCCAGTGAAAGGGTCGAGAAGCCGCAATACTGTTTGAATCCCATGAAAAATTTAAACGTCGCTGTCATGTATAATCATCGTTGATTGTTTTCGTGACTTCTTTGTCCGCAAACCCTGCTGGCGACCTTCGCCTTGATAGAACGTTTTAATCGCAAGCCTACCAGTGTATTTTTTCCGACAAAGTTCAAATAACCGGTAGAAATCATTTGAACAAATGGAATCCAATTTCGTCGGAAAGAAATAATCGTTTTCATATAATTTCGTCGGAAAGAAATAATCGTTTTCATAATTTCGTCGGGTTGCGGTTGTCTCCCTCGATCGTGAGCCCGATTTCCGGTACTATCGCGGCGATTGTGAGCTTCCATAACCCCGTCTGTATTTATCACGTACGCTAGAAACTGTCGAAACACTGGGAGAAAAAAAATACATAGATTTAAGGAAAAAAAAGCTGTTTTATATTTTTGGACGTAAAGTTGGTCTCGCGCGCTGCGATAACGTCAACAATTTATCTGTAGAGAACGAAATTCATCCCTGACGCGTTGGAACGCGTTGGAGGCCACACACGGCGTCGAAAGAAAAAATTTGAGTGATTCAGAAAAAATTTTCGACAATTTTATTCGATTACTTATTTTCGCAATTCCAAAATTTTACGTCAACTTTTTCATGTTCAAGAAAACTTGGATAATTATAAAGGCTCACATTATTCCTTACTCGCTTGACTGATTTCGATATTCAAATGATTGCAAAGCCCAGCATTATTTAGTGCCCGATTGACATGAAAAAAAAATTCAACAATCATTGCAACTTACAATAAAAAAAAGAAATAAATGAGAAAAAAATTGTTCGTCAAATCTCATTGACGTAAAATTCAGCGAAATGTTTCTTACATTCGCCCATTCGTTATTTTCTCCAATTCTCCGCTTTCGTTAACTCGAGCACGAACACATAACGGCGGCGAAGAAGCCGCGTGGCGTTAAGTCATTGAAAAGAGAGCGAAGAACACGCCGGCGCAACGTCCACTGAACGTAGTGCGGTTCCAGTCATGGGTACTGCTTTTCCAAGATGACATAATCTCCGAGAGAACTACGCGAACGAGTTCGCTATCGTTCTGTCGTACATGAAACTACCCGCCCACGCGTAGTCGTCGCTATGTAACGAAATCGACTGACAAAACTGTAGGACGCGCAAAAAAAGCAACGACAACAAAAAAACAGTCGTATTCATTAAATTCATGAAGTTTACATCGTTTGAATGCAACAGAATTTTGTTTTTTCTTGAGAAAAACCCGTAATTATTATTGAATATTTGGTCTGGACCATAAAACGATCCTCCTTGCCGTCCAAAAACTTAATCGACACGAAAAATTGCCACAATTTTTTAAATTCAATAAATAATAAATAAGTAACTATCTTAAATTCCAAATGTCAGAAAATTTTGCTTCACAGGAGAAAACTGTTCGTTTTGGTGCCAAGAACAATTATACAAAATTTTGAAAGAACCTTAAAAAGTCTTTCCATGATAGTCATGATCTTAATTGTGACAATGCAAAAATTTTTTGTTTTAGAAACCCTCGTATTGACTGTTGCATCGAACGAGACCGATGGCTTCAAGCGATTTATGAGATCCGTGAAGGCTCATGGCATTTCGGACAATATTAAGGTCCTCGGATTAGGAAAACCATGGAAAGGTGGATCAATGAAATCCACTGGTGGTGGATACAAAGTGAGCTTGCTGAAGGAGGAATTAGAGGCTTATAAGGACGACGAGGATAAAATAGTATTGTTCACTGACGCGTAAGGATTTTTTCTCCCCCTTTATTCATATTTTTTCTCCACAATTTTTTTTTTTACAGTCATCGTCATGTAACGCTGATTTTTTGTTTACAGCTACGACGTAATGTTCCTCAGTGGCTTGGATGAAATAATTAAAAAATTCAAGAGCTTCGACGCTCGCATACTATTCGGAGCCGAGCAATATATCTGGCCGGACAAGTCTCTGGCTGAGAAATATCCTCCTGCCACGCGGGGAAAGCCGTATCTTAACTCCGGAGGTTTCATCGCGTATGCCGCTGATCTGTACGAGATTTTAAACGCCGTTGAGATCGGCGACAAAGACGACGACCAATTGTATTACACGAAACTCTATTTAGACCCAAAAATACGTGAAAAATATCATTGGAAGTTGGATCATCGATCAGAGATATTCCAGAATCTCAATGGAGCGACCGGTAATGCACACGTCATCAGTTAACTGGTTCATTCCTCATCAGGAGTCCTCGGATTCGTTTGTTTTTTTCTTTCGACGCTGCTCCGCATTGATTGATTATTAATTTCAATTTGTTTTTTTGTTTTCGTTCAGCGGATGTTGCACTGCATTTCAAAGACGGCGAGGCATATCTGAGGAACACAGCTTATGATACAATTCCCTTAATCGTGCATGGCAACGGATTGAGCAAACTGGCGCTTAATTCATTGGGCAATTATTTGGCGCGTGGCTGGATCGAAAAAGAAGGATGCCTCAGTTGTTGGGACGATACGATCGTTTTACCTGAAGATAAACTTGAGTCTTGGCCTTCCATCGTTATGGGACTCTTCGTTGACGTAGCCACGCCATTTTTCGAAGAATTTCTTGATAAAATCAAATCTCTCTCTTATCCCAAAACCAAAATTGATCTATTCGTTTACGTCGGTGTACCTTACCACGAAAAATTGATGGAAAACTTTATCGCTGAACACGGCAGAAAGTATGCGAGCGTCAAGGTAATTCTGCCTCGCGACAACGTCGCCGAACCTGAAGCCAGAAACTTGGCCATGTAAGCATTTTTCTTCATCTTCTATTTTTTCTCTAAAACTTTCAAATTTTTTGTTATTCTTTATGAAACTTTATTAACGTGGTGAATTGAAAAATTGACTTTGTTTAGGGTTCTTCCAAAATTTCGTATAAACCTTCTGGGCACCAAAGCTAACAGTTTTCTCCTATGAAAACAAATTTTCTGACGTTTAGAATTAAAAATGTTTAATTTCCAATTTTTTTTTTTCATCCAAACGCGTGTAAAATGAAGTCGCGTTTCTTATGTTTTGTCTTTGCGACTTTTTAACAAAAACGTGACTTCAATTTACACGCGTTGAGATGAGAAACATAAAAATTAGGAAATTAAACATCTCAAATTCTAAACGATGAACAAATTCTCTCCATAGAAGAAAACTTTTAGTTTTGGTGGCAAGAACGTTTATACGAAATTTTGAAAGAACCCTAAATATAGTCGTTTCGTGATAGTAATATGTTAATTCACTTTTTTTTTTAAATTCAACACCGTTATAATTATTTCCGGAAGCAAACTATAAAAATTCGCGATTTTTCGGACTTTTTTCCGGTTCACTGAATAATATTCATGATTCAAACAAACACCATCGTAACTGATTGTTCGAATTGTAAATTAATGAGTTTTCTTTGAAATTCAGGGACTACTGCTTGATGAAAAGTTGCGACGCATTCTTCCACGTTGATTCTGTAAGTCATTTGGACAACAAGCACGTGCTCAAGCTTCTCGTAGAGCAACAGCGCGGAATCGTCGGGCCTATGCTCGTTCGTACTGTCGGCACTTGGAGTAATTTTTGGAGCGCAATTGCTGACAATGGTTATTACGCTCGTGGCTTCGACTACATGGAAATTGTTGAAAATGAGAGACGGTGAGTTGATTTTCGCATTACATTTATTGAAGAAGAAAATTCGCGTTGCAATGACGACGGAAGGAATTTTTTGCTTATAAAAATTTGTTTAGACCGGCACGATTGAAGTTTTTTTCTCTCGTATCAATCTTTTTAAAGCTTCCCCTCAAGTTCAGAATTTATCAAATGCCGTTCGCAAAGAATTGCTAGTTTTTTTTTGCTTATTTTCCTGTGAATCTTTTTACGAAAATTTTGATCGTAATCGTCGAACGGCGTCGATTTTCATGCTTTGCTTATTTATATCGAATTAATTGCACAGTCGAACTTCGGGAATTCGTTGTTATCCATTCAACAAAAAAAAATTCATTCCTTTCAGCATAAAATCTAATAATATACTCTCAAGGATAAACGACACATTTATTTGCATGCCAAGAATTGTATTTCGTAGAATTTTCGGGTCTCGAGAAATCTCGAAAAACTCCAATTGCTTAAAAAATACGCGGAAGATTTTTTCTCTTCGGTGTGAGAAAATAATTTCTTGTGATTTTCCGAAATGTTCACATCGAAAACTTTGAATCCACAGAAATTCGTGCCCACGCTTTTTTTTTAATTTTTAAAGAAACTTTTAAAACAACGCGCCAGAAAAACATACTATACATTTTGATCAGTAAAGGAGAAGGCTAGTCGAAGGCAATGGAGAAATCTGTTTTGAAAGAGCGACGATCGATGCTGTACATATTGTCAGCTGTGCATTCGTAAACTCCTGCGTCCATTTGGGTCGCCGGATCAATTTCCAATTTTGATTTAACTTTGTCGGGACCCGTTTGCCACTCGTGTACCTATGCAGAAAGAAAATAGTACGAAGAGTACGCTTAGCAAAAATAGTCTCAATGATTTAGGAGTGCGTTTCCTCGCCAGAATTTTTACATGCTCATTTATTTATTTATTTATTTATTTATTTATCGTGGACGAATTTTAATTCGAGAATTGAGTATTTACGTACGTGTAAATAGAGATGAGTGTATATCTCGTTGCCATCTTTGAACCATGTTATATGTGGCCTTGGGTTCCCCCGGGCAACGCAGAGAAAAGCTATTTTGTGTCCCAGCACGTATTCCAAATCAAAATGTGATGCTAGCAAAATTTTCGCCCCCTGTAAGGAAACGACAAATAAGAACAAAATTTTAAAGAGAAAGAAACCTCGAGCACGCGTTTGAGACGAAAAATAAATCTTTTTCATTAACTCGTGTTTGCATCTGTTAAAAGAAGAAAATTTAGAGAATTCACTGTTTGAATTTTTCTTTTGAAAATCAAGTGTTCATGCATTTAGCATGTTGAATTTTTGTTACGATATTTTTTTCGATCGATTCAACAACGAACTAAAAAAGTTATTCGATTGAAAACAAAGAAAAATCTTGCGTTCGAAAAAAACTTACGTTATTGTTGTTGTAGTACTGATCACTTTCCGGATCTCTGTATTTTCCGGTGATTGGTAATCCGATTTGAGCACGAGATCTGCTTCTGCTTCGAGCTCTTCCTCGCCTGCCCAAAATTTCTTGAGAGCTGATTAGCAAAATTGCGAGAACAATCGCGAGGCTCACTAGTCGAGACATATTACTCTAGAAGAAAAACAACAAAACAAAAACAATCAGAATGCATTTCTTCTCGTAACTATTGACTTGACAGTTATCCTCGTTGCACCAATTTTACTGATTTACAAAAACCGTTTTTTTTTTTATCGAAACGCGAAGAACCAATGCGAGTTGAAAAAAATTCAGTCATACGATTAACCGTTTCGTTTTTTATTTTGACATCATGAGAGAAACAGAAAAGAGGCAACAAAAAAATCAGAGTAATGAATACGGAACGTGCACTCACTACGGCCAGACAGCACTCGATGATGACACGGAGAGCCAATGTAACTGACAGCCATTCTACTCATTACTCCCCTAGTGTCCTCTCCTATCCATTACAGACTTATAGCTGATACCATCAGAGCACTCGGACCCATACAATAATAATAATATCACATAAAGATCCTGCTAAATTTTCCATTTCACAATGCAGCAACACGTGGATAAGAATTTTCTAGTACCTACGAGCAACGTCACAGAACTCGGAGTGATAGGAAATTCGTTATTTCGTTAATAACTCCGAAAAACTGCCTTTCAACGTTACAAACGATATTTTGTCGAATGAAGAGAATTTTTACAATTTTGTAACTCGTCAATTGATGGGAAAAGTAAAGAACAAATTGCAGACACTTCAGTATCCTCGATCGAGAAATAAACTCAAAAATTCCAAGAACTGCAATGGGAGAAAATTTTGACAAAGATTGAGAAGAGTGAGAAAGTCTTGGGGACAAAAAAAAACCGAAAATTTGGGTTCCATCAAATTGAGGACTTGTCGAATAATTTCGTTCTGAATACGACGAGAACGATCTCGCTGAATAAGCCTGGCATATCACCCTCCTTTATTCTAATTATCAGGTAATGGAACGGAGCTGGGGGAACTGCAAGCTTTTATTTGCGTAGTTACATATGAAACGTACAGAGCTGCCAAATGGAATATACGAATGAGTATTTTTATTTTTATCAATTACTCTCAAAGACAAAGTTTCTTATATATATTCATAAATCGTAAGCGGATTATTCGATCATGTTCTTTTTTTAGTGATCGTGTGCAAGTTGCTCATTTATGACTTTCCAATTTCGTTAAATTGTCGAAAGCGTTTTTACAAGCGATTTTCTTTTTTTTCAATCGTTAACAAAAGATTTCCTCGTGAAAAGAAACAAACTGCGGAATACAAATTCTTTGGTCAGTTTTTGTATCGCATTATAGGAATTCGTGGCCCGAATGGTTGGATAGATTCGAACGAAACTTTTGAGCAAATCATAACTTTCGCACCGACATTGATGAAACGAAAGAGAATCAAAAATTCGAAACATTTGGGCTCCTTGTTTTGAATGACCCTTCAAACTTATTAACGAATTCAAAAAACTTCTGATCGGTTATGAGTTTTCTGACCATCTTGTGATTATCGGGAACATACAATTGCAACGATTGGTGCAACTTTATTAATCTTACTCATTAAACAATAGTAAACCTTCGAAGTGTAAAATTCTACGAAAAATTACTTTTTCTAATCTCAGTTCTCCGAACAGATGAGGCGCTGAATTATTAAACGGTTATTACAGTAGAGTCTTTGATTAGTAAGATATCATAACGTAATCTGTTCGAAAACCTCGACGATCAACGGCGTATTGATTATCCGCCTGACACTCGTAGTATCCTGCGTCCTTTTGAGTTGTTGGATCGATTTCCATTTTCGATTTTATCGTATCGTTCCCAATTGGCCATTCATGTACCTTCGAAAAAAAACTTGTAGTCACACGTTCAACGTTTCATGCGAGTGTTTTGCAAAGTCTAGTTACCGCCTTAGAACATTTTTCAGTCAAGAGAAATTGAAATAATTGAATATTTTTACTTGAAAAAATTTGTGGTGGTACAACTCGATTCCGTCCTTAAACCATGTGATTTCTGGTCTTGGATATCCTCTCGCCATGCAGAAGAACGTGATTTTTCTTCCAAGCATGTAATCCAGTTCAAAATGCGATGCTTTGACGATCCTTGCTCCCTGAAATGAATTTTCGTCATTTACTTCATAAAGACTCCTCGACCTTCCTCGTATTTCGTGATCAAATATTATTCATTCGGTTTTTACATCCATTAGCACTCTGCGGTATTCAAAGGAATTAGATGCGAAATTTGCATCGGTTCGAATTAATGGAACTATTTTTTCGGCAATGGGACGTTTTACAATTTAAATAGTGAATCTGCCGAAAAAATTTACGACGAATTCTACAATTCTTTTCTGAAGATATTATTCCAAAAGATAATTTTGCTCATTAATTCGTTAAACAACTGTAGCATTCAATGAATCGTTTGTTTCTGGAAATTTTGGTGGAGATTTTTTTTATTAAGCAAGAAAAATGACGTTCCTTTTCCATGGAATTTAATTTCTATTTTTTACGTGGAAATTATTTGAAGGAGAAGGGCAAGCCATAGTTTTTGATTTTTAATTGGGTCGATTTTTGTAAAAAAGAAGTTGCAAGTTGGTAAATTTTTGGAAAATGTGTTCGAAAAATTGAAATCGTTAGCTGCCTCGAAATAATTAGATGAATTTGACTTTGCGAATCGTCGGGCTGTATCGAAACCGCGCGGTAGTTTTTCTGTTCCCAAAACTTACGTCTTTGTTTCCATAATATGTTGCACTTGCTGGATTACGATTTGGTATCAAAATTTGAACGGGTGATGCAGCTGCCAATCTGCCCCTTCCACCATGAACCCTCGAGCGTCCTCCGCCGCCGGCTTTCGCGGCATCGGTGCTCAAGCAAAATATCGCCAACATAAGAAACAAGTAGAAAAGCCAACGTCTCTTCATTTGCTCTGTTGGAAAAGTATTTCAAAAGATTTGCATAAAATTTTGACACTCGATCATAATTTTTCAAACAAAACGTCATTTTCTATTTTTCCTGAATAATTCCTCCAATCAGCGTCTACGATCGCAACAAATCGCAGAGTTGCACATTCGCAATTTCTACTTCGATATTCATAGCAATGGGATATGCAAAATTATTAGTATATATTCACTGACCGTTTTAGATAATGGCCGGGATAAGTAGCCGATTTGAAACACTCGCGTTCACTGATACAATAACGAGAGAAACAAAGTACGTTCGAGTGAGATCGAGAGAGACAGAAAGAGAGAGATAAACTGAACTTTGTGTGTAAAACCAACTGCCTGTTGGTACAAGCCTAAAACATATGAATGGCCAAAGCGTCGATGAAAACGCAGTCTCTATAGTGTAGTCCAGAGTTATGAATCTCAATTGGATAATTATGCATAACCCATTGCCACCATGCTCATCGACGAATCACAGCCGGCTTACAAGCTACTTGCCAAACATATTTAACGCTCATAATCTTCATAAAACAACTGTCATGCCTTCAGTTAATTAATTCATTTATTCGCCACTCTGAACATCTTTACGATGCATCTAAATTATCACCACAAATTACATAATGCAAAATAATTTCGCTCAACGTTGTTTTACAAGATAAATAACGTGTGTGTACACGTCGTCAAGAAATTCAACCTTTCCATTATTATCTTAACTCCCCTTTCATGAACGAGGCACCATTTTCATTGGAGACAAAAATCAAAATATTTCCTTGAAATTTCAAAGATCGACAATAAACCAAATTCTGCAAAAATTCGAATTTTCTAATTTTAATCTTCAAACATCCGCTTCATAGTGTCCCATCACAAAGTGATTGATCGAATGCATTCGATACCCGCATCAATCAATCGTGAATTATTGTATGAATTTTGGAAAACTCAACGTCCCTGGAGGAAAAAACTACACGAAGTAATAGTTCATTGAAATTTGCGTCAATAGTGCATAAAAAGTCAGGATTTAATTTCTTTAATGAAAATGTCCATAGTCTTTTATTTATATTTTATAAATAATCAAAAATCGCTTCGAATTTGAAGAATCAGTATAATTCGACTTTGTTCTATGATTTCAGAGGATTGTGGAACGTACCCTACCTCACACATTGTTATTTGATCAACTCAACGATTCTGAAGAATCCTGCTACAAAACCTTCCTATTCTAATGGCGATATGGACTTCGATATGGCGTTTGCTCAGTCCAATAGAGAAAATAATGTTTTCATGTACGTCAGCAATCGATTGGATTTCGGACATCTCATTAATGCCGATGACTTTAATATAAAGTTGACAAATCCTGACATGTACGAAATTTTCAACAACCAACACGATTGGGAAAATCGTTATATTCACGACAATTACAGCGCCTTATTCGATGATGGTCATAAACAAATCCAGGTAATTTAAAAATCATTTCACTTGCATATCATAATTCGCGAAAATGATAATTAAAAATGATGAGAGTATGAAAAGTACAGTAAACGGATGCTTTCGAAATCTCGGATTATTAATTTCACAAATTTCTAACCAAAACTAATGCGAGTGAAGAAAAAACAACAAAAACTTTTTTTAGAATTTTCTCCAATGGAAATTCGAATAAAATACTAATAAGCTATGGATTGACAAATACACACGACGATTACTGCTCACACAAATTATTTGCTTAATCGTCATCATTATTTTCATTATTTTGATTGTAACGTGAATTTATATAATTTTTTAAATGATAACTAAATTACGTTGTACGTAGCCCTGTCCGGATGTTTACTGGTTCCCAATAGTCTCCGAGAGATTCACCAAAGATCTCATCTCGCTGGTCGAATCGTTTGGTCAATGGTCCGATGGATCGAATAAGGTAAATGTGAAATGAAATCGTTTATTTCGTCAATGGAAATCCAAGCACGATGATTCGAATCTCGACGAATTTTTAATCAGCGTTTTGCGTTGCCTTGAACGTCAGGAAATCTTGTCTTCTATGTTCGTACTTGACTCAACTGAGATTATTCTTCCCAGGACCCCAGAATCGAAGGTGGTTACGAAAATGTACCAACTCGTGATATACACATGTCGCAAGTTTCGTTCGAACCTCATTGGCTACGCTTTCTCCGAGATTATGTCAGACCGCTCCAAGAACTCGTCTTCGAGGGATACGTGCACAACGTAAGAAATTTAAATCACGATCCCTCGTATTTTTTTGTCAAGTTTATGAAAATTACGTTTCTGCGAAACGTCGCAATCGACGCAACGTCGATAGAACGACTTTGATAAGAAAACCTCAAATTCTCGTAGCATTTTTTCAATCTGTGGCTACTTTTTATTTTTTTCTGCTTGTAAATATGTCGCACCAAATAGTAGCGTTCGGTTACAATTTTAATCGATTCATAATGAAAGTGTTCAGTGCTGAGAAAACTAAGAGTATGGATCCCTAATCCCAACCCACCTCGAAATTTCGAAAATGGCATATTTCGTCGCTGTTCGTCCAAACGGAATGAAAAAGTTTTTGCTATAGTGGAAGATAGAGCTTCAGGTCATTTCATTCCCATCGGACAAACTGTGAGAAACATGTTCCCTTTCAATCTGTGAAGCTACTTTTTTCTCGGTGCACGTTTGACGAAAAGGACCAGAATAAAAAACACGAGTCAGGAATATGTCGAAATACGGAATTTTTCTGTTCAACAGCCCCCGGAGTCTCGTTTGAACTTCGTCGTGCGTTACAAGCCGGAAGAACAGCCGTCGCTAAGGCCCCATCACGATGCTTCGACTTACACGATCAACATAGCGTTGAACCAAGTTGGAATCGATTACGAAGGTGGAGGTTGCCGATTCGTGCGTTACAATTGTTCGGTGACCGACACGAAGCCCGGCTGGATGTTAATGCATCCTGGAAGATTGACTCATTATCACGAGGGACTTCGGGTAACAAAAGGCACGCGATACATCATGATTTCGTTCATAAATCCTTAGACCCAGACACAAAAGAGAATATTTTCGTGGAACAACTTGTTGTATCACGAAAAGCGACAAGACTGTTCGTCGAGACCAAGCAATGAAAATTTATATTTGAGGTAGTTCTTGCGCGGAGATAAACTTTCATTGGAATTAATGGAAAAGTCTCTGAAACAACGATTTCTAATCGCTCGAAGAAAAACTTGCAATTTTTCAATTCACACTCGCCACGAGCACAAATTCGTTTGATAACTTTGACACATGTTAATAAAAGAACTGCCTTAATTTTGTTACCCCTATTACGATGATAGATGTTAATATACGTTAAAGACTGCACAAAGAACTCTCAAAAACCAACATCAACATATCTGTCAAGTGTTCAATCAAACAGTCAAAACAGCTGTTTTCCGAAGTTACAATGATGCAGATGGTACCAAGAGATTTCATCAGGGTAACGAGCCGAAGGATATACGTATTTTTAAAAATTCTTTCACAGCATCAAAAAAAAAAAAAAAAAAAAAAAAAAAAAAAACACTCGAAAATAACACACAAATAGTTATCGTTGTATGATAGAAAATATATAAACTTTAGAAGATAACGAAACAGCGTTAACAACCTACAAAAATACTCAGAAATTTTACTCAGTCTTCGTTTCCAAAGAGTTGGTCAAAAATCAATGAATTAACGACGATTTGATTGATTTAATAAACTGTCCCGTGGGACTATGGGGAGCGGCATTCTTCACGGAATGCTTCTTTCGTTAAGAAATGTAATCTAGACAATGTAATCTGTCGAGTTCAATTTTAAAAGTGAATTTTCTTCGCAACTTATCATTTTTTTTAGTGTGAAAATATTTTAAGCTCCGATCGACTTGGTACCGTGGTAATGACTCTGTAAAAATATTTTTTATATGTCAAATCTGTATTACAAGAATGAGGCGGACATTGCTATGAGATTATATCTAACTTTAATAATATAAATGAGCCAAATTATTGTAAATACTGAAAAGCGATTCAAAGTAAAAAAAAACGACTTGGAAAAATGTGCTTTCTATTTTCTATTTATGCTTTCATGACATTTGAATGAGATTCATTCTGCATATAGATACGACTTTGTCGTACCGAACGGAACAAACATTTTCACTGTTCAGAATCGCCGAAAAAAACGTTTTCTTTTCCTGTTTTTTTATTTTTCTTGACGAATGCATCGCTCACCATACGAACGCTTAGTTTTTTTCTGGAACGTATTTGAGGGCAATATCGACCGCAGGGGAAAAAAATATATCAGTCGACATCGTACTGACACAAGTCGCGGGGAAATAATGAGTTTAAAAAAAAANAAAAAAAAAAAATTTGTATTTTTTTCGCATAATCGTAGCTCGTATATTTTCGGATGAAAAGAGAGTGTGAATAATAAGTAAAAAGCCATGTTTTTATTCATGTTTTTAAAATAAGCTCCATTTTTCTCGTTCCATTGGTTTAATAATCAAGTCGGAAATGCATTATCAATCATTATTGCAAATTAATGTAATTTCTTTTTTGAAATATATTATGTTCGTATGGTTTTTTCGTTTGTTTGTTTGTATTTTGTTTTTTTTNTTTTTTTTTTTTTTTTTTTACAATATTAGGAACATTCACGGGATAACCTCACAACGCTCTAAGTAACTATATCGATGAATTTGTTCAACTCGTCGAAAAACGAATTTCGATTATAATCCCCTGAATATTTTATGTACATGGTAAAAAAGTAGCTAATTCGGACGATCAACGCGGCGCAACAACGGCAACGACACTTCGTACAACAATATCGAGCGATACTCATCGTAGTTGGGCCTAAAAATGTGTATGTTTTTTTCTTTCAAATTAATTTTATAGTCAGAATATTCAATTGATCACTAAAAACAATATCGTGAAGGTCGAGACGTTAAAAAAATTGCAACAGTGATGATTATAAACACGTTAAACACGAGAGCTCACGTAAAATTGTGTGTTTATGAATGTTTACACGTTGCACACGACGATTTTCACAGGCACTGTAGTTCTTTCGTGTGAGCATATAGATATATATATATATTTGAATATCTTTCAAAAAATTTCGACGACTCACCAACGTTTATAAATCTATGCGTCGGAGATTTCAAAACTCTCCAATTCGTTTTGAAATGATTATTTTTTCGAGTGGAATGTACGAGAATCGATCGCCAGTGATGCCAGTGAATCTTAGGAATATTCATTTTACTTTTAGTTCGAACGACCACGGTTTTATCAAATTAATTTGAATTGAGTTTTTAGTCAAATAATAAATATGATGCGACAATACGATTGAAACGAAAGTCGTCGGTTGGAAAGGGAATCGTTGAATCTTCATTGACCCGAGTAGCAATTTGCATTTTTTTTCGTACGCTCATCAAACAACAGAGTGTCTGTATGAAAATACGCACGATCATTATTTAATTTAACTAAAAATTATGTACAGTTTATTCGCCATTTAACGTTTTCTTCGTTTTAATAGAAAATTTTTGTTTTGCCGAATGAAAGCACGTCAATAACCAGCTCGTTTCAACTCGTTCAGTTGATGAGCCAGCTTTTCTTCCTTGGTACGTCTCGCCTGACCCAGCTTTCGACACTCGACGTACGTACTCAGAAATCGTTCAACATCGATCTTTCGATTTAAAAAATCTTGGGCTATCTTTTCACTTTCTTCGTGGCTTTCATCCGCCGCTCGCTTCAAACACTCCTTTATGTGATCAGGTGTGAATACGACGGAAAGTTTATTGTAATGCTGGATGAGGTTGTCGTACCGAGCTTTTAGCACCGTTACCGTTTCCATTTTTTCTCCTATTTCCGCCTGTAAATCTTTTAGTTCTTTATCTTTCGACAAATTCTCACCTGAAAATAAAAAAGATAAACATTTTGTGAATACCACGGAACCTAATGATCTCAATGAACGATTAGATTTCCTAACTCCTTATAGAAAGGTCGTTCGTAATGAAACTGCTATGAACAATGGAATTCCCATTTTTGCACACTTTTAATTCGATTGAAAATCAAAAAATGATGAAAACGGATCAGAAAACTCCGCAACTCTCTGAATATCGGATAACAATGACTTACTGGCTATTTTTTCCACAGCGTCGATATGCTCATCAACCGAGGCATGGAAATCTTTGAGTTGAGTATGTTCTTCCAAAAAATCGATCATGGAATCCTCGTCGTCTCCGAGTTTCCTCAACTCCTCGTTCGTGAGATTATTGAGCTCTGGAAATGCGAGGCTTTGCGGTGATTTATTTTGAGTCTGACCGTGCATCGATTGTACGTAATTCGCGTTGTTAATGTATTGCGAATTCATATAAGACGTTGCGTGACGATCCGACGAGTATTGTGCGGTACTGGCGTTATGAAGCGAATTGCTGCTGCAATTAGTGACGTAAGTAGAGTGATGTGAGGCTGAGCTGTATCCCTGAGCTGCTTTACCGTCCGCACTCATCGAATTCGTATAATTATAGTCGTAAACGGAAGCGTTTGTATTGGGAGATGAAAATTGTGGATACTGCGAGTTGTAATATGAATTGTATGAGGTGGACGGCAGCTCGAAATAGCGTTGAGCACCGTACGATGGCGAGGCTCTTTCTTGCAAATCTATCAAAACCAAAAAACAAACATAACGTAAAAACCTCAAATTTTATGACTTCAATCTGCTAGAATTCAGAAAGTAATCGACGACAAAATTTACAAGAATTGTCGCCATGTTTCTAATCGATTTGTTTTTTCTTTTTTTTTTTTCAAAGTTATTAAAATGCAATTCGATGTCTTATTGTTTAGTTCTCACTCACAAACTCACAAACAGTGAATTGAATAAACTTCAGTAGCCAAGATGAAATAAAAGTGTTGCAGACTCAAACGATATTTTTGATAAGATAACGAAACTTATTGCTACATTCGAAGAGAAACGGACACAAAGTTACCTCTATGAGTGGCTGTGGGTGCTAAGCCTACATCTTCTTGAAATTGCGGTGGATTTTTGCTGAATTCTCGTATTATTGCCTGCACTACCCGCCCAAGATCACTGTGTACTGTGAACTGATAAAATCATCATTTTCAGTCAAAAACGAAATGGTTTTCCTAGCTCGGTTCGATAGTAAGAGGGATTGAGACATATACATTGCACAAAAAGCCATCCAAGTGTTGAGATGCAACAAAATATGCTTATATGGTGACATAGGGGCAATTCCGCAACAAATTGGATCAGGTACCAATGAACTATTCACAAAATCATCACTTTTTTAAATAATTTTTAGCGAAATATCTTTTTCCCCGTGGGCGTGGTCTCGCCCAATTTTATTTTGCGGTCCGAAAAAAGTGCAATTTTTCTTCATGAATTTCGTGAAAAAAAACCGTTTGTTTCTAAAATTCACGCAGAAAATCGACGGCCCCAATTACCGTTGACACGGAAATTTCCCCCTCACAGTTGACGAAACTGATTGACATTATTTTTGAATCATACTCGACGTGGTTTTGCTCGAAACAACTTTTCAGAAGATTTCTTTCCCCTGATCTATTAATTCCATCGATTTTCCAGAGAGAGTCACATATTCAAGAAAAAAAAATAAAGAATTTCAAACATTCATATCTCATGAATTTATCAAGATAATAAAAATTGCAACAATCAGCAAAAAATGGAATGCAAAGTTCAAGCGGTGGCTGAATTGGGCTGGAAAGCTGCGCACCGTGATTCTGGAGACATCTGATCAATCTTAGACAATTAAGCGATGACTCACCAAATTCATGAGTCAAGTGACTGAAATGTATTCATTCTGTTTTTTTACTCTTTCAAAGAGAATACGACTCGTGAAAAGCTGGGGAATTTCTTAGAATATTGCCATGTTTGAAAATTGTATGAATTTGTTAGGGACAAACCGTCCCTAACAAATTCATACAATTTTCATTGGGTAATAATCACGGGTGATTATAAACGTTGTTTCCAACGACCAAAAATCGTCTCACATTTAGGAGTCCTGGTGCACTCGTTATCTCACTGTGCTCGTTGCACCAAGGATGCGTTATGGGTGGTGAAACTCTGAGTACGGGCTTTTCCCATGGAAATTCGGGCGACAATTCGACCGTAATAGCCATACGCCTTGACGCTGCGTCAAACTGCACTTGATATTCGACATCTTCTCTCAACTCCGATACACTGTTGGAAGGAAAAAGATGATAACAAAAAGATACGTCAGTTCGTAGATTTGGGAATCTATGTGGCGTGATTATTCTTTGGGAAATAGAAATATTCCGTTCCAATATAATCGATTACACGAACTATTTATGTGCGATAAAAAAAGGTTGGATATAGTATGGAAAAAAAATCATTCCATCGATCAAGGTGAAATGGAATCACGTGAAAGACGATTTTGTTTCGACAAAGAGTCGATTCAGGCTGAGCGCAAAAAAATATACTGAGTAACTTACGTTTTAATGTGGAACTAATTAGCGAGGTTAGCTTCGGATTAATGGGTTTAAATAATGCTCACGGAAGTAACTTACTTGTCGTTGAAAATTTTTAACGTGTCAATCTGGCGCTTTCTCTTAGCCGCGACATTTTCAGTTTCTCCACGGAATATTCGCGATATCATTTAAATGCCTTAATTTTGAATAAATCATTCGCTTATCCGTCAATGGGCCTGTCAAAGCAACCATTCAGCGGACCAGCTGTTCCGCACTACTTCAGCCAACTTCACCATCAACTGCACGCAAGAATCGAGACATACTTTCGATAAATCGCAAATAAAGTGTATATATTTATATATCATCGTTTTATCATAAATATTCGAAAATGTAACAAAAAAACTTACGATTTTTGATTATTAATAATCTGCAATGGAAACTTCTTCATCCACGGACTTTTTTCCGTCGTTCCTAAAAATACGACTGACGTCAATCGCGGTTGGCAGACGTATGTTTTAAGTTGCTTACTTCACGGAATTGAAGGAAGTGGAGAAGTGCTGTAGTAAGAAGTGGGGAGTTTTGCAAACAGCATCCAAACCCAAGTGTTCTCAAGCTTTGTTTTTGTCAGTGTGATCGTGACAACCATTGACTACGACAATTATTTCTAGACAAAAACGCGTCGATTTTCGTTGTTTCGTAAACAAGCATGTAAGGGAATAGTGTCGATATATCGGAACGTCCTGCGGGAGTGTACAAATTGTAACGAAAAACTGGCAAAGTAATTGCCGCAACAAAAACATGCCAGTATTCCAAGAAACATGTGCCGAAGTAAATGATCAATTCTCAATTCTTAATAAAACTAATAAATTTATTTCGTGACTCCTCGACTTTTTATTGACATGAACAACTTTGCAGCAAATTCAGGCCCAAACCGTCATAATCATTCATCCAGGATCTCAAAATCTACGAATGGGTCGTGCATCGGATTTGAATCCTTGCACAATTCTCAACGCCATTGCCAGGAGACGCAAAGTTGGAGGAACCGAGTACCACGATTCCTCTCTCCCCAGCCTGGTTCCTCGGGTACAGCAAAATCTTGTTCTTACTTTTTTACTCCCTGATCTTTACATTTTTGGCACTGATACAGTTTTTTTCCTGCCAGACCAAAGAATTGACCCAAGCGATGGAAGAATCGCGACTTCAAGTCTCGCACACGCTCCAATCGTGTCTGCAATCCGACGGTCGCAGACGATACGCTACTCCGCCTCAACAAATTGCCGCATTCAATAGACGGTCCAATCCCGAAGTTGTTTCGCCCTCGGCCGAGGAATGGATAAAAACTGACGCGGATGTGATTGTCGGAGACGATATACTTAATCTTAATCCCCAAGAGGATTTCAACATCCATTGTCCCTACAGACGAGGAGAATTGAACGTCCATTCTGGTCCCGGCGGAAGCTTGAGAGCCGTGCTTGCCGACCTTAAAGCTATTTGGGAATACGTGTTGACTGCCAAAATGAATATTCCTCTGAAGGATCTCAGGCACTACAGAGCCGTTCTCATTATTCCGGACATTTATAATAGACTCTATTTGAAAGAATTGACGACTCTTATGCTTTGTGAGATTGGATTCGGCGGTTGTTTCTTATTACAAGTGAGTCATTCAGTTTCTACTTGTTGCACAAAATCTTTTTTTTTTTTCTGCTAATTGAATCGCGGATAAAAAGCAAACAGTTCTCAATGAAAATAAACTCGAAACTTTAACGGTCGGATCGTCTCACTAATGGTATCGTGCTGAGAAAATTTTGAAGTGCCTAATTCGGTACTCTAATAATTCAAATTTTTCCACACCAATTGCAATTTCCAAATTTTCTTATAACTCGAAACCACAACGATGACTGACTCCATGAAAAAAAAAAAAAACAAAAACAAAAACAAAAACAAAAAGTTGAAGTTACAAATGGGAATGGAAAATTACAGATTTTTTATTACACAAAAAAATACTTCTGAACCAGATGGAACAAATATCCGTAGAAATTTCTGAGGATCATAACTTTCACAGACGTGTCTGAAACAGTTTTACAGCGAAACTGTTGACGCGTTCAGATGATAGTGTCAAAGTTTGCATTTATGGAAGGGAACGTAATTGATTTTAACTGGAAATAGCAATTAATTCACCAAAAAAAAATCTACGAGCTAAAAGCATTTTTGTGCTACGATTCGACAATTTAAACTTCAATGACGCTCGAGGACTCACGATTACAACTGATTTTACAAATATTGTATGTTTCACAGGACCATGTTGCTGCTACATTCGGTGCGGGTTTGGGATATGCGTGTGTGATAGACGTGGGGGATCAAAAGACTTCGGTGTCATGCGTCGAGGATGGCATTTCGCATAGGAACACAAGAGTGCGTATGGATTATGGTGGCGGTGATATAACACAGACATTCTATTGGCTACTTCAGAAGTGCGCGTTTCCCTACAAAAATTGTGAACCTTCCAACAGATTGGACGCGTTACTTCTTAGTCAGATGAAACAAGATTTTTGTCACGTCGACTTGAATGTCTGTGGATCACAGGAAAAAACATTTGTCGTTAAAAAGCCCAAACAGCCCATCGAAAAATATACACTTCAGGTAATTATTCATTAATTTCGTGACGAACAAATCAACAACTGATTCGCTTTGTCATTTACAGGTCGGAGATGAGTGCTTGGTCGCACCCTTGAGTCTTTTTCAGCCTGAACTCTTCAAAGTCACTGGTCCCCATGTTGTCCACATACAAAAGAGATCGATGGGAGATTCCGAAGATCCCCATGACGAGAATTATTTACGAGAAACGAGTGTAAGATTATCCTTATTAATCGCCCTATAGCCGGCGATAAAATTTCGTACTGATTACAAATCTTGTTGGATTTTTAATCTGACACAATTCTGCGAGCAATAGAATGGAAAATTTACATGTTCGTTCCTCTGGGAAGGTCTTTAGAAAATAAAAACTTAATAAACCGAGAAAATCAACCCAAATAATGGTAAAACGAAAATAATGTCATCCGATTAAATTTCATGGCTCTGGTAGGGAATTTGCTTGAGAAAACGAGGAGATTTTATGTTTGGAACGTTCCACTCTCATGGAAGGAAAAAAATCAGGAACCGAATGCTCATCGTCGAACGCCAAGATTTACAAGAAACTGTTTTTTTCTTTTTAGCGAAGAGGAATAAAAGAAAATCTGGAACAGACACTCGAGCTGCAGGAAGAAGTTACAACACCCGCGGTCGCAGGTGAAGAAGAAGTTGTCGTGGATGCTGTAGATTCAGCTCCCGCTGCTCTGTCAAATCGAGATCTCGATGCACCGAGAGATTTCGTCGTTGGTCCCCAACAATCCTTGGGATTGGATCATGCGGTTCTACAAAGTATCGACCGATGTCGTGAGTATTTCTTCCTCTAATTTTATCCAATTAACTTTTCCCTCGTACGAAATGACGAATCTTGTATTATTTTCGGTGTTTGCAGCGACTGATGATTTGAAGCGAAAAATGTACAGCTGTGTTTTGGTCGTTGGTTCTGGAATGAAATTTCAAGGAATAGGAATGTGGCTTCACAACAGGATTTCGCTCCAAATTCCCTACATGTACAGAGCCGGTTCGTAAATGCAAACTAAATTACAACTTTCTGTTTTTTGCTTGTTTGTTTATTCAAAAATGCATAATTACAATTTTTCGGTCCATCAAGTTATGCAATATTATGAATGGGTGTTTTTCAGAACAATTGGACATAATAACACAGCCAAAAGAGATGGATCCGGGAATGACGACATGGAAAGGTGCAGCGATTCTAAGTTGTTTAGAATCTGCCCAGGAATTGTGGATCGAGAAACAAGAATGGGAACGCATCGGTGTGAGAGTTTTAAGAGAAAGAGCTCCGTTCATATGGTAACATATTTTTAAATGTTTCATTTTTATTTGGATGAGAAATAAATGCTCCGAGTTTATTATCGCCCGTGGGTGGGACGATTGTTTGATCGAAGAGACAAACCTTTTCATACCAGATCCGTCATTTTTATTTTACTTTTATCATTGCGATGATACACTGCTACATCAGCCTCGACGAGAAATTTCGCGAAAATCAGATTTTCCGGTTCAATTTCGATGTAAACGTCATCGCCTCCGCGAGTGTAGGCTTGAGTGAGATTCTGCAAGATCAATGCTCACAGTCAGTATCGTTTTCTCCTTCGTATACTAAATTTCATCCAATTTTTTAAACTCACCGCCAGAATGTCTTTGAATCCAATATTGTCCGGAAAAACTTCGTCCACGCAAGTGTGCTAATGAATTTTCATTTTAATTAGAAGATTCATTTTTTTAAACAATAGATTCATAGTTTTTCGGGAACGCAGCCGCTTACCAAATCCATTTTCACTTCATCGAATATCCTCTTCGTGATTTCTATTTCCTTTCGATACGTTGGACGAATACCAACGTTCTCTACAGCACCTTGACAAGCACTGGTCATTTTTTCCAAGCCTTCTTTGTTGCTTCTCAAACTAAAAAAAAGGTTGATTGTTCGCATCACATTTTTTAATTTAAATTATAAATTTAATTAATTAATTACAACATTTTTTTCGTTTTTTTTTTCAAGTCAAAAGAATTTGGTAAACTTGCTGAAAACTCGATGGAACGAGACAGTCCTTAAAAAAAAAAGAAAAACACGGAAAAGTAGTTTTTTTTCTGCAAAATTCGTTTTTTTTGACACCATTGAAAGTTCTGCCATTAAAATTGCGTGTCGGTGGAACTCATTCCAGGCTGAATAACATTTTGTTAAAATACTCACTAAGCAATATTCCTTTGAGTTATTTTGACATCTGCTTCGATGCTCGTAAGGATTTTTTGTGTATCATTAGCAAGCTCCATAAAATCTTGTAGTATGGTATTTTGCAAATCTATCGTTTTCGGATGCGGTAGAATTCTGGGTTCTTGGAGGTGCAGATTATTCAAAAGTCCCAAAGTGTATTTACGATGACGCTGATTTATTTCATCTCGTCTGATGGACTCTAACAAAGTCCCAAAGATATTGTTGGATGTGCGGGTGATCAAAACGTCGATTTCATGTTCCAACTCTGCTTTCACGTCTTTCAAATTATCGTAAGTATCCTCCAACGTAAAGGCACCTATTTCGTCTTCTAGGTCCGACAAACTTCCTTCCATTTTGCATCACAAGGAGAATAGACGATTTCCTGTAATTGACAAAAACAAAAGCGTCTCAAAATTGTTTTTTTAAGCTTTTTGAGCGAGCTCAGTTTTTTGCGAAATAACGAGTAAATAAAAACGATTTAGGGTTTTCTTAACAAAATATTTCTCATGGGATTCTCTAATCAGTGGAAATCAGAGAAAATACAACACTCGTAAAGATTACGACGTGAATAGTACGTTGACATTTTGAGGTTAGGTTTTCCTTATCCGGCGAAAACACTGTGCGCTGTTCGACCAATCTTTTTTTTTCAATAGAAGGCTCGAGAGATCGAAGAAAATTTTATGCATGAAATGCAGCAAACATGCGAAAACAGCAAAAACGTTGACATACAAGTTTGCGGTGTGTAACACGTAATAAAACGGCACCTGTCAGGAAATGTTTTCTTTAGTTTTGAATGGTAAATTTTGGTGGGAACTATGTGCTTCTATGGCAACGGAACAAGAATGCGCGCGCATCACTACCCACAAGCACTTGCGATACACGAAAGGGCTGCTTTGAAGAAGACTTCTATTCATTCACAAATACGTATGATTTTTTTTTTCATTAAAATTCAATCTGATCCACCGTAGGGATATTTTATCAATAGAGGGAAAACATTTGTTCATTTTCGTGCGATTTTTCCAAAAAATAGGAACGCGATTGCTAGAAAGATCGACCATTATAAAATACATGCAAACACGATTTTTCTTTCACTTATTGTGGCAAAGATCTTGCGTATACCTTCGTTGAATTTACCGGACGATAATTCGTTGCGTGCTCGAGTAGAATCCTCATTAACGATATTGACGTCGGAATTACGAATGAATTTTGAACCACGACAAACTGCATCGTATCATCTAATCTCGTCGTTCGCGTTGCATCGAAAATGTGATTTGCTCTAAGTAATTCAAAAAGGGAACGCACGTACAACTTTATCTTCATTTTCATTCGCTGCCTCGTGAGATAAGTAATGAATTTTTATTAGACAAACTTTGTTGTTTAGCCACTTTTCAATGATGAAATAGAAATTACAGTTCAACGTCCGAAATGGTTTTCGATGCTTTACGTTTACGAAGGCTCTATCGAATAAAAATAAATAGGCGAGTCTGCACAATATGAAAAATTCGAAAAGTTGGATTCGTCGCGATGATCGAATCTCTTTGCTTTCATGAATTCCCTACTGGCTTTGCAATTCGGACATATACATGCGCATACAAGTCGACGTTTTATTATATCAGCGGTCGTGAGTTTCGTCGCCGTCTCAAGATGATAATGTCCGCTCGATCCGGGTCACAGTTTACGACGCCATTATGAATTTCATTTGACGCCGCGTAAACCATGAAGATATAAATGTCGCTCATTTCGCGAGGTAAATTGTGAGAACAGAGAACAACGAGTGCGAGAGAAATAACCAAAAGAAGCGCAGATACGCGTTTTTCTCGCACGTCCCCAATATTTCGAAATCGAAAAGGAGCTGCACGCTCATTCTCCTCTGGCGATAGTAAATTTTTCCTCGATGCCTCTTTGAATGAAATCTCCAACAAAATATCGTTCGAGCAACTGATGAATGGAGAGGTAAATATTAACGATCACCACTTTTCCTAAGAATGATGGGACATTTTTATTTTCCCCGTGGAGCAGCTGATTATATCATAACAAATGATATTTCATGGGGAGCGGCTAGTTCCCATAAATTCCCAAATCGTATTGTTTTTGTAAATTTGTGAATTTTTATTTTTGTATTTGTAAATTGTAAACATTTGTCAAACCTGATAATGACTCGAGGCAGGTCATCACACGAGCTTTGCCACGTAAAAAAAACAAAATGAAAATCTCTGACTGGCAGTTCGATAGTCCCACAAAACGTTAAGGACGAAGAATCGTTCGCTTGTGGTTCGTTGGGCCAGTCAATGCAGCCGGGACGATGTTCTCGCAGGAAACTGGCACCACTGCGCCAGTTTCGATAAGGAATGAGGTGTCAATCGAGTTGGTCCAATTTTTCGAGCTCTAGAGGCGCTTTTTTTTCATTCAACAAACTACGACGGTTTACGACTTTAGCATTCCGTCTGTGTAAGTGCCATGCTTCATAAAAACATGAATTAAGTATATAAAACGTATCGTACGAGCAGCAGATTTCATCGAGAGAACAGGTGCGCGTAGACCAAGCGAGAGATGAATAAGAAACGAGTATGGAAAAGTAGAAGCAACAAGAACTACAGCAAAGGAAGGAAAAGAGAGACTGAGATAAAGGGGAAGGGACGAGGTTGGCTGTTTCTCTGGGAATTCCCTTGAACAAGCTGCGCTGAGCAGGTAGACGAAATGAGTTGTGAAAAGTGATGCTCGTAGTGAGATATATAGGGACGAAGAGCGACGAATGTTCGCCCTAAGAAGTGCGTTGGTGGTAGATGGAAAAAAAGTCGAGAAAAAAATGCGAGGGGCGTGAGCGCTTGTGGGCAAAGCTACGTAACGGATGGAAGCTCGTGCGAGAAAGTGTCTGCTATGTATAGATATGGCGATGAGAGAGAGAGCGCAGGCTAGAGCAGCAGGGAGAGAGGAGAATACGACAACGCGCGAGGGAAAAGCTCGCGCGCGTACAAATGAGACGGAGATGGAAAAACGAAACCTGAGGGTATGAGACCCGCGAGTATCGCTGAGAAGTACATTAATTTCCTTCGTGATGAAAAGTGGCGCCCTCTTGCAGTCACACGAATCGGGGAGAAGAGGAAACGGTGACTATATATGAGCAAAAGTGTAGGATGGTGTACGATATATATAAATATGGGCAAGCTCAACTATCCAGAGGGTGAGTTTCGAGGCAGAAGCTCTCGCAGCCAAAGTTTGGGACACGAGTCTCGTGACGTCGCTTTCCCAAAATACTGTACAGGATGCTTCGAAAGTTACGCGCGCAAACTTTCTCGTCTCCCGAAGAAACGCTTTTTTTTTTTAAACAATTTATCAAAAAAGTTGAAAAATACATCGGTGATCAGAACTATGGGATTTTGCAGTGATATCAATAAATCCTCGAAAAATTAATCAGGGACGTTAAAAAAGTTGGACGAGTACGACGAATCCAACTTTTTTTGACTTGAGTTTTTTTCATCCTTCGTGGACAAATGCTTTATGCAGCTATTCCATTGATTTCTATGAGTTTATTCGGACGTGGATTTTTGAAAACCTTCATCGCACGTATATAGTTGGGAGGCTTGGTTCTCGTGGACCTCCGTGATAAATATATCCCTTCGTCAAAGCGTATACAGCAGACTCGTTTGCAATGAAGAAGTGCGGAAGAGAGGACGAGGGAAGAGACTGTACAAACGAGAATATCCTGTTGGATGTTCAGGGTGGTTGGAGAGACTGGCAGCCGATGTGGCCGCTGGCTGGCAAACGCACTCAGAATGCAAATTGAATTTTGAACGGTCCCTAATTTTGTAAAGGTATACATATCGATGTTTTACGAAAAGGATGACAAGAAAACCGAGGAAAACCGGACGTTGGAGCGCGCCGACAGCGCAATCTCGTAAGTCTCATGTCGGGTGCGGAGACTCTGCCAGGTTGTGCTGATCTCTTTGTCAGTATCATGTTCATATCGATATATAAAGGGCAGGAGAAAAAAGAGTACGAGATAGTGAGCGTCGCGGAAGAAGGCAAAGGGAGCTTTCTGCTTTTTTCCCTCAAATTCCCAGAGCAATGCACGAAGGGAATTTTCTACAAAGGTGTCATTTAAGTTTTTTCCAAGATATTCAAAAGCCTAGTCGCTATATCAATTTATTTTGAATGAAATTTTTCAAAACGAAATTTACTTCAACTATTAGAATCACGAGAAAAGTTGAAGTATGAATTTGGTTCAAAAATTTCATTGGAAAGCGTCCACTATTGACGGCGATGCCGGAAATACAAAAATTGGCAGAAGGACAACTCTTTTCGCTATTTCTCTATATTCTTCAAGAACTCTCAGGTGAAAATTCTCCTTTTTCAGATGTCTCTATTCTTTAAATAACTCCCTTCGGAAAAACTCTATGTGTTACTCGATTCGTTAGTAACTTGAATCTTAAAAATCTCCTTACTAAATTATCTCTATTCTGTAAACGGCTCTATGCCTTTAAAAAATCTCTATTCGGAAAGATGTCTCGTTCCAGGCATCTGTATTCTTAATTATCTTCGTTCGCAGGTATCTGTGATCATAATTAACTCCTTTTGGAATAACTTTATGTGTAATGAACTCTATTTGTTAGTAACTTTATTCTCAAAAATCTCTATTCTAAACATTTCCATGCTTAAAAATCTTTATTCGAGAATATGTTTCGATCTAGACATGTCTATTCTTATAATTACTTTCATTCGTAAGTGTCTTTGATCATAATTACGATCGAAGATAATTAAGAATAGAGATGTCTGGAACAAGACATATTTTTGGATGGAGATTTTTAAGAGTGAAGTTACTAACGAATAGAGTTCATTATACACATAATTATTCTAAAGGGAGTTATTTGAGAACAGAGACATCTGAGAATAGAGATTGCGACGCCAGAGTAATTAAAAAATAGAGAAATAGCGAATAGAGTTGTCCTAAAAAAATTACGAAAGTTAACAATAAAGTGTTACTTCTAGGAGTCGAAACTGAAGAGTTTGTGGAGGCACACGCAAAAAATAAAATGCGGCGGTCGAATGACTCATCCTGCCAGCGATAGGAAGCCCGATACGGGGAATTCAGTTTCGTAAGCGATAAGAGTCCGCAAGTCGCTATCGCGGCTGCGCGGCCCATTGATTTCGAATTCGTTGTGACGTCCAAACAATCCAGAACAATAAAAAAGTGAGCGCGAAAAAAGTAGATTTTTCGATCGAGGGGATGTAATATACGCGGTGAATGTGCAAGGACACGCGAACGAGCGTTGCAGGCATTGAGGCGTGCACGTTTTGTAATGATAGGAAGATTGAGGATAATGGGGAAAAAGAGTAAAAGTGTCATTGCATGCGGAAAACCTCACAGCGCTGCCCTTTCTTCCGCCTATCTAGAAAAGCCTCGTGCAAGAAGAATCGGGAGGTGGGTAAATGGTACGCGCACCGTTACATACTCCCATTTACCCTCCACACACATCAACATTGCTCACATGTATTATTAAACCACAAGCAGAGTTTCCGATCGTCTGAAAAAGAGATCCCTTCTTTATTCTCTTTCTCTCTCACCCTCTTTCTTTCAGAATATACGTCGTATGTGCGAGCAACTGTGCCTGCGTCTAAATTCATACATATACATATAATGCAATATATAATAGATCTCTCGTTCCTCACCACAAAACCCCGACCACGCTCATTTCGGGGATGGCAGCAGCGCGTGGCACACCGTCGTGCGACCCTCATTCATCATAAATGCAATCAGATCGTATTACGCGCCATTACCATACGCTGTATATCGTATACGTATATACGTAATATATACAACGATCTATCTTTCCATACGCATACTACGGTTGCATTCGGCTTTGGCGGTCGTTGATAAAAGAAAAAAAAATTATCCTTACGATAGCTAAACGGACTGAAATTTCAACGTGTACATTCGCAGCATTCTCTGACCCTGTTAGAAATTGACACACAGTTTCCCCTTAATTCGGGCAATGGTGCATGTCCACAGTATTTATTTATGTTATTTTGCTATTTCTTTAGTACTCAAGACTGTATATAATGTAGAAAGATAGTGAAGCACACACGACGAAGTAGTACAGCCCAGCATTGGTCAGACACGACTTTGGCTTTGGTTCTATAACCCGCAATGCACATTGAAGCTTTTATTCTGATTCGGTAATATCGAGACATTCTCTGGCTGCATATATTTCTCGCCAATAAATGAGTACATGTCTAAATAGAATATAAACGTAGGATCGCAGAAATAAATCATGGGGTTTACTTTTTTTAATAGAAAAAATATAATGTTTAGTTTGGGAACACAAAATCGTGACGTTTCTTCTCGGTCGTTCAAAACAACTAAACTCTTTTTTTTTTCTTTCCTAATTTCCTCGATCCTACATAAATGTGTGAACATGCGTGAGTAACCACATATACAGGTCTAAACTTTTTCTATTTTTCCCGCAATTTCAGTTCTTTCGTCGTCACAGTGAAGGAAGATCTTGCGATGTTATGTGATTCGAATTTAATGATAACACGAATTTAATCCGATTTCGAAAAACTTGGGAGCTTGTGTGTTTTAATGAATTTCCTTCCATGCTCTGATCGCTTGGAAGAAAAAAAACATGCTTCTCGTGTCCTCGCTTACGCGTGGGTTAATCAAGAGAAAACCTCGTCATAATTTCGTATATCGAGATATCTGGCTCGTGGATAGTGAACCGGGGGAATAAGCGCGAAACGGCGAGAGGAAAAAAATGTTTAATATTCAGAATGTGGGAAACTCGAGGGAAAGTGTAACGGCCTATTAGGTCGGTCGGACTCCTAAGGTATAGAAAAAAGAGCGGAAAGAAAAAAAGAAAACAAGGTGGAAAACGCGGAGAGAAAGAAAGCAAAAAGCGGGCAAACGGTGACGGAGAAGGCGCGAGAACGATTAAGCTGGGAGCGGGCTACTATGTATATATATACGTATATATCGTTCTACAGCGTGGCTGTAAGCGTAGGCGGAGGAAAAGGGAAGAGGGGACGAATCGATTTTGCTTGAGAGCCTGCTGGTCGAAGCGGCGGTAGTATGTGCGCACAAAATGCTAGAGAGGAGACCGAGAAAGTAAAAGGGAGAGCCAGAGAGGGCGAGAGGGAGCGAGGGAGAGTAGGAGGATCGAGATAGATGAATAAGAGAGAGAAAGAGAGAGAGAGAGAGAGAGAGAGAGCAGGAGATGATGGTTTGCCGCTTGCAAGCTTCGCTGGGTATAGCGAGCACGAGACGAAGCGAGAGCGAGATGCTGCGAGTGTGCGGGAGGACCGAATATAGGAGGAAGCGGAATAGAAGGTGAGTGGCAGGAAGGGGTGAGTCGGGTCATTAGATCGATCGCTAAAAGCCACGCCTAGCGGGTGTTTAGCATAACGAGGCGGGGAGAGAGAAAGAGAGCACTGCCAAGACACACTGTGCAGACCCAGCCTCATTAGTGCAGTATGCATTTCCGATACATTTACTGCGACGTAGCATTGTCTTTGCAACTATACATATGCCATGCTTACACGAATTTGCACGTACGAAATCGTAACTCTGAGTTAGCAAAAACGCGCCCAACAATTGAAATCTCACAGATTCGGGATGCGAAGCCCAAACTTTACCGAAGTGTGAACACAAAATTTCGACCCTCTACTCAACCAGAACCCTTCCTCAAAGCCGAATTCATCGAAATTCCGCTTTTGAAATTGAAACCATTCTCGCGGGAAAGGACGTTAAATAGCTTCTCATAATCTCTTGTTGTAATTTTATGTTTCACGTTGATTTCGAAAAATCATGATGAAAGTTATCAGCATTGCTTGCTAGTTCGCAATAAAAAATAGACATAAATACAAGAAACATTTATTTCATGTGAGTCGAGAGTCTTGTTTGTTCGAAAGTTGCTGTAAAAAAAAATAGACTACTGAGATTTCGACCTCATGAATTAGATTCAGGGATATGGATCGATTGATTCGATCTTTGCTGGTTAACCGGTGAACCAGTGTTAGGATTGATCATGTGTGAGCGTACACGTACGTTACTATACATAACACACATCACTATGCACACTTCAACGCTCTGATGCAGAAACCGTAGATGTACGCGTACACGTAACACATCTACGTATCGTAATGCAGGGTCATATAATAATGTATATCTGCTAATAATACACTATTGGATCCCTGTAATGGGAACGACCAAATTTCAACCACAATAATGGAATATTACCCTGCGGTACACACTTACCGCAGTGCGATGTTGGATTGAAGCGTATTACACCATTACGTCGATTACGTAGTTGAACGAACGAGATACAACGACTTTTCGTTGGGAAAAAATGAAAAAAAACATAAATTTATCGATTTTATGAGTCGAGTAGGTTTTTATATACGTGCAGGGAAAATTACACAGACGCACAAACTTTAGCAGTTTATCGAGGGAGCAGATCTGGCAACAGTATTGACGCAAGTATGAAAATATTAATTGGGATGCGCCGAACGTTTTCCAGACGTCCAGAGATAGTGAAGTAATTAAAAAAGAGTTTTATTGAGACGTCTCAATTCTTCGCAGGATCATCGCAGAGCTTTTCGAGAGCCTCGAGAAATTTATTCATCAGAATTTTTTTCCGATTTCATTGTCAGATTGCGTTTTCTCTTCATCATTTTTTTTCTTCTTCTCTTTCTCTCTTGCGCTCTTTCTATCCCTCGGCCACTCATTATTCTGATTCTCGTATCGTATGCCCTTTGGATTGCATTCTCTCATTTGCAATGGCTCGTAATTAAAATGAAACGGATTAGGAAATCGGAATCCAGTTTCAATACGTCACGCCAAAGAGAAATTAACACCCTTTAACATTCGATGAACTTCGAGTGTTGCGTCATACGATTCTTGTGATTTAACGGGTTGACGATCACATTCCTACTTTTTTTCTGCTCAGCTCTTACTCACTCTCTCTCTCTCTCTCTCTCTCTCTCTCTCTCCCTCTCTGGGCTTCCAGCCCAGGCTTAAAAAATAAAACAATCAATCAATCAATCAATCAATCTCTCCCTTTGCTATTTTCCAAGAATTATCGAGTGTCCAAGTAACATGGTTGATTTGGCCTCAACCATTCGATGAAAATGAAGGGAATCCCTGGAAAAACCCATCTTGTCGGAATGATATAAGAGACACAGCGATAGCAAAAGAGAATTAAAGCGGAGAGAGAGAGAGGTATCGATATCTGTGGAATAGGATACGTGAAGCACTCGGATTATCTTGTGAAATCTTTAACAATATCTTACAAAGACAGTCCGTGTAGGGAAGCATTAGTGAGATAAAAAAAAAGTAAAAATCCAGCACTGCTCCAAAATAAATTAAAAAAAGTAAGAAAATTAGGGCGTTGGCTGAGAGACGAGCTAAAACACTAATCGGTACTTCGAGTCACTGTCTTTGCAAAGAAATAATAAGTGTCTGCATACGTAGATATATAAATAATTTTGTTTAAAAAGATATTTCGTTTATACGAAATTATTCGTTACTTTCGAATTGATAATTCGCACAGAACGTCAAATACTCTACAAAGTTTTTTATAAGCCTCGAGCCGATCAGTGTGAACTGCATCGGTGGAGCAGAGTGCATGAATAAATGTGTAACTGCTGTAAATAAATCGATAACGGCAAACTTCGAAATTTTAGAATTAATTTATAATTCATTTGGGATTTTTGTTAAACTTGAAATAAAAAAATTCGTTCAATTTTTGACTTGCTAACTCCAGCATTAATAAAAAATGGAGCTCGAAGATTACACGAAGTTTATATACCGTTTGCTGCCACATGCGTAGATATATGGATCAGAATTTCTGCCACAGTGCCAAAATTAGTATAGAGAAGAAAGGTGAAAAAAAAATTCGCCGCCATCTGTCCCAAGAATAAACCTGCCACTTACACGTGTTCGTTTCGTCGCGAATAATTTGATATTGCTTGCGGAAAGCCGATCCTTAAAACGATCGTGAATTCAATAATTTTTTTTTCACACAGCAAGACTTGTATAATATTTAACAATGTATCGGCAAATTTATTCTATTGCGAAAGCGGAAGTTTGTTCAAGGAATTTGAAATGAAAACCAAAGTTTGCGGCGAGACTATAAAAATAAGCGTCCAGGAATTCCGTGACAAAATATTAACATTCCTTACGTATGACGTGTTTGTCAGGGAATACTTTCCCGAGCTCCGAACCCATCGATTCTCTCAAGTTAGTTGTGTGGCATTTCAATGAATTGATATTTGAAACAGACGCGCAATGCTTTGCGATATTGGAATAAACAAATGAATCTACGTTCCAAAAATACGTGGACGACTCAAAACTGCTTGACGTAAAATTGACAAGTTTTTTTTCTCTGAATCGTTTTCACAACAACGTACGCAACACCCTGTCGGGATCTCGTTTGTTGGTCGGTGTGAGGGAGGAGAATACGAGAGTCCAGCAAGGAGAGATTCATCTCACATGACAATCTTTGATATATCCAGCAAAAGTATCGTATATAATATCACCCACGCATATATGTATAGAGTTAGTGGGTCCGAAGCATGAACGAGTCAGTTGGAACTTTTCTTGTCGGATCTTTTATTCGCCGGTCCATCGCGTAGGATAAGGGTAGAAGACGGTATATGAGAGAAAAAAAAGTAATACGAGAGAGAAGAAAAAAGAGGAAGAAAGAGCTCGGAGGAGAAAGAAAAAGTAAAAAAGGAACTATATAAGCGAGCTGGTGCACGAGACGCGGTCTCGATCACCGCACCGCACCTTCCTACCAAGGTGTATGTATAGCGACCAGATGAGAAGGAGGAGAGCAAAGACGAGGCTGTTGAAGAAGAGCCAGCAGAGAGGGTGGAAAAGGAAGAAAAAAGAGGAAAAAAGTACGGAGCAAAAGAAAAAAAGAGGAAAGGACGGTATGAAAAAGGATGAAGTCTTATCCCACGTACAGTATAGTGGATGGAGCCCGAAGAGGAAGCGAGAGCGATATCAGGCACGGCGAACAGAGACTGAGAGAGAAAGCGAATTGGAGAGTGCTCCGTTCCTCATGCGCCGCTGTTACCCTTCGGTACTGGAGGAAAGAGAGAGAAGAAAAATGAAGGACCAGTGGAAGACGGGAAGCCCGACAGTGAGTGCAAGAAAGAGAAAAAAAAACAGAGCGGTAGTAACAGAGAGAAAAAGCGAGCGAGTGAGAGATAGTGAGCTCTTTGCGTGGTAGCAGCCGAAGTTCCGATGATAAAGAAAAAGGTGCCGAGGGAACTGGGAACCCCTTCATGCTTCGTATGTGTGTGTGTCTCACTGTGAAAGCTTCGCATTCTGTAGCTATATTTGTGGAGCTCCGCTACGACTGCTGCTCAAAGAGATCTACGCGGAGGTGCCACGGAGAGCGAGATAGAGAACAAACGAAAGTCGCACGATGCTGCCGCACCAGATTCGAAAATCAGGAGTGGTATGATGAGAGGATTCTCCTAGATCACTTGCGAGAAACGAGTATATCGAACTGTCGACTACAGGTACCAAAACCTTTGCCTATCCTTCACGCATTCACGATGTACGATGCACGCTGATGCGCGGACTATTATTCTAAATAAACTCGAATCACACTTTTTGTTCCCACGTGTGCCAATGATATTCCATTTCTATCGCTGTGGCAAGTTTCAAAGAGCAAATTTGTTGTTCGATACATTTGGAATTGTCCGCTTAACACAAAACGTAGTGCGATTCTCCCCAAACTTTCTGGCAGAATCGATGAAGAGCATATCGATAGAGTTTTGAGCGTTTAGGACTTTGCTTTAGTAAATCCGATCCTGAGCAACTTGTGCTAGTAAGTTTTTAATTTTCGATCTGTATATCAAACATTCGAACGATGTACGCGAAGTTAGTTCATTGACTTGCTTCACTTCCGTTTTGGATGGCCAAGTAGAGTCACGCGTAACGCATTTATGGCTTTAAATGTTTAGACCCAGAGCAGAAACTGAGGGAAAATTCTCTCTGAGTCTGAATGTGGCTCGAGTGTACGACGATATCGCGCAGAATGGCAACGCAAGTGTATGCTGCTTGGCGTCGCGTGCGGTAAACGAGCAAACGCGTGCGAGAGCCACCCAAGTGGACCACCGGTGTGACTCGGTCTTTCCTCCCCTTGTATGCTCATCGCGTTCAGCCGGAGAGAGACAGGACAAGAGAAAAAGAGAGAGCGAGTGTGTGTGTGTGTTTTACTTGAAGTTCAGAGAGACGTGCACTCGGAAAAGCTCGAGGATCCACCGAAACACAAAAATAAACAGAGAAGCTTTTCTTTTCAGGTTTATCGCCATCCAGCATCACCACAATAATCATCATCACCGTAGAAAAATAAATATCGAAGCTTTAAAATCAAGAAAAAGCCTTTAACGAGGAACCCATAATTTTTCGCTTTCAATGTACAATTCAGAAACATTTTCAAGCATGAATATTCATTATACTGCAAGGTTGACAGGGTTTATCAATTAATGCGTTGTTCAAGTTGCTTGAGCGTTCGGAAGATAATGAGGAAGCAAATACAAACCATCTTTTTGGACATTCTCTGTCGACAATTTCGAAATTACCCTCTTTTCTGTGATGGAAAGGGAACAACGTGGAACTCATATTTTTATTGTGCTACGTCGCGAAAACATTGTTTATTTATTTACCTCGAACGAGGCATATGTCTGTGTATTGCAAACACTGCGTGCGTTTGATTTTCGTAGATATTCTGCTGCGTGAGAAGAATGTTCACGAGTCATCCAACCAAGTGGTCGAAGTATACGGCAATGTTTACAGTGTGTTGCCCGGGTACCGAGATTCCAAACTTCTCTGTGTCCTTCCACATCTCTCGACATGGGCAACGATGAGAGCACGGAAAAGGTGGAAGGACCAGGGAGCCAGGGAAAGAGAAAATATATGTTGTGCATGTGTGCGAAACCCTCAGAGAATTTGCGACCAGACATGAGGGAATCACGAACTTGAAACTGCATGTACGAGATACACGATTTCTCTTCTTTTTTACATGCAACTCCGAAAGGGCCACTACTAGTTTGTACAGCGACGTGAGTCCTGTTCGCCACATTAACGAAGAACCTGCAACTGATCAATGACGGCGGGGAGCTTCCGAAAGGATCGTCAGCTTTGAGGTAACACTCCCTTCACTCTCGAGGCACACTCCTCGTCACTCTAGCCATTCCACCGATCCTTTACGCATGGGAATTGAAAGTTCACTATGCCAAGGCAAGGGCTGTGACCCAGCAAGTTTTCTTTAGTTGTAGAAAATTCTTTTTCCATCCATAAATTATAGGGAACAAATTCTCCAAAATTCTTGCCGAAGATAAGTCATTCAAGGTTTGGTCTTCATTCTCCTGATACAGTGTCTTAACTTTGATGACAATTCGATCAGAAAATTCAAAAATTTCCGATCATTCGGTTTGTACAAAATTTCTAAGAGTTGGCGTTAGGTTCGCTATACGATTTTTCAAGCTGCATGTTCCAATATTGCAAAAGCCATGTATCAGAAAAGTATGTGATTGATCGATAGTTTGTTGATATCAAATTCCATGTGAATTAAGGGAAGAGATCGTTTGAGTATTCACAAAATTCAGTGTTTTGGAACTCTCACGAGAATCAAGCAGGCGTCGAATAAAAATCAGAGGAGACACCTAGAGTAATGTTGAAGCTTATAAAGTGAAACTGAATTGGGGGAGAATCAATGGAAGAATTTGGATTGTATGAAACTTCCAGACTCAATTTACGAAGCTTGTACTTTTATGATTTTTTTGTTGTTGTTGAAGAGAAAGAAAGAGAGGGGGGTAGTCCAGAGAATAAGAGTTCGGTTTGGCACGCCACGGGACCCGGGAATCCCGACCGAAACCCACTGAAAATTAAAAACTTTTTTCACGTGTTGCTTTTACAATCCCGAGTCGTTTCGACCTTATCTTCATCAATCTATGTCTGAACCTCTCTTTTTCTCGCTCTCTCTCGCTCCCTGAAGCTCGAGTGGTTGGACTGGACGTGTGGATGGCGCCCTCGTATGCGTGTATTCAGTGTATCAGTGCTGAGGAAGCGCTTTTTAGGGGATGGAAGAGGGAAAAGGAATGCAATATTCTCATGTCGGCACGGGTAAGACTATAAATAATCGATGACATGATCGTCAATTGTTGTGTGGAGATCCGTGCTTATAAGTTTTCCGAAACTTCCTGTAAATGTGTATTGATTCACATGCAACAAAAGCATGTTGCACTCTGCTTGCTCAAGTCGTCAATATCGATTTATTAATTGATCTCCCGATACAATTGATTTGACAAAGGCCATAGGAGAAAGTTAGAGTGTTTACACGCGTTTCCAATTTGAGCATTTCGAAAATTCATCCTGAAAAATGACTGCGTCGTATTGCATGAGGCTCTATGTGAAACATTGCACCATTGCATAGAGAAGGGGAGAGTCAGAGCGAGAGAGAGAGATGGAGAGATGGGGGACGTACATAGGAGTAGAGATATGAATAGAAAATATACTGTTGCGAACCGGGTTGTATACCGGGGGAGCGATTTGGTGTGCGCCGGAACATCCGGAACTTCGGGTGCCACGAGCCTTTCCGGTGCACCGTCATTTCCGGGTTGACCTGTAATTTTCATCCTGGTATGTAACGTCACAGACTAAACTTAGCCGGGTTCGCTTCGAAACGAAACCCGTGTTACCGCCATTGCCATTTGTACACTTTCTCTCTCTCTCTCTCTCACTCTCTCCCCACCCCTCTCTCTTTCTCTCCCTTACTCTTCCGCTCTTTCGTTCTGTCCGGTTCATTTTCCGACCCGTTCGCGCCAGTTAATCCTTTTCGTGGCTTATTTGCTCCAACTTTCCCGTCAGCTCCCTTGCCCTTTTACTGCATGACTGTTGTCCCTATTCACCGTTCCTCAGCACACGTAGCAGCAGTGCATGCGTCGATGCCTTCTTCAGAACGAAGTCGAAAATGGATAAAGTATATTTATTAGTTTATCGTTTGACGCGAGCGTTGCGTAGGAAAACAAAAAAAAGCAATAAATCAGTTTTCAGTCGTCATTAGATTTTAAACACCCGATATATGCACAACGCCAACAATCCAAATTCTCGCTCTTTTATAAGAAAAGTCATTTTTAATGCTCTGTGCAATCGGAAATTTTCCTCTGAGCAGTCGTCGTAGCAACTTGTCGCTTTTATCACTTCGTAACGCACTCATTACGTGATTCTTGTCGTGGATTATCGAGTGTCTTGGTGCTTAAACATTTGTCATTATTTTCATTGAATTTTTGGGGTCGGAGGATGGAAAATTAGCCAATGGGTTATAATCTTCACGATAAACTGCATTTCGATTTCAAATGCTTATTGTTTTCACCACCAGCAATGCTGGCTCTGGAGTTGTATCTCGTACACAGATAAAAAAGTGCGACCTGCACTTTTTGCTGAAGTTTGTGTAAGCCCCATACATACGTCTGGAGCTGGTTTCGGTTTTTCTCTGTTTTTCTTGTAAAAATGATGGGGCTGGGATTCGAATTGACGAAGTTCGATTGCTCGCAAAAAATGAATAATTAATAATTAATAATTTTTTTTTTCATTTCACCGATGTCGCTGCTGGGGTTTATGTTTTGCTGGATCTGTGGAGATCGTGTCCCACAATTTCTCTCTGTTCTCTATCAACTATCTGTAGCCTGAACTTCCTTTAATTATGAGCGCCCGTCGAGATTGCACGAAGGATCACCGGCAGCGGAAACAGGGCTCTGGCAGCAGCCTCCGTATAGTTTCGCTTCCACCAAAGCCCGGACTCTGTAATCTCTCGTCCTCCCTCTGTCGATCCCTCTCACGCGTTGCACCTCACCACCTTTTAATAATTTTCTTTCCTCTTACTCCGTTTCTCGACGGCCACAAGCAAATACGTTACCGTACGATGGCCCCGCCGGGCGGCAAACCGGGAATTCTCAACCCAGCCCTGTTTTTTTTTTCAAGGACCGCCTTCACTGGGTTCATCATCTTGCTCATTCACGACTCTCGCCTCTCTCTCTCTCTCTCTCTCTCTCTGCCCTTCCTCCTTAATTTTCTTTCCTTTTGTAACCATTTACGGCTTCGTTTACTCTACATCTGGCTGCTGATGACTTTTGCAGGGCCAGGAGTCCTCCGCAGTCGAGAAAAGCTCCCATAGCGGTCGGTCGGTTTTCCTGCTTGTTTACTGACGTTCAAACCATTTTTTACGAGACGACGGAAAAGACAAATACCTTTTTTTGTCGACTGAATCCGTACTGTTTTTCATGTAAAAAATCATAGTCCACGGCCCGTGTCAGATCGAGAGGAATCGTTCAATAAATCGATCTCTGAAATTGCAGGTCAAATATCAAGGGTACGAAACGAAGTTACATGCTTCGATAGTGTGCGTGCTACGTAACCCTCCGGGCTTCGCTATCGCTGGGTAAAAACACGCGGGATTCGGTAGCAAAATTGCGAAGGCAATTTCAACCGAACGAATTGTTGTGTTTGAACGTTCAATTTGATTTTTTGCAATATTCTCATAGAGAAAAATGAAAAATGTTTAATTCCATGGAATTCGTTTCATCAATGACTTAGCTTTCTCATCTTTTGACATTATTGTGCCGTTCGCTTTATTCCATGGGTAAAAGTACGGAGTGGATTCAGTTGCACAAATTTCGATCAGCTCCAAAATATTCGGACTTTTTTTTTAACGAACTCACCGTTTCAATATTGTATACGCATATATTTATGTAACGCATGAAGACCTGGATATTATGCACTAAAAGGACGAGAGGAAAAGGTCTCTCGTCGAAGCGCGCGATAGTCGGATAATATATTGGACGCCCTTACCGCACCGACGTCTACTCGAGCGCCCTCCTATGCCACGGGTCTGTACGATAGCAACCGCATGGCACGACACGCCAGTTTTGCCGCACCAGACTCGTGCGCCCGTTCTCCCTCGTTCTACTTGAACAGAGGTGGCGTCTGGCGTCGCTATATAGTCACGATTGCTAGGGAATGGTTGAATCGAGGGTGGGGTTTATGGCTGCCGCTCGGCTGTTCGAATTTCAAGAGGGTTTCCGCGAGAGAGTTCATGGGACTCGGAGGGAGTTGGGAGGGATATTCGATGCCGAGTAGTGCGGGTACGTTGAGTACCGATCCCTGCTGGCCGGACTCTGTGATGGCGAGAGAGTGAGAGAGAGAGAGAGAGAGAAGGAGAAAGGACTTTGTTCCATTTCCGTTCGGGCAGGTCCCCCGAGTCACCACGTCCTTCCTCTCTTTTTCTATCCATCTTTTCGTCTTGCTCTCTCTGCACACACAAACACACAGACACATACCTACGCATGGACATATAGATACGACCAACCCTTAAAATCCTCGTCACAGCATCGAGCCGGGCCTTGGGTACGGGATTCGATATTATAGTGGTCGACTGTACTCTTTTTCCACGATCTCCCATCAGAAAACATCTCTCTAGACGAAAATCCCAACTCCTCCCTCACTTTCCTACTCGAAATCGCACCATTCCTTTTGCGACTGCCTTTTCCTCTCTCCTGGAACCAGAGATGTCCTCGAAGAGGAAAAAATCTCTGGGATTTTTTTCTTTTTGCGAGGCTTTAAACATTTAGAATATTCGGACAGCCTGGGTTTCGAAAAAGCAACACAAAACATGACTTTGGCTTGCAAATGCGTTTTGGTTACTATTTCATTAATCTCAACATTATTTCCAGTTACGCCTTTTGCCAACTGTAGCACCGACCTCCCTCACCATGGAAAACCAGATCGTTTCGTATGAAATAATGTATTCTGAGATTCTCATCCACGACTTCGATCATACAATTTCTCAATGCGACATCGAAGTGAATGTGTATATGAATCAGGTGCGGGAGCAAAGATAGAAACTTTAACGAGTACAGGAGATCAAGAGCCAAAGAGACAGAAGATCATGATTTCTCGCAGATGAAGAATATCTCGGAGATCGTAGAGTCGCAATCTCCTCCGGCTTGTTACACGACGTATCAACCAACTGATATCTCATTCATGCTGGATAGAGGAGATCCCAACGAAGTGATAGTGCTCAATAATATTTTTTCAGTGCGTAATACAAACAGATATTTATATACGCAACATTTATTTATACAAGAGAATTCCCAGTTATTTATACAACTCTTTTTCATATAATATTTATTTATGTAATTTATATATAATTGATAACTGTGATTATAATTTATAATCACAATTATAATTTATAATTATATTATATAATTAATTATTCTGTTTGATCGCGTCCAGCAATGCTTTTCGCTATATTGGGCACATGAACAACGTTTTTCGCAAACCCTCGATCACGATGAATGACGTGCGTTCAGATACAAAATTTTTCGATAGATGTTCGTAATGTTCGTGAGGGAATCGTTCGAGGGAAGTGTTCGTATGATGAAACACTTAGAAAAATCTCTGAAAATCGAATTAGATGATTTTTTCGAGCCCCTTGTAAATTAAATTCTTCGGGACGGTCGTTAAACCAAACTCCTCACTGCTATGAACATATGAAAGTCCTGTATCCTGTATGGAAAGTTTTACGTGTGGCCGGAGGCTTCGATGTGGTATCAAAATTGAACTACCGATAATTAGCGATCCTATCGACCATCGACTGTTGCACGACGTGTCGACGTCGAAATCCCAAAATCAAGCGCTTCATGAACCACGCGGGAAAAACTTTTCGTTTCCAATTGAACGCATAGAGCAAATCGAAATGACACTCGGGAAAGATAAGTGAGTGCCTGAAGATTCTGTTACAACTCGGAGGACAAAAATCGTACGAGAATGGCGCGTTAACTTTTTAGTCAGCAAGTGAATTTCTTATAAATTGGTCTTCTTTTTTCCTCTTGATTGATTTATTGTGCCTGGTTGGAAAATCACGAGTTAAGGGTTGACACACGTTAACTACGTGTCAGTGAAATGAAAGCGAAATAAAAGAATTTTCAAAGGAATCTTGACATTTTCGTGGCATCTATAAATGCGAATATAGCCGCCGCAATTTTCATGCTGGACTGAAGAAATTATGCTTCGGGCTGCCTCTTATAATTGAGTCCTTGCGAGGGTCAGCGGGTATCAGCGAAACGACAACTTTTAACATGGTTTCTATTGACTCAATTATGCGCCAATGAGATAATTGCAAAATTTCACATGTGCCAAGCAAATTGAAATTTGCTAACGAACTAGGATGTTCGTTCGATTTCAGGGAGTTGAAATTCTGGTACGAATTTTTTCTCGCTTCTCTTGCTCCTCGCAATTCTTGAAACTATGCACATGCAGGCGTCGATTTCGTAAGTTCCGTATCCTCATTACCGTTCGTCGCGTATCCTCGATTTAAACATGACAATTTTCCATGATGATCTCATCGCAACAACGAAGAAATGCTGAAACGACATGTGGCAAGATCGTTGCTGTGATAACGAGATCTACGGGGTCTACGCAGCAATGTACACATTACGAAAAAAGTGAATAGACGAAGAAAAAACCTCGGCCACACGATGCGACTGCGAGTCTTCTAGGCATATTGCTTGCGCCGCAGAACGCACCATATACGATTCACAGGCTGTCATGCTGGTATGCGTGCGGAGCATCCTTCCATTGTCATCGTCGCAGTCCCACACACAGTGTTATGAAAGCTCTCATGTGCATGTGTGGGGCATGTGTTCTTATACAGGATGTCGCAAAAGCCAGACTCCGACCGTACAGGACAGTCAATGGTTTCAGAATATCCTCCGAAAGATACCGAAGCGTTTAGCTTGATCCCGGTGCAACTTGGATACTGCGTTTTTATAACTATTTACGGTCACAACCGATACAACAGTGTGATTCGAATCGTAGGAACTTCACAGTTGAGCGCTCGATTGTAATTGTTAAGGGCATGGATCGGACAGGTGAGGAAGCATTCGTGAGAACGCGAAACATATTCATTTTATCAAAAAAACTCAATCATTGATTTGTCAATTCATTTTTTCGCTGTCATTAAAAACGCGTGGCTGCCAATCCGTCGATCACAAATCCAAATATTTAGCGGAAAAAACATTTCATGATTTTCATGAAAAGGGCAGAAAAGGGCCGAGGGGTGTTCTTCTCTCTTTAGAATCAAGACGTACTTATCACGGTGCTCTATCAGTTGCAAAGGTGTGAGAGAAATAGCTGAAAATTGATTTCGCAATTTTTTGCAACGAATTAATATTTCGAAGAGGAGAAAAACTTGTAACGTTCATTTTTCTTCAGGATTTTTCCGTATCGAATTTTCCACGCTCCTATATATCTCAGTAGCACCAGATTGGGCGTGACAACCTCACGAATGAGAGAGAAGCATTGATACATAAACCTCTCGATGATCAAAGTCCATGTTTATGGAAATATCGTGACTGACTTGGGAGTGAGATCTTAATCGTGAATTTTGAGACTTCCTGTAGGACCAACAAAAACTCGCTCGCTTGAGATCACGGGTGGCACACCTCGCTGTACATGGGCGCGAAGGCCACGGGTGGATGCTCATCCCTTTAGTAATATAACTATATCGAAAAGCTGAACGCACGATGGTTCTCTCATTCAACCACCCTCTCATCCTTTCACTGCCTTCCCACACAGCCACGCAGGCACGTATATACGTATCCATATATATATATATATACATAAATGGATGTTTTACATATATACTTGTATACATATCGTTCGGAAGCACAGCAGCCTGTGCCGAGCTCCGTTTCGACGCCAAGCTCGCCCGGTGGCTTTCCCTCGAGCATATATCCAAAGCTCTATCTCACCCTCTGTCGGGCTCTCCGCACTTGGCGGTCTCTTCCCATTCTACCAACACTTCCACGTTGTCGTTCTCCACGTTCGCCATATCCTCCTCCTACTCTGTCCTTGTTTTCCTTCTCCGCTTTTCTCTTTCTCTTCTCTCTCTCTCTCTCTCTCTCTCTCGCTCTGACGCTTTCTCCGAGAGTTCGTGCTTTCCTAGTTTCAGGCTTCTGTCGTGCTTCCGCCTTGCAGTGACGATCCTCAGCGTTCACCAACCCTCAATGGTAAAGCGGGCTGCTACGCTTCGGCGACCGTACTGGTGTGATAGACCATGTTCCCATATCTGCTTGATGGATATATACGTTTGTATGTATATACACATGGACACAAGTATATGCGTATACTTTGTACATGTAGCGATTCCTACATATCGTGCAGTAATAGTTGTCGAATTCAAATAAGACGCGCCTCTTTCCGCATATACAGCTAATTAACGAATAGATGTGTCTATATAAACTAAGAATGAAAATCTTCAGGATATGCAATATTGAGGACGTTCCTTTTTATCGTCCGAGGTTATTCCACTTTGTTGATGAAGGATTCGAACAATTGTATGTCCATGCATATTCTATGAAATTTCCTAACACACGAGATCTCGGAAACCTTCAGCAACCAGCAAAGGCCAATATTCGCGATTGAAACTTTATACGAATATGTACGCAAGAAATGTGGAGAAAGTGTCAAAATCTGAGCTATCGATGAATGCAATTATATGTTTTCTATGATCGAAATTCAGAGGTCGAAGGAGCATTCATTTAAATGAAACTTCAAAGGTCGATTACGCCTGCAAAGTGGTCTCTCCATCGTTGAGAGCCTGCTGCATCGAAGGAGATGCAATGTTTCTTGACTGTACAGTCATAACTCCTGCTTCGAATTTAGTCCAAAAATAACTTCGCTCAAGTTTTCTGATTTTGTATCAAAATAACTGGAAAAATAGTTAAAGATTTCTTTTATAATTTCGCCTAATACCCTACGTTTGAATTACGCACGAATCGCCAAGTAAAATGGTTTGTCTGGTCCATCGTCCCCTCGCAAAGACGCGAGCAAGAGCGAATAACGATCGACCACAACGCGTATGAGGAATCCCTCGCTTCGTCGGATAACTCCTGAAAGGCGAGGACGATCTTCTTGTATATTTCAATGCAAAGTGTGTCTGTGCGTGAGTTGGAATGAAAATCTTTCACGTTGTCATCTGTTTGTAAAAATATCATCGATCTATCTCATATGGATTCTTCCCACGAGTCGAATCGTGGCCGAACCTCAAGGATATTCCGCATAACCAGTAGAAGGCAGTGATTATGAATCTGCACACATGCATAAATGCATACGTCACAGACTCGACATGGCGATGCAGATGGACACGAACGTGATACACCCCCCAACGTTTCGTCTTGCAGTTGACGATTGTCGGAGCCCACTGCAATGGCAATCGACATTGTTCCAGTTCTCTCGTTCTAACCGAACAACTCATCTATACAACTGGGCTCTACTACTTCTCCGTTTCGAGCTTTCCACCAATCTACTCGCACATTTCGATGTAGACGCACAGCCATACACGCACACAGAATCCTTACAACCAAGCATACACGCACACACACACGCATGCATAAATATAGACTTATGTGTGCATACAGCAGGCCCTTCGTAACTCAACGCTGTCAGGGCTGAGCTCTTCTGATACTGAAGCGACGATGAGCTATGAAAGACTGTTTTGTACCTCAAAGTACTGAGCGACATTCAGCAGAGGCTGCGCGTGCATTCCCATAACTGAATGAAAGCGAAGGCAATGCTTTTTTGCTGCTTTTGCGTCGCGACTAATAAGTTAGGGAGAGTTTACTGTACTTGATCCTGGTCTTGGTATAACCGATGTGATCGCCGTATGCAGCGCGCGCTGTGGAGAGTGGAATATGAGGGCATGCGGTTCCGTTCCACTGTGGCCGCTACCTTCCACAGTGGTTCTACGAGGCTGTACATATGAAGCAGCGGAAATGCTTGCTCTCCGCCCTAGAACTTGCGTTCGTGTGCGGCCTCCCCAACTCTCTCTCCCTCTCTTTCTACCATCCGGCTTATATCTGTTCCTATCCGCCCTTCGACAATTCGAACCTGCTGGATTCCAACCACTGCCCGTATCTTGTCTTCGTTATACGAATATCGTGGCAGGTTCGTCCATCGGAGTTTGTACGCGATAAATGTATGGATATAGTTACTGCACGTACGATTTTAAGAGCATGCACACACGCGTGCACACACCTGCACGCAGTTAACAAATTACATTCGTTCTGTCCTCTTTCTATCGTTTTCTCGCGACTTTGGTAACGGCGAGGGTAACGGTTTACTTCCTATAGATTGTTGCACAAGATCAAAAGGGAAACGTGAGGTTGCATTAGCGCAAGAGAAATACCTGAAAAATACTTATGGGCCTTTTCGAAAAAATTCATTCGAGTGGAAAACTGTCGTGGATTTTTTTCCCCAAAAAGAATTTTGAAAATTTTGGTCTTTTAGTTTTGAAATTCGCATCTCGAAAACGTCGTTTCTCGAACGATGTCGTTTTTTTCACAGTGACGTGTGAGAATACAGGGACGCTACTGTGCCTTGGGCACGCGAGTATCGTGTCCATCGTGACTCGCCCTCGTAGGAACTGCGTGAGCGACCAAAGTGTATCGGGGATGCAACGCGAGGGTGAGGTTTGTTATCGCACGTTGTTTGCCATTGCTGGACCTGAACTGGCAGATGTTGTGGCGTGAATTGTCAAGTTCTCTACTGCAGGGCGTCGTTGGAATTACAGTCGTCATGTCGCAATCTTGGAATTTTTTCTACGCCTTCGATGAATTCCAACGTAGATGAATGAGAGATATCTCCCGCGTATCGGTCCCGTTGGATGGTCAGAGTTTTTCCAAGCGATTCTCGTGAGAGGTGGGTTTTTTTTTTTTTTTTTTTTTTTTTTTTTCGAGAAGCCTGAGCCCAGGCTCGTTGGTGACGTTATGGAAGATGTGACAAGGGGAACAAGCACGACGCCACGAAAAGAGGATTGCCACGCGCGCGCACACACTCGAACGTCGAGGAAGGAGGAGCTCATGTGTGTTGAAGGGTCGCGTGGGTTGACAGGTGCAGGTGTTGTCCCTTGGCAAACATGCCTCAAAGACTCCCCACTGAAAGTTTCGCATTGCTTCCCCTCCGATGTGTGCTCTGTGCGTATACTCTGCGCTCCACTTATATTACGAGGATATACAGAATATAACGATGGAACTTGCGCTTACAATTTGCTCCTGCGAACGGTTGTCCTTGCTGAAGCACTGTCCGTGATACATGTCCCATCACCGACGACCGATTCAGGAGTGGGGCGAGAAGATAAAAATGGATTCACAGAAATTAACTTGCGAAATGTGACCAAGTAAAAATGTAAAATTTGCTTTATCATCTATGCGCATAACATATTATTATTACCGTTTGTGCACGCGTACGAGTGTTGCCAGTGTTCGTACTATTCCACGAGGGAGATGAAGTTGAAGTGAATAATTATTCGTCATTATAACTTCGCAACGAATTCTTCGCTTTCTGATACCAAGATCGAGAAACTCCACCCACCCTCGCTCTTTTCCACTCTATTTTCTGCACGTGCGTTTCATCCACCCTGAATATATTTTTCAAGGGAGCAGATGGAGTCAGGGTTGAATCCGCCCAAAGAATACGCGTGCAATGTTGGTCTGATTAGTTTCAACACATATACAATATACGTTTTCAAGTATACAAAAATGATCGGCAGGTGCTGCTGCACGTGTATGTATGAAGCGTATACTTTGGCAAAAATTTACTTCGATGATAATACCGAATTCATGTTTTTCTCTTCGTAGTCGGTTCATCAAAAAGTCCGAGTCTTTTTTCTCACGATCCTGATAAAATGTGACGGATGACGGACGTCGCAGCGTTACCCTCATGAGAACACGTTTTTTTTTAGTACGAACGGACGCACTGGACCTCTTTTTCCCGAACTCCGTGTGGATGCAAATCTTCCGTAAAGTCGGGCAAAAAAAATTGAAACTTTTATTGAGAATCTTGGCCAAACTTTGCGTTTTTTCTTTTTTTAACGATCAAAGAATCCAAGAGTCGTTTCATCGGTGGAGCAGGTGATCAGAGTTTCCATAGTTTCAGAATTTGATAAGCAATTATTGTTTATAATGATTTTTTCATCCAAAATGTCGATAGTCTGTTCGTAAATGGAATTGTTAACGCTTTTCGTCTGTAAACCTGGATACGCCGTTCTTACTGCCGCTTATTATATTCCAAAAATTCTGAAAAAATGCATCAAGATGCTGTCGAAATCTTCAACTTGGAAATTCAATTATAAAATTGTAGGAATATAATTTTTTTTTCATACATATTGTCCATCCAAAAAATGGACCGATTCTTCGTATTTGCCCGGACACAAATAACCCAGGTTTACAGACGAAGTATTCGGAGTTGTTCAAAAGTTTTTCGCAGGACTGCGTCATAAGGTCCTCAACAGAAATAAAATGCTAATTCCGGAGCTTCAACCAGGATCAGGAAAATATGTAAAATATGATCGAAGCAGATATACGAAATCGGTTGAATGGGTTTTAGGAACTGAGAACTTGGCACTCGAGTCGTATGCGTCGGTGAGAGCAATTCAATGACGAAACTAGAAAAAGAGAAAAAATTCTGTATACAGAAGAGAATGACACGACACACACAATTGCGCGCGCGCGTGTAGCGCATATGTACCTGAAACTTTCTACAGAGCCAATAAGAGGGGAAAAGTGAGACACGCGCATAGAAAGATGCGATGGTGTCACACCGTTGGACGGTGGGTCGTTATCGTTAACGACAGCCACCGATTGTCTCAACGACCATCCGGGCTCGCTGAGAATCATCATCTCGTTGGGGATGAGACAGAGGGAGAGAGCGAGAGGCAGAGAGAAGAGAAAAGATGGAAAGAGATCCAAACAGACGCGAGAGCTTTCGGTTTCTCGAAGTCACACCGCCGAGCTTCGTCGTCGTCGTCTCGCTTCGCCTTATTGCTACGATAAATATAAAGCCTACTCGACGAAAATGTTCAACGCCCACGTCCGTGCATGCCTGACCGAAATCTCGCATTACACGCACACACACTACTAAATTCACAAATTTCCCTTCCTCTTCTTACCCCAACCAAGAATAATACGCAGCCACGTGGTTCGGTGATCGCAGGCTCCCAAGTGCTCTGAGAACCAGGCAAAAATTCTTTCCTTCTCAGTATATTTGTAACGAACACATAAACAGAATCGCGAGATATTCCCTCGAAGTTGCAATATGAAAAACTCAATCGAATACATTTAATCGGTTCCCCAGGTCGGGAAATAAAATCATCCGAAAACTCTGAGAGAATTCTTCTTTGAGAGAAAATGAAAATGATTAGGAAAAAAGCTAAAAAAACGTTGGCCTGATTCGCTAACGACGTATATGCACATCTTATGCTTCGCATACAACTGGACATCGCGTTGCTCTTTGCATACACGAAAATATATGCAGATAGACAGAGAGAAGTATTATAAATTTCAGGGGTCGAAGAATTAATGCGTGTGCCAGCAGTGCTGATGGATAAGAGCGTAACAAAAAAAACCTGAACTTACGAATCTATAGCGCGCGTAGTACGTGAATGCGGCAGGGGCTGACAGCGCGCCAGCTGTCACTTGTCGTTTACGGGTTATTAATAAATAAGCGATGGTGATTGTGGGGGAGAGCAGGGGCTTTTGCAATTCGAACACGATGTATTAGCGAGATTAGAGAGTCGAAGAATATCTTAGAAATCGATATGAGGCACATTTGCTCTGGCAAATTTTCGACATATCGTCACGATTGGTTCGATTTTTTTTCGAACCATAGCTATATATTTCATGGGTTTTATTCATCGCCGTCATTTTGGATTCGTACGGAATACAAGCCCTTAAAATATTGGAGCAAAGATAAAGTGAAAGATCGCATAACTTCATAAAGTTTTTAGAGCATCGACGAAATTTGTGAATACACGCTCAACCGATGTTTGGACTGCTAGAAAATACCTTTTAAATATAAAATGGTTTTTCGGAAAAAATAAAATACCTGACACTCTGGCCCCTTGGATTTCGATTGAATTTCATTTTGAATAATTAAATTTGGCAAAGGTTTGTGGAAAGTATGTGGAAAAGAGAGGAATAAGGCACGAGCTCGCCGGCCTCTCGCAGTGCCTTATATATAGACTTCCGTTTTGTTGCCTTCAAGCTCTTTTCCACGCGCTTCCCAACGCACACCCTCGCAAAAACTTCTCGTCTATATAGTTTCCACTTTCCTCGTAAGCTTTCCTCACTCGACTCTTTCCCTCTCTCTCCCTCGGGATTTCCCTCTTTTTCCTTTTTCTCTCTCTCAGTTCGCAATACGAGCTCGCACTGTTGCTGCCGCTCTCAGCACGATCCACGCTTCTCGTTTAGCCTAGATATATAGATATATATAAATGTAGATATATACATGTCCTCACTTCCGCTTGGCTATGCTCACGAGAGCGTACCGATTCTCCTCCCCTTCGCCTTAGCACCCTTTCCTCCAGCCTCCACCTCGTTTTCCGCCACGGTTTCTTCGCTACTCTCCTTCCTCCCCTTTCTCTCTCTCTCTCTCACTCTCTCTCTCACTCTCTCTCTCACTCTCTACATTTATCTTTCTGTCACTGTCCTTCTCTTTCTTTGACCCTCCTTCCTCTTGCTTAACTTACTCGTGCAGTGTCGTCGAGTATGCACCCTCACCAGATAGCATCCGGCGTTGCTACCGCACTTGGCACACCCTGCTTAAGTATATATCGCCATATACCGCAAGTGCAAATATGAAATAGATACAAAAATGGGAAAAGGAACCGTTTTAAAAGAGGAAGGGTAAATTACCAAAAATCCTCGACACAAGATGGTCAAGTATAACCTAGCAATGGTCTATCTCCTACATAATCCATTCTCTCAGAAAAAGAGTGGAAATATGGTGCGTGGTAAAGGCTAATTACGTGCTAGTGGTAAACTTTTAACCATCAAAATCGGAACGAGTTTAAAAATTGTCAATCTCTCGTACCGATGGCACAAAAAAATGCATTTTTCTACGTGTTGCACAAACTGAAACAAAATTTTGTTGAAAAAGATGGATATTTTGTTCGATACGTTCGACTAAACGTTTTTTTTTCTAATAAATCCCAAAAATAATGTCATTGCAGCAAGAAATATTTTAGAAAGTCTCTTCGGAAGCAAATTTTTGTCGTTCCACTCGCAAATTTCCCTGACAATTCTGTTAGAAACCAAATATGCTGCCAAAATAACGGAAATTTTAAAATTATTAAAAAAGATTTAGTTTAACGTATTCAACAAATTACCGACGATTTTTAACAAAATTTCATTTTCAGTGCAACGATGATCAGTGGAAACCGTTAAGCTGATTCGCCCTTGATGGCGATTTTGAAAAAATCGCCTCCATCCCCATGCAGTCTCGATCGCGACAGAAAAATCTGCAAATCTCGAATTTCGACATACAATGAAATATGAATGACTTTTTTTCCGACTTGTACTCAAATGCTTTTTCCTATTTGCAGCTCTTGCTAATCATATGCATAGCTAACGTTTCCAAAGAGTTTGAATATGAATATATTGTACATTGTCAATGTACCGCACATTATGTCCAAGTTTTGGTAGCTCGTGACAAATTTCTCTGAAAACTATACGTGAGAGGCTTCAAAGACGCGGAAGAGATGGGACAAAAGGTTCTCGAACTGCCCTCGTCGCCCAGTATTTCCACAACAGCATCTCATACAGATGCAGACGGGGAGCGAGACAAACAAAGTAAGAGAGGGAAGGAGCTGGTAGGAGTAGAGAGAGGATAGAGACGCAGAGAGTGATAAAGAGAAGTTGCAGAAGCTCGGCGCGATGAGAATTCGTGGCTAGAGCAGAGGAAACCGGAAACGGAAGTCGCGCCTGGCTCACGTCATACATAGCGAGAGAATGAGAGAGGGAGAGAAATTGTCGGACAGAAGTTTGCACGCTTTGAAAGCTCGGCGCCGCCCGAACCCATGAAAAGCCATGCAGAGGTGCAAAAAGATGTCGAAGTATCGCGTTGGTCTTCAGAGAAAAGTTTCTCGCATTTTCATCCTCTCGTGGATGCGCGTACATCCAATCAGAGTGAACAAGCTCAAGTGCATTTATTTATGGGTGCCGAAAAATTAGAAACGAAAAACATTACCGATACTAAATTTCAGCTTTTTTCAAATAAATCCAATTCGTTCCGGAGCAGTAATTTATTTATGCACTTTCTCCATGATTAAATGTTGCTGCTAGTTCGTAAAGATTTACATATTGAAAAGTGATTATTTGAGCTGAGCAGTCTTTACTGTGCGATCCATTCCATTACGATCATTTTTCAGTTAGATCTACTTTTTGGTTGTTTGGCTCGCGCTCGCGCGACCGATAGAGATAACCTTGAGAAAAAAACAAAAGGAAAAAAGTAAAAAATACAGGTTGAAGGATGGCAGGTTCGAATTATTAATTCTTCGATCGTTGAGCGTGCTTTTGAGACTCTCTGTATACTGGATCGTCGTATAGCTAAGGCATTAGCAGGATCTGGCTCGCTGTCTGCATAAAGCACGCTACGGCTAAGCCGTAAAGAGTCTCGGTTGCATTCAGCCGCACGCGGAGTTATAGAACAAGCCATGAATGGATATACACTGCATCCTAACAAGTAGAAAGACTCAGGCAACATATGACTATGCGGGTGAAAGGATGTGAGTTGCACCCTTTCGAAGCCGAGGCTTTCAACACTATATAAGTATGTCCAACCATTCGCGTCATTCAGAAGAGCTCCGGGTTATGTACGCACAGACCGTACTCATCTCTCGAACCTACGTCATTCTATGAACCACAGAGAACCCTCACGCGAATTGTGGGAAACGACAATCTCTGTAACGCTGCCCGGACAAGGAAAATGGGCGCACCCCGACGCGCACCTAATCTCTTAGCAAACACTTCACTCTCCGGACATAACGGGCATCCCCCTTTCTAGACTACTGTCCAGCAGCACCTACTCCTGATATTTTAGCGAGGCTCGCGTGTACCGCCAGAGATGACGGTAACGATTGGTCGATTTATACATCGCGGTGAAATATCGATTAATCGCAATGGTACGGCCAAAAATCGTATAAATTCGCCACACGTTCCTAGGGCTCCCTCGAAGCTTTTTATCTCTCAGCTTTCTCGGTGTATGTGTACGTCCGAGGCTCAAGGGTCTATGACCACTGAGCAAGAACGACCCCTCGCTGCAATGGGGAAGCTCGACAGTTTGGCTGTGACAGAGTGGAGAGCTCACGATTCTGGCATCGATGTATATTTATGTATGCATGTGTATACATATAAAGTCACCCATATGTATGTGTCGATCCGCCTACTATATACATCCAAATCTAACCCAGCATACATACATATGACGCTTTGACAGCCGCAGATGGCCCTTGCCACGGTGTTTGTCATAAAACCCACCCGCGACCCTCTTTCCTCAAAAACGTTTCGCCAGAAACCACCCTGGACACTCCGGAGAAGTGCATGGTTTAGCATTTTTTTTTAAACGCTTTTGCTTCAACACCATGAGGAAATTTGCAGTTGCCATTGAGTTTATGGTGATCCATGAATATTCTGGCTTACATTAGAAATAAAATTTTGTTAAAAATCGTCGATATTTTTTTGAACACGGTCAACTAAATATTTTTTGATAATTTCAAAATTTTCGTCATTTTGGCAGTATATTTGGTTTCTAACGGAATTGTCAGCAAAATTTGCGATTGGAACGACAAAAATTTGCTTCCGAAGAGACTTTCTACAATATTTCTTACTCCGATGACACAATTTTTGGGGTTATTCAAAAAAACGTTTAGTCGAACGTATCGAACAAAATATCGATCTTTTGCAACAAAATTTTGTTTTCAGTGTAGAACCTGAACCGGAACTACATATTGTTCTATCTGAATGAATGTAATCAATTAATATTAAATACTCGAATACTCGAAATAACAACACTCGAGCAGGAAACCCCAATCCATTCGTAATTCCTTGCTTGCCCAAAGGGGAAATTTCTACTTGCACATGTCGATTCCGTGGAACTTCGAGACATCTTTCAAGGTGCTGATCCCAGCGTGAGACGATCTCGAGTAATCAAACCCTGGCCTTCAACGCCTAAGGCTCGGAAAAATGTTATCTGTGATCTGCCAAAGTGTTCAACTGCCCCTAGAGCAAACGTGAGAGGCGTCGTGGAAAGGAGTTCGAGATTGTGAGCTGACACAGGGGAAAGCTTCGGCAATTGTAGCAACGCATCGTAGGGTCCGAAATACGTCATTCGTGTCTGTCGATAGTCGTATACGTAACGCCGTTATTGAGTCTCATAGAAATAAAGAAAATAATGATGTTTTTCTTTTCAAGGCAACGTTCATGACAGGTAGCCTTCAAGGTGCTTTGAGAAGTTACAGTGGCCAGCAGGCCAAAGGGATTCCAACCTCTTCGCCATGGCTCCGCGACCTCGACGCATTACGTATGCTACTCCCATCGCTTCTGATTAGCAGATACAACATTCCGAAGACCCTCAATTAATTGATGAGCTCGTCCAAGGCGGCAGCGAGAAGATTTTTTCTTCAGATTGTTATAATGAAAGGATCAATAACACCTCGAGACGATGGAGGTTTCTGGACAAGCTCGAATCCCATAAGTGCGCCAAACAAGTATGGCACTGTGCTGAGGTAGCGAGAAGGGCCTTGCACAGTTGCTCGGAATGAGAATCAGGCCAGATCACGAAAAGAAACGATGAGCCGTAGTGAGAGCTTGGCGAAAATATAGCAGAAAAAAGTATGTGATACGAATAGAAAAAAAGAGAAAAAAAAACGAAACTACGCGGCGTGGGCGGCCTGAGCAACCATGAGGAATAACCGTATTCTGTACTCTGTCGGGTGTACCATATACATATGTATATAGATAGACATCTAGAGGCACCCACGTCGCTTTCCGAGGCCTCATGCCGGATTCTATGTGCTCCCTATGCATTGCTGCTTCTACAATGCTCTATATAGAGATCTACCATCATATAATAGTGTTGAGGCGGCTAGGTTGGCTCTCGCAGAAGCTCCCAGAGAGAAGAAAGAGAGAAACACGTGCGATAGACCGTATGTACGCGTACAAGGCATTCCGTTTCAATTCACACAGCCCCTCGGATCCGACCAGTTTTAATTACTCTCATCATTTATGTTCAGGCTATCATCGTATGGCCACAATTATTGTTGCACGGTTATCACTGTTCACGTTCCCAACTTAAAAATATATTTTAAATCATAAACGTCGAAATTTATATGAAAAAATATAAAAACGAAAGCTTTTCAGTCGAGAGCGATTTCGACGAATATTTTGGACGAACATGATAAATGGATACGTAACATTTTGAAATACTGCATACATTTCTGCTTTGATGTATAGCGAGGCAAATGAGAATTGAAATCGTTTTTTTTTCGGGCTTCCATATACAATGCATTTTGCAGGGTTTACAAGAACTGGCTAGTCTGCTGATAACAGACAATTATAAGAATTCGAACAGTTTTTTGGTATCGCCAAAATTCCTACTGATATGTGGGGATGTACTTCGTTTCTCTTGGTGTTTTCGACTCGCAAAATGCGAAAAATGATGCAACGATTCAGTGATGATAATAATGTCGAAATATCGTTATAAACGTCGGAGGGGAGGTGGAATCTGAAAAAATATCTACCAACCAAAGTTTAGAGTGACAACGATAGAAAAAAGTAAGGAAATTAAGGTTGATTGACACCGAGGTGTTGTGCACTGACTCGGAATGTCCCATATAAATATATATACAACGGAGAGAATGAACGGTAGCGCAAGTTTGGCACAACGGAATAGGAGAAAGAAAGAGGGAGAGAGAGAGGGAGAGGGAGGAAGCGTGTGTACGAGAGTAGCGTAGTTGGGCCCGATGGAGAGAGCCATGAGGAAATGGTGAGAGGCTAGAGAGGATCGAGCGCGACGAGAACAACCCTCCCAACCCTGGTATACCGGTGGAAGAGGAATGAGCTCGGAAAGAGATGGTGGAAAGAGATAGAGACGGATGAAGAGAGAGAGAGAGAAAGAAAGGTTGGAGCGAGCAGAGATGGGAACTTGGGGTTCGGATATACAGCAAGGTGGTCGTAGGAAGTACTATAGATAGAGGGTGATGGAGAGAGCGAGAGAGAAATGAAAGTGGGAGTGAGAGGGACAGAAGGAGAGGAGGTCGACGTAGGCGATAGCGGCGCTGCGGCGTAACGACGCTATAACGCGAGCCGCCGGGTGATTACCTACCACCTCTATCCCTTCCCGCATTCGCTTCACCTCGTGCCCCGCGCCCTTGCGTCTCTTCATCCCGTAGTAGTAGCAGCAGCAGCAGCAGCAGCAGCAGCGGTATGCCACACCAAGCCTGAGCTTGGCGTGGAGCGATGGTGCGCGCATCACGCCGTCATACCGTTAGAAGAAGAAGCGTCGGTAGCGTTTTCAACGCCACGCCAGCGAACACATCCAATACGCTCTCCGTCTCTCTTTCATGGCCAAGCCGGTATAAAGCCGCACAGTCGTCGTGCCAAGCCATCGCCATGCCATTTCACTCTCGTCGACTCACGCGGCGGAGCTCCGTGCTTCTCTCTGCTGATATTGGGAGACAGAGAGAGAGAGAGAGAGGGAGAGAGAGAGAGAGAGAGAGAGAGACGGAAAGCGGCTCAGCATGGGATAAAGTGAGAGGGCGTGTGGGTGGCGAGGTTCCTGCAGCAGTCCTATAGACTTGTAGCTGGCCGTATTGGTGATAGCAGTAGTAGTAGTGGTAGTAGTAGAAATATAGTATACTGATGCCGCGGCGCTCTCGTTGCTTTGCGCTCTCTCTCTCTCTCTCTCTCTCTTCCGCTCTTTTGCTATATACCCGAGACGTGGCGTGCTTCAACTCATCCCTGGAGCTCTTACTCTCTTTCTCTTCCAGCTCTTTCGCTCCACGTAAATTTCTCGCTTTCTCTCTGTCTCGGAAAAGCTCTCTCTGCCTCCGAGGAGTCCACCTCTTCCTTCTTTGTTTCTTCGTTCTTGTTCTCATTCTCGTTTTTCCTTTTCACTCTCTCTTTCTCTGTTTCTCTCCCTTTCTCTCTCTCTCTCGCTCGTGTACTCGCAAACTACACCGTATTTCTCACCCTCTCAGGTATATATGTATATATAGGGATACCGAGCACCACGAGAAGTGATCCGCGACTGGCCTCGACGCTCTAAACGCGCCCGGCGCCCTCGTAACGACGTCGCCAGGGACGGAGAGCGAGAGAGAAGGAGAAAGAGAGACAGAGATGTATTCTCCTTCTCATCTTCCCTTCTTGTGCTTCCTATGTATAAAGATATATAGTTACGCGACGTACGTACTTGCCGCTCCGCAAGCTCGTTCCACCGACTACATCTCCGAGTACCGCGTCGGGGGAGAGCGAGAAAGCGAACCGTTATAGCATCGAAACGGTCGCGTCGCCCTCGTTAACCCTTATCCGGACGAGGCGAGACCGTCCGACTCTGAACTACTACTACTACTGCTGCGCGCGTATACCCAGCACACCGCAACGAACACCGCATCGTTCGCCTTCTAACTGAGAAAAGGAAAAAAAAGTGTGCTGGAAGTGAGAGAAATAGTAGAGGGCATGAGGAGGAGAGCGACGTAGAAATAAAAAAAAATAGCAGGTACGTTTTTCGCCTCAGGGAAAAAAAAATCCAAGAGGAATCTTCCTTCTTGGCTCTTAAACGGCAGACCGTTTATGACTCCGCGTACATATACGTATCGGCGGAGGATTTCAAATCGTTCAAACCCCATGCAGGCGAAGGGACATATACTTTCTGAAACCCATGATCAATGTCGTAGAAACTTGCACATTCGAGAATGTATACTTTTTGCAATATAATCTTCCATGAGAAAATTACTCGAGGGCGTACAATTTTTTTCGGAATATCTAACAATTTCGGTTTTAAAAAAATCGCTCTGCGGAAGAACATCGCTCGTAGGATGATTAAAGTTGCTCATTACAGAGGTTCAGCTTTAAAATTCAAAGGAATTACCCGTCGACGCAGGACGTTCGCGGTGGCAAGTTTTCCGCTCCGTTGTTTGGAGCGTAGTTCGAAAAGTCGGCGCGTTAGAGATCAGAGATTGGAATAAAACGTCGCAGGTTTAACCCCATGGCCAGGGAAACGAGAAAAAGTTGATGCGTGTGGCATTTCAGGTTGATTCCGAGGGTTGGGCAGTTCACTGCTACGTTGGGGAGTGCGTGGCGCTTACAACATTGAAATGCGGCGCGGAGATGCGAAAGAGACGGAACGAGTTTGCGGCAAAGGGTGCGGGTGAGCTGAGGAGACAAACGTATTTTCGTGCGGATGGGGCGTACAGGTCGCGTGGTAAATGGGCCGGAAAGACGCAGTGCAGATCAGATCTCTGCGGCGAAAGGATTTCGACGAGCATCGTGAATTTGAAAAAGTCTTCATCTACAAAAATAATGCCGATTTATTTCCATTTTTCTGCAGTATTCCTGGCGTCCCGTTCCTTTAAATGTTTGTCTAATTACACGCAAGATCGCTTTACTTTTTCAAGCCTGATGTCGGAGAAGAAACACGAAGTGAACTGTTGTAACATGGAAATGGCTGCGGCGCCCTCGTTAATCGTTATCCAGGGAGTACGTCCGGCTTACGCAACAACGACTATACTCGGACCGTCTGACGAGCATCACGGCCTCGATGCCACGAAGAAGACAGTGCCATTGCTCATTCCATAAAGAAACGATAAGGGAGGGAACGAGCGTAGAAAAACAAGGAACAGAGCCTGATAAAAAAAAGAACAAACAGGTATTTGCTGCGAAGAAGGAAAACGAAGACCAATTTCTATCTGGACCTTCGAACTGACGAACGTTCGTCACCCATTTTTATGGACGTTCCTGGAGGCCACGTAAGACGAAAAGCCCGAAGCCTCAATACCCTGCCTCTCAAATCGTAAAGCACCCAAAATATTTCCAATTACCTTTGTGGTAGTATTTTACAAATGGATTGCAAAGTAAAAGAACGCCTCGGATGATCAGCATCGACGCAGCAAGAGAAATTTTGCCGGGCCACTTCCAGCAGGCGGCTTGTGCTTTGCAGAACTTGCCATACACACATGAACTGTGTGGAATATAAAACTACCAAGCCTGCAAGTTTTGACGTCTAAAGGCCGCATGAGAAGGGGTAAAATTTACCAACCCTAAAGATCGACGGAACATCGACACGAGCCCCATGACGATCATATATATATTACGTTCCACATAGATATATGTGTGTGTATGTAAAAGGGGGAATTGCTTGGCGTACAGCTCGAAAATCCGGGTACAGGAGGCCGGAGGGTAGGATGAAACAATTGTAGCGTGTAAATTGAAGGGTCGCGAATGGGGTAGTCTCGCATGGCAAAAGAGGATGGCGTGGCGTTTCGTGTTGGTACCAAGGGTGGGCAAGCTCACTGCGACGTTGGAGAGCTCGTCGCGCTTACGATTTTGGAACACGGGGAGACGAGAGAGATGGATTGAGTTTGTAGAGGGTGCGGAGTTGGTTTGAGGGAGAGAAACACATTCTCGCGGGGACGAGGCATATATGCAGTACCGTGGCAAATGGGCCAGAACGGCACTGGACTGCCTCTAGATACACCATCTACATCACCCCTTAAGGTTTTACCCATACGTAGTGTGATATATAATATACATATATATATAAACCGCTTATGAATAGAAAGACGTGTGCGGCTTCATTGATGCTAAAAATTCGTTCATCGTGCCTAAGGTCCTGGCATTGCAGTTGTCGACGAAATCTTGAAAGTCTGCATAACAGATTAACGATGAAATATTTGCGCAGAGACTGTACATGCCACAGATGTTCCTGAGAAGCGTAATCAAACGTAGAGAGGCTGTCAATGGGAAGGTGTGATATTATGATGAATTTCTATTTGCCCGGGCAAAGGGAATATTTGCAAACAAATATAGTGGCTTGACTTCCGACTATCCAAGAATTCGAGGTCGCAGTTCCGGCATTGGCGACGACGAAGATGATCCAATTGTTCGGGCGCGACTGTAGGTCAACTACGGCGGATTGTCATCAACCCAAAGGTCACGAGCTGCTGTGCATGCAGCATGTATAGTCGGATTTCGATCGTGCAATCTCCAGTAGGATTGTCAGCCTGACCGGACTTCTGCTATTTTCGAGACGAAAGTTAGTGCATCTGGTCTGCCAGGATCTCCACCAATGCTTATCTCCGAATCTTTGGCTTCTGGCTCGTATTTTCATTCGTACGCAATATGTTGATACGTCACAGATATCAAAAATATCTTGCTCATTGGACGTGCTACACTGTGTTCGTTTGTAAACGTATACAGTACCGTAATCACATGGAGTTTGGATCGCTGCGGTACAGGCAACTTGGAGAATTATAGCGAATTCGAACGAGCCACCGGAGAGGCAGAGAGAGACCAACAAAAAGTGAGAAAGAGAGAGAGACAGAGAGACGGACCGATAGAGCACGTGAAAGAGAAGAGAAGATGAATGTTGGATGCTGGCTTGTATATCAACGAGAAGATCGATGTCGGCCTCACGGGATTCTAGTGCGAGAGTATGTCGTCGAGAGTAGAGTTATGAGCCGACGCGTCCTCCCGGTGCTGCTTGCCTGAGACGCTGGAGACGTTACCTATACAGACACGAGACTAAAGAGGAGAACGGAGCAGGTTCATGCCACATATATATGTGTTTTCATAAGGACTCGAGAGATACAATAATGTATGAGTTAGAGAAGTAAAAAAAGAAACATCCAAAGGACAGATGAAGTTGAGGAAACCGGCATAAATGTCTAGTACACCGTGTTAGTGCATCAGAGTATCGAGATGGATGGAAATTCTGATTGAGAAAAAAACAGGCTGATCATTTAGAAAAACTTTGCTGAATTTTACGTATTATGCACATTCGATCCTTAGCAATCGGAGCTGTGACATTGATGAAAAGTTCATCGGCAACTGTTGTTGGAAATGGAGCTATTGGAATTCATTGTTACTCCTTTTTTCCCACCCTCCTGTCACTCCACAATCTTGAGCGTTTAAATAGTTCGTTAAATTTGAGCTTCACATGTTGCCATGTGCTCGATTGCACACGGCAAGCTCAAAATGCATTTCGGACATAAGAGACCGCAGTCGACAGCACAGGTTAAAACTTTTTATTCGAAAATCCTCGAAAATTTGAATAAATTGAGTTGGGCCAAGATGTCAACAAATTTCGATGATTTTTTACACGTTTCAGTGAGGTTCGTGGAGTCTGGAATTTATTTGGTTGAATAAAAAGAATTTTTTCAATTTATTTTGTAATTTGAACGTCTATTTACCATTTTGAAAAATGAACTTACGTTTAGACTCTCTCATACCGAGCCTAACTACCTTAATATAATCAGTTCTCCCAGAGACGATCCCGATGGTTGACGAACTCTCGTCGTTTTTCTCTCCCTCTTTTTCGCTTTCACGTACCATGCAACGACGCGTTGCTAGTGCGACTTATTCAATTAAAGGGGAACGTGCCCGAGCCTTGGGGACACTACGCGAACGGGTCAGCAGCCACCACCAACAGAACCAGCAGCTTTTTCGATTACGTACTTTCTCCTTTATCATCGTTCGAGTTTCGCTCTTTTTTCCCGTCGATTCTTCATGTTCATCATTTCGGTTCTTTCACGTTCAATATTTATGATTTGAACTTTTGAACCACTAGTGAGCAGCCAAGCATGTTTTTTAGTCGATCCTTCGAGCTGTCCCAAATCCACTTTTTACGTGTGAAACGTGTCGACTTGATCCATTCTATTTTTCAGGTTATCCATCTGATTCGAGTTCATATGTTTCATAATATATTTGCTTGGGAATAAATAATTAACAATTGCTACCATATTGACAGTTCAAATTTACATGGAAATGCAGCAAAGCAGCCATTCAAACTCTCGGGTATAAAAAATACCTACGAAAAAAAAGTTTCTGAATCCGAAGTTTCTGAATCTTTACGGATGGATAAGCACGAAACCCCGAGAACGGCAAGTTAAAGTTGAATTGTCGGTTCATATGCCGATGACTCGAAAAATATTCAGTAACTCGAGGTTACACTTGCGAAGAAATGTTGGCCGCGCCCGGATGGACAGGGCTGAGCAAAAAGGAGGACGAAAAATACGTGATGCTGATAAATAAAATATCAATGATTATTACTCGTATATATATTCTTTTCGCGACGAACAAAAAGAAAAGAGATGAGGGAAACGAAATTACGAGTTCGAGTGGGAAGCCTTGGGAATCCTGGAAGAAAGAGAGACGTCGCAAGACAAAGGACTGCCGCTTTTTGTCAAAGAACGTTCATCCCCCATGGGGGCTTAACCCCGGGTTTATCGCAGCGTTATTAATAACCGCACCATTCGCACAGTTTCTCTCCTTCTTCGGCTGCCTATGTTTTTTTTTCATCCCTGCGAGATCACTCCTCTCCCCCCCCCCTTTCTCTCTGTCGCTCTCTTTGCGCTTTCCGCGCTTCTCAGAGAATCCATCGTGCTATATAATAATCGTCTGCCCTGCAGGCGATGCCAACGAGAACTCCGAGATCCTTCTTCCTTCCTCGTAAAACTACGAGCCACGAGAAATGCCCTGGTTCTCTCATTCTCTCTCTTCGCTCTCTTTCTCTCTCTCTCTCTCATTTCTTTCCTTTCTCTTTCGAGTCTCATCTCTCGTTCTCTTTTCCGCCATCGTTTTACCATGTGCCTAGTGCGCTATGAGAATTCCCCTCATCTGAGAGTCTCTGCGTCTCGAAGAGCAGAAGGCAGCATTTATACATCAAGGTAGACTGCCGACGTCTGAAAAGTATCCTTAGGAAATTTAGCGATATATACGGCTCCGAATCGTAACGGAACAATAGGGCCTGATGCCGAGTTTACTGTGCGAGTCCATGGGCCGAACAAATTGCGCCGTTTTCATTTTCAGAACTCGATGTTCGAATGTACATCGTTATTTCTCTTATTTATTCGTTATTATTAAATAAATAAATGTACAATGAACATGCGCTCGTTTACATGTGCGACTGACACCGATGATGACGTGTAATTCGAGGACTCCCCAGTTCCAACCTGCGGGTCGCTTGCACAAGTGCGTATACAGCATCCAAGTTCACGTCTATTAATTAAGCGAAACGCGCTCTGGGGACCATCAGACGTCCATTGAATTAGCCTCGTTGTACGGCTCTCTGACCCCCCCCCCCCCCCCCCCCCCCCCCCCCCCNCCTCTCTCTCTTTCTCTGTCCGACTATGTGCCCTCGACGAAGAGAAGGATTGAGCTTATTACCTCTCCAACGTATGTAATAAATTATTACATACAAAAGTTCAAAAAATACGTACTGTTACGTTTCATGTCAATACTCGGTATCTCTTTCTTTACTATTCGTTTCCGATGGATTGAAATATATCCCCAGTCAACACAACTGGACCAGCGGACTAAGTCATCCCGGATATAGCACGAAAGCTCCTGAGAAGGCATAAATAATAAATAATCTAATCTCATGTCTCTGTCAATTTTTTTTTCTTATTTCTTGGGCTCGTGTTTTAAAACGACGATTGTCCGTGCATATGCATGCGAATATGCAAAAGAAGGCTGCGTCNACTGTTACGTTTCATGTCGATACTCGGTATCTCTTTCTGTACTATTCGTTTCCGATGGATTGAAATATATCCACAGTCAACACAACTGGACCAGCGGACCAAGTCATCCCGGATATAGCACGAAAGCTCCTGAGAAGGCATAAATAATAAATAATCTAATCTCATGTCTCTGTCAATTTTTTTTCTTATTTCTTGGGCTCGTGTTTTAAAACGACGATTGTCCGTGCATATGCATGCGAATATGCAAAAGAAGGCTGCTTCTTTTCCAGAATGGTTCTTATCGACAGAATCGATGCATATGTGAGAAGCGTGCGAGCTCCTCGCAATGTGACAGTGTCGAGCGAACCAACGTTCCCAAAGAGTGGATTTAAACTTGATTTTCAAACCAAACGCATGAACTAAAGATGAATGATTTTATTGAATAGATCGAGAAACATGATGAAACCGGCGAATGTAGGAATTAGGAAACTTTAGTTAAAAAAAAAGGCTTCTTGATTTTTCCAAACGGAAACAATCATTTGATTCGCGAATAGCAGCTCAATGAAATTATCTCGTGGATCCGCATTCGAAGCTGGGCTTTTGATGCTTTTTTCTCTATAGCTCGCTTGGAACGTCACGAAAAGCAAAAGGTTTGTCGCGGTTTATATGCACCACACGATACGTAGCGTAGTCCCAGCTTCACATAACCCTTTTTAAATATACATATATGAGGGAGACCCGAGACTACATACAGTTCATCTCCCACCGTTCATGCCAATATATACTACCCCAAAAAACGTGTAACGCATTCCAGGTGTCCTATCTATGTGTAGATATGTATCCATATTTATACATTTATGTGCAAGGCATTCCGCACCCAATGGTTCCCTCCACGGAGGAAAAATACATCACACTAACAACCAGTAACAAATTGTTTACTAATTTCTTGCATAAATTTTCAATCGGAAATACAGCGTGGCAAGAACATCCTGACCATTCGATTCGATCGATTCTTCATATTATTTCATAGAGTCAGAGCGATCTGTGACATTCTCGATAAACGTGACAATGACAGAAAAAATAATAAATTCGTCATATTCTCCCACAACACCAAAGAATTATAAATACGGACAAATTCGCAACGACGTTTCTATCGGCACGAAATGTATTAAGGAAAAGACTGTTTATGTAAATAAAAAAATTCGATACAACTTTCGAACTCATGCAGAAAATTCGAAATATCAGGTAAATTTGCGTCAATGAAACTTCGTAGAAGAAAAAATCGACAAAATATCGACCATGGATCTCAAACGTGAACCATTTGACGTGGAATACCCGATACGTATACACACACACACACTCAAATATTTAAATATTACCCACACCGCGAACGATCGAGGGATTCAAGCATCTCGGATAAATAAATGTACATATTTTCGACAGTGTATGTCCATTTATATACGAACGATATATAAGCAGCAGTGGATACGATATAATTATATATACCGGCGACATAATGTTCAGGTGTTGGTCTATGTATTACCTATACGTTCGGTATATGCGAAAGGCTCCCTGTATATAAATCCATAAATATATGGTTATTTACATATTACATGGCAACACATAGTGGAGAGTGAAACACGCACGTGCAAAACTGTATTTGACCACAGGCATCGTCCCGCATTCCGTTATTTTCTCGCGTCAGTATGTACGTATAAAAATGCTATAGGACATCGTAATCACATGGATACATGTACATCAAAGGAATCTACTCTGAAAGTGTACAGCAGAGAGAGAGAGAGAGAGAGAGAGAGAGAGGAAGAGAGAATCTACGATGATTTTCGAGGTTTTCGTCTTGAGATTAAGTTGGACATAATAATCATGCATCCGATTCGTAAATCTTTTGATTGAAGGAGGGAAATAAACAAGAGTCGTCGGAACAGTAATCGAAATTCTGTTTCACAATAAAAAAAAATTTTTTGTCTGCGTTCTGTAGCTTGAGGCAATATCTAGCAATTGTGGATATTTCGAGAAGGACCTCTCAACCTCGCTCTCAACATTTTTACTCTAGTGAAGGGGGAACAACGGGTAATACGGGTTTGCTGACTGGTAGATCACCTTTACGGGTTTTAAACTTCTGGCGGAAAGGCCTTTCCATGTAGATTTTATGCATCCCACATGTTAATCTTGGTCTCTCACAAATTTTGCGTACAACATTGTCAACCAGAAGTTTGTAGGCCTTTTTGGGTTTGTCGACTATTCCAGGGGGCAAGCGCATTGAAAAGAAGGGAGACACTGGACGGTTGAAAGACCCAATGAGAAAAATGTATCATGCGCTTTTTTCGTCTATATATGCGGAGCCCGCGATGATGGAATGTAAAGAGGCACAGCGAGTGAAGCCTTTTCGGCTTTATCCTTTGGAGTTAGCGAAGCTTTCTGCTGATTCCGAAGCATATGAACCACTTGAAATCGCTCGGAGGTGGAATCAACACCATGGTTTCGTCTTTTCCCTTTCCCTGGATTCTCTGTGTTGCTTATCCATCACATTTCGCGGAATACTTCACTTCATCGCCTCTTTCCTTTTTCTCACTTGCTAAAATTTCTTCCATGCTCCAAAGTCCGTCTATGTATCTGCTCTTTGGATTTTCTGCGTCCTCTCATTTCCTCCTGCGTTCTCTACAATTTTTAGTCCTGTCTCTCGTCTCTTTTCCTGTATTTTTACTTCTTTCCCTTTCTTTCTCGCTGCGGTCACTCACTGAAATTTCAACCTCCCTCCCTCTCTGTCCCTCTTTATCTCAACTACTCTCGACTCTGTTGCTCCTTGCATTTTTAACCGCTCGTTCTTTTCCCTCTCGTTTTCGCTCGCCGCTGAGTTTATGCTCGTCTCCCTTTCTCTCTCAATCTTTATTTCTCTCTTTCTCTTCTCCGAACGTTGCATTCGCTCGTATTCCAATAGCATGGCTGTTTCTCTTGCTCCCACGCTGGGTAGATATCTGCTATGCGCGTTCGCGTAATAGCCTCGTTTTTGGCATGCGCGGTAGTAGATACGCGAAGCGAGAGCACACCACCACCATCACCACAGCGGGTCGTGTCGCGCGCGCTCCACAGCCCGAGGCGAGAGCGATAAATACTGCCGCGCCACACCGTTCGTCGCAACCAATCTCTCTCTCTCACTCTCTCACTCGTCTCTCTTCTCTCTCACTCCTTCACCTTCCCTTTTTCTCCCTCATTCCTCTCTGCCACGCCGACGAATAGAAAGAGCTCGCCGCGCGCGCGATACAGGTCCTCGCAAAATAAAAATGCACGACGTATTGCGGTCTGCTGCCCGCGACTGACACCATCAACACGCTCCCCTTCCCATAAACTTGAATCTTCTCTACCGTGAATTCCTAACGAGACTCTCCATCCCATTGGAACGATATTCGAACCAGGAATCGCCCCGTCAATTATCCTCAAAAATCTTTGCTTCATTATTACATGACTTTTCGTCGATCTTTGCGCTCACTCGCGTTACATATCGCTCATTTTGGGAATGTTTACTATTTTAATATACAATTGGCTATGGGCCTATCCTCAGCCCTACCGCATAAATATTAGTGATTCGAATCACACGTCAAACGCGATCCAGAAGAGCTATACATTCGAAAACGAAAAATAGAAAAATTTCTTCATTTCTCCTAATCGATTAACTCAATCACGAATCGCGCTTACTTTAGTTTCATTGACAAAAAAATTCTGCATGTCTTCGTTGCTCTTTGTTCAACTCGACTGAGAGATAATGGTCAGGAGGCATTATATTCTTGTTGAATGACGATCAATTGGGAACGGACAGATTGATGATTCTACAGAACGTGAAGATTCTCTCAAGTCTCTCGGAGCGATTGCAAGCGTGCAAGAGCCTTCCTTGGTCCACGATCGTTTCGAGGTTTTGTATTATAGGTGTCGAAAAACTTTGAAGAATTCTTGGAACGCGCGGTAAAATTGTCACTCTGACAACGTCCACTTGCACTGTGCTAAGCTCTCTCTCACTCCTTCTTTCTCTCTCTGTTTCGCTCTCGACAAAAGCTCAAGAACACGGGAGAGAAAGAGAGAGAGAGAGAGAGGGAGAGAGGCGAATCGTAAGCGAGATATATAGCGAATGGAAGGATCAAGTGCGACAAAGATGGAAGAGGCAGAATAAGAGAAAAAAAGAAAAAAGAGCGACAGAACCACGCTGCGCGTACGCGGTTATTTATCACGCGCGGCTCGGTTCGCCAATCGCATTCTCGTTCTTGCTCTTTCGTTCTCTCTGTTCCGCTCATTCCTGTCTTCGCGCGGCGTGTCCTCGGCAGTCTTGTCTCTCATCCGCTGCTCGCTCCTCATTCCACAAGACTACCAACACCGATCCCTCTTCGCCCTCTTACGATCTTTCGCCGTCTCTCACTCCTCATTTCGTTGCTATATTACGAGCACGAACTCTCTATAGATATATACAAAAACGTCAGATCTTCGCTCATTTCTATGTTTACAGCCCTCGTCGCGCTGCCTGCCGAGAAAGTTGCTATACCTACATGCGAAGGAATACCGTATATGAGTTGGAAAATACTTATATATCGATGCCATCGCGCGTACGTAGTTCGGTCTCGATCAGCGCAGGCTCGTCTTTTATTTCTCAAACCATCGATATATCCTGGTACACTACTTTCTAGTATTTCCCACGTAGGTTCGTTTCAATAGTTGAACGAAAACGTTAGAGCCGATACCCTGAGCCACTGAAATATAATCGAAGGCCCTTGGCCGCATGTTCGATCTCGATACTTAACAATCACGAGTATGGCATCAGCTCCTTCGTAAAGTAAGTGGCATCGCCGCAAGCGTGAATATTTTGCGAAACATCGTGGAAATGTCTGCGAAAAGTCAAAAGTGTATCATGCGAACGATGGAAATCTTGAAAAACCGACTTTTTGCGCATGGCACGTGTCTCGGGAAGTCTGACTGTCAAATGGTCAAATATTCTCATCGCTAAACGCTAATATCCATAACAAAAGTTCGTCACTATGAGAAATGATGATGAACGAAGAGTTTCTTTCAAAAAATACCTGGACCATTTAGCAAAGCAACGTACCGACCACCCCACACCATGCCAGAGTTTTCATGGAGATACAAAACCCAGCTCGATTGGAATATGCAATCAAATGAGTTCTATTAGTAACTTAATATGCCTCAAACGTGAATCCAAAACGATTCGCACTTTTATTTTCATCCAGCTTCATTTCACTCGAGGGCTCAATAAGAATTCCTACATCCCCCGAAACGTGCTTCCAATTACCATATAATTAGCGATGGCAAAATGGAATATAAGTAATTAAGTAGTTTGTCAACTTCCGATAAGCACCGAGACAGACGAATGCTTCGGAATTCATCTCGTTCTTCGTCAACAGCGAAGAAGATAGTTTTGATAAAAAAATAATGGAATTCCTTTTCTATCCCAAAACATCTGCAAGTTTGTTGACTTGGCAAATAAAAATATTCCTTTCCCTTTAATTGGCAGTTGCTCTGTACGTACGCGCAGCGGAGGCCACGAATAGCCAATATTCCGCCGCCTTGGTTATATCTATACACACACGCACACACTCTCACATATAACTATATAACGATGTACTTGGCGCTATCGTGATAGCGTCGCTAGGCAAGTTGGCCGCAGGCGCTCTGGTTGGCCGTCCAAGTACAGCAGTTTCTACTGCCTCCGACGTCACGCGCCCTCTCGTGGGATACCTCGTATAATTCTCCCGCGAGTAACGTCGGACGACACTCCTGGCGACGACACACGACATCTCGACCGTACGGAGTCGTGAAACCCTCGTACTAAGCTTTTCCCAACCACATATACACGCGAGCACACACACACACGTAGTACGAGCATGTAAACTTGCATACAAAACGAGCATCGGGAGATGGACTGCAACATCTATCCGTCCAATTTCTTGTTCCTACGAGGAAACCCGAACTACACAGACTGCATGGAATAACAAAAGATAAATGTACAAATTGTGTGCAGGCAACACGTCCATGAGAATCTTCACAGACGTATGCATGAAAAAAAAAAAATGGAAAAATGAGTATAGGAAACAGCAGAGTTGTGTGTCTCGGAAAAGCTCTTCAGCCAGCGTCTCGAAAGAAAGGCCATGACGTCTTGCGTCAGTGAATCCGGTAGAGCAAACCAAGAAAAAGAGATGTATCGCTTTTCTTGGAAACTGTCGATGGAAATCGTTGAAAAACAATGCAGCAGAAGCATCTTGATTCGGAATGGAAAATATTCTGGACCAGGGGATAAGGAAAGAAAATTGTGATTATGAGCTGGAGGAAAAGAACTGCAATGTTCGAAAAAATCGTCCATAATTTTCTACACAAAGCGAATGTTTTCGTTTATAGACAAAGCTCGCGGTTTGCTGGTAAGTATTACGATGGCCAAGTTTTTTTTTCATGAATTCGGGAGTTTCCGGTGGTTAGGCGAGACACCAAAAACACTTTCGTTTAGTGATGACACTCACTTGTGCCGTTCGTGAGTTGCTCTCGGGATATATATAAGGCGTGATTGGAATTAACGACTTGGCGACCGTATTGATTATTTGCTCCCCTCTGAGGTCTTATCGGACTTTTTCCAATCTTTTCTTTGCCACCCGATCGTTTTATCTCTTTCTCGCCCATCGTTTTCCTCGGGAGAGTCTCCGACTCGTTGATTTTTCTTCCTTCCGCCTTGAGGCGAATTCTTTTTTTTCGTCTATATAGCAATGACAACACGATCGTCCCAACAATTCGGTATTAACCCCTCGTCGAAAATATAAATATCAATGAATATGTATATAGCTGTGTATACCGGTTCTTAAGACTTTGGATTTTCATCGTGAGCGCCTCGTCAAGGTATCTCTTTAACTTTCCCATCCCCTTTTCGATCCTCTTCGTCGTCGAGGCATCGCGCTACCAAGAATCTTCAAGCTCCACGGTTTTTCAAGTGTACAGCAAGTTCTTTACCATTCCTTCCTCCCCTCGTCGTCAAGCTAAAGAGAAAGCCAACGCACTGTGCAATCTCGAATTGAGTGCACACACAAACACCCTGCGTCTGCTCCGTGCATCTTTTACTTTTCCTTCTCATTCAGCTGCATGCTTGCTATGCATGAGAGATGATTGTTCTGACAGGGACAGAACACAGCAGCCAGCACGTTTTTATTCAAACAACTCTACGTTCTGATTACTTTTTAATGAAAAAAAAAAAAAATCGTGTTTGGAAAATCGTCAGGGTTAGAATTTCTTTTGCGACACACACGGAATAAATGTCGGAATAAATTTCATAATTAGAACGATGATCGAGGAGTTTGACAGTTTCAAGAACTTCCGGACGACATCGGACCTTAGCCAACACCTTAATTGAATGAATTTTCGTGTCCACTGTACTCGGGTCCTTACGGAACATCAATTATGTCGATTTTTTTAATTAAAAAATAACTGCTCGAGGACATGACTCTGTAAAGCGTTGTTTGCCCCTGAATTTAGGAAAGGAGCATGAGACATATTCACGCAAAAGAGAAGCACTATGTCTGACGGGTTTTTATACTGCTGGCGAGAAGCTTTATGGATCGGAGACTTTTGCTCGCTTTACGAGAGAGCGCGCTCAAGTTGGCTTCGCTCGGTATGGATATAGATAGGCATCTACCTGCGCGAAAGTATATATACAAAAACATGTATGCCCTCTTATCTATCCCTGGGCACAGCTATAAGCTGGGCTACTCATATTTTTCGAGCCAACCCTCTCAGTGCGGTGCAAATGTTGCTCACATTGGAGTCTCAGGTGTACTCGTGTGCACGAATACGAGGATATAGCGCCAAAAGCATAAAGAGTCGTCGATTTCTCGACCAGCATGTAGTTTACAGCGAGCTTTTCGTGGCTCGTGAATTTTCTCGTAATAAATTCGTTCCTTGCTCAAAATTTATCATAATTAATACAAATACACACGTGAAATATGATGATTGAAGTTTGCATCGTTGCAATGCAACGAAATTCTCTTTTTTCTTGGACAAATCTCAAGATTCTCATCGAATATTTGGTCAGGACAATAAAACGAAATTTTTTCTGGGTCCAAAGACACAATCGATACGAAAATTGTCCTGGTTTTTTAAATTGAACAAATAATTTATAGAAAAACGAATTTTTCGTTGGGACCCAACGGTGCGAACTTCAGGCTCATGTGAAATATTTGGGCCATGATCCGAGAAGTAAAGATTTATTTTTACCTCCAGGGATTAATTGATTTTCAGAATTTTCTGCTATGACGATGCCGTCAACCTCGTTCATGCAGCATCATTGGCCACACCAGAGCCGGGACAACCGATCACTATGATTTTCCAACTCAAAGAATTCAACTCGAATTGTCTATAGAGCAAAGGCTAGAGCGTGCAAATTCGAAATGTACTTTCAATGATAGAGACAGGCCCTTTTTCCTCGATCTATTTGTTGGCAAGTCTAGCAGCAAAGTATATCGTGGAGTGTTGAGAAAGATCGACTTTATGATGGCTCGTCAGAGAGGAAATATCGTAGGGATGAGATGTCATATATCGATAACCTGGATATAATAAGTTCCAAGTTGCTATCCGCTGTTTTCAAACCGTTTGTAACGGACGGGATCCATGTAGGGTCGATATTCCTCATGTATAAATATATATATGTCTGTGTAGTAACGTGTGTACGCATTATCTATACGTATATATAAATTTATACATGCAATCGTACGTGTGTTACATCTTTGCACATTCGAGTCTTCTAACGCGGTTCAGTAGCGTCACTTCACCAGAAGAAGCACTCTTCTTCTGTATCCTCCTCTCGTTCGCCCCTTATCCTTTTCCTCGCCTATGCCCTTAAAAATCCATCCACTCTGACTCTTCAAAGAACGCTGCTGCCGCTACTACGATACTCGAGAGTCGATTGTATCGAATATCGATATCATCCTTCCGGTCTCTATCTCTCTCTCTCTCTCTCTCTCTCTCTCTCTGTCGCTCGCTCTCGAACTATATATATTTCTCTTTCGCCATATATCTGTTTGCGTCTGTCTACCTGTCTGTCTCCCTATCCTGACGAATCTCACGAAAGTTCGACCGTGTGGCGTGTCACTTGCGTCCTAGTTCATATGATTCTTATGTCGTGGAGCTCTCGGAGACTTTGTATTCGGTTTCGACGGTAGAAAACGAAACGAGAGTAACACAAGCCTCTCCAAACCTTCTGGCAAGTCGAGGAAAGACCATGTTTTCTTTTTCTACATTAACACTTTGGAAAAAATGTAGAATCGTTGAGTAATTATGGATGAGACACGTTTTCGGAGAGATATCTCCGAAAAATCTACTCACAGTGTTTTTTTTTTGGTACTTTCATACTTACGCCAACTGTGGGTCCTATTGACCCGGAGATTATGATTAATTTGGAAGAACTCTTTTGTTAGAGTATTTCACAGCATCAGTGAAACTTTTATCGTTGAGCACCGTGACCAAAATCTAATGGGTATCATTTCAATAGTAAGAAATTCTAAACTATCCGCGAATCGATAAAATGTTGAGTTCAAAACTCGAGCATGGGGCACAAATCTTTTTATTTCGATAGGACAAACGTTCCAGACGAATGCGACTTTAAAATTCCACAATTATGGCTCTCACACCTATGGCTGAAATATTTCCATTGATCCATAACCTTCACCGTCGCTCCGCGATCTGATTCACTAAATTTGCAAAGATTTCGAAATGCGCTCATATGTGAATCGCACGTATTGTTCGAGCGTCCAGGCTTTTTATAGCAACATTATTTTCGTATTCCCGGAACGTAAATTTGGTACATACTTCTGATGCATGAAAATATATTTGTGTTTAGCGTATGACAAAAAGGGGGAGAGAGAGAGAGAGAGACAGAGAGAGAGCGAGGCGTACAAAGGGAAGGAAAGCTCAGCATGTTGCACGCAGTCAATAGAAAATTGTGCGGTGGAGGTCGAGGAACGAAGGAAAAAGAGAGAGGGAGAAAGAGAGAAAGAGAGAGGAGAGAGAGAGAGGACGAGGGAGACCTGCGAGAGCGATCACGTTCCCGCAGGGGCTTCGTGCGTTATTGGCAATGGGTGGAGGTGAGTCTCGCCACGGAAATGTGGTCGAGGCACGCGAGCCGCTTCACCGATTATCACTGGTACACTTTCTACGTTCATACACGAGAATACACACCCACACACAAACGCGTGTATCCACGTTTATAAATGCATGTGTGTGCTTGTGCGTATATATTGTATTGAGGCAGCAGCACATATGCATGGGGCGTCGCCGCCACCGTCACGCGTTCCAAGCCCGCGATTTCCGATTGTTCTGAGATTGTGAATTTCCGTGCCCTTTCGTCTACCGCGGCAAAATATCGTAAAGAAAACGAAAAAGGAAGGAAATAAGAGAAAGAGAGCGACACACCGATGGCAATGAAATAAAAAAATGAAACGTCAAATATATATACGAATGTGCTTTTCACAAAATAACCAACCAGGATTCTGCCATCATGAGAAACAACCAACCGTACCCCAGTCAAATGACGCTGAGTACGCTACTCTCTCCATGCACTCATAATACATGCATATATCTCTATGTATGTGCACTTTTCCAATATAACGACAACCTCGTGCAATCGATATTAAGCGTTTCACCTCCATGTGTACGCATGAATGAAAAATATTTCCCGTTTCATTTCGCCACGTTTCATATACAAATGGGCACACAGTTGCACGCTTCATTTCTAGGGCAGAATAGTATATGGGTTACGGTTACTAATTACACTGAACCAAACAGGAAAATGAAATTTTAGAGAGGACGTAAATGGAATTGCGCATATTCACGTGTCAAATTTTTCGAATTCCTACAATTATTTAAGCGAGTATAATTCGCGATGTTATTTAGTAAACATCTTGAAATTTTTAGACGCGCGACAATCTCTCGTCCAATGCCGTTATCAGTTTTGTATTCAGGTCCATGTTGTTTCCATTTTGTACAAATAAAATTGTCGTAAAACGAAATCACTGTCACACGTGCATGAATAAAGAACTATCCAATTTTTGGGCTATTACGATTTTAACAGTCACTACCCATATATATGGGTCCTCATATATATGAGGATGCATAACACATAGATACCCCAAGCGAGAATGCCCTACAAGTGCAGCTTGCATAATCTGCATACCTGTGGGAACTCGGGCACTAATTAATTGTCACGATGGTGCTTGCCATGCGCGAGCCCGGTATTAATTATACGGTCGGTCTTCGGATCAACTATCGATTTCAAATCCATTATCTATATACACTGTCGCTCAAAAGTTTGGATACAGTATCCAATATTTTTTGCCGCACTAAAAGTTCGATAACTTTTTGAAAAATAAAGATTTTCCAATTTTCCAAACGGCGTTTTGAAGGGGACAAATGAAGCTTCAGTTCGCTCCATTTAAATATTTTTTATGATTTTTTTTCGACCCAGTACGGACTTTGGTTCGTGACTGTTTTTATGCCTTTTTTCGACCATGGCGAAACAGGCGCACAACTCAAAAAAATTCTTCTATTTTTTTTTAATGATGGAGAACTTGAAAGTGAATGTAAAACCTCCATGTTCTTTTTTTAAAAAATTTTTTGCGATTTTTTTTCGAAAAGTTATTAGCATTTCGGCTGGAATCGATAGATTTTAAAAAATTCGAAATAACCCGAGAACAATGGGATTAGAGAGAAAATGTTAAGAATGAAAAAAGTTGTGTATTTTCATTCTGAATAGCATTGAATTTTTTCGGAATTATTTTTTGAATTTTTTTTTTTTTGAGTATTTTTTTCGCAACTCACGCGTAAAATTTTTTTTTATGATCGATAAAATAATCATATGAGCCCCTCACCCCACTTAGATGAGTTTTTCATCGAAAAAGCCGCCTTTGGCTTCGAAGCTGATCGAACGGATGCCGCGAGTCGTGGACGCGGTGTTAAAAGCCAAAGGCGGCTTTTTCGATGAAAAACTCATCTAAGTGGGGTGAGGGGCTCATATGATTATTTTATCGATCATAAAAAAAAAATTTACGCGTGAGTTGCGAAAAAAATACTCCAAAAAAAAAAAATTCAAAAAATAATTCCGAAAAAATTCAATGCTATTCAGAATGAAAATACACAACTTTTTTCATTCTTAACATTTTCTCTCTAATCCCATTGTTCTCGGGTTATTTCGAATTTTTTAAAATCTATCGATTCCAGCCGAAATGCTAATAACTTTTCGAAAAAAAATCGCAAAAAATTTTTTAAAAAAAGAACATGGAGGTTTTACATTCACTTTCAAGTTCTCCATCATTAAAAAAAAATAGAAGAATTTTTTTGAGTTGTGCGCCTGATTCGCCATGGTCGAAAAAAGGCATAAAAACAGTCACGAACCAAAGTCCGTACTGGGTCGAAAAAAAATCATAAAAAATATTTAAATGGGGCGAACTGAAGCTTTATTTGTCCCCTTCAAAACGCCGTTTGGAAAATTGGAAAATCTTTATTTTTCAAAAAGTTATCGAACTTTTAGTGCGGCAAAAAATATTGGATACTGTATCCAAACTTTTGAGCGACAGTGTATATATCCATCGGAAATTCGTCTGCAACACGAATGATATGTGTTACACACCTGGCTGTGAAAAACTCGCACAGTCAGAACTATTTGCGGCATCTGGGAAGTCAAAGTGGCAAAATTTGTCGTTCTCCGTTCAGTTACTCTGTTCATTATGGAAATATACGTACAAGCATTGATCCCGAGATCCTGCGATCGAAAGCTAATGAACTTTTGTCGTATTTTGAAAATACTTGTTGATTCGTTCCAATTATTTCCTACATCCGTTATTATACGTCCAGAAGGCTAAATTGGCGATCATTTTCACTTCCACAGCGAAATTTTGGTGGGTCATTGGAATTTAATTCGTGATTCCTTAATAATTTAATGACCAAATTTCAGTTTCACGTGCTATCGAACTCGTAATTCGATAAACAATTTATTCGTTTCATCCCCTTGGTACAAATTTTCGGTGGGATTTTGTTTTCTCGCTCAAAACAAAACTCTTCATAGAAAAGCTGTTTTATTTTATCTGGTGAATGTCCATATCGTTCTATACATGTTAAACGAAGTCGAGATTGGTACCCAACGATCGTCGTCGTCCGAGTTCGACGATTACCGGAGAGAGCAATCGTAAAAAACGATGAGGCTACCAAACACGGAGAGAACATGACCCTGCAATGTTGAGATAAGGCTTCTATCTCCCTGGCTCTTCGAGTATCAACCCCCGCACACTTTCTGAGAACCACATCGACAATCTTCCGTTGTCGATGCACGTTAAGGCTTTTCTAGAGCGAAATTCTACGGGTATCGCGTCCAAGAAATGTAGAGATGCAATCTAGTGATGCTAGAAAAAACAATTCTAATTGTAACTAATTGGAGATTAATTGCAGTCATAAATAACGATTGATCGAGGATGATTTTACGAGAAGAGTTTGGAAAAACAGGAAAATGAACATTCAAGCAGGGGCTAGTTAGCTCACGAAAAGTAATAAATTCGAAAATCAACACCGACGCAACTCCAAATACTTGAAATGGGAAACTTTCTATAATAATAATAATAATGTTTATTAACGTGCGCTTGGGACTGTGCCCTTTTGCACGAAGACCGAAGAGGCAGTACAGTAAAAATAGTAAAGATACATAGAGAACAGAGAATACAAAATGAGTCATGAAATTGAGGAAACAGTAGTAGAAGAGTCAAAAGATAGCGTTAAGGTGCAGGCAGACTTTCGAACTATATTGTCAAAAGAGCACGAACAAGCCGTTACTGCTTGGGAAAAATAAATGCAGTTCCTGACCAGCTGCAATAATCATTTAAAAAATGAAATCAGCGTAACGTCACGGGTGGCGAATGAACGACGATGCCACATAATTGCTAAATGGTAACCATGCAAAGAAATTATGCGAAACTCATGGAAATATCATGAAATCCATGCATCAAAAATGTAATGGGACGAAGCGAAAGTTTAAAGGTGCATGGGAACAACAGTGACGATCTGTTTTGAAAATAAGCTGTGAACTTAATTCCAAATAAGAGCAAAGCAGAGACTATTGTCAGGAATCAATGACGTCTAATGAATTATAGTCAAAGATTGTTAGTTTAGTCGTGACTGTGGTGCGGGCAACTGTCCGAACCGAATATTTATATAGCGTCTTTTTCATTTACTCAAGTCTGTACGCGATGGTTATCGGTTTCTCACCTCCCGCGAGAACATACGCTGCTACTGCAGTGAGATTCGATTATCATCATCGCTGGTGAGCGCCGAGCACTCGGCACTATCAATAGCTTTTCGCCTCTTCTCACCAAAGTCTTCATTTCTGTCTCTCTCTCTCTCGACTCACTTTTAAACTATATATAGCTTTTCGTCTCGTTGGTCTATACTTTTCTCGATTGCCGACGTCTCGTCGCACGACTTTACTTCTCATCTCGAGCCCGTTTTTTCATCTTTCTTTGGTATCATCTCTCTCGCTCTTTGTTTCTCGCTCCCTTCCCTGCATGTTCATTATTCTCCTTTCCTATTTCCATCGTAGGAATCATAGAGCAAGATCGATTAAATGAACGCGAGAGGACGAGGAAAATGTAACGATTCCGAAAACGTTATTCTTCCATTATCGAGCATCAGGTTTGCAAAACCTCAACGATTTCCTCACGTTTTTCGAGCTCAAAAACGTGACGACTGTTGATTTTTCATAAGGCGAAGTGTATCCGTTATTATCAAAAGGAAATTACGATTTTTTGGGATCTAAAAATTTTTTAACACGACGCTAGAACGTTCTTCGTAATGTTTATCCCGATCATCTGTAACTTGTGACTCAATATCATCAGATCGTTGACGATGCACAAAATATAAGTTCATTTTTGAGGCTGAAGCCTCCTGCTGCGATGGAATGAATATGGTTAACGAATCAATCAGTATGTTCTGGTCGAAAGATCTTGGTTTGTCGACAACAAGGGTCGATCCACGTGAACTTTCTATTAGAATGAATTGGAGGACGAACTTACGCACACTTGATTGTCTCTCGGCTCGTGTACACTTGTCTCGTGCAGGAACAAAAGTCTATATGTATGATATAAGCAGGATGAAGGTGGTTTCGATGCGGCAGGGTGGCGCATCAGAGTACACGGAAAAGTAAAGAGAGTCCGGACCGTCGGGTACTCAGTCACTCAACCCCGCAGAGTGAGCCAGCAACCGAGCCTCTAACTCCCATTCTACCCTCTGAAACGCTGTCCTCATCTACGAGCGATATCCTTCGACTCTCGTTCGTCGCGTTCGATATATGAGCAAAACATCTATATATATACTCACGTGTAAACAGGCATTGAACGTAAGAACGTAACTTACATTATAACTCATGTTAAACATTTGAGGTTACGCCCTTAAGATTCCCAGTCGTCTATAAATATATATATATATGTATGTATAATGTACATATACGTATATAATATATATTTCGCGTTGTGTGGCAGCAGATTCGCGCTTCGGTGTTCGCCCAGAGATCCATCCTTCTTTTGCACATAGAGAGGAAAAGCGAAGAGAAAGAGCGGAGCAGCGCTCATATACAGCGTGTGCTTGTCGTTCGCTCTACACTCTCTCTCTCTCTCTCTCTCTCTCGTCAGAGCTTGCACTACTCATCCTCTGGCATCGCGAGAGCTTCCTATATCTCGCCTGGTACTTCTCATACCCACTCACTCCATCTCGTTCAACTATCGCTTTCTCTCTCCGCGGCTCTGTCAATCTCTTTGCTCTCTTTCTCTGCGAGAGGAAAAGCGAAAAAGAGAGAGCGAGAGAGAGAGAGGGAAAGAGAAAGCCCGTATTCCCGCCCTCTTCGTGTTTCCGTGGCCCGTTCTCCAACCACCCCCGTTCCATGCCGTGTCCCGCAGGGCATGTTCCTATCTATATAGATGTATAGTCATACAGATATATATGCGCAATGTACACGAAGCCTGGAAAAGCATTGTCCAAACGTTTCGCCTCTTTAAGCGTTGAATCATATGTTTAGCGTATCTATTAAAAAAATCGTATCTCTGAGAAAGTTGGAAAAGTCATGAGGCGTTGGTTGATGATAAATTTTCATTGATTATTTTCGTTTTGATGATTGTGAGGTTTTTTTTAAGTTTGAGCCAACGGTCAATTGTTTCCCAGTTACGGTAAAATTCTCATCCCCTTTGGTGGCACGCTCCGCGGCACGCCCGGCCGTCTCTGTTATACTGCCGGCAGCGACACACTACCACCATCCACATCAGCCTCATCTATACAGACCGAGCAGCCTGACGCGGCGTTGCTCCATATACTAATACCAACGCGCGTTGAATCTCCTCGCTAGCGAACACCCCCGACCCAGCTCACTCGCCTGCCTGCCTCTCGTATAAAGCTCTCACAGTATAGATATACTATGCGTGTATATATATATATACATGTTGGCATATATAAAATGTGGGTACGAGAGCTACCAACGGCAGCAACCCCCGCGCACGAACCACTCCCCCGCGAGGATCCACGCGTCGGCGGCCAGCAGCAGTGCTCTCTCACCCACTCCTCTCTTCCTCCTCATTCCCGGACCACCCTCTGCAACGTTATACCGACTGCTGACGCCCCAACCCTAAACTCCCCCCTTCCCCCATCTATATAGCGATATAGCTCTCGTGCTGCTTGCTACGAGCTTTCCAAGCGCCCCCGCACACAACCCCTCTATATATACAGCACTCCCGACGGACGGGCGTTCGTTCTCTACTGCTCGACTTGCTCTCTCGGTTCCTCGTCTCATCCACGTTTCTCCTTCTCCCGTCCTTTCGCTTCTCTCGCTCTCTCTCCCTCTCTCTTTCGCACTCGATCCCTGTATTTCTCTCTCGTCTTCGTCTCTCGCCATCCCCGCATGCTCTTGCGCGCGCGAGCCGCTCGTTAACCTGGTGGAGCGCGTCCCTTCTCTAACCACTGGGCTCCCGAGCTGCCACTATACCGTACGTTATATAGTACACCACCTCACAATAGATGAATATCTATATATATCCTCAACCCTGCGAATCCTATATACAAAGAGGGAATCGGTGGCGACGAACGCCTCGGACGTTCCCACTATATTTACATATCAATATTCTGGACACTTGAACGTGCCACCCTCAGAACTTTATACATGCTGGACAGACCCTCTTAGAGATCTCACGTTGTATGTTGTAGCTCTAATATTGAGTAACCTCCCTTTGATGTCTTCGTCATGCTCATTTACCAAGTTGTCCTCAACATAGTTCCATATCTAACGGTATACGTTTCTGATCATGATCCGAGAGAATTATACAAAAAGGATGCAGCCATGTTTCACAGGAACACGAAGACATGGCCCAGCAGGGATCATTACACACCGATAACTCTGTGTGGAGAAACATGCAACATCAGGTTCTTTGGCTGTGCAACATTCCTGCGTTGTGTGTACGACGACCTAGTGTAGAAAAATCTGGAATTTTCAGAATGGAGTCATTTGGAAGGGACGATTTTGTACGAAACGCAGACGCACGTGACCAACAAAGTTCTTTTCACTCAAACAAATTTACATCGTTTCCTCGATGGACGTAACGAATCATCGCGGAGTTTCGGTCCCATTCCACTCATCACAACTTCATTTTCTATCTATCCGGATCCTTTCTTACCTCCAACCTCTTCCGTGGAAAAGAGTTGTAATTGCATTTTATTTACCGACATTTTGCAATAAAAACCTTCGGCGATCTGTAATTATGAGCGAGGGCATACTTGAAACTTTTGAATATTGACGAAGAACACGAAAAAACGCTGCAACAAGGCGTTGACAGTTAAAATTTGGAAACCGAATGGAAGTCGGGAAGACAAAAGTGTAATCGGCATGTCTGACTGTTTAGAGTCATTACTACTTGCAACATTCATCCAAGAGCCACAAAATCGTATTTCATTGTTTCTCGATTTATTAGATTGATGCATGCAACTATGTATCAACGAAAATTAAACACTGTGAACAAAAGTAATTCAATCCACACGTTAAAAAAAAACCCAATTCGAAAACATGACAATGTAACAATTAAATTTTTGGAAGAACGCACAGAATAACTGGAGACCGCAGACTCCGTTGATCTAACAAGTCTCGGGTTTTCAGAGAAAGAATATAACAAGCGAAAGATAAACATTGAGTTATATTCAATCGATTTGTGGTCCATTTCGATTAATCTTGAAGAAAAACCGACAGTGTAAACTTTTATACTGTACGTCTCTAAATCGTGAAATCACTGAGGAGTCACGTACTCCCTGAAGATGCAACGTATGACCTACCCTTCGGATTTTTGCTTCTTTCCCTTGGGAAACTTTGCGCCCGTTCACTCATCCCTCCGCTGTGTAGTATAGACACGTAAAAAACGTTCATATCTTTCTCTATGCACGTACACGTATGCGCATATACATGTGTATAGAGAATACCACATTGAAAAGAATCTTGGCATACGAGCAGGCTGGTTCGTCTCGTACTGTCTCTTATGCTCGTGTCTCTTATGTGACGCTTTCTTTCTCTCTCGTTCGTTTTATCTTCACCCCTTGGAACGTGCCAGAGAGAACCGCCGTCCTCGCTATTCAACCCCCCCGGGTGTGTTAGAGAAAGCATTGCTGGTCGGTCGCCTCGACGAGTCTCGTGCCCTGCCAACGAGACTCGATTCCATGACTGTGCGTATGTCTATGCACTGGCAAAAATACCGAAAGGAATTCGAACGCGAAAAGAGCATACGTGATCGAAAAATAAAACGAAACGACAAAAAGCATTCTTGGTGGACGGAAACGAAGCCTGATTGCCAACCGAATTTGGCCCGCGAAAATTTGCCTGCAGAACCGGAACTTTTCACGGTTCCCGCGCTAAGGAATTTGTACTCATTAGTCATCTACTTCAGACAATGACCACAGCGATTGACAGAGAGTAAAAAAACACGTACGTACGAGATTGTTCATCACAATAGTTCGTGAGTTAGAAAAATTGAAATGAAAAGCACACAGACCGGTTGCTCACCTTGTAGTAATTAGTATCGTTCATAATTATAAATACGTATAGCACCCCGAGGTTATATTAGACCCTGCGAACCATAAAAATGAGATATGAAAAATGTTTTTGTTTTTTTACAGCTCGCAATCAAAGAGAAAACGCAACCCTTTGAAAGGTGTGCATAGGGATTAAAACGATTCCATTATACACGACGGTTCTTGGAAAGTAAAATATTACGATGTCGGTAAAGAAAGAAAATCTCTCTGCGTTTTGCACGCAAAGGGAGCAAGGAATAATAATTGTTTTGATGGAAAATATAACTCACCGTGCTGTGAAGTGTCAACGATATCGTCAAGTATACGGGAAACGTTTTCGAAGGAAGTCATTCCCGAGACTATGGGAGTTGAACGTTATTTGTTTTTTGAGCTAATATAACGCAACTTTGTTCACTCGTGACTGCTGCGGCTTCTCTCGGAACATAGAATGGATGGAAAAGAATTTTGCAACGCAGAATTCGAAAACGATATCGAGTTCTTTAATCGGACGAATTATGCCAACAATGGTAAATATTTATCAACAATCTGTTACGATAATTTATAAAATTGATATTCATAAGGAATCCATTGGTTACGATTTTGAATCTGACAGAGCGTCTATTTTTTTTTGTTTTTCTCGGATCTCATGAAATTTGTACGGGGATCAAAGCAACAGGGCACGTGGAGGCATATTCGTATTTTCTTTTCTTTTTCAACCTCGTGAAAAGGTTCGTCCGTCTTGCTCTTTCGCTTCGTTCGCATCCACTTCAAGGTTTCTTTTTTGCTTTATCGCCTTGGCTCCCTCTCCTGCACGCGAAACGCGGGCGAAGTGGGCTTTTTTAAATTCCGTTCGTAACTTCGAACCGCAGACCGCAGTGGGTGAATGTTTAACGTGGGTGAACGCTGAGAGCTCCACCGCGTTAAGCGAATGAGGGAAAAGGAGGGAAGAACGACGAGAGAGGGCGAGATAGAGGTAGAAATATAACGGCGAGAGGAAGTGGGAAAGGAAAAGAGACAGAAACCCGGATGTAGCGTGTGCAAGGTTTTTGCAACGATCTATACCTCGCTCTTTGAGGTCTTCTCTCTCGACCAAGTTCCCACTGCACATACTTTCTTCTTTATACCTCATGCCATCACTTGGCTAAGTAATGCAGATGCCAAATACACGTAGGGCGTAGAAATACTCGCATACGTAAGCGCATCGCATATACATCTATATGAAAAGGAAAGAGAATGAAAGAGAAAAGGCTTTTGCTTCATCGTACACATCTTTGACGATGCAACTTTAGACAACATACTAATGATTGTTAATTTATATACGAGCACTGACTCCTCATCGTTATGATTGTGTTTCGAGAACTCTCAATCAGACGTTAAAAACCAGAAGAAAAAACTCCCTTTTCTGTGACGATCATAATGTCGACTGTGCGCTGGTATAATTGTTTTAGCACAAAAATGAATTTTCATTAAATGGAACATTTCTTTTTCTGATTACCACATACTCATCTCTTGCTGGAACGTCATTTGTTCAAATCGCGTATACCGTCCAGCTGTCAAATGCTGGATCCCTTCTTGGGCGAGTTAAATATTGTTCGAATGTCACTGACCTTTCTCTACGAGATTAGACGCATCTGCTTTGAAAATGGTTCGGAACCCTCTATAAATAATATACGCAGTTACATGTATGCAGAAGCGCAGGGAAGTAGCTGCGAGAAAACGCTGTGAGAACGAGGATCGAGCGCGAGAGAAGGAAAAAGCGAAAAAAACGAGGCAAAGAAAAATGAGGTGGAGTAATATGATGTGAGAATGAAAAAGGAAAATAAAAGCGCGAGTAAAACGAGAGAATCAAGCGAGTGCGAGAGCGAGGAACCAAGAGAGAGAGAGAGGGCGCGTTCGCGATATATACCGGTCGACCAGGCGCTCTATAGACTGTGCGGCGAGGTTTAGAACCGAGAAGGCAGAGAAGTAAAGAAAGACAAAGAAAAAGGGAAAAAAATTATCCGAAGGAAAAGAAGGAAAGAAAAAAAGCCTCGAAGACGCGGAGTCCGCGCAAGAGGCTGAAAAGGAGGGAAAAAAAAAGCAGCCGCGAAGGGAGCACGGCTGTAAAGGTGTAGGGTAGAAGCGCCCGAGTTAAAAAGCGAGAGCGAGGAGAACGTATAGCTCGAAGAAACGTCTGGTGTATATTTGCCTCTGTGTATATACATGGGAACGTGTGTGCGGGTGCGTGGAGCGGTGATAGTGAAGGAGTCGAGAGATCGCAAACATGCGGGGAGGAGGAGGAGGAGGAGAAGGAGGGAAAGGCGAGAGAAGATCGGTGAACGACGACGAGAGACGGAGCTTCGGGAATCCGGGCTTGAATGAGAGAGAAAAGTGACGCGGTATAACGCTGCGCCCCGGTGCTACTGGCAGTAGCTATAGCCGAGCAGAGATGCGAGCGTCGAAGGAGGATGAGCATGAGAAGCGAGAGACAAGCATCGAGAGAAGTGAGACTGCCGGAGCGAGAAGACTCTTCGGGATCGGAGAGACGAACCCTGGCGCAAAACGAGCAAAAACGAAACGACGACGAGAAGAGCAGAGTGCGAGAGAGGAAGAAAGAAAAATGAAATAAAGAACGAAACAGAGAAAGAAGCAGCGGAAGGCTTTGCCACCGTCGCGTACACAGTTGGCTGCCGAGACTCCGTTTTCTCTTCTCGGCCGCGCGCAGAGACGATGCAGAGCACACACGCGCGGCCACCATCGCGTAAACGTCCCGCTGTTGCCATATTATTATTATCTTCACTTCTCAAATGTCGATATTATAATTATTTATACTGAGCAGCCTGAATCTTTATCCAATTTCGACAATTTTTTCATTAATTGCCATAAACTTTTCAGATTCAAAAGTCACATCTGCCTGCTGCACTGCTGGCTACGAAACGATACATATTTAGCGATTATCAATCGTGTCGACAGTTTAACTTTATCTGTATAACGATTCATGAAACCCAAAATTTACGAGTTGAATGTGCTTAATGGGAAGACACTTGCAAGTTCAGATTCGATCGTTTTAACGTTATCATCCGTTGGGTGGACTTTCCCATCTCGACTCAAAAGCAGCATCGGTTAACTCGCAGGTGATTTGATTAGAACGGAGTCGTCTAAAATTGTTACGAATTCAACGTTTGCATGCTGCGAAGGTTGTCGTGGACGAGAAATCTTTCGAAAAATTCCATTTGCTTCAAATTATCAGAGAGCTTTACATCGAATATTCTCAAGAATTAGCAGTTACCTTTAAATTCTTCCACCGCGAGGATCGATCCTTCAAATCGATTTTGCGGAAAATAATGAAATGTCAAAAATAAGAATATGGCAGAAATTTCAGGAAAGATTAATATAAAATCTTGCAGGTTTGCTGTTCATCGATGGTGGCCTCCGATGAACATTCTAGCAGCGAAAAACACATACGCCGCTTACCTCACGGCGGTTTATATGTAAGAATGTCCATGTATTCATATATTCAAGCATATAGAAAATATGTAGGTCTTGCGCTAGCTGAGCGGATGCATGTATTCGCACATAGATATAAATGTGGTGGCCAGCATTGTGGAGAGTTCGCCTGCTTTTTGGCGTAAAGCTTCTGGAGAGGAGAAAAGCTGCAGCAGCCAACGAGATCTCTATGTACAAGTTTACCTACTCACAAATATATATACGTATAATATTACACAGATATTATAGTTGCTACGAGACAAAAGAACGTAACTGAGTGTATTTTTCTGTAACTAGAGATTTCACTTGCGCCCTTCTCGTCAGCAGTCCAAAGGTTTCTCGCTTGCTGCTGTAGCTTTCGCTCACGCTATATACGGACGACGAGGGCATCTTTAACGAGCTCTCGGTTCTCTCGGATACTGTACCTCGGTGGCTGCACAGCAACTCAGTGGTAACGCCACGATAGAACCGGTAGCGCTTCACAGTGTTCCACACCGTCAAAGTTTCGTCCAGTACATCCTCTTTACTCTCCCTCTCTCCCTCTTTCCCTCACTCTCTCTGCTCCTCTTATCTTTTCTGCCTCACAGCCTTCCTCCTCCTACTCGCCTTACTCCTCGCTAAAAGGGACACTGTCCTCAAGTACCAACTAATACTCAAAATGTAGAAAGATTACGTGCCTCTACCTGCTTTTGCCTCCGATCAAAACTGCATTCAAAAA
>JBAJMU010000001.1:8472498-8562551 GCA_037952995.1 Hyposoter didymator | reverse complement strand
CAAATGAAGTTTTAGCCAAGAGACTCAATTATTCAACCGTCATTGGAAAAAATTATGTGCTCGCTATTTCCTTGCAATGCACCAACGATTGGCGCATTACGGAAATTAACAACTTTTCATTGAAATCGAGCATCTTACCGTTCAACATTTCCTCCTCTCATCGTTTCGTGCCGTTTCGGAGTATCGTTTCTCATTCCGCCGGTCACTCACTCACTCCCACACTCTATTTCACACAACGTACTCGTACTTTTAAAGACCGCATGGCACAAACACGAACAGCCAGCTCTATACGTATACGTCATTCGCAACCGCTATAGGTGCTTTGATGCTTTGCCGGAGGCTTCATATCTTTGGGACAGATATATATGCGTGCCCTCTGTCACATTTTTTCATCTACACCCGCATCTACGCATACGTAACAACACACGTTTGCTTTGGGAACAAGCGTCCGTGCTTTTCCTATACGAAAAACGTATTCTGCTTTACGAGAGATTCTCGAAGCAGCCTCGATATGGTTTTAACGCTGAAAAACAAAAGATCCGCACTGCACGTACATCTACCATATTCACGCTATATTTTTGACGTCTCAATGAAATACGTACAGCAGACGACAGCTCGCATCCACATTCGAGAAACTGCCACGAGTGAAACTGAAAAAAACTATCGTGGAATAATTAAAAAATGGAAATGCGCAGATTTTGAACAAAATCGAACGCACGCTGCGTTAAACTTTCGCCACTGATACCGCGGGCGCGAACGACCGGAATTTTTGAGTCTGTGTGTGTATAAATTCTTCGAATATATCCGGACGGAATCTTGCCGAGTGTAAGGATTTCAAATCATTTCTATTCTGCAGCATGTTGGAAGCTGCGCCTTTCGATTTTGACGGAACGGAGCTTTTCGCACTCGTGCGTAACCGAGTGCTCAACAAATCAATGCCACGGGGTGTTAATTCAAGTACAAACTTTGTAAAATAACTTTTGTCGCTGGTAATTGAGCTACTTGAGTGTTTGGAACAATGAAATCTGCGTTAGATGCACACAACACGATTCGTCGTCCCCGTTTTTTGCTCAAAATAATTGGCGATGCGGAACGTTCACGGATTCATTTGGAAAAATTATTTTGAAAAAAATGCGTCATGCTCTATAAAATATCGAGGATTGGAATGCGAAGAATGAGAAATCAACGCCCGTACAAGTCCAACTCCGCAAGAAGGTTCACGGCTGACAGACATATTGCTAAATCAGCCATAGAAAAGTGAAAAAAAAAATAAGACATTGGATTACAGAGTAGACCGAAAGAAAAAGACGAAAACGTAGGAAGAGAGAAAAGAGCGAGGAAAACTAAGTCTAGAAAGATGTTCGCTCTGGAAGGTAATAGAGCGGTACAACGAGCAGACACCTCGCAATTTGGCTAATGGCCTTCTACCGCCGCTGCCGAGCGCGCGTCGTCCCTGATACTCTCTCCGTCTCTCCTTTTCTCTCTCCACTTCTCCAAGCTCCGTCACTGATGTCATCGCTTCTTCGTTTCCCTAAACCTCCCTTCTCTCGCCTGAATATTGAAACGTCGAGAGACCTCGGAAGAATTTCGTTGGATTGCGTTGCCAAGAGGAAAAAAATTGCATATAATATGTTAATTTAGGCACGAAAGAAAATCAATTTCGCCGACGAATATCTCGAGCAATAATGGCTCCGTTCGAATCCAACGCCCTTCGAACGAACCTTTTCGCTCGAATGATGAGACGCTGCAGCATCTTGCGGAAAGTAATTAGAGAGATGTTGGAGATCCGAACACGATAAAACGAAAAAACAACACGCTCTGTCAAGGAATTCGAATTTTTTTCCTCTGTATTTGATTGACGAATTAAATAAAAAATTGAAAAACTTAAAAATCTTTGTGACATCGAGTTTTCCTTTCGGTCGCGGATAACCCAGCGCTCACGCTCTCAATACTGACACAACTACAAATCTTTATAAATAGACTGCCCGGTTCGACTTCAGAAAGTTGCGAAACAATAATTTCTCGTTTAATCGATCGGTCAATTTTAATTAAATAAACTTTATAGCCCATGGAATTAGTCTCTTTACGTTTAGAAATGGATAAAATCCTGTCTACTTTGAGGCCACGTATCGTAAGTAACAATTGCTCTTGAGTAGCCGATTCATGCATTGTCACGTCCCATAGATTCGTGGATATTGGGTACATGCGTGTTCATATTACGCTTCATCGAACATGCCCCAAAGTCCGAAGAACGTGCTATTATCGAGTAGAACGAGAAGTCCCATTAGTATTTCTCTCCTTCGTTCTTTCTCCACCTATTGCTGGTGGAAAAAATTTTCGAGCCTCGGTTCGGAGCTAACGAGAGTATCGAATCGAATGCGGACAGAGAAAGAGAAGAGCAAAAGCAGCGCGGGGTCGAGAGAGCTATGGATGATTATAGGATTTCGGAGGGTTCCGAGGCACAAGGAGATACGAAAGCTCGACCACTAACTGTTGCACGATCCCTCCAACTTTTCAGTCATAACAGACAGCTCAGCGCTCAACGAGACGGATCACGATGGGGGTTGAAAAACAAAATATATATATGTTGTGTGTCTCGTTAGTTGCTGATCGTTCCTAGAGGGAACGAAATCCCAGGGACGATCGAGTGGGAAAAAAAACAGGGCAAATACGTTGTAGAAAAAAAAGTTGGCACGTGACGCAAGAAAAAGGAGGAGGCGGCAATTGCAACGCGGCCAAGGAAGTTAAACGCTACTAGAGCGAGTTGAGGGTTGGTACAGAGAAATCTTGTGAAGCTGGAAGGCCAGAGAAATATTTAGGTGATCGTCGAACGAGGAACGTCGCACTGTGTGATGTGACGAATTCTTATATGCCAAGCGTCCAACCCAACATAATTAGCCGGAGATTAAGGAGATCTAGATCGTTCTGCAATGCAGGATATGAAAGTTGGTGCTCGTCCGGTGTTCGCTTAACCTTTCACGACCATCCGGAAGTCGATTCTCATTGAAGAAGAGAACTGGATTGATCCAGATTTAGCATTTCCGTTTCGAGTGGTTACTACAAATCCAACTAATTGCTTTTTTCACTTTTACGCCAAATATTGGAGGAAATGATTTTCGAAGAATTTCAGTCTTTCACGAAAAAGTTGATATCGAGAGAAAAAATGAAAAAAAAACGAAGGCAAGCGTATAATATTGATTAAAAGATAGAAATTGAGTAATAAAAATGACGTATCACCGCGGAGAGCTCTGGAGCCGGGCGGAAGGTCTATTCGGAGAAAGACGTTTTACTTTATAGAAGAATTTCTTCGAGACTGTTACTTCGACGAAGATCGATTAGTAGAATGTATATGTGTTATTTTCAAGCACATAGCACCACCGTTAATAACCTAGACGAGCAGCCACGTCTGGCAATGCGGGAGCGTACCACGATAGGGCTTCGTCTTCTTCTTCTTCTTCTTCACGTCTTCGCCCTGCTTTTCGTTACTCTCGTCTTCCAGAGACGATTACGTTAAATAATTTCGTTGGTTATCCTCGTACGAGAGAACTCACGGCTAGCGAGAAACTCTGCTGAGAGATTCATCGCGATTCAACCCTCGTGTACTCACAGCTCCAGAGCATGCGTCGCTTCGATGTGTGTGCTTTTCTTGCTCATTTATTTCACACTCGCACTTCAATCACTCATTCAACAAAGGACAACGATATTCTTACTTTCGTAATACGTAAATTAATGAGATAGGGCTTCAGTGACCTATACGAACGTATGCATGTGTAAAGGTCCTCGTAAATAATAAATGCTGGTCGAAAAAATGCATCATCGTTTCCATACCTTTCTAAAAATCTGAATATCGTCAAAAACGTCATAAAGGTCAGTAGAGACGTTTACCAGAGCGTCACTAAAGCGGATATCCGAAGCATTAGGTACTTCGTTTCGGTTACGCCCTAAATTTACGCCAAAAGTCGAGATACATGCGAATTTTGAGAGATATCGTTTTGAAAGTACGTTCACGTTTCTCGTACGTTCTCATAGTACTGTAGGTCCACAGGAGAGCATCCCAGACTCGATATATCGGCATTGGCACGATTTACGCCGAACCGAAAGAACCAACGAGTTGACCGGTGACGAGATCTCGGACGGTCACCACCCCGGTACATGGATTTTCGTACCTAACCTTCTGCTGCTCCACACTACCAAAGGAAATTTCTCATTGACTAAACCTCGAGCCACAGACGATTCGACTTTGTTCCCGGCATAATATTTGCCACGTTTTTTATGTCATCATCAAAACGTCGATCCTGTGTTTCAGAATTTTCACATTTGTCGAATGTTCAGAATGACAATTCTTTGAGTCAACGATGGGGAAATGAAAAATCAGTCACACAAGAATTGTCATCTAAGAAACTTCACAAGAGTGTGAAATTATTTTCTCTCCCTGCCATTATTTCTGTGGTCCGCTACCAAATAACATGTAAACTGTTTCTCATTCACACTGTGAATCCAATTTTCTTGAAGACAGTTTAATTAATTATTATTAATTAACAGGCTTTGATATTAACAGTTTTTTGTCGTTCCACCGGTACATTCAGGCATTTTCATTTTCAAGTCATTTTCAAGAATGACTATTAGAAACCTGTATGAACTGTCGAAGCGAATGGATTTTTTATTTTTCCGAAAATCGAGATCTTGGGGTAGGAATTTTGTAGGAAGAACAATTGAGGGTTTTCCAAGTCTCTGCCAATGAAACCGAGCACATCTGAGAAACGGAGGTTCCAGTTAACGTGAAACAGCTTATACTTGGACGCTTCTGTCGTTGAACTTGCTCTAACGAAGGAGAAAGAGAGAGAGAGGGGGTACGGAGAGAGTAAAAGCTTTCACACGACACGAAATGGATGATCGAGCACCACTGACGCAGGAGTAGCGGCGGTTTTAGGGTCGGAGGAGCCCCGGCTGGCCATGGCGTATGCTCAAGGGATGATTAATGCTCGCCACTTCTCTCGCTTTCTTTCCCTCTCTCTCCCTCTCTTTCTCTCTCTTTCTCTATATACGATCTCTAACTCTTCTGCTCTTGCAATTCTTCAGGTACGTCCACAATCAGAAAAATGAAAAAAATTCAGAACACGAACATTCATAAGGAAAAATTTACTCGGCCTGTTATTTAAGTTCATTCGTAATTCGAAGGAATGAGCGAATTTTCAAATTTTAACTAAAATCACCATATGAAAGTTTAGGATTAAAAATAAAAATTCGAGGTGCGAAAAACGAGATTGTGAAATCGCAACGACTTGATAACGAAAAATAATGAAACATCTTTCATCCCTCACGTATTTTTATATCATTCATTACGGATTTCTCGAAAAGCCGATTGACGCGCGTGAATTCTCATTCACTAATTGGCCATTTTCGCATGCAAACGCTCAGCCCTCTCGCCTGTCAGTTCTCTACTCTCGGGAGTAAAACAAACTCAATACGAGGCTAGATAGGCAACGGCACTAGACATCGCGATGTATGAAAGGTGGAACATATATTTCTGTTTATGTATATATAGAGTAGAAAGCTAACGGGGCTGAACAACTGCTCGTGCCAGTAGTAATGCCCCGTACAGCACAGACGCCAGCTTTGAAATGTGCCGGCAACCTGTGAGCTCTATAGAAATACACCGGTGGCGCTTCAAGGGTGAAAAAGAGGGGTTACATAACCTAATCCACGTATAGCGCGTTCCACACCAAGTAGGACAATTATAACCAACCTCCATGTGATTATTTACGAAAAAAAAAAAATCGTTTCGTTTGAAATATCATGGAAAACTATCCGACATCTCCGAGGAGATCGAAAGCAGTCGAAATTCCAATTCGTCACACAGAATCGAATGGAGCAGCTCATTCTTTTTCCCTAAAGTGTAATTGAAACAATTGGACACTTTGGTGGATTAATCGAAGAGTTAGTCAAATATTTTTTGAGACTGAACCTCGAGTCTGCGGAATGCTGACTGAAAATCTTGAAAACCCCTGACGAAGAGTTCGAAGTCAAGGAGTGTAATAAACGATAAATGTTACAGATGAGCTTCGTTAATTCTCACATTCCCTAAAGGACATGAGAGAACTGAATCGGAAAACGAAGTAACGAAGCCGACAATCAAAAATTGAATTGAACGAGAAATATTCCCTACGTAAAATCTTTATAAATTTATAACTCGAATTGTTCACATCTGGGAAAAAATTTTACGAAAGACCTTGAGCCCAGAAAAAAGTGAAAACGCAGAAATATGAAAGTTCGTGTGAAATGACCCATACGAATGTGTATAGGATCCCGGAGATTGCTATATGGAGTTTTGGCGTCGACGTTGGTGGCATCGAGAGAGAGAGAGAGAGAGAGAGAGAGAGGGAGAGAGAAAGAAAGTACATCGAGAGCTCGAGCACATCGTGAGCCAGGGTGGTGTCGGTGGTGCCAGCGGTGAGACGGAATGGAGAAGGAGAGGGTGGAGGAAGAGGCGGAGGTTGCTGCGCCGCCGGTGGTGGCGGTAACGCGATAAACGGATTAACGGCGAGAGCTAGAACCGTAGCTCGCAGTTCGGGGAGTACGGTGAGCCGTAGGTTGGAAAGGGACGAGCGTACGGGGGTTGTTATGTACATATGTATATCTATATATATAGCCATGTACTGCATATATACAGTATGAATTTCTGGGGAACGAAAGGACGTGGCTAATATAGGAATAGGCTTCGGATCACGGTACTCCAGCCCGTTTCATTGCTAGCAATCGATGGAAGCATACTAGAGAGTACAAGAGAGACAGGAGAGCAAGAGAAAGAGAGAGAGAGAGAGAAAGCGCGCGAGCGAGATGGAGGAAAGAACTATATAGGGGGCTGAAGGACGAGAGAGCGATGTGCGCCGGATGAGGGTGAGCCGGACGAGGGTTGGAGGTGGCCGCGACTAGGCGAACCGTGTGCACGAGTTCGGTAGTGTGGCGGCGGGATGTCACGGCATCGCGCGTTCACCAACACCCTCGATTCTCCCACCCCATTCCCTCAATTCTGTCGTTCTCCCGCGTCCTTTTCGGTCTCTCTCGCTCTCTCGGCGCTGCTGCGCATCCCTGAGTACATCTCTCTCGCCCCTATAACCGAGCCCTGCACGGATGACACTAGTCACGCTCTGACTATGTACACACACATGCACACGAATATCCCAAGCCCTTGCACCACTTTTTACGACGATTAGTAAGTAGCGAAGAGCATGGATCTCCATTCTTTCATTGCCATCGACCGAAATCATTTTTGGTCCATCAAGCTGCTAGAAATATTGGACTTCGCGATCAGAAATCTGACCAAAGCAACTTTTATACTTAATAATTGGTTGAGCGCAAAATATGAAGAAAAAACTCGTCGTACCAAAAAATGCTCCTCACGATTTGAAGATGAACATGGCTCCATCGCTGAAAGTGTGTCATACAAAATAAAACTCATTTCATTGATGATACATTTTTGCTCAACGAAACTGGATCATCGTGAAAAAATGGCATTCATCTGATACTTTTCGACGTCGAAATTCAAACGTTTCAGCATTAATGCAGCTTTGGAATAAAGCAAACGAAGACATTTTGAAGCAGCAGACGTATATGCAGAGACAAACTAAACAAGGAATGTCGCACAACGTCAATTCAAATACAGCACCGCGATGGGCAGCCCAAGATCGATTCCTCAGGACGCACATATGCAAATACGTCGAGAAGCAGACAAAATTATAACTCTCTTTCTCGTCTTAATCGTGTCAACTCGTATTTTAATTTCATTGCTACACCGCACGTATTTATATAGATCCGCATACAATTAAGTCCGTATACTTAGAAAAATAGGTTTAAACTCACCAACACAGAGCTGCACATACGGACGCGAACGTTAGCGTGTTAATAACACGTATATGAGTGCAATGTGGGGTAAGCAGGCGAGCGTATAATATAACGAGTGAGCGAGAGTGCGGGGGTGAAAAGAGTGCGTGGTTCTCGTGCGAACGTGTAGTACGTGTGGGCCTCGTTATCGCCAGAAGTTCGCACACAGTTATTATACCAACATATACATATATCTATACGTATTTATAAAAGAGTGTTCATATAACTTGCGGGGGTGGAGCGGAATCGAATCCCGCGAGAGTCAACGGGCGCGTCACGCGAAAGCCATTAAAGGCGTGCGTCCGGCACTCGGCATCATTTTCGCTCACCAGCACTCGCTTCCTCTTTCTACTTATCCGCCCTACTATCCGCTTCTTCCTCGCTCTCATTTGCTCTACGGGGCTTTACACGCCTCCCTGATTCGACTCCCCGTCCGATATACAGCCATATATAGCTGTTTCCACATACATCCATAGATATACAGGATGCCGGGTATTATTATATTGCGGTATACGAACCACGCGTCGTTATCGCTCTATATCGTTGCGTATTCAAACGACTGCACGCCCCCTCCCCCTCCCCGCTCTCCACGCGAATACGCTTTAGTTTCGCATTTGATACGAATGTGTGGATATTTCTGCTCGTTTGTGGGAGTTTGTATTCGTGCATGGTGAGCGTGTATACTTATTTTTTTTTAAATCCACGCAACTAATTTCTCGCGACGAACGATCCTCTGCAGTCATTTTTGAATGAGACTTTTGCGGTTGGTGCGGGAAGAAAAATTGAACCGAAATGAGTATTTGGGTGATCAAACTTTGCTGAACTCTCGTGTCTCGAGTCGTGGAAAGATTGATCAGCGCATCGTTTACTGAAAGTTCGTATACGATGTAACGAAGAACGAGTGAGGCTGAAACGTAGTTGATTTAAAATATTTATTTGACGGTGATGGAATATAAAATAATCAGGGAAAGTGCGAAGCATTGATGCGGAAAAATTGATTGATTATGTTTAATGAAAATGGAGATGAACCTTGGATTGTAACGTCGCATCAAGCTCATTAGGTCTATGGAAGAAAATTCACAAGTTTCTTTTTTTCGTCCACGTACGAGCGCGTGGAAAAATAAAATTATACCCGCGGACGACTGTACGGGACTCTGGTACTGGCAGAAATCACATGCAGATCACTTTGGACCGGTGCAACTTCGTCTACAGCTTTTTGTTGGAGGACCGATTGATTGATAACGTTTCCATCCTTATCTAAATAATTTTGTTCTCTTTCTTTAACTTCTGCCGCATTTTCTTCGCCCCTTCTTTCTCTGACTCTCGAAGGACAACGACGGACACATCGATCAAAATGAAAAATCCATAAAACATCGTCGGACGAGATCAGAATGGCGCGGAAGCCCAAATTCAAAACTCTGGAACGGCAAACTTTGTTCGCATTCAGCGGGCTTTTTGTCTCGAAACATTAGACATTATACTCTGAATAAAAAATGAATGTTATACCGATTCACGATGCGCCAATGGGCACCGCACGAATTAAGATTGAAATCGAAAAAATAGGACAAAAAACGGAAAGGAACAACGAGGATAAAGAAAGTCCAAGACGAGTACACGGAGCCAAAAGTTGGAGCGTTTCTTTTTGATGCTCTCGAGAAAGACTCTAGCCAGTCGAGAATGCCTTCCTATTCGAGGATCCATATGCGCTAGAACGTTTTTGCTCAAAGTATAAGGTACACGGGAGGAAGGAGACGGGCGCGAGAACATATCGGGTCTGGTTTACGTCTCCTCGTTATATTATATATACTCGAGAGAGCTCCTTGCGCAGGAATCTCTCTTTCTCTCTCCCGCTAGGATGCTGCACGTGGCAAAAGGAGCGAACGCGGTGAAAGATCGGTGGGTGTGTGCACCCGGAGAGGAAGCGAGAGGACGCTCCGTGTGCTGAGAGCCTCGAGACGAGTTCCCTCTGATGTAAGCCAGTACAGCAGCAGAGGCGAAGATACAGCAAGATAGAGAGAGAAAGAAAGCTATAACGCGAGCAAGAGAGAAGAGAGAAACGAAGTCAGAAGGCAGCTCTCAGGAGTAAGAGCATCAGTCTACCTAGAAATAGGAGAACTCCGGTGAATCCCTCGGGCTTTATGTATACATAAGTCTACGTTATGTACATGCTCTGCAAGCGACGATCCATACATATATAATACTTTCTTCTCCAAAGCTCCTCCGTCTCCCTTGCACAGCTTAATTTTTACAAATTTTCTCTTACCCCTTTAGCTCTCAATATTGTCCATAATTCCTCCTCGAGGTGAGACTCTGGATAAATAAATATTTCATCTAAAACGTAATCCAAAAGAAGCGAATCCGAGAGAAATTAAAATATCGAAGTGCCCGACCCAAAAAAAAAGAAAAGGAACTATTCATTTTTATGTGATTATTCGAATTTGTCTGTGAACCAGATTCCTCATTGACTCACATGGAGAGATTCACTCTACGATCAGAGTGTACGAAGACAAATTAGAGTTACGGAAACGTCACACTTCTGATACCTTTGCGTGAACTTTCGATCGCTATCTGAGACCCAACTATCAACATCCTAATCCTCGGTTTTACGTTAAGAGAACTTGAAAGTGAAATACAATCGCGGGAAAAACAGGAAAAACGTTGGAATGACGGATTTCAATAATCTCGTACGTGTGAATAACACGAAAAATTTCGGAAGTCACCTGTTTTTCTCTTGAAATTGTCTATTGGCTCCCTTATTTCTGACCAAGTTTGTTTCATCGACCATTTCGTGGTTTTGTTGCACTTGATGTTTATTCTCATTATTCAGAGGCGTTCCGACATAAAGTTTTAGTTCGATCATGGCCATTTGATAAAACATCAAATGGCCACATCGCACTTATATTTTCTTATATCTGATACACGCTAGTTAGAGATTTTGAACGACGCAGAAACCTTGTACATAATATACATGACGAAAACGTATAGATGGTTGGGAACGGCTGAATTTTCTGTGNTCTGATACCTTTGCGTGAACTTTCGATCGCTATGTCTCTGAGACTCAACTATCAACATCCTAATCCTCGGTTTTACGTTAAGAGAACTTGAAAGTAATATACAATCGCGGGGAAAAACAGGAAAAACGTTGGAATGACAGATTTCAATAATCTCGTACGTGTAAATAACACGAAAAATTTCTGAAGTCACCTGTTTTTCTCTTGAATTTCTGTTCCTAGTTTTTGCAAAGCAGTTCCTTCGATTCATCGTTCGCGCGTCTATTGGCTCCCTTATTTCTGACCAAGTTTGTTTCATCGACCATTTCGTGTTTTTGTTGCACTTGATGTTTATTCTCATTATTCAGAGGCGTTCCGACATAAAGTTTTAGTTCGATCATGGCCATTTGATAAAACATCAAATAGCCAGATCGCAGTTATATTTTCTTATATCTGATACACGCTAGTTAGAGATTTTGAACGACGCAGAAACCTTGTACATAATATACATGACGAAAACGTATAGATGGTTGGGAAGGGCTGAATTTTCTGTGCCGGCATGCCGCACGAAAGCTAAGTCGAGCTTTTCCTAGGCCATACATTGACAATGCATACAAATACATGTTTTCAGGTATACACATAGATTTGTATGTGTATCTACTAAACACTGAGTGTGTACAATAGCAGTACGAGGGAGAAACCATTGAAAGAAAAAATCTCTGCGTATAGTGACGACGGAACTGTATATAATAAATCTCGTCCCGCTGTATACGCAAACGTGTGAATTCCACAATGATACCAGTTGCGAGGTTTCTCCGCTTTCCTGAATGAAAAAAAAAACTACACAAAACTTTTCGATGCATTCGTTTCGCCAAATATTCTATATTTTAATACCATATTGTTCGGGAAATATTTAGCCTAATTTTTTTACATGCGGACCATGCGCGATGCCTCTTTGTGCAAGTAAAATCCGATATTTCAATGAGAGCTCATGTACGAAGCTCATTGGAAAATATTGTAAGCGAATGGACATGACGGATCGGACCAATACCCGCTCCAGCGAATGGCAATCCCAGTTTCGACTACTGGGTACCGTCAGTGTTTTTCGTATTTCGTCGTATTTCTTCATATTTTACGAAACTTTTCAAAAACATTCTTTTCAAATTGGTAGAAATCTTTCGATTTATTGTAACAAAGATATGCGAGCTCAGAACCGATAAAAAATAATAAATAGTTGGCCTATCGATGGAAAAGGAGACACACGAATATTTCAAAATAGTTTTAAATTACCATGTATATATACATGGGAGTTACGTAGAACGATGTATCTCTGTAACGTCGTCACGATCTTATATCGACGTGTGACGGCTCGAGGCGTTCGTGACATGGACAGATATACGCGGTCACGATGGGAGGCTGATGGGAAAGGGGAGGACTATATCGAGTCTGGTATGCGCGGTAAGAACGAGGAAAGAGAACGCGGTGAGGGAGGAAGAATAGAATGTGACGTCTATACGAAGACGACTACGACGACGAAGAGGCGGACTGTTTGACGCGCGTGACCCTTCTGTCGTTCGCGTGCTCGTCTCGGCTCGCCACCGTCACACTTCTCTATTCTTCCTATTTCCATCTCTTTCCATCTCACCCAGCCGCACGCTTTGTACTATTCGCTTCACTGATATATAAAAATACATCTGCGCCGCACGTATAGAGAAAAATCGTTAAATGACCGTGGAATTCGACACTAAGATTCCAAGATGTTTTCATATGAAATTTCCTCATAATTGCAATGAGGAACGTTGAAAACTTTGTGCTTCATTGCGTTCGTCACACGCACGTAATAGAAATCTCAACAAAATGCTCAACTTGAATGCCTACAGCGGAAAAGTGCGCGATTAAGGGTCGAGAATGATTTCCTAACAAATAAATAACGAGGAGAAAAAAAGGAAAGTATATGATGGTCGATGGTTACTTCGATTGGTAGATTGACGTCGATGGGCTCATAGAAATTAGTAGAGTCTCTCGTTCGACGCGCAGCATTGCACCGGCACGGTATAGAGACCCGATAAGAAAAGTGGTCGGTGCTCGGCTATGCTCAGACCGACGCACCGTGCTCGCTGTATCTACTTCCCCTGCTGTCGTGCTATCGCTTGCTTCCTCTCACTCTCGACACGCTATGTGTGCAATGCGCACTCAGCGATCGCGGGTTCGTCGCTGCACGCAGCGCGGTCACAGCGAGAACCAACAATAGATAAGATAACCTCGGACGACCTCGCGAATGACAGCAGCTACGTATACGTGTCCTCTGTCGCTCTATATCTTTCGCTTTCCCTATCGAAACTCGCCCTCAATGATTTTCCACGATGTGTGTGCATAGCATAAGTGGATAAATTACTATCTCGCAAGCGCGTTCGTCGTCGTAGAGATTTATCGAGATCGCGACAAGTTCAATGATTCATTTCGTCCAATTCAAACGACTCATGTCACTCTCTCTACTCTTTATTAAAAATAATTGGACAAAAATATATTTTCAGGCAATCAACGATGAGTTTGTTAAAATGTCGAAAAATCGGGCAATAAAAGACACGAAGACCGTTTGAAAGGATATATGTTTATGGAGCGCAATGTGAAGCATGCGGCGAAAAGGGAAAAAGGGGCTAATGAGGGTACATTTTCAATCAATTGTTCACGAGTATTGTAGAAAAATCCAAAGGATGGCTAAAGCGAAATGGAATTGAATGTCAACGTACGAACGTGAAAAAAAAAGAACAAAAAATCGCGATATTTTCGAGCGAGATTTTACTGATACTTTTCTCTGCAAAGACAAAGATTCAAACAAAAATTTGCCTGCGCGCAACGTGCAGAGAGTACGTCCCGTCAACTTTTACGTGCACCGATCGCGACCCAGTGATGAAAAATGGAAAATTCCGCACCAAAAAACATTCATATCCATAAAAAAAAACCCAAGTTCCATTCACATCTCTCCAAAAAAGATTTATTTAACGAAAAAAAACTCACCTTGCAACGAAAAATGTCGAGGTTCTTCGCGAGCTATGCACGAGGGCCGATGAGCTGTAGTCGCTGGATCGCGGCATCCTCGGGTTGTCGACTTGCTGAATTGCAAAGATGTGGAATTTCTCTTCAACGAATTTTCCTGAGAAAGATTCACAACAATCAATGAAATAGAAATAATAAACATCATGTATATAAACAGTCTTCAGCTTCGTATGCCGAGTCAAACAATATATGGAACAATTGTCCTTTCCACTGGCAACAAGATATTCCAAGAGTCAACTCAGAGACTCGAGCAAAGTCCCAGAGCAGCCCAGTAATTCGTAGTTCGTGTGAAGCTAATAAATGAGTTCCAGAGAGCCATGCGCTATGATAAAAAGAAAGGACAAAAAGAATTACAATTTAAAAAAAAGACCGAGTATCCAAGGAACTGTAATCTGGAGTTTCTCGCTCGGCCTCTCTCTCTCTCTCTCTCTCCGTTGCATGCTCGTTACATAATGTATAGTATACATGTATATATACATGTAGCAGGGTGTTACGATAGGTGTATGGATCGCCACCAACCCATAGACGATATATATGCGGGATAGGGCGGTGTTTCCTAGCCGCGACGCGCGCGCGGCTCATTGGACGCGGTGCATAATTAATGGGGGAGCATAAACCCTGACGCTGACGCTTCTATGCAAATAGGGAAGGGGCGAAGAGGCGCAGATAGAGCGAGAGGGAAAGAGAGAGAGAGAGAAATGGAAAAGCACATAGACAGAAAGAGAAGGGAATAGCGGGTGAGTGCAGAGGCAGAGGGGCGAGAGTCGTAGAGAGAAACCTATGCATCTCATGTAAAGTGTGTGCGTGTGGTATGGAATATAAATACGACCACACATGCGTGTATTTGTCCGTTTTCTCTCCATACATCACGCTGCCTCGGTATTTCTCTTTGAAGGTATTATTATTACTGCACTCGTACGTAATCCGCATGTGTCATGCACGTGCAATCCTCAGACAGCAATGACGAAAAGGTGTTACACAGTTCTTTCGTTTATTATGTTGTAAAAAATAGGAATAAAGAGTCTTTCCATCGACGTTATTTCGAGAGCTTCTCATGACGGATGAGTGCTTTGCAAGTATTAACGAATCGTTTGAGTGGCATTTCTCGATATCATCGCTCCGATCGATAAATCTATCCCTTTTGATGGATTTTTCAAATGGAAAATCCTCTTTATTCCTATGATGGGTTCGGGCATTACAGGCCACCGATAATAACCTTCGGGAAGTAACGATGCTATAAATTAATGTCTAGAATATCACGTTATTGCGATGGCTGTTAAATCTTCATATATGCGCATCCGCGGTTCTTCCAAAATATGGGGAACTGTTTAATTGGTCGCGGTCTCTCTTAATTGAGCTAAAGAAACATATATACCCGAGTAGCGCGTTCAGTTGTTCCAAATCTTCGTTGAATCGCCACTTTTCGAAATTTTTGTGATTTTCTCTTTAGTTAAGAATCTCAGGAACGTTGGAAAAACGATTATCGATTTCTACAGGTGAGAACTTGTAATAATGAGAGAAATTTAATTTTCAGACCGTATGGATTTGACTGTGAAGTCGCCCAATGTTGGGCTTACTCCGTAGCAGCGAAATGAAGTATAAACCATTAGAAGATCGTACTTGAAAGTACGATGGCTCCGAAGTTCACATTATACATTGTGTTTGCGTTATCTACATAAATATAAAAATGTACGACTACATGGTAAAACTAGAAACACGAGGATAGAGCGTCCAGCAAACAGGGCTCGCCACCCAGTCGACTCGAGGTCATTATGACTGTTCTGGACTCTCCACTAGCGCCAACGGGCAATGCATCATTAATGGTTCTCTCTCGTGCCACTGCCAGCCACGTTTCTCCCACGATATGGCTCAAGTGCACAAGCGAGATGGAGAAAGATAGGAGCAGCAAAAGCATGAGAGAGATCGTGCATGTATGTGTGTCCGTGTGTGCGCGGGCGCGCCGCTGAGTGTGCGAGAGGGAGAGAGCAGCGAAAAGCTCCATACTTGCCAGAGCCGAAAGCTCGCGTTACGAGACTCCCCTATTCGCATACATAGCTGAATACCCTTCGAAAAAGGGCGGCGTGCGACCGATAAAAACCGAAAAATCACCCATATTACGCCCATTTTGCTGCCAGCGAGCGATGTAACTGGGAACTGACGTCGTGCCTGGATTTTCATAATTTCCTATACAACGCGCAGCCCTGCGCTCGGAACTGCAGATTTCCTCCGTTCTATAACCGATACATTATACATGCGACACGTACACATCGTGGTAACAACTACACAGCGTCATGAAATTTTGAAAATTTATATGGTGCACCACTGTCCATTATATTTTATGGATTTTCGGCTCGTTACGAGGCAGAAATCGTATTTTATGATTTCAGTTTCTTTCTCAGTTTTCGAAATATTCTCTTTCGAATTCCGTTCTTTATGCTCAATGGACAGTCCGAAAATTAGGAAAGAACGAGTCAAAAAAATGAGACTTCGAGGATAAAAGTTACGGAAAGTTTGTCGTTAGCCAAACGATACCGAATTCACACTCTATTGAGTAATTGTCACGAAAATTTCATTATCTTCTCTATAGATTCCATTATTACATTCTTTCTTTAATGATTTTCTTCAAATTGATCAATAGATGTAAATTATTCGTTCAATGTTTTTCGTTCGGTGTTTGCATAAAGTTTTCTCTCGGATCAGTAAAGCTATGGTTTCTGAATATCACTCGGAAAAGAATTTGAAAAAAAAGATATTGGTTGAAAAAAAATTCATCCAAGAGACACCAACTTTTTGCTTAAAATCGCGAGTGGTTTTCAAGAGATCTCAGTCACTGTTTTGGGTCATAATTGTTATACAGAAACATATTTTTTATTCAATCAATTATCCGAAATATGATCGATCCCTGGCTCGTGAAAATAGACCGTGCATCGTTCTGGAAGCGTCTGAATCGAAATATCCATCATTAGGAAGACGCGCAAGAATATAAACGAGTGAATTCGTGTATAGGACGTTTCAAGGAAAATAAAATGGCAACAAAAACCAAATTCCAACCTCAATTTTCGACCTTTCGTGAACATCTTCTCTGTGCAGAAATTTTTTTCGTTTGTTCGGAGTTCGAGAGATAGCTGCTGTGGAGTGTGAGCATGCGAAGGATCTGGCCAACGTAAATACGATATAAATCATGAGATAAGAGATAAAAGATTAAAAGAGAGTATACGAATATTATGTTTTATGAATCCAATCTCCTTCCGAAATATATATATCGCATTTCCTATATCGTTGTAGACGCATGTAATTTGGACATTTAGTGGTTAAGCGGTTAACAGGTAGTTGATTCCTATTTCTACATATCGTTAAAATATACGAGTTGCTACATGCTGACGACAGAACAAACTTACAGGCTGTTCCAAATAGGAAAATCTGCAGCTTGGAAAAAAAATATGTTGAATCCCCGAGAAGCAACCCATAGAAATGAAACTTTTATCAGAAAACGAAGAAAATGTTGAAAATCGTAAAGTTATCAAAAGATCGATAACAAACTAGAAGCCTGCACATGCTGCACTGTCGCCAAGTTTCGAATGGAGCACCAAGACACAAAAATAATGGAAATTCAAGGTCACAAAGTCCACGTATGATGAGGCATTAAAAAAAAATGGAAACGGTTTGACTTTGTAAATTGTTTAACCAAATTCTTGAATTTGTAACCAATCTTTCAATAATCTCCAAGAGTTTCTATCCTCAGGTTCATCAATGTTTCATCACTTTCTATATCCAGGATTGTTCCATCTGAATTCGCGACACCCTGTGTCGATTATCCTGTAGAACGCGATACACACGTGGAAGGACAGTAGCAGCAAAACATTTTCCATGATTACAGAGTACGCGTTAGCAAGTTGCGCGCTCTAGGAGCGGGGTGCATTTGCGGGGGTAACGTTGGGATATTACCCGAGTATTATACGCGCGTCGACGAGTTAGTCCACTTAGTCGAGATAAGCCCATTAAACGTGCCAGCTCGACTATATACTTTCGATCGTTGTTATACTTCGTTGCATATATCGATATTTCCCTCTTTTCTTCCGCGTGCAAAGCAAACCTCGAAGTACAAGTTTTAATCATAATTATTACAGATGCGTAATTGACGGAGGCGTCGAAAATATAAATTGAAAAAAAAACGTCGGTACCTCCAAAGATTGCGTTAGAACAATGAGGATCCGAACAGCTAAGATTTAAGAACGATGAGAATGGTCGGTGGCTGCCATTTCGAATAGAAAAAAGTCGCCGCTGCTGTCGTGAATCAACGAAACGTTGAATTTTGTTTTTTCCTAGCACATTAAAAAAAAAACTCGAAAAATTCGCGCGCAATTCGATTGTTAAAAAATGAGAAAGTAAAAATCGATTCCGCAGCACTCGTATTAGTGAACCTGTTACTATGAACCGACTGGGGGGTCGAGCGATGAGCAAAACGTGATTTTTCAAAGGTTTTCTACAATTTCCTGGGACCTACATGCAAAAACGATACCGAGTGGAATTGGCTGTGGAAGAAACTTGTAGAAATCTCATAAAATCGGGAAACGATGAAAATTAGTCGAGTGACGTTAAAATTTTCCGATCGATGCGTGACAACGTACGCAGGAATATTGAAAAGAAAAGGAATTACGAACCACAATCATCGAGCTCGTAGCGTGGATCGTTATGGAGAAAATGTCCATATTAATAAATTCAGCAATTTAGTACATTCATTAAAATATTAAAGAGGAAATGAGGGATAATTAACTGATTCGGTTTTTACTGAATCGGTCTAAATCACCTCGGAAGCGTCTTTATTACATCGAACAACACGTATAGGTTATAAAAACAAGTATTTGCATAATATAGGCCTGTGTTTACGACTGACTTTGTGGTAACGATCCGCACACAAGCCTATCTATAAATTACATACGTATGTATGTGGATATACTAGCCATAGATACCCGTGAGTGTGTCTATGTTTATAGACAAATATATATACGTGCAAGGAGTGAGGTGTCGGCGGCACGAGTGGCAACGAGCCCGTGCGGGCCATAATCTCGCGTGCAGATCGATGCTGAGATAAACGAGTGGCGCGACAAGTCGTGGCTCGTGGATGACACGCATAAAGTGTATTTTATTCGGAAAGAAAAGAGAGGGAGCGAGCACGAACGATAATGTGCCGAACGCAATGAAGCAAAAGGAGGCAAAAGGCTGCAAAAAATCATTCTCTTTTTTTTTTAAACCTACGGGACCGTGGTAGCGGCTCCATTGAACTTGGCGACCAACACAAAACGCAGAAGAACGTGACTCGTTTATATATGGTACGACACACAAAGCGACGGCAAAATAATACCGCGTGTGTTACGTTTATTTCGCTGAACGTTACAAAAGCAACTTAAGATCGGAAGCTGACGAATATGACGTTGAGCTTTTTTTCGACGAACCGACAAACGAAATTTTGGCAAAAAAAAAGTGTTGAACTATAAAAATGTCACAATGAGAAGATGTTCGTAAAAGGAAGAATTCGGGTGACTCGAACGATGCTTACGATGCTCTCTGTACCATTTATGTCTATGTAAGTGCAAACAATACATCGCCGCCCACGCTGGCGGTACGATAACACACGGTGGCAAAGAGCTCGTGAACATTGCGCAGGGAGGGGGCAGAGGGGGCACAGCGAGATGTCTTGTGCTCGAGTAACACGGAGGGTAACGCGGAGGTGGTGGAGCGTAAGCGGCGTACTCGATAGAGGACACGCCGTTCTATATAGCGCTGTGCGCACGCTGCGGAAGCGTAGAATTGTCCGGGAGAGAAGCGACTACCTCGCTATATCCATATATCGTGCCTTTCCAGCTGAAAGATCGTATGTCATGGAGCTCAGCTGCGGCAGTGCGTCTTTGTATCATTGAGCCCGTTAAAGTTCGAATATCGCACGGCTATCGCCAAATTGGTGCGAATATGGACCCCCTGGAAATTGCCGCCGCGCAAACCTCGCAACGTGATCGAGTCCTAAGGATGAAAAATCAATAGATAACCTCGTTTAAGTGTTTATAAACTTGACCACATTCCTGAGAACCCTAATCGACAGTAATATCAAAATTGGCTATTCTACGTACCGGAATAGAGATTCGCAATATGAAACTTAGAAGAGCGAAGTTTGAATTTCTCTCAAGTCCTCATTCCTTCAGAGCAGTGAATAGATCTCGGTAGAAGTCACAAAATTGTTGACGATGACTGGGAAGTACTTTGTAACTGAATGCCATTCAATTTCTTCATTTTCAAAAAAATTTGTGATTCCGATCGGTCGGCAACTACAATACATTTCGATGAATCTTTAAACTCGCCACTAGTGAGTTTTCGAATTTCGAAATGAACAAGAAAACCGATTCAAGTAGCGAATAGCGATGGTGCTGTTGCTTCACACCGAATACCTCTTGCCCTCGTCACCAGATTAGGTCGAACCTAAAGTTTCTCATCTAAAGCTTACGAACAAGTAGCCAATTTACCCACAAACCTGTTTTATGCAATAAAATCCCAGGGGTCCATATTACCCCACATTGATCAAATTCGCACCAATTCTCCTGTACGCCTCGTATTGACGATAGAGCCTGAGAGAGAATGACGGAAGAAGCGAGAGAAAGAAAAAGATAGACGATTGCTGTGGCGGCGTCGCGACCTACGCCGCGTTAATGAGTCTTTTTTTCAGTCCGCAATATCGCTGTAGTGGCTCGCCGTCGTTGCCGATGTTTTCCTCCCACACGAAGCAAATACAACTGAGAGATTACAGCAGAATGAGAGAGAAGGTGAAAACAAGAGAGGCAACATTTTAGGTTAATCAAACTCGTATCCTCATGCGTTGGTGTTCGCTCATAAAAGTCTATTTGCAATACAACCGCGTTTGGAAATATCCCGTACTATTAGGAGCAATTTTTGATCGAGCATTTTTTTTCACTCAAGCAAACTCGAAAATTACTGGATCGCCAGCAACAGAAATTACCACGAAATCGAAGCGACTTTTTCTGCTCTCACAATTCACCACTCTCCTATCACCTTTGCACAAAAGGGGTAAACGCAAGTATTTTGTTAAAATGACCAAACTGTGATCATGTATTTATTTAACTGCATATTCAGCAAAACTGAGTTCTCCGTGTTCTACTTTCAAAAACTCGAGTTAAAAAAATGTTCAGTTGCTTCACCTAGAAGTTCAAATCGTTCAACCCTCGAGCACTTACACGGCCCAGAGCTTCGAGGTCTTTTTCATATTCGAATTGCCATGTGCCTGCGTCTAAATCGCAAGAACCCAGCGTCAATTTTCCTGATCGCCTACGGACTTTCGTCGTTTCCAGAAATTGCATGCATCCAAAAAATGTTTAACTTCAAACACTCCGAGTAGGATCTCGGCATCAATGACATTTTCAAATCTTCCGTCTACCAAATAAGAATTATATAGAAAAATAACAAATATGATTTCCATAAATCTTCCGATAATATACGGAAAGAAAAAACTTGTAATTTTCATCGAGATTTCTGGAAAAAATTACCCGAAAAATTCATTGTAACATTTAAAATTGTGTCCTGCGAAATGCATTTTTTTTTCTACAAACAAAATAGTTATTTTTTTCATAAAAACCCATAATTTTTGTGACATCCATCTACAAATACTGCATTGCGTTTCTTTTACATGACGAGCAAGTAACAGCACGGTAATTTTTAACAAATTTCTCTCCGTCTGTCATTTAAAGGCTTCGGACCGGAAGTAGGAAGATGGAAATTCTATCCAGTGCTACACTTTGCCTGAAATATTTGGTACAATAACTCTTGTGCATATATACGTATTTCGCGGTATTATTCAACGCACACGGACGTATAAATGACGAGCGATGTATCTGTATAAAAATACATATCGAAATACACGAAACTCGAGTGTCTATACGTATGTCTGTGTGCTTCCTAATAATACAAGACCAGGAAAGCAGGATAGACAGACATACGGTATGACATGCACACGTGCTCTACTCCTACTTTCCCTCCCATCCTCTTTTGCCGTGCGTCGTACTCGTCGCATGAGTTCGCTCGGGCGGATCAACGGGAGCGAGATATGTCGGGGTTACGTATGCAACGAAGGCCCCACGGGGCATTCGCATTTGCCTCTCTCTCTCTCTATCTTTTTTCTCTTGCCTCGTACCCACTAGCGTTCTGTCTTTCTTTGGCTGTATTTATGGAGCTCTTTCCATCTCTCTATCGTTCTTTCTCTTTTACTCTGAATCTCTCGATACTCCGAGAGTGGCAAGCGCGGAACTGGCAAGGCCGTGCGCCCTCTCTGGCCATGTCCCCATCTCTCGCTCAGGATATACGCGTTTCATCGGGCGCGCCGCGAGCTCTGTCTGCTCACTCTCGCTCTTTCGCTTTCTCTCTTTTTCTCTCTTGGCCGGCTTTAGCCCGGCACAAACGCGACCGAAGAGTTCTCTGTGTCGAGGCGAGAGAACCGCCGCCACCGACGAGCAACGTACATACACATCGGTAGCACGGGCTCGAGGGAAAAAAAGCAAAAAGTCTACCGCGCACCGAAGCTGCCACGACTATATCCATGTTTTCTTTTTTTTATTCCACTCCTTTTTTACTCTTTCTTCTGTGGTTTTTTTCGTCTCGCGAGTTCGGCATATCCAGTCTCTCTCTCTCTCTCCTTCTCTCTCTTTCTTTCTTTGCCTCGCTTGTCTTTTTTATTTCATTCTTCATTATTCCGCGTCTCTCACTCTCTCTCTCTCTCTCTCTCTCTCTCTCTCTCTCTCTCTCTCTCGCACTCACTCAATATTTCGAATTCCCTTTTACGCTAATCATCCTAAGCGTTGCCTTGCCCAAAAAATCTTCTTCATTCAATTTCCTTTCTTTTTCTTCAAAAGACAAAGACGGAGAAAATCGCGTCACAACTATTGCATTTTGAAATACTCATCATGATAAAAATCGATTAAATCGAATAAAAGCGATGATATTTCCATAAAAGTCGTTTATTCGGAAGAACCGAAAGCAACTTTTATTCGAATGCAGAAAAATGATAAAATCCATCGACGAAAGGTCAGCAGCGATCGGAATTATTTATACGGTGATGAGAATTTATGCCGAAAAAAATAACTCCGGGTCAATATGACCCAGTGTGTCTTCCTCGCAAGAGGCATATTTTGACACATGTCTTGCATTTCCACCACATCGTCCTGCTGTCCTTTTTCTGGATTCGTGACCCTCTGGCGGGCGAAAGATGACGAAGAAGTGTTGCGAATACGAAAGCGCGAGAAAATAAAAGAAAAGGTCGAAGGGATGACTCGATGTAGATGAGGCTGGGCGAAGCGAGACGATAAAAAATGAAGAGAAATGAAAAGAGGAGAAAAAAAGGATGAAAGGATGAAGCGGAAAGAAACGTGCAGATAAATGACGGAAGGGACGAGGCTGAGACAAAATATATACATGGGATTTGTAAATATATAATATATGTTGCCCCTGGGTGGGTACATAGAGCTCTACCTTGTGCGGTTCCCGCGCTTTTCGTCGACCCGACCGACATCGGTGTATACAAAATGCATCTATATGCATTCTGTATGCTCAGTTCATATATACATGCCCCGAGACGAGAATAATGGTCTCTGTGCTCACTCCGCTGGTCCGTGAAGCCCGGTAGTCTCTTGCAATAGCAGCGACGACCTTTCCTCTCTTTCTCATTTGCTCTTTTCCTTCCTCACGTTTATCGCCCTGTATCTTTCTCACTCTGCGACGGCGCTTCACTCCCTTTCTCTGTCTCTTTCACTCTCGTGCCTCCTTCATCTGGCTTTTCCTCTCTCTCGCTCTCTCTGTCACTTTCGGCCTCTCTCAACGCGTTAAATGTACATGAGTAATGACACCATGTACACGCTTGAGCTGTAAGGTACATTCTAGCAGACCGCACACATAGAATGATACGCGAAGGAACCCTGCAAAGCATAACTTCGAGAGAGACAGAGAGAGAGAGGGTTCTTGGTGCAGATCTCTGCCGCTGAATATATCGTGCGTTTCGTGCATCTATAAAGATCTGAGTATCGGGACGCTGGCAATGAGCAAAAGACGAGTAGAAAAAACTCCGCTCGCCCAAGTAGAAGCAGCCATGTTTGAGCGGACACTCATTTTTTTTTCTCGATATACCGCAAACTTGGGAAAGCAGAGTCGAGACTCTAAAAAACCACCAAACAAATATTTCCTATCGTTGTAACGTGATTGGTCGTTCATTGAGGTTCTGATACTCAGAAGAACCAACTCGACTACCTAAAATATTGGGAATTGTTATCGACATTCTTTGACGAAATCCCGTGGATTTCAAAGACATGAGCGCCTAACCAGTTGGCTGCATGACGGTGAGGACTTTGTATTTTTATTATCGCTTTTTTTTGTTTACTCGTTTGGTTAAAATATGTTGATGGTTTATGAATATTCTTTTGGGCGATAATGCGTCAACGATAGCCTGTTGCTCCTGTTTGTAGGAGTTAGTTAGTGGAAATATACATAAATATAAATCTGTAGCTGTGGATAACCAACGAGACGCGATTCTTCGGTGGGAGGATGCATCGCGGTCTTTTTATCTCTCTCTCTCTCCTTCTCGATGATACGCCGTGGGTGTGACAGCGAGATCGGACGCCGAGTAGTAAAAGTGAGTTCAGTTCGGACCAGAAAGAGAGAGAGAGAGAGAGAAAGAGTGCGAAGTAGAAAATAGAGAAAGAAGAAAGGAGAGAGTCAGGAAACTGTATAGAGAACGAAAGAGTGAGAGCCAGAGAGAGCTCGATTTGAGCTCGTACACGCCGTGCGTCCCGAAAGTTTCAGATCATAAATCAAGCCCTCCGGGGTCGTCATGTGTCTCTCTCGCTCTTCCTATCTCTCTCGGAGGCTCGTCCATCTCAAGAAACGCGCGCGGCGGCGATTCTCCCTCGCGTAAACGAGCCAAACGATTCGGCGCATCCTTTTCCTTCTCTCTCATGTCCAAAGATTATATATACATATACGTGAACTATAAAGCCCAACGAGCTATGCAAGCACGCTAACCTTTCTACATGTATACACACAGGTCGTTTCATGTCAAGTCGTACACTTGTCCATCCGCTGTCCTTACTCATGAATTACGTCATTCTCTAGCGATGAAAATGATTTCAGTATCAGAGAAAAAATGATGATCGTGCTCAAACGTTTATTATTATCAAAGGCTCGCAGTGGAAATGAAATTTTGTTAAAAATCGTCGATATTTTGTTAAACACGATAAACTAAATATTGTTAAATAATTTCAAGATTTTCATTACTTTGGCCGTATATTTCGTTTTTAATGAAATCGTCAGCATTCGAAAGACGAAAATTGGCTTCCAAAGAGATTTTTTCGAATATTTTTTGCTGCATTGACACAATTTTTGGGATTATTTAAAAAAAAAACGTTTAGTCCAACGTATCGATAAAAATATCGATCTTTTGCAACAAAATTTTGTTTTCAGTGCGAAGAATCATCGATTCAAATCATTTTTATCGTGTCCTTTTGTCAGTAAAACGTGGGAATTGTATTATTGTCTCATTTTCGTCCCAAAAGTGTGCAGCACAAAAAGTGAAAATTCAGACTTGCGATTTTAACATTTTTTCTTCGTTAACAACGATGGGTGCCCGATCGGTGTGTGGCTTCAGCAATGGCTAAAGTTAACCAGCCCCAGGCGAGGTCAAGCCTTGATCAGTGGACCGCTCAGCCACGCGCTGGCTCGCGTATCAATCCGCTCAACGAGGGAAGGTTTTTCATCACTCCTGCGATGGCGTTAATCGACACGAATTCGTTAAAGTATGACTCGGCGATATCCAGCGAGATTTGCCCAGTTTTTCTTGGCCCTCGTGCGGCTGCGTTGAGCAAGCGGTTGCGAATGAAAACCCGCAAAAAGATGCGCAGGCATGATAAAAATGCGAAATAAAAACAAATCGAATTTCTTGAGAGGATTTTGAGGAATAAAGAAATTTAAAGCCTCCTAATAACAGGAAATTGCCACGCAGACTAAAAAACTGAATGAAAATCCAAAGTCAAAGTTCCCAATTTTATTCTGTTTCGCTTTTTTCCTGGGCTCCTTTATCTCACACGAAAAACCCCATACATGAGCTATCAAACGGAACGACGGGGTACAGGCTCGCACATTCGGCTCTATAGACTCGCCAAAGTGTTGGAGAGCCTCGCAGCATCGAATAAACACCCGAGGCTGTGCTCTTGCGCCGCAGAGAATGCATATTAGACCATCGTCCTATATCTGTGTACTTTATACAGCAGACGGCGCGTGCACGCCCTTGCGGCACGTTCCTCTTCCTATTATATACATATATTCACGAATACATATATATATGTATGTATGTATGTATCTGTGTGCATATGTGGTCATTGTTGTATAGCAACTGTGTTAAAATGGCGCACTGACTGTCTACATTCGATATCCTCCTATATACAGCATCATGGAGCGCTCTCGTGTGTTTATTATTAACACGTGACCGAGAAACGTTCGTCATCGTGAGCAGATCATGGCAACAAGCAAATAGTCAACTGTCCTCAACTTCGATCGAGTCATCGCTAAACACAAACACGTCCAGGAGAAACATGAGAAAAATTGGAATATCACTATTTTTTTCATAATATTTATTCGTACAGGAGCTTCTCAACTTGCACGAAGCAACGATCGCGAAAACTTGAGCTGCTTAGTTTCATCAAAAAGTTACGAAATTTCGCAAAAAATCTTTTAATCTCCTGCGAGCTGTTCCTTCGATTTTTTTATTCGTTGCTGCAATAATGTCAATTTCGACAAAACCGAATTTTTGGCAATTTTTTTTTCTCTCGTGAGAATCGAAGAAAGTTTATTGCTCGGTGACCCCAGTTAATTAGGGATTTTGCAGTCAGTCTTTAATTTCGATAAATGAATGTTTACTTTCTTGCTGTTTGTGACTTTGCACGTGTTCGCACTCAAGGGATCCTCGCCCTTAGATCGCACACTGTGAAAAGTACTTTTCTCACATACTGGACACGAAACGTAAGCGATGGATTGTATACTTTGGCTTCCGTACGAATGTACATAAACTGCTTACATGGGTGGCTCAAAAATTAAGAGGCCAAGAGACAAGGAGAATTGAGCGAAAGCAAAAAAATGATCGAACGTACGATCTTGAAGTTCGCAGCGTTGGAATGCAACGAAGACTCATTATTTTTTATAGCAGAGCACTAAATTTCCATAAACTGTTTGTCAAAGATAAAGAGACCGTCTTCTTTGCCATTCAAAAACTGAATTTACTAGAAAAATTGAAACGAGTGCATCGACTATCAAAAAAATGAATAAAAATAATATTTTTCAAACGATAATTCGAAAATAATAATCAAACGAGAAAAGTGCATTATTCGTTAAGATGCTTTGCACGACAGATTTGCGTGAAAACTCGAGGAGCTAAAAGGATTTTTCTTGAGGTTGGAATGCCCTGTGCACGTGTACATTCACCGTACGAGTGTTTCGTGGACGAATGTGTGGGTGAACGTAACAGCAGAGAGAGAGAGACTGTACGAAAAATCCCTCGGCCGAAAAAGATCCCCGAAGTGTTCCCAACGGGCGAGAAACTCTCGGGTTCGGTTCTGCCCACGTTTTCCGCAACTTTCCTTACGTATGGTAAGTCTACGTACGCGCACGTGTGTATATCAGTTTGCGCGTGTTTGTATTAGACATGGAGAGGTGATTATTTTTTAAAGGCTACACTCCGCATTAAACGTTCATTCCAAAAGTTCATATGCGTTAACGTTTGGACGCGACAGTGTTGAGGCCACTACCTTAATGACGACCAATTGCGACTCATTAATACCTCCGACGTACGAGACCAATATTTTTCAATTTGTGTGGGTCTCTGCTCGTTCCTTCAACTCGATTATCATTCAACAACTATCGACGTCAATTCTTGATTCGAAAGTGAATAATAAACACTCGCGTTTACGTTGCAACAAAAATATGATCGCAGCTCGTGTGTTCGCCCTGTACGGGTTTCCCTTCGTCCGCCTGAGAGACTCTAAGAAGCGGGTGGGGGTTAATATTACGAATAACCAAATTGTCGAACAGCTAATAATTCGGAATTTTGGTATTCATAAAATTAAATAAAAGAAAAGTAAGAAAGTCGAAATCAAATTTTTCAAATGACTAAAAATTCGAAATGCAAAATAGCGAACGTCAAAAATGGCGAACGTCAAAACGGCGAACGCCAAAATAACGAACGCGGGTGGGAATAATATATAGTCATTCGAATATATTATTCCCACCCGCGTTCGTTATTTTGGCGCTCGCCGTTTTGACGTTCGCCATTTTTGACGTTCGCTATTTTGCATTTCGAATTTTTAGTCATTTGAAAAATTTGATTTCGACTTTCTTACTTTTCTTTTATTTAATTTTATGAATACCAAAATTCCGAATTATTAGCTGTTCGACAATTTGGTTATTCGTAATATTAACCCCCACCCCTAAGAAGCATTTCTTGAATGTTATGATTTTTGTAAGTTATACTGAGTCTCACTGAGTCTCATTTCGTATTCCTCTCTCTCTCTCTTTCTATCGCGTTCCATTCGTCTCTTTGAGAACAGGCGGGGGTGGTTACAAGTAAGTTTGCGAATTGCCAGCCCAGCGAAGCTCTGCGTCTTACCTCTAAACGACCTTCCATCCGTGTGGCAAGGAAACCGCGCGGAGCACGAGAATGGGATCCTCACAGTGAGAGTATATAGCGCGATATGTACAGTTGTATATATACATATATGGGTCGTGAACAAGGAAGGCTTGAGAAGAGCAGAAACCTAGAGAGAACGGAGCTCTCCAACGTGCTGGGAGGTTGAGAGGGTTGTACGCTCGAGAGCACTTTGCAAGACTGACGGAGATAGATGGATGAGTAGAGAACGAGCGAGCGAGCGAGTCAAGCAGATGGCAAAGAAACGAAAAAGATTAAACCAAAAAGACGAAGGAAAAAGATAAAGAACCGCGGACAGAAATTCAGAGAAAGGAGAGAGAGAGAGAGAGAGTGGGAGAAAGAAATAGTGTCAACCGCGAAAGAGCGAGAGAGACAATGACAACGAGAAAAAAAGAAACCGAAAGCGGTGTAGAGAAGAGAGCAGGAAGAGTAACTCGAAAAAACCGATACGCGAAAAAAAGGAACAAAACTTAAAAAACGAAAAAGCACACGACGAGGACGAAATAGAAACGAGCGAAATATACAAACCGAGAAAAGAGTCAGACGAGGAAAGAAGAAAATAAAAGTACGGCCGATAGACTCAGGTGGACACAAAGAGGGATGAAAAATTTACTATGCACGAGTAAAAATTATTAAATTTCTCTCATACAAACAGTTTTTCTACTGATTAAATATTTTCATTTTTTTAAATCGTTTTTCGATCTAATCTATTGGATTTTCACAATTTCTCGTTTCCAACTAATACTAAAAATAACAGTTTCTAATGAAATTTTGAAAATGAAATCGATAGGAATAATTTCTATCGTTACCTCGAGAAACTGGTGGAATCGATATTTGCATAATTTTTTTTTTGTATTATCAATATTTATTTATAGTTGATTATTGGAAAGTTCGTACCGAACGATTGAGATAGAAGTTTGTAAGAAAATTCAGGTGAATTACGTTGGATGAAAACAAACGGAAATCGGAATATTGATTCTCGTTTTCCTGCCATTTTCCAGGTCGAAAAAAAAACAAAAAGGATTAAAATGACTTTCGACGGAGGAAAATACCGAATCGAAAAACTGCAAAACTTTTTTTCTTGAGAAATTATTTATACGCATAACTGCCAAGACATTGTGAAGCAAAATAATCGCTCAATGGGCTAGTCGTTGTTTATGCATGTTGAGAAATGAAATTGTAATCACGCAGTGGAATATGTTATCAAGTGAAACACGTGTTTCTTGAATTAAAATCGTTTCCGAATCAAACAAATCCATTTTTATCAAAGTATATAAATAGCTGCTGGGTGGAGAGGGATACGAAAGAAGAACATATATTTATATAGTGGTATTATAGAGTATTGTGGGCTAGAGAGCACTTGGTAGAGCGCGTGCCAACGAGAATTCGTACTTTCGTGGGCTCCCCTTGCCGCGCGACCGTGCCGCGCGATCTTGGTGGATCGCAGTAACTTAGCCCCGTCGTTGTCGTCTCTGAGCGCGCGGCTTTCCTCGCCGTTTCGCCTTCGCCGACTCGCGTCCCTCGTCCCTCTCTTCACCGAGCCCGAACCCCTTTCCGACGGCTTCCCTCTCTCCCGTTCCGTCCACACTTCGTCTTCCGTCGTTTGCCGCCGTGAGAACCCGTCGGCTAGCGCCCCATCAAATCCCCCGTCGCTTCCCTCCCCCACACCCGCTCCATACCACGATACTGCTCCTGGTTACGTTCTCTCTTCCTCACACAAAGCCACGGGCGCGCAAATTCACACATACACACACCGGGAAAGCGATACACGTCCTCGAAGCTCTTCGGTAGCGACGAACGACGCCTCGAGGCCTCATCGCCTCCACGAGGCATGCGACGCGGCATTACGGCCTCTCAACCCACCTCCCGAGTCACTCACTCAACTCCCTCCCTCCCTCTCTCTCTCTCTCTCGCTCTTGCGAATTCGCTACGTCGATCCTTCTCCCACGTTTACCAATTCGCTATTCCTCTCCCTTTCTCTCACACGCCAACAAATTTTCTCCTCTCTCCCTCGTTCTCTGTCTCTACCCCGCGCCCATTTCGCGAAACTGCCTCTCTACCGCGTCGACGACCACCCGCCAACCGTCTGCAGTCACCGCACGCCCGTTACGAAAGAGAGAGAAAGAGCAAAACTGAACGAGACACTAAATTCTCTCTTCTTTTTCTCTCTTCCTCGCTCCCACGCAACCGTCGGCGAGAATCGCTTGATGGACACGGATGGGGCAAAATGGTTTGGCAACGCCTGCTCCGTCTCTTTCCAAATATCTCATCTTAATTCCATTTATTCTAAAAAATACCACAAAAATGTACCATCTGCAGTCTTGTTTGCTCGAAAATTGACCGAATGTCGTTACAGAAGTAACGTCACACTATTTTCTTCGCAGAGCACATTCTCATTCATACGTTGTTAATTTTTAACATTTTAATCGTCCAAACACGAAAAAGGCATCAACAGCGTCGTGACCTAGTGCAGTGGACCGAGCCCTACGTGGCGAACTATTGGTTTTGAGCAACGAAACTTCAGACAAATTTTCTCATTTTCGTTTTTCGACGAAATTCCACGTTCCTTATAATTTTTCAACCACCAGTCCTCAACCACTTTTCGTCTATCGACGTTTCGATTCTTTACTTTCATATTTTTAACGCAAAATCTCATCAGTCTATTTTACCGAACGCAAACCCGACAGCCATGAGTCTAAAACGTCCCTAATGTTCTCTTTAGTATAAATCTGTTCTCGCACGTGATAAGATGATTCAATTATTCACCATTTTCTCGGATTTTTAACAGCGCAAAGGAAATTGTGAGATAAAGCCACATTCCATGAAAATTTAGTGCCAAAATCTCTATGGAGTGGAAAAAACTTTCGAACAAATATCAAGATGTTTTTTTTTACTAAGAACATCGAGTTGGGCGAGTTGTAACGAAGGTCAATCACCAGATTAAAATAATGGTCCCCAATCTTCTCTTTAGTATAAATCTGTTCTCGCACGTGATAAGATGATTGAATTATTCACCGTTTTCTCGGATTTTTATAACGAAAAAGAAATTGTGAGATAAAGCCACATTCCATGAACATTTAGTGCCAAAATCTCTATGGAGTGGAAAAAAGTTTCGAACAAATGCCAAGATGTTTTTTTTACTTAAGAACATCGAGTTGGGCGAGTTGTAACGAAGACGAATCAACAGATTAAAATAATCGTCAATATTACTTGATCGCGATGCAGAAAAAGGGATCGGCTGTTACTATGCACGAATCAAGTTTATTTCGAATGAACAACGAGCGCAAATTTCATCTGGATTACAACACTCGACGAAATTTTGTAATTCTGTAAATTTAGTATTCGTCGGTTGTATTTTTCCTGCATTAAAAAGGCAACAAAACTGTCGAGTGGTTGCCTCTCCACGTTACTTTACACGTCGAGTGCTTTCCACTTTTTAAATCTTCAAAATTCAATGAAACACAATGTTTAAAAATAGACGAACCTCATTATAAACGTTTTTGGGTCAAATCACGAACGAACGTTAATTCTTACTCAGGAGATCGTCGATTTTCATGGAGAGTAAATTTTCGTGTCCATGTTCGAAATTTGGCATGATTTTCATAAAAATTCACACTGTTCGCAGTTGAAAATGCGGAAAATTCGAGGTCGCTTCCGAAGACCATTCCTTAACGGAAATTTCTCAATTTTAATCCGATCCCTGCACTTGTCAGAAAACTGTAGCTCGAAAAAATAACAAATAGAAATAAAAAGAATCTCTGACGCAACGTAACTCGATTTTTTGAAGAAAAAATATAAAATCCTGTGGCGAACTCCGGAAAAAGAACAAAAACTCTATTGCAGCCGCTTTTTTTTCGAAAAAGTGATGCAACTTTCGTGTAAGTACCAAAATGTCCCGGAATCGAACGTCAACAGGAGCGCGATGTTTTCATGAAAGAAAAAAGGATCGAAAAAACACTTTTGTTTATTTTTGTTTGCCCTCAAGCAAACGTGGGCGTTGTTTATTCTTGAATACGAGAGTTACCTACGAAGCCCATTACTATTTGTCTCGAAAAGCGTGAGAGTAAACGCAGATAATACGTTGTCGAAATGGATAACCTCAAAAATACGCGAAATGCATTTAGTCGCACGTCGTCGCATAAAAATTCGAAACCGTCGACGTAAAAAAAAGTGTTTTCAACTCGAGCGCAAAGGCAAGGTTCATTTTACCCCGAATCTCGCTATAGCGTTCTATATACTTGTAGTCGTGCATGGCGGGATACGCCAGCGTAGGTTATAGGTTATATATTTCGTATATGCGCACATATATGTATGTGTAGAGATAATATATATACGTCATAATGTACGCGAGAGAGAGAAAGAGGTACGAGCATTAGAACAGAGAAATCTGCCGCACGAACGGCTCGGTTACGCACACGCGCCCATCAACGCGAACCGCCGCTGCTCTCGATATCACCCGGCACTAGAACTACCTATATGTATACCTAGTTTCGTTTTATATCTCTTCTCGTTTTCGCATTCGTTTGTTTTTTTTCTCGCAGACATGCAAGCCACGTGAATATATACAGCGTTTTCGTTTAGCCTGTTTCTCTGTCTTGTTTCAACCAACGGCAAAGCCTGAACTCGTGTTATTGTCGGTCTCGCTTTTTCTAGTGCTCGATGTTCACCGCTTCACCGTTGGTTTACTCATCCGCCATCTTTCTCTCTGTCGCACACTGCAACACGGAGACAAACCTTTTTTTTCGCAGTAGTATGTACCACCTTCGTTCGAGTTTCTCAGTCTCTCACGTGTCATCCTACACGTTGGCTCTCTTTTCTTTGTAACTTGTACTATATCTTTGCTCTCGCTCTCGTAATGTTACTTGGCGAATCTACGTATTTTGTTTCGCTCTCCAACTCGTACACTCGACAACGCCAGCCTCCATAACGACCGAAAGAGTAAGAGCGAGACGGGGAGAGAGTGAAAAAGCACAAACACTGATGGGGAGTGAGCGAGAGAAAGAGTAGGAGAGCGTTCCCAAGAGCGCGCGCGATACCCGCAGGCAAGGGCGCGCGTGAGCGTGGACGCGAACGAGGCGAGCTTCCCCATCCTCTTTCCACTTGATTCTCATCCATACTTGTCTCTCTCTCTTTCTCTTTCTCTTTCTCTCGCTCTTTCGTTCGCTCGCGATCGTGCGTCTGTAGTTTCGTCCCCCGCAGCCCCTCCGCTCTGCCATCCGCCGACTCGAACAGCACGTCGCTCGTGCACAACACCCCCGCTTACGTCCTCGCCCCGTTCCTGTTGACGCCAACCCCGAGGCTCCCGACGCCGGTCGAGCGCGGTTCCCCTTTGCCTCTGTGCCGCGAGTGAGCGCGCGCGCGCCCGTTTCGCCGGCAAAACCGTTGTGGCGCGTCGTGCCGCGCGACTCACACTCTCATTCTTTCTTCCTCTCTCTCCACCGTTCTCACTTCCTCCCATGCCCACGCTATGTACCCGGCAAAAGCGCGCACTCTCCCGCCGCCCCCAACGAACGCGCGTCTCAACTGCGACCATCTCCCTTTCTCCCGCCTCTCTCTCTCTCTCTCTCTCTCTCTCTCNGCGACCATCTCCCTTTCTCCCGCCTCTCTCTCTCTCTCTCTCTCTCTCTTCGTGCTGCCGCTCGTGTATCGCCGAACCGAGAACGAAACCCGCACCCGTTTGCCACCGCCACAGTCCGTCATCGGCGCTCATCGTGCGAGCACCAGCACGATTTACAAACAAACCGATACAACCTTTGTATTTCTATACCGAACTAACCCAACCAAAAATAATAAACATTGGTAAAACCGAGTCAAGAAACTCGCATGCATGACAAAACCCTCTGATGCGAACCGATTCGACTCAACTGTCTTTAAAGACATCGTGACGTTGGCTTGAAAACTGTTTCACAAAAACCGAGCTCCGGGGCTCGTTTCTTTTTTCTGCGTTCATATATACCGCAAAAGCTTGACAAACCATTGTGTGCGTGTCCCTAGTGTCAACATTCCAACAGAACGTGCTTCGATCCGTACGCACTCGGTTGGACAAGCGTTTCATCGCGATCGAATAACATTGTCAATTATTTACGGAGTTTATTATAATAATTCCTTGTGGCATTTTGCAGTGCGTTGTACGTTCGTGCATCATAAAGACACAACATTTTTCGAACTACGAAGAAACTTCTATGAGCCTCGATTAATTTTCCGAGTGTTGAAAAACGTCGAACTTTACCTCGTTCCCTCGTGTACGAAATTCAGTCCAGCCTCGTTTTTCAAATCATCGACCACACGTGGTGACAGAATAATATAAACGAAGGAAATACGAAAAGCGTGGTGAACTCACAGTTTCTACGTTTCCGCAGGGAATCCCTGGCCGTTCGCTCGAATGTTACGAGAGTAGCGCGCGCTTGTGGGGCGAGTGACAAGTGGTCCGGTGCTCGATTGAGGCGCGTGTCGAACCACGTGGCGACACACCGTGGGGGGTAAATAAAAGCCGCGTTTCGCGGCTATTCGTCGAACTAAAGTAGCTCGTTCTAACGCACATCCTCGTATCGTGTATTTTCACTGCAAAAACACTTATTCGCCATTTTTTCCGCGTCTCGGTGTGAACAGCGTCAATTTTAATGTGCGCAGAAAATACATTCGAAAAAAACATTCTGTCGAAGTGAAAAAAGGATCGAACGAGTCCAACGATTAGAGAAAAAGGATTTTAAAAAACATTTGACTGCTCGTCACGTGCGCACTGATGCGTGTCGAGACGTTGGACGTTGAAAAACATCACAACTAAAACGTCGCAAGTTACGCGATGCTGAGATTCTCAGCAGTTACGAATGAAATAAGGGTGACGAACAGTTTCTCGTACTCGAGGTCCGTTCGGGCCTGCTAAAATGACCGCTCGTCTTCACTCGCTCAGACACCAGGATAAGAAAATATCGGTCAGCGGCCAACGACAGAGCAATCAGCAACAACAGAACCAACAAGTCACGTCACAGGGACCGAGCCCGGCCCCTAGTCCCAGTCCGAGTCCAAGCCCGAGCCCTAAGCATTCGGACGGCCGTCGAGTAAGTTGATAATCTAGAGAATGTTCAAATTTTTATCCTTGAAATGCAACGAAATTCTGTTTTTTCTTGAGCATAGCTCATTATTCTTGATAAGGTCCATTCGAGTCAATCGACGGTTTATATACCTCGTTTTTTTGGAAATTGATCAAAGAATTCATAGAAAACGTATTTTTCGTTGGATCCCCGTGTTGCGTACTGTTACACTCGTAACGTGACTGCGTAAATTATGATTCCAATCGCATTGTCGCTGCAATAAGAGAAAAGCTCGCGTCACTTTCGACGTGACAACTTACACAATTTTCGATTATTGGAATCGAAAAACCGTGAGATTGTTTTCCGTTGTCGCAAAGTATTGTTGTTACATTTCGACTCGACATGAAACGTTCAGGTTGGGGTAGAAAGCTCGCTCTACACCGTGCGATCTCACTGTCAAGCTACGTCGTGTGCTAAACGTAAACATTGCTGCGAGAGAGTGCATGCATGTGTTGCTACGTCGATTGACTAGTTCCTCAGAGTTTCAAACTTTCCATGGAATCTTGAAAGTTGAGAAAGAAATGTATCCGGTATTTTATGGGTAAATTACGTTTTTTATCGTATCTTCACAAACGTCGTACGCATACATTTGCGATTTCCAAATAATTGCCTCGGAGTCCCATAGTAAGAAAAAAAAATAAAAATTTATTGGCATGTGCCGACGTTTTGCTCACACTCCATGCAAATTTTGCTCACGACTCCATGCAAATTTATTCAATTATTTCATAACTTCGGTGTCTGTTTGTAAAAAAATTTGAAATAATTCACAAAAATGCAGCAAAATCGACAAAATATCTTCACGAAAAATGAGTTTCTAGGAATGAAAAAGTCGATCCACAGAGCCACGTCAACTATAATGATTTCAAATGGAATTGAAGATTTTGGAATGGAATTAAAATTTGCATCGTTCCATCGCAGCGAAAAATAATTTTTGCAATCATTAGTTTTTTTATTTTTTCAATTCGTCCTCATTATTCTTGATCGATTAGATTTTAAATGTTCAGAAATGATGCAATTATCGTAGTTAAGAATTGGAATTTCTTGAAAAATTGATATTTCGATGTGGAAATAACGAAATTTTGAATTGGCAATGAAATCTGTGACTCGACACTGCAGCGGTAAACCGGGTTTGCTAATTTCATGTTCTCGTTAAATCATTTATGCATAGGCCACCGAAATCAGCAACTTGTCGTGTTTATTTTCATTGGAAACTGATTAATTATTGATGGTAATTGAACTCCTCAGGTGAATAATTCAGCGAAACGTATACCGAATCATTGAATTTCTCGATTTGCTCTTGAACCGGAAACTAAAACAACGCACACTAGTTAGCATCTCGTGAAAAATCTGCAAAAAACTCGTATACACTAAAAGTTTAGAATGTTCATTGAATTCCACTGAAATGTCGACGCTTGTGAATCAAACGGAACGAGTAAGAATCAAATGATAGAAACTTTGTTTCACGGAGGAGAAAATAATAACAAAATTCAACGTTTTAACGTTCGTAATTCAGCCGTTGATATGACGTTGAAGTTTGCATCGCTGGAGTGCAACGAAATTCTGTTACATGTTAAAACTCAATCGACACGAAAAAATGCCATGATTTTCAAATTTCAAAAAAATATATATATACAAAATATTTGTCGTTTAATCCCAACGTTGGAAACTCCAGAATCATGCCGTTGATTGCATTGATTGGAATGTTTGGAGAAAATTTGGAAATTGCTCTCAGAATGCTGTGTAGACTGTCGTAATGAATGATCAAGTAATGTTTCTCGAATGGACCGATGAGAATTCTGAAAGAAACGAGAGCCAAACTGCAGAATGTATGAACGTACTCCGTGTAACAAGGCGCGAATGATTTCTGGAGCCCCTTCATGGTGCACCCCATGACGATTAATTAAAATATTTTGCTCAGTGGTGTTGCTTGTTCAAGCCGAACAGATTTGTCGGTTCGGGCGATGGGATTTCTCGCAGTCTCTCGTCGTTTGTTATTCGCGATAAAGATACTGCACGAAACATCAAAAACCCCCACGCACTCATGAGCCCAGCGTTCTTCTCTCTCGACGGCTTTTCTCGCTCCCGTTTGGTCGCTGGAATCGAAATTCCTAATCCACAAACGACAGGCCAGTATGCGAAAGAGGAGAGAAAATAAAAACGTGAGAGAGAGCGAAGAGACATCGAAAGATATGGGGGGAAAAATATAGGACATGGAAAAATACCATGCACACGCGTTGCAACGAGGCTCTCCTTATACCACTCGCACGTGTCATCCCCCTCGACTAGTCTCTTGTACAGATTCCCCCTCTACGAAATCCCCAGCCTCCTCAACCATTATCTCCTTCCAACAAAATTTTATTCTCCGTTCCCCATCATCAGGATAAAACGCCCCACTGGGCACTTGTATTCTGCCCGTATAAGGGCGTGCAACGCTTTTGGCGAGTCATCCTGTCACCACGCAAGATATTATCACCGTGTCGTAGTGAGGGATGAACGGCAATACACAAACATACAGTTTTATCCATGTAACACAGACACACACGTTGCTCCACAGTGCAGCACCAAGTACACGAGAAGGGACTCGGGATCGAGGTATGTCAGGCAAATAACACGGTTCACGTGTCACCTCACAGGATCATGTAACACGGCGCGTGTGCGTATATGGATGTTGTAGATTTACGTATATCGAGAGACTCGCTATAGCGACTCGGCGGTAAGTGTTGGAAAAAAAAAAACACCGCAGCTCGAATCCGGACTATTCTCTCAGACACTCGAGCAGGATGATGAAAATCGTATAAGTTTCGATTTTGACGTCGTTCTTATGAAAAAAACAGTTTTGTTCATTAATCTGCGTCTACGTGACCGAAGTTATTTGATAAACATACATAAAAATCGAGCAACCGTCAAGGACGTTGTATGGCGAAATTGAAATCTAAATTTTTGTTTTTAGTTTTTCTTGCATAAAACATGATTTTGCGAGGCCAAGTTCATTAAAAAAAAAATTGATTCTAATTGACAACTCGACGAAAAAAATTGACTAACTTTTGCGACCGATTTTTTTGAAAAACTTAATAATGGAGCTTCTTTTGCATGTTACATAAAAGTGTATGCAAAGTTTTAAGAGGCTTCACCATTTATAAATCGAAATTGTTTAATATTGAAAAATGGAACTTTTGACACGCGCTCTTATGAGAAACTACAGAAAATTGTGATTTTTATAAATAAATATCTCGGACTTCTACATGGTGAAACCTCTTAAAATTGCGCGAGCTATTAGATGTCACTATTCTCTCCGAGGGATGCGAATTCAAAGGAATTCTATGGATAAATTTTTTTGCTCGCAACGTCCTTAATGATAATGTCTAATTAGATTGATGCAAATAACAAAGTATGAGTTTGTGATATCCCGGGAGCGTGTACCGTCCGTGTGTGGTCCTTCGAATCGCTCCAACCCCAGCCAAAAGTATTTGCACCTGGCCAGTGAATTATATACAGTTGAGCACACTTGTTAGCGAGACACTTTGGTGACGTCACCAATGTACACAGTCCTCACTGCGCCATGCGACTGCATGGCAATGGGAATTTCGCTATCAGAATGGAGTCTCCTTTACAAAACCGTCAGCTCGTTGTCGCGGCAACATCTTAATAGATCTTCGGGTTCGTTCCCTCGGAACCCTATAGGTTTTCACTTTTTTAGAGCGTTACGCAAAATTCTTTTGCGTTTCTTCGTTGCGGCAAATCATCGAATCTCCGTTTTGCCCTTTGTTACGAGAATGGAAAACTATTCGGTTGAGAAGATTCCCTCGCGCGATGCACGGAAACGTTGCAAGTGCAAAACGCGAATTTTTTTGCGATCTTTAATTTTTTTCAAATCTTCTGATGTTTACGAAAATGCTGGACAGCTTATTCGAGTTTTTATAAAGAAGCTGCTGGAAACGTGTCAAGGTTGTTAGAATGTAAGGCCGCCATCGCTAAGATCCATTGTTTAAATATGTTTTTTACATGCTAAACCATTTTTTCTTCATTTGAACGTTCGCTAAACTTCGTGACGATAGTGGAAAAGATAAATTGTTGTAAAATGCGCGGAATTTTCTCAGCGTCGTCGCGTACATCTGGACGAACGTTGTGTGCGTACACGAATCTGAGGTACACTAGGGATGGGCGATATATATCGATATTACGAAATATCGATATTTTTACTCAATGATATCGATATTTATCGTCGATATTTAATGGTCCGATATATTGCTATATCGATATCGTAGCAGCCGATATCGAATTTCGATATCGATGCCGCCCAAGTGCCAAATTCATAGGAAATCCGACAAATCGAAATCAGAAAAGTCTCTACTCGGTCGCCAAATGTGAGAGCAAATTCCAGCAAAATAGCAAATCTCTAATTACTATCAAAAGAATTTTAGTGAAAATTGGTACAATATAAACGCTTTGTTAAGAACAATTTAAAAAAAAAAAAAACATGCGCTATGTTTTTTTTTAATAAACATGTACAGAATGCAATTTTTTCGTATTTTTAAGCGGAACTATCATTCTTCAAAATAATAAAAAATAAAATAAGATTTCTTTCGTGCTGAATGGAACGTGACAAGAGTCGTTGCATCAACATCGATCGTTTTTGACTGTGATGCCGCGGTCGCAAACTTCGCAATATAAGTTTGCGGCATCATCTTCGTCGATATTGTTTTCCGAGCTCGAATACGTCTCATCCCTTTGGTCATAGGGCTCTTCATCGTCATCTTCGTAGATATGCGCCTAAAAATGTTTTCTTGAAATTCTTTCGTTGCTCTGACTGATTGGCGCTAGGATGGATTCGCAACGTTTATATTTTATCCTCAAATTGAAATATTATAATTTTCTTTTTTTTTAAATCAAAACTTAACGCAACAGGTGGACAATGTGGACATACAATCGCGACCTTTAGTCAGGAGTACGTCGACAACGAACGGTTTTTACTCGCTTAAGTTCTAGAAACGAATACGGAGTTTTTACCTAAATTTAAAAAGAATATATACTAAAAGAAAAAAATTAAGATCGATATATCGAAATATCGATATACAAATTCCGATATATCGGCGTATCGAGATTTTGTATGCCGATACGTATCGATATGTAATATCGATATTTTTTGAAATATCGCCCATCCCTAAGGTACACCGAAAAACAATAAACTTTACTTAAAAGACAGAAAAAAATGATTCTGAAGTTTGCAACGTTGGGATTGAACGAAAAACATTTTGTGTGTTCATTATTTATTGAATTTTGAAAATCACGGGCAATTTTTCGCGTCGACTGAGTTTTAGGTCACAAGAGACGATCGTTTTATGGTCCAGACCAAATATTGAATAATAATTGCGAGCTCTATTGAAAAACGAACAGAATTTTGTTGCATTCCAACGATGCAAACTTCAACATCATAAAAAAAAGGAATACCGCAATTTAGCGAATGGGATGAGCTGAAAGGAGGGGGAGAGAGAGAAACGAAAGAAAAAGTGAGAGAGAAAAAAGAGAACAAAAGAGGCGATAAAGCGAGGGAAAATGTGGAAAGGAAGAAAAGTCTGGAGCTTGTAAGACAAACGGGCTATAGCGAAGAGAGGCTGCAAGAATGACTCGAGGGACTTGAGCTAATGAAAGCGATGAGGATGCGCGCGCTAGTGGGACTCGGAGGCGCCTACTTTTGCCTCGCTTTCGACCACCTTCTTGGTCCGCGGTTTTGTCCCATCTTTTATTCATATATCTATAAAAAATATAGATATATACATCAAATCGATTGTTAACAAATAAAGAGGCGTAACTCGTGATATTAAACCCGCAAAGTAACGGCCTTGTACGTCGTTCTATTCGTTAGGCCAGCTTATTGAAGCCACCGCGCGTCTCGTAGCGTCTTAGCCCCGTGTCTTCGAGTCTGACGTGAAGAAAAAACGCCGAGGAGAACAGATCGGAGAAAGCTTAATTGACAGTACTTAGCGAAGGGCGAGGTGTACCATTATCCTTAATATATAAAGGAAGAAATTACATTGTGGCCTGTCATTGAGAATATTCTTCATTTCACTGATACGAGTCGGATCTTTGAATTAGAATTTTGTACCTTTCGGTCAAGTTATGATTTTCAAGTTTGCATCGTTGAAATGCAACGGAATTTTGTTCTTTTTTCAGTAGAGCTCGTAATTATTATTCAATATTTGGTCTGGATAATAAAACGATCGTCTCTTGAGACCTAAAACTCAATCGACCCGAAAAAGTGGCGTGATTTTCGAAATTCAATAAATAATAAATATACAAAATGTTTCTCGTTTAATCTCAACGTTCCAAACTTCAGAGACATATTAAGATTGCTCGCGACTGTTCCCCATGACTCGTGATTGAAAAAAAAATGTTCGTCCGATTTTATTTGAAAAAAAGGCTCAGCCTATAATTTCGTCGACTTTGGGTCGAGCGAATCGAAATATCGGTTGCACGCATTCGACATTTGTCGTTCAACTAACGCAGGCGGATATTTTGCTTCCCGAACAATTTTTTTTCTTACCGGCACATCTCGCTTGTAAAATGCGAACGATACAAGTGTCATAGCGAGCATAGTCCGCACACGTGCATTAATTTAAGATACGCCTTTTTGTCCAGACGTGATGCATCTGAAAGCACGTTTGCAGAAAATGTTTCACGTCAGTGTGAAGGTGTGTAAGTGCGGCAAGTCGTTACACGTACGTGCTGCATGCGACGTGCCGTTGAATGTTGTCCAGAAGCATGGAAAGATCGAGAGAACTCTTGAGCGAGCACAGGAGCCGAGGAAGAGAGAACAAGAAACCAACTGACGCGATGTGATGTCGAAGAGAAAAAAGTAAAAGAGAAAAAAAATGGGAAAGGAAAAGTGTGAGAGAAAACTTTTCGTCTCAACTCTTCTTCTTCGTCATCTCGTCTCGTAATAACTGAGGGAATCTCTACATTCCCGCCAACACCAACGTCGTCGTCGTCCTCGGCTCCATGCTTCGCCGCTGGCTGCCACGTGAATTCCACTAATAAATCACTACACCGCGCATATACCTCGCGCGCTCGTCTCGCGCTACAGCCACACGTAATAAAGCCCCATTCGTATCCATTCATCAATATATAGATTTACCATAACGGAGCGCTACATCGAAACGCCATTCATTTAACGCTTTTCGTTACTAACATACGCCATTTCGGGAGCAAACTATGCGTACTCGCTGAAAACAAAATTTTGCTAAAAAAATGGAGATTTTGTTCGATACGTTCGACTAAAAGTTTTTTTGAATAATCCCAAAAATAGTGTCATTGCAGCACGAAATATTTTAGAAAGTCTCTTCGAAAGCAAATTTTCGTCCTTCCACTTGTAAATTTCGTGCGAAAATAACCCAAATTTGAGATTATAACGTTCGATGATATCGAGAACGAATTTTTTATTCATCAGTTTTTTTTATTTTTCAATTCGTACCAATTTTCTTGCGGATTTTATTCCCAAGACTCAGAATAAAGATTATCCTATAATGTCAGCTGGTTCAAAGTTAATTTTAAGTTCTATTGTAAAAGACCAACGTTCGACTTCAGCCTCCGAATCACGATTTTTTGAAATTTTTCCTCCTGCAAAAGTTTGAACTTTACCCATTCGAAGAATTTTGAAAAGCTCTTACCAGCTCGATGGCAGAAAATGCGTTCGAGCTGGGTGGTCCCAAATCCAGAAACGCGATGAAATAAAAGCGAGTGCTTAGAAAATTCTCGTATGTATATATGACTAAATATAAGAACAGAAAATCCCTGACGGATGATTTTTTCTTTTGCAAGTAGCTTCACGCCACTCTTGCCGTCTGTCTCGTGTCTTTTCCGACTAGGAGAGAGTAAAGAACGACGTCGGCACTCTGCCAGGCTTCCCGGGATTCTCGTACTAGAGATATGTACCGTACAAAACGTGTGTCTCGCTTGTGTTCAACTCACGACGAGACGAAATGGCGAGAGGTCTAAAGACAGCAATATATCGATATACACATATATATATTATTACGAGACGGTGTTTCAAAGGCGTTCCGTACGCGTAGGCACGCAGAATATTTATCAACGTCTTTGCTTCAGCCATTTATCGAATTATATATTTTTATATCGATCACTCAATAATTAAATATAATTGAATAATAAAAAATGACTGAATTATCCAATTTTTAATGAATCATTTAAAACGTTTCCAAATTTCGTTCGGATCGCGGAATAAAAATGCAAGCCCGTTCGCTTCGTTTGTAAAATTCAGTGTTTCCACACTGAAAATGAAATTTTGTTAAAAATCGTCGATATTTTGTTGAATACGGTCAACCAAATATTTTTTGTTAATTTCAAAATTTTCGTTATTTTCGCAGTAAATTTGATATCTAATGGAATTGTCAGCAAAATTTACGATTGAAACGACAAAAATTTGCGTCCGAAGAGACTTTCTAAAATATTGCTTGCTGCGATGACACAATTTCTGGGTTTATTCAAAAAAATTGTTTAGTTGGACGTATCGATTAAATATCGATCGTTTCCAACAAAATTTTGTTTTCAGTGCATTTATTCGCATTTTTTAAAAATCGAGGACCGTTGGGTTGATCAAGGAATCGAAACATCCCTCGGCTTGATATTTATGGAACACACGTTTGTGTATAAACTGCAAACTTGTAATTGTCTGGACTTTGATAGAAGAGAACGAAAGTGTGAATTGAAGTTATTGCGATGAAATCGGTGGGAGAGTGTTAATAAAAGTATCCATTGATGGTATTTTTCCAGGCGAACAAACCACTGATGGAGAAGCGGCGGAGAGCAAGGATCAATCAGTCGTTGGCGGCGCTTAAGGCTCTCATACTTGACAGCGCTCGTCTTGAGAATACGAAGCACAGTAAATTGGAGAAAGCCGATATACTGGAACTCACAGTACGACACTTACAGCGTCAAAGATCACTTACGCAGCCTGGTCTCTCGAGGTACAAAGCTGGCTACCAGGATTGTTCCAGAGAGGTAAATAATCGTTATTTATAAACACCAAAAACAGCCTCGATTCCCCAAAGAACCGATAGCCTTTCGCGCCGAATTTTCGGAATCATTTCGAAGCCAAACATTTTGCAGCATTCTCCTGCAAATTTATTGTCATGTTCCGCATTTTTTCTAGAAATTATTCTCACAAATCAAAATTGGGTTATCTCTATAAAACATCGAAAAGTTTTCCTAGTTTCAAAGACGCGAATTAACAGACCGCCTCCAAAAACTACGCGATGCGAAAGCGAGAGCGCAATGCAAACAAAACGCGAAACGAAAAAGAAAAAACACTAGAAGAGAATCGTATCGACCCCTTGACAAAATCTCATACGAAATGTTTATTGTTTTATGGGTTTGGAGGAGAAATACAGTGGATTCTTTTGGGAACATTTATGGTTGATTATATTGCATTACAAACATATACGAAGAGAAGGGAAACGAGAATCGTTTCACCGATTCTCCTGGACGAGTCGATGAGAGTAGTAGAACTTGGTATTAATCGCTAAAACGTTCGGACATTTCGCGGGTCGTTATCGAAACGTGTTCAGCCGTAAATGGGAGAGAGGCTCGATGAACCTATACACACACACACGCATTCACATAAATAGACATTATACAGGTATTATGTCGTTGGCAAACAGTCCGACAGTCGTAGAGAGAGAGAGAGAGAGAGCGAGAGAGATTCGTTGCTGACGAGAAACAGCTATATCGAGGAGAATAGTTCGAGCACCCTGGCCCACGTGTGCTCTCAGCAGTCTCGCTCCCAAAACCACTCAACCTGCAACCTTACATTATTTTTATTCAACCCGAAGCGAAGAAAGACATAAAATTGTCAAAAAAGTAGACACTGAAAAAAAAAGAGAACCACGATATCCACTTTGCCTTGACGTTTCGTGTCTCTCGGCTACATCGCTATGCTAAATTTTTCAGCGCGTTCAAAAGAGATTGTAGAAAAAAAAACAAAAAACAAAAAAAATAAATTGGCGCGAGAAGGAGAAATACAAGAAAAATTAACAACATTCGAGATTGATGACGATCTTTACCTTGAGCTTTTTGTTCCGAGTTTTTTTGTTTAGTCGTTATCATTCTTTGACTTTTTTTCATTAAGCAGGATTCAAAATTGTTGCTCACCGAATATTCTTAGAGGCTTCGAATTCGGAGGATTCAAAATGGCTCAAAAATTTATTAAAACTCGCTCGAATATCCAATCGCAGTTTTTAATCGAGAATTTAATCATTTGTTACAGGTCAGTCGTTATCTCGATGCTCCCGACATAATAACCGGGAACACGTCGCCGATGGACCCGGCGGTTAAGCAAAGGTTGTTGCGCCATCTGGACAGTTGCGTTTCCGAGCTTGATTTGGATTTGGGCTCGAGGCCGGACAGCGGTCTTGGCAGTAGTCCGGGAAGCGTGAACGATCGTGTCACCGGTGCAACGAGTCCATCACCGTTGGAGCACCACGTGACACCCACGCCACATTGTAGTACGGCCTTAAATCCGGCGATGATAAAGTCCGAGATGCCCGAGATGGAAACTGCTCGTCCAGACAGTAGCACGACAGCGGGTGACGAGAACAACAACAGTAGTCGCCCAAACTCGGCATTCAGTCAAGTCAATCCGGGGGTTCTAGATCCGCACAATCCAACGGTAATGAGCCTCGAGCAAGCCTCAACTTCCGGTCAGAACCCAAACATGCTCTCGGTAGTGCAAGTCATACCATCGCGGTTACCGGACGGTCAGGTCGTCTTTTTACTTCCTAGTCATTACGTGCAATTGGCAGCAGCAGCGGCAGCCAATGGCATAAGCATCGGGCCTAATCCACCAACGGCTATTTGGGCAGCGACCAACATGTCTCTCCTCAAAGCGACCGACAAACTCGCGAAAAGGCCACACGAGCCTGAAATTGGTCAGGATTGGTCGCAAGACGGTTCTAAATCCTCCAAAAGTCCCAGAATCGAACAACCCGAACAACCTCTCGATTTTACAACCTCGAAAAAGCTCCAAGTCACGAGAAATATCGATAATGAACATCCAAACGTTCTTCCACTTCAACATCACCTCGAGCAACCGGCCTTGCACCACATTCAGCAACAGCAGCACCAACCACATCCGTTGCAGCACCAACAACAACCTTTGCAACAGCAACAACAACAAATTACTGAACAGACTGAAATTTCTATGATACAGGAGGACGAGGAAGACGATGCGAGACCTTCTAGTCAAGCTGGCAGTGAAATAGTCAGGATCTCATCGCCTTCACCCGTTTGCCAGCAACAGCCGGTCAAAGATGAAGAAGGCATGTGGAGACCTTGGTAAAATCTTCCCCTCCTCCTCCTCCTCCTCCCTCTCCATTAACTTCACTTCCTATTTCACTTACCTGAATACTTCTTCGACTTAATCCACATTTCGATCGAGTTTAACGCGAAATAATAAAATTTCAATCGTACACCGTTTATGAGACTGATGGGACACACTACGGAGTGAAGAAAACAAAAATGTGTAAACCGCCATACTTTTATTCTCAGTGTTTATCCTTTCCATGCGCTCGGTTCTTATTTCCGTTTCACGTGTGTCGCCGAAAAACAAAAACTTGAATAATCATCGTTGACTCATTGATTCGTGCGATTTTCGTGATGACAGATGCAAATTTATTATTATATAATGCGAAAGTTAATTGTCGCCGTGTTTATATGTAAATGATGATGAAGGATCGCGAGACAGCGGGAATAGTCGTGCAAAAGTGCGGATGCTCGAATATCCAATTTTTTTTTTTCCGCTCTTAAAAGAGTTCATGGCATTCGAAAGGCCTCAAAAACCCTTGATCCTTTACACACACACACACACACATCCACGTACACGGACACACATGAACGAAACATGGATTTGTAAATATTTATCCCGCCTCGACGATTAAAAATGAAAAAGAAAAAAACTATTGCTATGTATATTTACGAAGAGTATAGATTTATTTTGATGTTATCTAGGTATAAACAATGTCCGAACGATATGCAAGAAAGTTTTCGAGAAAAATGACCAACGATTGAATGAGAATATCAATAATAATAATAATAATCTATATTAATAATCGTAATAATAATTTTTCGACAAAATAATGATGGATGATCGATTTAAAAGAAATTTATTTATTTATCATCTATTTGTCTCTTTCTGTTGTCACACCTTTTTTGGAAACGTGCAATCAATATTTATCTCAACCTCATTAATCCTATTTTTTTTTTTTTGAAATTTTTTTCTTCATTTATTATTATTATTATTATTACTACTGTTTCGTTCGATAGCAGTCGAATAATCATTTTCTCCAATTCCGTGTGATACAACAATTCAGAGAGAAACTTAGTGAGAAAGTATACATGCAACTGGTGTGCTTGAGTCTCCAATTGTGTTGGAGCTTCGGTCAGAAATTTAGTGACCTACAATTCGTCGAAACCTAATTACCGAAATATAATGCTAAAATATCTTTGGGATTCGATTCCTCATTCAATGTACTTAGTTACGCAGTCCAATATTATTGCGAATATATTGAACCGTAAAACCAATGAGTTTTCTTATTCCTCTTTCCTTCTCCATCGTTTTCAGGCATTTTTTTTCTCATTACCCGTTGATGTTTTACGCAGTTTGGAATATCGCATTGAGGTACGTATTTGACTGACCAATTCTTTGTTAACACACTGAGCCATTCAGACTCGTTCCAACTTTTCCGACTACAAGGCTAGTTATCAATCTCAAGACAATTGGAACTTATGATTTTTTTGGTGAAATTCCCTTTTTGCACGTGTCAAGGGTTTACATTTTTTTCATATAATGGTATGTATTTTGTTATTATTTACGAGCCTATACATATTATGGGATGGTTGAAAAGTACTTTTGAATTTTCCGGGTCCATTTGACCCAGTGTGTTGGTGTCAAGATCAATTATAAGTGTTTCGACGTCGGCAGGACATGAGACGCTTTGCAGTAGCATTGCAGGGTGGATAATTGGTTTTTTTCGTTAGTTTTGATAAAGAAATGTCGAGTGGTAATAAATCATTTTTTTTTCAATTGAAATTCTCATGGGGTCAGAACCAGCGAGGTCGATAACCACTTTTTTCTCTTAATTATGACGCGTTGATCGAAACCGTCCGCGACGTCGAGAGCATTGTTCGTATTTTTCTTTTTCTTCTTTTCCTACTCCGCGCCACCTGCATTTTCGATCGTTAATGCAATTTTTGCCGCGTCATTTATTTTTTTGCCACTGCTTCTCATTCTCTTGGGCTCTTACAAATGACGGACGCTCGTTAAGGACGTGCTGCCTCCTGCGAAACCGATTGTCGATCGTTAAGTCAACCTATTTGCACACTTCGTGGCTCTCACCAATACAGACAAAAAATAGATATAAACATACGTATCCTGCCCTGTCATTTTTTCATCAATTTTTTCGAACTTTTTGACAATCCACTTCTGATCACTATTTCGGAAAATGACTCACCACGATTACGTTCGCAGGTGATTTCTTCCAACCTGCTGTGCATGATTTTAAAGTCAGATGGATCGTCTAACGAACGTATACTATTTAGTGCACAGGAAGTGGCTCGATGGAACATAAACTCTTTGAAATAAAACGACACACTTCATGCACTCAGCCCTCCGATTCTTTAAACAGTCAAAAAAGATTATTTCGATTGAGCGACTCGTTTCGTACGTCGCGGCCCGAACGAGTAAGTAGTATTTGCAATTACATCGCTATAGGGGGGTTCGCTTTTTCAGTCAAAACCATAGTCGTGGAATGTGAAATCTTTGCTTAGCGTTAAAACTTGATTGGGTTTTCCCGAGGAAATTGCCGCGTAAATAATAACGTCGGGTGTCTGACCAAAGCTGGCTTGCACTACTGCGAATGAAAATTTAAGCGACTTATTGAAAGGAAGGATTAATGCCATTAGACAAATGGAATTCTGACTTTATTTTTAGTCATCGAATCTCTGAATTTTTCATAAAAATAAAGTCGTCAAATCAATGGGTCAAATCACTGTTTTGCAAGTTCGATGAATGGTCAGTCCGTGCCTATGCATTTTCATAGTTTTCAGATTCTTTTGTGAATGTTTTGCCTTTGTAAATAATGAAATCACTTTACTGGTATCCAAATAGACTATAAACTTCTCGTCAACGAGGAAAACTGTTTATTTTGAAAGCTAATTCAGTTGAATAAATGTATGGGGGATCCTTGAGTGTTTGTGCATGTAAATTGACTCGTGGGAAGTCTATTGATCGAGCCTAAATCATAGTGCATGGATTAAATTGGCTGCATTGAATTTAAAGGTGAAAATATCGATTACAGAATCCTTTGTTTTTAAGAAATTCGTTTCATTCGATTTTATCCTTTCGTTTGATTTTAGTAATTGTTGGGTAATGTATGATTATTATCTCCCGTACAAGCAGATTGAAATGTGTCTGAATTCACGGGAACATCTCATAGGAATATCGAATAATCGGAGCACGTAGAGTTTCGGTTTTCCATCTCTCTTCCTCTCCATCTTCATCCATTTTCCTTCTATATATCCCTTCTCGTTACAACGTAAATATCGGATGGTCTGGCACCTGGAAGCGGCAAATTATAGACCGGCGAAAATTGATAGGGCCATTGGGTTCCCCTCGGGGCGGTGCACGTTCGTCAAATATTCTCTACGTGTCGACCTTCCATTCTTAGTCTCTCTCCTTCCATCTCTCTCTTCCTCCATCGTGTACACTATTTTCCACTTTCTGCCCTTCATTATTATCGTTATCAACTTGAATACGGATGAATTGGTAAAAACACGTAGTGCTCGGGACTGTGACATTTTCTTCAGGATCGGGAGTTTGAACAGTCGAAGGGTGTTGTAGGTTTCAATTTTTCAGTAAAATAGTCCAATAATTACTACGAGTAGTCAATGCTTGAAAATTTCATTCATGCCGATCACAAATATACTAAAACCCATAAAGATGCAGTGTAATTTTAGGAAATCCGTTTTTATGCATTTCTATATTTATATCTGTTCAGTAATTTTTTAACTAGATGAATCTCTTTATTTCCTTGTGTTTTTCGTTTCACCCAACCAATGAGAAGAAGTATTTTTCAAATTTATTTCTACCAAAGTTAGTAACTCGCATATCTGAAGTTCCTGAGATTTTGCCGCATATTTTGCAAAGTTTTTCAACCTTAGTTAGCGTCGTTAAAGTCTTCAAGTTCTCCACGTTCGCTAAATGCACTTTGTATATCCGCGTACGCAGAACTCAGAAATTCTCAAGCGGTATCTCCAGGCATTTGAAGACTCGACTCCCCGTGCATTATAAATGTTGAATATTCTTTTTCTTTTCTTTCGAAACACGAAGAACGTAATGCTGCCCCTGGTGGTAACTCAAAGCGATTTTAACCATAATACACGCTTATCTCGACCTATCGGTGCGCTACTTAGCCACGTTTTTCCTCCGCGTCCTTTTTCTCGAATCGCTTCGGGTAACGTTCATCAAATTTGCAGAACAAGCCTTCCCTTATTACTAGGATTCACAAAGAAAAAAGAATCGAAACACGTCAGAGGTTCGCTCGAGCATAATTCTGGAATAAGCATTCGATCCAGAGAGGACCAATTTTTTAATCTCAGACTTTATTACCTACAATTTTAATCTTCGGTTCAAAAATTAAACTCACATCGTTCCCATAATTTTTTACAGTTCCATTGTCAAAAATTCTTCAATTCTAGACGCAAACGTTCAAATAAAAAATTAACAACGGTTAAGATTTATCATTGTCTGTAATTTCCTGACATTTGCAGGATTTTATGGAGGAAGGTTTTTCGTACTTTTTCCAATTAACTTTTCAGATTTGACCGATAGTTTCCAAATGTTGAATAATCAATAACAAATGAATGATAAACATTGTACGGAGCTCGATTTAGAACAGAATACCCCATGCAAAAAAAAAACTCATGTGTATTAAGAGTAATATTCCACATTACACTTTACTCAACATCCTATATATATTGAACATTCTCGATGGGTAAAATTAAGAGGTGCATCGGAAGCAGCCACACGTGTAATATCCTCGTTTTTTGCCTCTTTCTCATGACCCTTAATATATATTATTATTCCGCTCATACAGGGATCTCGCGTACTCAAAGGGCGTGCAAGAGTCTTACATTCTTTAGATTTCGCTATCGCGTTCGCTTTACCACATTTTCATCAAAATTGTTATGATTTTTGCAATTCTCGTGTCGCATTAACGCGATTAATAGCATTATTTTGTTGCGATGCATTTACCGATGTGTCTGCATACGCATCGAGACTCAGCAAATGTCACGAATATAATCATTGAACGAACATCAGTTAGAAAAAATATAAATAAAGGGGGAACGATCGTTTTCAGTTCGAGACCGATAACAAACAGTGAGGAAATTACCAACTTTGACACTTATAGCTTGGGTGAAATTTTCTAATCCAAGGGTTCCCTAATACCCTCTCACGGGGCAGTCACGAAAAAGGAGGACGTGAGGGTGACGGTGTTTTTATTTCGAAATGCTTTTCGCCTGCTTCTTTTTTCTGACCCGAGTGTCATAAGTCAACTGTTAACGACATCGTCGTATGACATGGTGTCTGGAAAAAACTTTGCAACGATAGGAGTACAGGGGCTAGGATAGGAAAAAGAGGTTGGTTGGAACGGCGAATACTAGCTCGGAGGGCAATATAATTCAGAATTGCTTCTTACTCCATAATTAACTTGAGCCAGAGTCGAGGGAAGTATTTCTGTCTCGGTTATAAAGGAGTTTTCCGCTGTGTATAGTTACCCCTGGTGCCTTCTGCAGAAGCATCATTCCCTGCGTCTTTCTACGCCGGCTCATCGTCTCCTCCGTCCGTACTTTAACGCAGAGCTCAATTAATTGAAGTGGAATTGAAAATCGTGCCACTGATGCGTCCCTACCTTAACTCACCCCGAGATGGTTTTGTGTTTGTGTGTTCTCGCAGTCTATAGCCTCGACAGAACAGGAAAAGCGAATTTTCTAGACAGCGTTGTACGTTTGCCATCACGAAAGGGTGCGAAACTTTCGCCCTTTTCTCGCAAGCGCTGCATTTTCTCTTTCACACTTTTTTCTCCCTGTTTTCTCTAATTTCAAATTCACCTCCTCCTGTGATGTTATTTTGAAAAATAAACTATCAAGTCGTCTGCTTCTTCTGAGATTAATTCCAAATAAATCTCGGGCACTATTCCGTTTGCTGTTCGCAACTCACCAAAAACGCATCTGAGCTGTCATCGATTCCATTTGCCTGCTCAACCCCAGGCTTTTTCTCTACCAGCAATTTTTTTTCAATTTCCATTAAATATATCATATTTAGTGTTGTAAGGATACAGCGCAACGATCATTAGCCCGGCGCGAATAACAAGAATCTGTTTAGGGTGCAGCAGGCTACGAAATTCCGAAACGAGCCCTCCGGTCCCTTTTCTTCACACAAGATTATGATGAACTGGCCCACTGGTTCGAATAACTCCAAATTATACCCTTAGTCCTAGTTTTATATGTATATGCTTACACGTGATAATATTACCTGTATCCCTATAAATACGTATATATAAATAAAATTATCCTGGGATATGGCGGCATTTGAAAAGACAACGATCTAAATAAAATGTGAAATTTTACGAATTTTTTACAACTTGGATATATTACGGGTTTATGTTGTTGCAGCCAAACGTCTGAATTTTCATTCAAGCTTCGGCTACGGTGCTATACGAAAGCCCGTGGGTCATGATAAAATCATGATAAAACGAAACAGGAAAATCAAGAGTCGAGTACAAAGTCAAGTTTCTTTGCACACCGTGCGAAATCTCGCTCATTGATATCAAACAATAAACTCCGTTTGTTTGGCTGCCATGTGTATTTTTCACTTGGTGTGCAATCGTCAAGAAATAGAGAAAAATAACGAGAAGCTTACTTTTCCATTGTTGAACCATTTGGAGACGTTTTGCTGCTGAAGTGCGACGAGATACTACATTTTGAGGATTTTTCGAAAGCCAGGAACGTCATTTAAATCTATAATTTCCAGCCGAAAAAAATGGCTTCTTGTTATCGAGCATTAATCGCCAACAATCTCGGGAGTTTCGAGAGGAGACGCTTCAGGTGAATTATACAGCTCCCCCGCGGAAAGAGCAAAAAAAAAAAACATTCGAATATATGGAACATGTTGTCGTAGTTTGCCGCACCTGCGTTGTATCTTTTCGAGCGGGGTAATTGTCGCTACGAGACAGAAAACGAAACGCGTTCTCGCGATGGGCGCACAGAATCTCTCTTCTCTGACTCTCTTTGTGTCTTTCTCTTCCAAACCTCACACTCCGCTGGTCCTGATTAGCGTTAAAGATCACAGGGCGCTCGGGGCGTATCCCGACACCGTGCATCGCCGCGTTATATCGAACCCCGTGGAACGAGCGCCGGGGGTCCAATTTGCTCTGGTTATGGCAGGTGAGGATACTTCCTCTCTCTTTCCCTCCCGCCCTCTCTGCCTCTCTTGTCCCTCACACTTTTCAAAAGCTTACGATCCTTCAAAGTCTTGAGTCCTTTTGACATAATGACCCAACACTTTCCTTTCGCTCGAAAAGTAGGTGCAAGAGAATTTACAATATTTGTGAAAAAATGACGAAAAATGGGGCCAAAAGTAGCGACGATTTTTAAGAGAATATCATTGAAAAATTATTGCAACGATAAGACACACGACTGACATACTTTCTCCTTTTTCGTTCTCGCGGAACGTCAAGTACTCAAAAAAATGCGAGATGAAGTGACATCGAAAAATTTCTTTGCTCCGTTATTTTTTTGCTTCCAAAATTTAGTACCTTGCATTTTTACATTCATATCTATACTGCCGACGTAAAACGAGTTGATTGAGTCATACGCGATGATTCTTTTCGTTAGACCTGTAAGATGGAAACTAAAAAAATTTGCAGCAAACTTTTGAATTTTCATGAATTTTTGGAGCTTACGTTCCAGTCATTTTATCCGATTTTTTTTCGAGTTTTAGAGAATTGGGCAAAGAAGGAATATACATCGATATTTCTAAGGAAACATGGAAACAATTGTCCTCGCGTTCCGACGAGATGTCTTCGATCAAGAATCGAAAACTTAGCCAGAAATTCTGTTTGTGCATGGTTAGCACTGAATATTGTGAACTAATCACGTTATAAAGAAAATTGCAAGAATACAATGGATTTGAATAGAATATGAATATCCCGGAGGAATATATTTGACTGTGTAGTGGTTCGCTGTAATTGTGCAGTGAGTGGATGATCCGTGTGTATATGCCCAGATCCCTAATTCTCTTTCGGAAAGAACTTCCCTATAACCAGGTACGTTATACCCGTGGCATCAAACGATTATATCGTTTCTTTGATCCCACCGCGTCCCTCTGAATTTTTTGCTCCCCGTCTTTTTCGCCTTTTTCTTTTCGTTGTTTTGCTCTCCATCTCCTTCCACACATGTGTATGTATTCGGCAGAGAAGTGGTAGAGACTCCCTTTGGTTAACGTGTGTGGAATAATAAAAAATAAAAACTCAACGAGATTCTGGTTAAGTATAATGTATCTCGTTCTACGTCGTCATCCCGGTCGTCGTTGCCGCGCTCTTCAAAATGAGTCTACGCACCTTCCAACGAGATTTAGAAGCACGTACGCTCAATAAAAATGATGAACAACACAATTGAGCAGACACCGAAACTGTAATATGCTCGAAGAAGGTGAAAATATAAATTAAGGCTACTTAGAACTTGCAGCTAAATACCCAAAGATGAATACATTCCTTAATCTATTTTTTTCCGATTTCCATCAATGCAAAGTTGCAGAGAACTTTATAGAGCTATAAGAAAAAATTGATGAAATTAAGTCGTCGAGTGTTTATTCAAAAATTAGCTCTCCGTAATTATTTCCCTCAGAAATGATATTGAATGAAAATTTCGAAGAGTTAATTTTTCCGGTTGAAAAAATATACGTTCTAAGTTTATCGACTTTATTAACTTTGTAGGAGCTTTTGCTAATAAATAACGTTGATCGAAGCTGATTTGTTATGCCGACAAGATGACCGATCGCGCAGTCGTCTGCTTCGCCGCGCGGCATGCCTCTCCGCGAAAAGAAAAAACAGGCCATCGCCAAAGGCTCCACAAATCCTTCGGACAGAACTCGATTCGCTGCTCACCTCTGGGTATTTAATGACGATCATTTGCAATGATTCGCCGATCGAGCGTATAATCGTCGGGGAACCTCCTTCAGCACGAATCTCCCTTGGTCATTAGCAACATTGCGAGGGGGAAGTCGAGCAAAAAAGACACGATACTGACCAAATTACACGGGAGCTCAGCGAGGACGCCAACGTGAGGACCGCACCTTGATGCACTTCGGACGAGTCCGAATCTCGCAGATATTGTTACATGCAATGTCATCGATGTAAATCAGACAAATATAACATAAAAACTACACGGTAGCAATAAAAATGCTAATTAGAGGAAATTGAGTGGATTGCGAGCAATGTTAATTAACACCATAATTTTTAATAGTATTAAGATAAGTGACATCGTCATTTGAGCGTAAGATCGTCCTTGGGCTCAATTCAATTCAAGCCGATATCTTTATTCTCCATCGACTTCATGACTTCATTAACATTTAAGGTATTACCATCACGAAACGACTTTATTTAGGCTTCTTTCAAAATTTTGCATAAACGTTCATGGCACCAAAACTAACAGTTTTCTCCGATGAAGAAATATTTTCTGACGTTAAGAAATTGAGATATTTTATTTCCAATTTTTCCCATCAGATGGGAAGGATAAAAAAATGGGAAATTAAATATCTCAAATTCTAAACGGCAGAAAATGTTTCTCCATAGGAGAAAACTGTCAATTCTGGTGCCAAGAACGTTTATACAAAATTTTGAAAGAATCCTAAAAAAAATCGTTTTGTAGTAGCAGTAACAGTAAATTAAAGTTTCTAAAATTCGTAAGTTCACACGATCGTGGACCAAGTTTCCAAAAATCCTGTCGATCATCCTTTCCACGTTGTATCCAGTGAAAACCGAGAATCCTCAAAACTACGACGTTGCTTATAGTGGGTCAAAGCCTCGAAACGACCTTCTCGCGTAAAGTCATTATTTGGCATAAACGAAAGTACTTCATGAGGATAGAATTCAAAAATGAAGGAAAAAATGTTTCGCTTTTGAAATCGAAGTTAACTTCGAAATTGGGCGTTTGATTCCCAGGTTCGTAAGAATCTTCGACTCTATTACCTGCCTAGTTCGCAAAAGATGTTCGCGATGTAACGACGCGGAAGCCACGAGAGACGTCGATCCTCCTTCGTACCGAACAGTCTCGATACCTTCCCTTTTCCCTTTATACTCGCAATACCATCCCATCCTTCCTGCTCAACCCCTTTACTCTTCTGTCTCCCTCGTAAACCTTCTCTTTTTTCGTCCCACTCTCCCTCCACCTCTTATTCTTTTCTCACTCCCTCTGCCTCCTTCCACCCCACGTTCATGGCACCCACGTAGCTTTACAGCAGTTAACCACCTGTTACACAACGCTCGGATGTACTCTCGACTCGCGAACCAACTTTTTTCGTTATATTCTTTTTTGCCAAACACGCAACTACATACTATTTCTTTCCACTGCTGTTACATAGAATGTATGTACATAATTTTGCTTTCCTGAGTGAACCATATTCCGTCTTTATTTCGCCACATCGGATTCGTCCTACTAATCCACTTCTCCAATCGTCAGTATCATTGATAGATAAATATTTGTACATTGTATTTTCCAAACTATATAACAAGAGCATTTACGTCGTTCCTAGATTCTCGAAAACTTTGCTCTCGAATTGGATTGAAAATCAATTTGTTAATTTTCAAAAATTCTTAAAATAGCTTCTGTAAAATCATTCTATCTGAACCCGTCCGTACGAATTTTGTTGATTCACGCAGTTCTTTGAAAAAAAAAAGAGAAGAAAAAACAGTGAAAATTGTTTTTTCGTTAACGTTTTCTCGATTCTCTGGTTCGACTGCTGATTCAATTTTTAGTAGAAATTTTTTTTCAGATGCTGATACAGTGGAACTTGAACGTCTTGAATCTAAACAAATTTTTCCGGCACTGACGACACTGTATTCGGAATGAAATGTTCAGTCTGAATGCTCGATTTCCGGTTGACTTGCTGCAATCGTTTCAAATCTCGATGGAACGAGTTTAAAGTCTGTTTTTCTCGGTCTCAAATAAGATCTTCTCTTTGTCATTCTCTGGGGCGTATTTCCGGTTTGGTTGAGTCTCAAATGCCTATGCATCAGGTCCATCCACCGCGAAGGCCATATTACAATGTCTTTTTTCGCGTTTCCTCGGACCTTGAACAGAACAAACGGGGAGTCTCGTTTGAAACGAGCAGAAGAATCTTCCTGTTGTACCTCGTCAGATTCGACGTTGGATTTTTCAGGTTCCTCCGAAAGCTCTGCGTCGGCATTTTCGATTACGTCGAATTCACTCATCCATCCGAAATCCGGAGAATATGAATCGTCGTAATTGAAATCAGCGTCATCCGTGTCAAAGCTTTCGTACATGTGATCGAAGTAATCAAGGTCGCTTAAAATGTCTGGACTTTCATGGGCAGTTTCTCTGTTGGATGAGGCCTCAGCCAATTGATCCTCAAATTTCGTTGAGTTGTCATTATTGACTGTCTCTTCGATTCGTATCGTGGAGTTGCCGTTGGTTATTATTGTAAATTTCCGCGGTCCAGAGGAGCTCGAAACTTCGATGAATCGAACTTCATCGTTCTCGCTCATTTCTGGTTCGGAATCGTTGTCTCGTGGCATATTATCATCGACATAAACGTCCGTCAAGATGTCACTCGAGTCACCGTTCCAGTCGACAGAGTCGTCCCATTCTGTCGGATAATCTTGACCGCGTTCGCCGGAGAAATCATCCAAGTTTTCCTGCAAATCGATCGGTTTGTATTCTTCCAAATATGGCGGGATTTCCCGGGAGAAGAGTTTGACGTTCGTTAAATTTGTGTCAGACGCGATATCTTGCGAGGCCAACCAAGTTTTTATCGCTGCGATTCTCACCTGACGGAGACGCTCGTGATATTCCTGCGCTGCCCTTAACCAATCCACCATTTGCACACCGCGTCTCACCCTTTTTTTCGGAGCACTCTTTTGCCCTTCGAAATCGCGTAAACGAGTGTCGATCGGTTTTTTGGAATCACTCTCATTATTTTTGAGGCTCCGTGAAAATTGAGATTTTTCACTCGATCCTGCAACCAGATGATCAACTTTTGTATCGTTACAACGATTTATGATGAAAAGATCGTTTTTGACATCCCGTTTGCTTCTGACAGCTGCGGAATTCGTCGATTGATTCCGCAGTGGACTCGTCGATGATGGAGTCGATGCAACGACTGATTCGTCTTCCTCGTCCATGGTCTCCGTTCTTTCGGCGTAATCCAAATATGCCGGGAATAATGAGTAACTCACGTCGAGCTCTTGATCTCCCTGTTGATTAATTTTCGTGTCAAAACTCAGCATGGGTAGGACGAGAGTTTCTGGAACTCGAGAGCCCTTCGAAGTTGATCCGGAATCGGAATATTCACCATCGACGACAAAGAGGTTGAACGCAGATTGGCCTTCGGCCGAATCCTCGTTAAGGCCATATTTCGTTAGAAATCGTAGAGAGCTTTGTCCCAAGTGATCGAACGCTAGCGCCGAATCTCTCGATTTCGTAGATCTTGGTATTTGCGTCTCTAGCAAGGTGATGGATTCCTCGACTAGAGAATCGGCAGGCCTCAAATTTCTTCCACTCACTCTGATCCTTTCTTCGATTTTTCTGTTGCTTCGGTCTGCCGGAAGAGCTCGATTTACTAGACGATCGAATGGCCAAACTGATTGTTGCGCTGGCGAGCTCGAACTCGCTTCAGGGCTCGACTGATCGCTTGAAAAGAGACGAGGATCCTCGTGTTGGTAATAACGCACGTTGGCGCTCTTGGAAGCATCGTTGGTCAAGAGTATCGGAAATTTTCTGTCTCCCAAAGCCTCGGCCGAACTCTGCATCAATTTCATTGGTCCTGGTCTTCGCAATGATTTCTGACGTCTGCGATTCGATCGTGGCCCATTTCGCCGGGACTCGTGACTTCGAACCAAATCAACTTCCGGTTCAATGCTTTTTCGCTCATTTCGATCTGGACGGCGTGTTCGTACTTCCGAATGTTTCAAAGCTTCCGATGAATTTCGTCGGATTATTCTCCAACGGCGATTCGATGGAATTGGACTTAATTCTTTGACTACTGGAGCGTCGACAGATTCTCTGCTCTCCGGAGTATTGGAAAGGAAAAACGATGAACCAGTCGGACCGTCATTCCGCAATGAAGGACTTCTTGCGCGTTGACGGAGAGCAGCCTCGTAAACGATTGGATCCTCGTTTTCTTGGTCCACGATCCCAAAATTTGGATCATCCGTGTTTTGGTATCTTTCGTTGTTATTGATTTTGGTGATTATATCAAAGACCGCATTCTCGATGATAATTGCCCTCGTTTCTATTCTGTCCAATTGCGCTTTAAATTCGTGCGAAGTCTCCTCGACGGTAATATCAACATCGTGATCATATTCGTTCTCGCTCGATATCGGGCTTTCCGGAAAAGTGAATTCGTAATTCGTGGCGTTGGAAAATTGTGTGTTCTCATTCATGGCCAGCGGGCGGTAGTGGGTAATGTCAATTTCGTCACGTCCGTAGTTTTCGTGCTTCTCTGACGTTTCCGATTTGGCAAGATTATCCAAAGATTTTATTTCGATGTTCATAATTGCAGGAACATCTGTGCTCGCTCCGGAAACTAACATTCCGAAATCATCAGACTTCTTGAAGCTCTCGGCAGACATACTATCCATCCTGTCAATTTTATCATCTTTCCCAACCATTTCGAAACCTTCGGGATACAAATTTATCGGTTGGGGAACTCCGGTTATATGAATATTTATTTCTGACCCATTTACGTCGTTCTCCAACGCTGCAAATAGTCGTGGCTTGCTTTTCGAATTTGCATCAGAGTTTCGAGCCAATAACCACTGGCTCAGATTTTCTATCTGTCTTGGAGTTTTGTTAACAATATCGTAAACCGAAATTCCATCATATTGTTTGCTTATCTCGTCACCAACTTCAGTTTCTCCTTCGCTCATGATTTCTTCCATTTCCATACCTGTCGCTGATTCTGCTCCATTCGATTGACGTTTTTCGCGAATTTTTCGAACAAAAGATCGTATTTTCGAGGAGTGTAACGCGTCGATCGCTGCCACATTTTTTTCCTGATTTTCAATTATTTCTGCGACGTCGTTAGTGTCGAGATGCTCGGGCACGTCGTTTTTCACTTGCTCAACAAAGTTTGATACACGAAAAGATCGATGCACTGGTTTTCCATGGTTTGGTTTGCTTGTGTCGTTCGTGGTTCCCCGAAAAACATCCGCGATCTTTCCGCGGAGAATTTCAACTTCCTCGTTCTTCATTATCGACTGAGCTTGATTTTTATCGATTAATTTAATTAGAAGATTAAATTCCACGAGTGCCTCGTGGCCGTAAATCAATTGATATTCTTTTCCAGAGACCGATAAATTAATCAGGTGCCCAGAAGGATCGAATGAACTAGTTTTTCTCCTCTCTTTTGTTTCTGCGCCAAAAATCTAAGACAAAGAGGAAGAAACATTATTTTTATTCTAACATCCCCGAGCTAATTGAAATTTCCAAATACTGCACCTCACTCTGTAACGATCCGAACGTTGGCATTGATTTTCTAGTCCGAGTCATCGCAAGTGAAGTTGAAATTGATTTTCTGATTGAACCCTCCGATAAATTATTTTCCTCGTATCGGAAATTTTGTAATTGAGTTTCCCAAGGATGACGGCGATGATGAAACTCACTGGGCTTCTTCACAGACATTACATTTTGCCAGACATCACGAGATCCTTTACCATTCATCAACTTTTTACAGACAAAATTTTCACATATTGAACCTCTTCTGCAACTAATCGTCGCAAGAACCGCGACCCGAGCATTCGACTCGTTGAATCTTTCGAGCGAACCAACTGCCAATTGAGATCCACAGGACTCTCCAAAATCTAAAGACAAGTTTCAATCTGAATTTAATTCACAATATTTCTGATTGAATATCAAACTCTAATACTTTCAAGCACAGAGCAACTCACGATGTCTCCCTGTTTCATTTTCCACACTTTCCTCGTCACTAAACAACGATTTTAACAAGAAATAGCTAATTTTGCTTCCTCATAGAGGAAGCTATGTGAGGGTAAAATTTTTTTTTTTTCAGTTTCCAATGTCAATGTGCTTAAAATGTCCCAAAACGTCGAAAAATCATATCTACAAAAAATGTCCGGATGTGTGTGTGTATGTGTGTGTGTGTGTGTGTGTGTGTGTGTGTGTGTGTATGTTCTGGCACTGTAAAATTCAAATGTTCATAACTCGAGAACGGTTTGAGCTACATGGCTCCCGTTTTGCACAGATGTTAGTCTAGACCAGCTCTTCGTTCACGGACAATTTCGTCAGAACAGCTAAAAAAATACGAACTCTACGGCATTTTGAAATTTTCGAAAAAATGGTGTCGGCACTCTAACTTTCGCAAATTTCGAGATTTATTATCAATTTTTTTTGGTTTTCTCACGATTCAACTTAATTTTCGTATTTTTGCATGAAAAAAATATTTTTGACCATCCGAACTGTACAGAGTTTTTCTCAAAAAATTTTCGAATCGTGTTTTTTGTTTTCAAAAGTTTGTATTCTGCAGATTTGAACAAAAGATTTTCTTTTCATCCTCGTAATTATTTGCAACAGCTTTCACCGTCAAGCCTCGATTTAGCAATTACCTCGATATTGTACGCACGAGTGACAACAACCGCACAGGTCACCGGAACTGCTTGAGACTGCTTCGCTCGAACATTTTGAAATTTCACCACCCGAACAATGTTCGCAATGACTGTCTGAGCACAAATGAAACGCATTTGTCTCGTTTGCCACTGCTGATTGGTGGTGCCACATGAACGATAAAATTATCAAAAATTTTAGGACACGATTTGAGCCTGGAATGAAAATACGAAAGAAATATTGATAAAAATCGCAAACCGAAGGGAACGTCTTTGCAAGATTTTTAAAGAATTTCTGGTTTCTGGTAAATATTACTCGACATTGGAAGCACGCAGCACATTGCTCTTTCAAAACTGTAGCGTCGAGACGACTGGAAGGTGAACAATTGACTGTAATTATACAATCGAGCGCGATCCTCGTCGTGTTACGAAGTTAAAATAATGTTTTTCAAACATTTGCATTGTTACGTGACGCCTGGAGTTATCAACATCCGCAACTATCGAGAAAAAAATGACATTGGCATTCGAGCTACTTCTGAAAATTTTGTTCCTCGTATCGAAGTAGGTTCATTAAATTAGAAAAGTTTATACTGAGCTGCCAACAACAGAGGGACGTTGAAACAATTTCAAAAGTCTTCAGAGTGTCCCATCACGAGGGCAGTCCGCAAACGCAAACATTCATAGCAATTTCCATGAAATGCATGAAGATGAAAAACAAAACAGACACGAAAATTTCTCTCACGCAGCTCTTGACACTTTTGGCTTTGGAAAATCATTTCGGACTGTCACCGTTTAAATTGCAAATGAAAATTCCTCCCAACATTTCGATAAGTATTGAGCACTTTGATGAAGAGAATCATTTGATCAATGGATTTGAAATTTTCATGATTTTGAAATAAAGGGAAAATTGATTAAAAATCAATTATGAGTGACGTAGAACTGGGTGAAGTGGCAAAGGAGGAAAACCCTTCGGAGCCTCTACCGGATGTAGCTGGTGCTGCGGAACCCGGTCAACCTTCCGAACCTGACGAATCGCCTCCTACGTCGCAAGTATTACAAACTCGTGTGCCTCAAATTGTTGATTTACTACGACACCGAGTCCTCAACCATTTCCACTTAACGTTCTAATCGTTTTAATGAAAATCGATAGAATCGCCGACGAGCAGTGCATTATCAATTGAGAATTTCCCGCCGGCGAATGCGATGGTGCATCGTTCGAAAAGTTTTGCATCCATTCAACTCTGCAAGACTAAATTTACCCAGACGTTCTTCAAGTACATGAAAAATTTGAGCGACTCTCGTTGCGTCCAGATTTTAAACATGGAGGTCAACCACGAGGATAAATCGATCAAATTTTATCAGAAATCTACGGAATTGTTACCGGAGAACTGGCAAAACGAATAAAATCAGATTCTACGACGATTCCATTCAAAAACTAAACAGCAAATACTCAAAAATTCGTTCCCTTTTATTCCCAAACGATCTTCGGAAATAAGGACTTTCTAGATTTTTTTTAAACCACCGAAAGAACTCTTTCGATAACGAAGCTGTTGATGGTCAAAAATGCAATTGGTAGAGCCATCTCTCGAAGGAAATACAAAACCTACTCACCACGTAGCTCCTCGTTCAGCAGCCCCGATCAATATAGTTTCCTCACCGCGTGTTAACCTGCCTCGTGAGAATCGTCCGAAGGTACAAGCGAGCACGTCGGTCCTGTAGATAACAAGCAAAATAGATTGTCAATCATTCGTATCCACTTCAAGTCAATTTTCGAATTATTGTCTAGCAAATTATAGAAAACGAATAGTCGATTCAATTTCATTCCTTTTTTTTAAGTTTAGATATTCAAAAAAAGTTTAAACCATTTTTTGAAACGATCCCGTTATTTGAAAAACTTTTCAAGACCCAATCGCGATGCAGCCGAAAATAAAATTTAGCAATGATTGAATAATGCTCCATTGAAAAATATCAAATAAAATTATTTTTATTATTAATTATTATTATTAATTACTATTAAATAATTTTTATTATTTTATTATTAATTATTATTATTAATTACTATTAAATAATTTTTATTATTTTATTATTATTATTAATAATAATAATTATTATTAAAATAATTATTATTAAAATACATGGTAGCAATGGCAACAATATAAAAAAATGATAATGATAAAAATAAGAAATATCTTCATGAAGACGAGTCCGACTCGGATAGACGAAACATTAGCAAAGGAATTTTTTAACGATAAACACATTTTTCGAGTGTATTCGTTGGATAAGTTCCCCCTGATGTTTCCCTCTGGACGAACGTGTATTTGATGAATTGATTAACACTCAACGACGAAACGTTAAGTTGAGTATTTGAGGACTGAACAATAATGAAGAAAAAAGGGAAAACTGAATAATTGTTGGTCTCCTTCGGGTTATGGATAAGAAGGATGGATTTGTGCAAAGTATTGCAAGACACTTAGTAATCTACGTATACGTATCGTATCGCATTTATTAAAGATTGATTAATACGATATTAAGTACAATATGGTTGTGCATTGCAGTTTCATACAAAACGTTATGCTGTCATAATTTGGCATAACAATTAATGTATTTCATCCTGATATATCCATGCCACGTAAATCGGCATCGTCTGCGTTTTTTCCCCTTTCACAATCGGTTTTAACATTTTTTTGTTTTTCATTCTTTTAATTTTCTGCATAGAAATCGCAAGGGATTCGTGTCTAGATCGATGGATTTACGATCGATTTCTACGTTCCCAAATTTCTAATGGCCCTCATTTGGTCTTTTATTTTCTTTCTTTGTTTTTTGTTTTAATTTTTTTTTCTTTTTTAGTTTCTCTCTCATCAACGACTTCCTCGCATTTCGGCTCTGCCCTTTTTTGACGAAACGTCACTTCACAGCTTCTTGTACCAGAAGAGATAATGCTCGCCCTCGCTTATCTCGAGATCATCAACGCCTGAAACAATTTTCGAATTTGAATTAAATAGGAGAAGACACTTTATGACCGGAAATGCAAATAATTCGTCCGCATGAATGAAAATCAATTAATGTGGTGAATTTTATGACAAGAGAATTTAATTCGGCTGCCAAGCCAAGTGAATTTTATAAATGCGTCGTGGCTGCGGTCGCCTCTTTTGCAACTGAGCAAAAGTTTCACCCATTTTTGCAATATGATTAGAAATATTCGAATAACGAAAAAAAAATTAGGAGAAAATTGTCGTTCTGACCTCCTGGGGCGACCAACTGGTTGCCAGGTGGTGATGCTAGATCAGGTGGTGTAGGTAATCTGTACAAGAGCCAATAATGATATGACATGGGCTCTTCTTTGTAACCAGCCAACGTGTGCACATAATGGCCGTTCGGCCACTCCGAGGCAGAAAATTGAAAGTGCGGTGACATCTCAGCAGCCAGCATCATCACACCATAAAAAGTCTCATTCTTGGGTACAGTTACGGTCAAATGATATGTCTCGTTGGTGCCGACCCAGAGTGTATACGAAACGTTGACCATTTGGGGAATCGTCGTCACTGGTATCGCCGACTCGGTGCTCACGTTGCTCGAGGTATTGCCCATTGCCGAGGGTATAAGATTTTCACCACGATTGTCAGGTGACGTAACATCTGCAATTCCAATATTTCTCAGAAACGATAATAAATTGGACATTAAATTAACGAATGAAAACTTGAAAATTTTCAGCGTTTCTCATCTGTGACCAATACGATGTGAAACATTGGAGTTTCGTTTCCAAGCAATATTCTTAGGCATTGAGCAAATGGAACGAACACAAAGAATCAAAAGTATCGAAATAATTGCTTGATTATTTGTTGTTTACGATTTATTCATGAACTGTAGAAATTATTCTTATTTGAAGCGATAAATAACGATTTTGAATTTGCTAGAAAATTTGGTGAACGAGGATTACCAATGATCGTGGTTAATTTAGGAGGCGCACTATCCGTAAGGCCTTGACCGCAGTCGAGTATTCTAATGCTGGCGAGACTCCTCGGTGCAACGCCGAGAACCGCTTCCGCAGTCATGTGAACATTACCATCAAACGAGCCATCCGGTCTCTGACGACTTGTCAGCCAACCAAGAGCTGCTGATTTGTTCCAATTGACTGCAGGCTCATTTTCCACCTCCTCAAGTGCCTGCATCGCCAATGCAGTTGTATGCAAATCCCCGAAACTGCCGTCCAGTCTCTGTTGATGAGCCAAATCAAGCGATGGCTTCCTCACGAAATGGTGAAGATTGCGGTGTCTATGATCTTGAACGATGCAACGTAAAGCTAATATCACCATTGCCACAGTATCTGAAACATAATTTATGCATGATTTTTCCAATTCATCAATTTATTCAAGGAGATCTGTCGATCGTTGTACTCAGCGACGTTTGTTATTTCGGGAAAAAAAAGTTACGATTTTTTTTATCCTCCAGAGGACGAGCTTGAATTTTTTTCGCCAAAATCAATTTTCCAAAAAAAAACGTGTTCGCGGTTTTGGTCGTCTCTCTCGTATTTGCGCGTCATTGACTTGAGTATGAAAAATATCGATCGATTTAAAAAAAAGTTTTTTGTCATGATTTTTTTTTAAATTGACTCTGATGAGAAAAAGTGAAACATTTTTGAGAGAATGGAGTGAAGGTTGAGTTAACGGAATAGTGTAAGAACAATTTCTTCTCACCGACGTTGTGGTATTGAGCGGCTCCTGCAATATCCATAAGCCTACGAATCTGTCTTTTACGCACGTGTGCCTGTGCACTGCACGCGGCAAGAGTCGTAAGAGCAAATTCGTAATCGGTCGTTGGCTCGTGATGTTGTAACGTGCCAATTAAATCGTGGCCATGAAATTGTCGTGGATCCATGCAAAGCGCATTAAGCGCAAGCGTATAACGAGCTAAATGAACAGCCGAAAACCCAACTTCGTGATGCCTGTAAAAATAAAAGATTACGGGATTACGTCCGTTTTAAAGTTTCTTTTTCCAAAGAAACAAAAATCTAAAAAATCCCGATGCATTCTGTAAATTCAAAGGAAAGAATCAGTCACGCATTCTCCTCGAATTTGCTCGAACTATTCGTTCAATGGGAATGAAAAAAGTTTTGACGCACGTATCAGAAAAAAGGAACTAATCGAGAGAAACTTTTTCTCATATCAATCAAACGATCTCTTTCTAACTCATGGTGGTTCGGTCGCTATCACATACAGCCTTGAACAATCCCCTATACTTGTTTAGTGTTCCGGAGAAATATGTGAGCTCGATGAAGAACATTCTCAAACGGAAACTCAATTTCAAACTCAATAACATTAAATGTGATAGTTGCCTCCAAGGAACTTTTATTAATAAACGTCGTTTAGTGAGAGGATCGTTCATGGACAAAATTGAAACGCGATCGTGAGAATGGTTTTAACTAAGAAATGTTGGAATGGTGTACCATGTCAAAAATGTTCACTAAATATCAATAGCATTTTGTGGCAGAGAATGGGATTTCATGCCATCGGGATATTATGGCATTGCCATATCATGGTATTGGATTGTGATGGCGTTGAGATATTGTGTCAATGATATATTTTGACATTGGGATGTTGTAGTATTCGCATATTATGGGATTGGGATATTATGGCGTTGGAATATTATGGCATTGGGATATCATGGTATTCGCATATTATGGGATTGGAATATATTATGGCGTTGAGATATTGTGTCAATGAGATATTTTGACATTGGGATGGTATTCGCATATTATGGGATTGAGGTATTATGGCGTTGGAATATTATGGCCTAAGGATATCATGGTATTCGCATATTATGGGATTGCGATATTATGGCGTTGGAATATTATGCATATTCTGGGATTGAGAAATTATGGCGTTGGAATATTATGGCATTGGGATATCATGGTATTCGCATATTATGGGATTGGGATACATTATGGCGTTGAGATATTGTGTCAGTGAGATATTTTGACATTGGGATGGTATTCGCATATTATGGGATTGAGATATTATGGCGTTGGAATATTATGGCATTGGGATATCATGGTATTCGCATATTATGGGATTGGGATATATTATGGCGTTGGAATATTTTATGGGATCGGATTATTGTGGCAGTAGAATATTTTTAAATTGAGATATTGCGGCTTTTGAATACAATTGCATGGGAATGTTCTTTGCATTAAATATCGGAGCCAAGTCGTTGGCTATTCGAGTGAAGAATTGTCAGAGTATTTTGGCAGAAATAATTCCTGGACTTTCCTATCGCGGTTTGTTATAAAGGTCTGGTCGATGAGCATTGAATTTTTAGAGTACATCGTTGAACTGTTCACGGTAAAATATGATGAAGATGTAACCCCCATGAGTGATTTATCTGATAAAATTTTCGATTTGAAAACAAATGAACTCGGCGGAAGGCAAATTGCATTTTTGAAGCAATCAAGGTGTTTCCTCACCCCTCGCACCCGTTACCAATGAGGTTTCCCCACCATCGAGCTCATCGAAATGTACGATACTGGAAACTCCGAGTGTTTTCAATGTATAGAACATCAATCCAATTTCACTTAATCACAGATCAAACTTTGCCCTATAGCACGTTCTATTAAGTATGTTAGATAATATCCGTAAAATGGCTTCCTTGCGTAATTCATCAAATTGTCATTATGAAGACTCAGTTGGAAGGTTATAAGGGGCGTATTTTGTTCTGTAATGCAGAGTATATATACAATTTCCTAATTTTTTAATTGAAATCTTTTTCCAAGTCGGTGTCACGGCTCTTGAGCACTGTCCTCAAGAAATTTTCTTTTTACTACAATCATTGGTATTGTTAAACGTGAACAAGTCTCTGAACCTCAAACTGGAGAGTGTAGAAAATGTTAAAAAGCTGTCAAGCAGTTTCCGTACCGAAATTCTTGAACGAATGTCATTTTTTCGATTGTCGAGGATGCAAGGGAAGAGTTGAAAGCAGTCGTCGTACATTTTTTCTATCAAAACAAAAACTTTGAAAAATATGAATGAAAAAAAATGATGAATCAATCTCGACGGATCTTCCACGGCGGCATGTGATTTGCATAAAATATGGCAAACCGTGCAAATCTGCAGAATATTACCTCCAGAGCAGTAGAACTATTTCCAACTCCATTTGCTTGCCACTGAGCTGCATTTCGACCGCAGCTGGTGATGCTAAATTTTCATCGCGAGAAAGATTGGCCAGTCTGAGAGCGAGAAGTACTCGGTGGGTATCGTTTCCCCAGCCGGCATCTTTGTCGCGTTGATTCCACAGCCAGGCAGTGGCACGTTCCAAAATTGCCTCGGACTCGATTTCCACTGCATTCGGCTCTGACCCTATTCCTATATAATATCGATTTATTGATAAAACATTCGTTAAAAGCTGTTTTCACAGCAAGTAAACTTGGCACGAGGTAGATTAAATATTTTTCTTCTTACCTTCACATCGTGGGAATAGAAAGCATGCCCATCCTGCGAACAGGAGGATTGACTTTGCAATGTTAGCTCGGCCCCACATTTTTTCTTGTTGTTGCTTTTTTTTATGTATTTACTGAAATTCAAAGAGATCATTACTTTTTTTATTGACGATAATTAAGCAATAAATAAATGAATCAACAGAATTAACGTGAATTTGGCATTGATCGAAAAACATTGCTTCGTTTTTTTTATTCAATAAACGCGTTATTGATATTCTTCCGCATGGAATAAAAAAGTGTAAGGAAAAGTTTCGCAGAGTCCTGGGAGAGATAAATCGGCAGTAACGATGTGCCTATCGCGATCGAAACTCACGCAAACTTCAGACTTCCTATTGTTTCTCCTTGGTCGGTGTAAACTGACCGCTGTACTATGTTTGGGGTTTCGAAGGGGTAAACTTTAACCCAGAGGAAACTAACACCGTGGTCTATCATGAGAATCGATCTGACCTCGATGTACTCGAAGATTAATCTGCCTAATCGTCTCTACACAGGAAAATCAAGCAACCCTCTCCTGGCAGCTCTATCTTGCCCAACGAGTGCTCGGGGTTGCAATTGATGAAACGATCTGAACATGAACTCGGGGGTATATATTTCACAGCTCCTACTATCTCCTCGATGCCAATACTGTGCCAAAAATATCTAGAATCGTTACTGAACCGCGCGATATTCTGGACAAACCGAATCTTTCTATTTTTCCATAGCACTTTCGATGCAATCTCTGCTTCGAAATGAAGAATCCAATAAGGGCCCAGATCAGATTAACGAGAGAGTAAAACGTTATCCCACTTTCCAATTTCGCGAGATGACGTCTAATTCCATTGTCTCTCAAGATTCTTTTATTTCAGCGTCATCTCCAAACAATTCCGGCGATAAGACTTGCTTGGAATTCCAATAACAAACGAGAAAATTATTAACGAGATATTTGAAAATGCTAATTAAAATTCTTGTTCTTTTATTAGAGAAATGATCGATTCGATAGTACAGTGTGGGAAAGATTTTCTGAAAATTGTTAAACGTCCCGAAAATATTTGTTGAGAAGCAGAGTTCTGTTAACAAAACTTTAGAGTAATTTAAAATAATCATTTTTTGGACGTACGAAGGCTGGTCCGTATTCAGCAACCCCTAATAGGCCAAACCTCAACCCTGACAATTTGGATCCTGCAGCAACCCTCGACAATACGAGCCCCCACTTGTGGTAAGTAAATCAATTTTTCACTCAATTAACTCTATTTGCTCAGCCACAGCGTAAATCAAAGTTCCATCATGGTAAAACGATTTTCACCATCATATAGCCACGACATTAAAAATGATGGGGATATATACGGAACGTTGCGATCTCTTGGAATTCAGCAAAGTTATGAAACTCAATTTGCCGGGATACAGCAGTCGAAATATTTTTTATTCCCTTCGAAATTCGTCTCTTCGTGTTCGAGCAAGTGGAACACGAGGAAAGGAACGTCGGGATGTCGAACATACACGGGCCCATGCGATATTGCGTGGGATCGATATCACGGCGCCTACTGTCGCCCCTCTCGAGTATACATGTACCCTTACAACACGCTCTATACCCGTACCTGCATTGTAAAACGGTACTACACCCTATGTATCCCAAGGTACATAACACGTACAGCTTAACACACAAGCGTTCGTATCACCCTCGCAATCAGATAGCAGGTGTACACGTCAACCACTACTAAGCAGAATGGCATCCCGAATATGCTGTAATATCAAGTTTCACGAGCATTCAGCCCTTTTGCTTACAAGTCCTCGATTTATGTACTCAACTATTATACTCTAAAGTACACATATTTACGACATGGGACATTCAACGATGAATCGACCGCCTTCCAAAATACGATATTCATACATTGTTTGCACGAAAATATATTTTTTTCTGTCCAATATTTACAACCAATAGAGGTGAACGATAGTCGGTAAATTTTTCTTGTTTACGTCGTTTGGCAATTCGATAAAAATGAAGAAACAGCTAGAAATCGTTTGATCTGTATGTAACGATCATCAGCTTTATATTGGATGGAAAAATATAATCGAGAGACTTCAAAATCGAGCTCAGTTTTTCAATCGATTGTAAAAAAAAGTTTTTGACAACATTTGCTTCAAGTTTTGCAAGCAAATACGTTATTTTCCAACAAATCAATAAATCGTGTGTAATTGGTATCGAAAAAAGTATATGATCCCCCGAAACTAATTGATGGCTGCAAATGGCGATAGATCAAAGTCATTTAGAGAGAAATACATTGCCGTCCATTCGTAACTGTTTATTGAAGAAATAATAAAACGTTTCCTCATCATTAGCAATGTCTTATGTCGAGAGATATAGATCAGACTGTAAAACTAAGCTCCCAGTTCATTCGGAGTCTGATAGGAAAAACAACGGACAAGGAAGCCAAAGAAATAGAAAATTTGCAATCCCTACTTATTGAAAGGAGCAAGAAATGCGAGAAAATGGAATCAAAATGTAGGAGAACGACGTTAAACAATTTGATGAGAAAGATCCCATGGAAATGGAGTAAATATTGTATACGACGATGAATAGCTGTTCATTAATGTCTGCCATTATGAGGATACAAGTATATTCATACATTCCTGTATTCTATGTAAATCTACTTCATTTCCTGTATTATACTAGATCCCTGGGAGTCTATAACAGACTAACAAGTTGACAACCTATCGCGCGATATATATTTCAGTATCAACGGATCGGAATAACGACGTCTAGAGTCTTGAACTCTGAAGTAATATAAACCACTCAATCACCCGAGCCATAGACGGTTTATAAATAACCGCGTTAGTTACCACCGATTTGCCACCGATTTGGAGACGTACACATCGATCATGAAGCCAAAATAATCTGAGAAGTTAGTGAATGGCGTAATTTATAGAGAAGGAGTTTTCCATGCAAGTGACAATGGAACTTTTTATTTCAAGCAACTGTAACTCTATTTTTAGATGGCGTCGCGCGGTAAATGTCTATTTATAGATCCACTCAGGCGCCTGCTTAATTAAAACCGGCGTGGTCTCACGTGTGTCGACGCTTTGAGTCTTTCTTCTTCGTTGTCAGCCACGGACACTCTGCTGTCAAATCCAACCTCGTAATTGCTTCGTACAAAAATTTAGTTTTACGATATTCACGATATCTTGAAAAAAACTTTTTTTCCATGAATATTTCACGATAAATAATCTCAATGAAACTGAGCCAATTGTTATCGACTAAATGTCAACGGGAAGTTGATTATCGTATCATTGATAATTTACACCTGTTGAAATTATCGTGAATGATCGGTCAACGCAGAGGCTGACCAAATACTGACCCAACTACTTATCTTCGCAGGTCACGAATCTATTTCCCAATGAGAATAACACAAGCTCAGTAACGATGGAACAAACTTCATGATAAATTCTATTATAAAAAAAAAAAACAATAATAATCGACTACAATTGAATGAGGCAAAGGAACAACAAAAAAAAACGAGCGAATGGCATAGAGAAACGTATAAATGTAAAGTGAACTCACAACTTTCTCAAGAATCCTCGAAGATTCCCAAGAGGGTGACAGATCAAGGCAGTCGACACCCAACCGTTTGCAACCCCCTCTTCGGGAAGACTTCCGGCTAGAGTGTATTTGGCAGAGATTCGAGAATATTGGCCCGTTCCAATGGATTTTCTCACGAGTGTGGCCGTGAAATTAGTTGGGTACACGAGCAGCGAGGAACAAGTGAGGACGAGACCTGGTGTCTGTGGTTCAACGATACCGAGCAGCGAATGGATAACAAAAAGTGTTTGTTTCACGATGCAATATATCTATGTGCCTATATATCTTTGTATGTATATAAGTTGTACGGTTGATAGTGACGGCGATCCGAGTGGAGGGGCTAGAGGGTTGGCGATATTAACACACCACGTCCATATATAGATATATACGTTCTAAATATTTATATATATATATATGTAACACACACATATACTAATTTGTATGTCTATATATTCGTATAGATGTAGATGTATATCTATGGGTCTGCGTGCCGACGACAAAGGACGAGAGATATGTACTACCGTTCAGTGACAGCGCGTCACAGGCGTCGCGGCGTCGTGACGATGCGCCTGCCTCGTGAATGCGCAATGCAGACTAAAACCCAGGGAACTCTGGCCGAGGGGTTCGAAGACCTCCCTCCCTTATGGTTGAGGCGCGCGCGCGCGTGTCTCTACCCTTAGCACACTACTTTCTTCCTCTCTGTATCTCTCTTTTCATATCCCTCTTTCTTGGTATCTTCCTCCCGATCGTTTTCCACAATCTTCCTATCTCTGTTCTCCTACACCTTTTCCTTCTTTCCTTGTTCATTTCGTATCCTTTTTTCACATGCACTTGCTCTTATTCCCTTGCCTTTATCTTCTCTGTATATAGCGTCTACCGCTCTCTCTCGCGACTCGAGAGGTTGTGTAATTTGCTGTCTCGCTCTCTCACTCTAAGCCTGTCTCGCTTTTTTTCCTGTTCTCTCTCTTCCCATCGCTTTCTCGCAGTCTCCTCGTCTCTCTCTCTCTCGCTCATCGCGTCTGTCTTTGTTCTCTCATCAGCTCGGTAAAACGTGTGGACCGTGTGGCACTCGCGAGTCGATTCTCGCGACGGAACGGCGACCCTTTTTGCTTCTCCATCCGGTTTTCCCACTCACCTTGCGCCGCCACTTTTCCTCGCGCCCCATAACTCGTATTTTTCTTTCTCTATCGTGTGCCAGACGCGGAAGGGTTGTTGGGAAACCCTTACCCGCTTTTTTCCACCCCTCACTTCCCCTTTTTCTCTACTTTTTTTATGTTGTACGCGGGAAACGCTATCTTGGCGGAGAGACAGAGAAAGAAACAAAGAGAGCTCGAAAAACCCATATCGTATCAAGCCCCGTCCAGCGATATCCCATTCCCACCGATCTACCATTTTTACTGTACCTTTTCTCCTCTTCTATCTTTTTCGTTTTTTCCTTTTTTTTTGCTATGCTCTCGAGCTTCTGGTATGAAACTTCAGAGTCCTATTATATTGCCAGTTTTTTGTTTCCACTCTCATTGTCTGAGGCAACGAGGCGAATGGGCTAGACTGTTTCGACAACAGTTCGTCCACGTGATACAGCAGCCTGTGGGTAGCAATCGAGGAACAATTCTGCTATTCAGACAAAGCCGATTTATCGTTTCATGCTTTCTATACTCTCGAATTTTTTCTTTTTTTTCCCAAGTTACAACATTTTCGTTTTTTTTTTTTTTTTAAACAATTCCATGCGAATAATTATTTTTTGTTTCTGTCTGGTTAGAAGTCTCATGGAATTCGTTCAATTCTACGGTTCATTTCAACCCCTCAGAGTCTTCAGAATGTCAACAAGGCGATACATTCAAAAATTCATTGGTTCCAACCCTTCGCCAGCCCACCCAGCTGCGTGAATTCGCATTTGTTTCTTGATTCTATGCAAAGCACGATTTTGACGATTGCATCGTTGGAGTTCAACGAAAAATATTCTTTCCATCAACCATTAAACATTTTTTTGGTATCGCCCCAATTTTTCAATGACACTCAGTTTTGCATTTGCAAGAATTTTCATAGACACTGCGTTCGAGTCTCATGGCTCCGCAACATTGCAAAGAACCATCTCAGCTTTTTTTTTGTAAATTAAATTCTATTCCATTGTTGCAATTCTTGTGAATTCCGATTATGCCGAAAGATTTTACGTTTGAATCCCGATTCCCGGCAGTTTGCAAAAGAAAGTGATAACGTTTGTTTTTACTAGTTCATTGATTTTTGAAAAATTTTTATCAGAATTTGCTCGAAGTATTTCCAGCACAATCTTAGGGTTACTTTTCGTATTGTACGACGTCAGAATCAATTAATTGAAAAACGATGAGTAAACACGTCGTAGAAATACTGATGAAAGAAGAAAATTAATTCCTCGGATTCATGGGTCTGTATCAACTTTGTCTGTATTCTTCGGTTCATTGCACGGACGTATGAACTTGGTAACCGAGGGCTTTTATATTAGTCACATGCAGGGCGACGAAGGCGTTGCCAGGGGGTTCTTCGTGTGAGTCATTCCATTTCCCATGAAAAGGTGAAATGTGGTTGAATTACCGAGACCACTCGCCTAAATTTGCCGAAGTATGATTCATACTTTTTTATACGCCAAATCATTTCGACACTATCGCAGAATTTCATTAAAATTATCAAATAATCCAGAAAAAACGTGAATTGATCGAACGTGAGCCATAAAATCCAGGCGCCTGTTCTGTACGCCTGCAGAATTATTCAAAAACAATAAAATGAACCTCATAGAAAATGTCACAGAGTTATTCCAACGAATATTCGATTTTTCTACTTTCTTATAATTCCTCAGCTCCAGTAATCTTTCAGGGGAAGTCTGGTAGCACTAAGGCATTGTAGGATGAACGAAAAGACTCTGAATTATCTGGTTTTCACTAAAATTGAGTCGAAGCTCAATGAGACTGAAAAAAACGTCAGCAGGCATGAGAAAAATGACGTTTTCGAAAGAAGCAACTCACTAGTCGATGGAGAAACTAATATGCAAGAAATCTTGACAATATCAACCATCAACAAATTTTTAAATTTTTGTTATGAAAAGAATGCGGCGGTAGTAACTATGAGTCTCGAGGTTTTCGAACTGGCAACGGTGGGAGCTGTGCGTTTGATACTCCCATCGACTCTTTATTGGTGTCGGTACTGACTGGCGCCTTCACATTGAGCGTAACGACGGAACAGTAGACCTTGGCATACGAGATTTATTATTGATAACGTATTTTCAATTTTTTCCCAAAGTTCAAATAATCAATTGCGAAAAATTCGAACCTCTTTAAAAAAAAACCCGTTCACATACGTTGATAAATATTCTACACATGAGACTGCTCTATGAGTCTATCTTGATGTTTAGAACGCTATGGACATTGCCAGGTGGCGAGGGGATGGAAAAAACGATTAAAAACTAACCCTCCGCGGATCGTATCGATCTTTTCGACCCAAACGACAACATTTTTTCGAAAATTTTATTTTTTTAAACGTTTATTCAAAAATAAAACAAATACAACGATTAGAAAAATTATGAAACGTTGAAAAGAATCAACGAAGAGCAATCCAGAATTTTTTCAGATTTTTTTCTCTCAAAATACAAGGACGAAATGGATCCATATGATCCGGAGTATCATAAGAAATCATATGGTCCAGGGAAGGCTAATTGGACAATGCCAACTGTCAATGTCAAAATAAGCTTCAGTTCGTTTGAAACTTCAATTTTCAGAAATTATAAAACTGTACAAAATCAATGAAACGCTTATCCACAGTCACATTGAAAAACCTCACATCGAAAAAACGTGCAAGATTAAAAAAGTTGTATAGAGTTGGAAAAAAGGGTCAAGAGAAAGTTGAGAAATACAGGACGTTCGGGAAGTACATCCGAGAACCGGAAAGAGCCTTCAACGAAGAGCACCAACAGTTGAGTCCCGATTGGACTTCCGGCAGAGAAGAAAAGTCTCCTGATATCCCCCCGGAGGACAAATATTTGACAGGGACAGAAATTTTCTATACAGAAAGATCGTGTTTCCTGAACGAACAGGAAACACTCATCAGACAACCAAAGTTAGTCAGACTGCTCTTTCCGTAGCTCTGAAAACGAATGTTTGCAACCCAGGACACCAGATACCAAGATATATTCTCGTTTTTTGGGAGGCTACGGTACTTTGTCAGAATGTAGAGAGTCTACGATGGTTACGTTTCGATGGCCCATTGTCCTTCTTCCAATTTCCTTCACAATCGATCAATCTCTACGTCAAAAAACTTCACAACTCATCCGATCAACTGATCAACGAAAAAAAAAATTCCTGACGGATCGATGTTACGCTGATGGTGGTTACGAAAATGGAGATCTCGGGGTACGTTCGTATCGATCATAGCTACATATTTATTCTCTCATATTTTAATATTTATTGCATTTTATTAATTTATCAACATGAATCCCATTGTTGAACAGGAAGTTAGACATGCCTACGTTAGGCTTGCAATGGCGATCTGTTGGCTCACCGAAGTGTGCTCGTTCCTCATACCGAAGATCAGCCCAACCCATAATTTCTCTTATTCCTCTGACGCTGTCCCCCTGTTATATCGCGTATCGTGCAACTACGCGATTGCCGCTTCAGGAGCGATACTTATGATCGTCTCTTTCGGAGGTTCCATCCTCGCGATGGCACGTGAAAATTGCTCTAAAAAAAAGGACCTTCGTTGACTACAGGCATCGAAAGCTTCTGCCTGGTCTTTTCACTACTTTTTTGTCTAATATGGATTTTAGAAAATTAGAAAAAGTCTACGATTTTTCAATCTGTCTCTTTAATGTGCTAAGATTTGTGTTCATCATTTTTTGAGCCTTTTCCTCGAAGGCCTCACAATTTGTCTTTTTGGCACGATTGTTTCTGTGCATCATGCACACCTGGCGCTTAAAATGTAAAAATCCATTCAGCCGGATTACATGACTTTCAAATTTCGATTCTCCTTCTATCCTAATTATGGAAAATGGTGAGATCGATCGAAATCCACACCACGGAAATGAAAATTGACCAGAAAAATAATTATCAAATAACGAGGCGGAAATTCTTTCTGAAACGGAAAAAACTTCAACTCGAGAAACTGACGATACGGTCGTGAAAAATATAGTCGACTGTGGCGGCACAAGATTTTCACCGTTTCCTTGAATAATCTTCGTGCGAATGCGACAACTACATCTAAAGGATCAAGAAAGGAAAATTGCAACTTTAACAAAATTCGTGAACGACGAAATAATCTTTCAGACTTTCGATGCTATGACAATTATTATTATTGATGCCGCTTGCTTATTGCACTGAGCAAATACAACGTCAAATGCAGTATAAAAATACTTCGAATCGATTAATCCTAGATTCCTAATGTACTTTTTGATATCGTGACGTTCCTACACTCAGCCAAATTAACTCGGGCCACTTTGCAGATTCATAACGCTGTCGAGTCTTAAAGAATTACTATCACGAAACGACTTTGTTCAGGATTCTTTCCATATTTTGCATAAACGTTTCTGGCACCAAAACTAACAGTTTTCTGCAATGAAGAAAAATTTTCTGACGTATAGAATTCGAGATATTTAATTTCCAATTTTTCTATTTTTCCCATATAAACGCGTGTAAAGTGACGTTTTCGTTAAAAAGTTGCAAAAAAAAAAACAAAAGAAACGCGAAGTCCATTCAAACGCGTTTAGATGGGAAAAATGAAAAATTGGAAAATGAATATCTCAAATTCTAAACGTCAGAAAATTTTTCTTCATATGAGAAAACTGTTAGTTTTGGTGCCAAGAACGTTTATACGAAATTTCGAGAGAATCCTTAATAAACTCATTTCGTGATAGTAATATTTCTTTCGTGTTGACGTTTTCTAACGAGTAGCCTAGAGCTTGGGAAAAGGGATCGTTTGGATAGCGAAAAGTAATGAATTATCAATGTAATCGGAGGGAAATAAATCAGAGAGGAATAGCGAAGATTTCCTGCTTTCTGGACGTTCGATCGATCGATTGTATCCTCACAGAGGATAGGGACGTATACCTTGTTACGAGTAAGATTTCAAATTCCGAAGCACGATACAAAAAGTTGTCGATGAATGTTTTTATGTCAGGAAAGGAAAAATAGGAACGCGGCCTCGCTTTGAAAAACGTCGTTCAGCTAGTTGCAAACTTTAGTAGAACTGAACGAAATTTCTGCAGTCTTTCCGTCGATATATTACTTTCACGTTAGTCCAGTCGACACCACTCACTAATTCACCAGCTCAGTTTCTCCTACTCTCACATTTTTCTCGCAACGACAGTTGGAGTAACTATTGACCATGCTGTCTTTGTGTCCTTGCATCGTATCTCCAGATTTTCTTCCTCTCACCTCTCACCCGTTAAGTAAGCTGTGGCTTCATGCTCGGCGAATTGGATTCACTTTTCTTTGGACTCGAGTTTATTTCCTGCTGCTCCAATCGTCTGTGGCGTCGCATCGTCGAGAGAACTCCGTTGAAACTGGCAGTTTTCTTTTTGGCGCTGCCCTTTGGCGTACTCTCGCCTGTTCTGCGCACTGGTAATCTCGGCGACGACATCTCATCCATGAAATCGAAATCTGATTTTTCCTCTGGCCTGTTTTTCAAAAATTTGCGATTACCACGACGAAATTTTCAATCGATGAAATTTTACTTCATGCAAAAAGTTTCTACGTTGATCGTGAACCCGGTTAAGGACTGAGAGTCAGTCTTCTTTGTTTACGCGAGCTTGGCATCAACATTTTTCAACTCATTGGAATTCAAAGAATTTTGAAACTGAATTTGCCAAAAATTGTGACTATTTTAAAAAGTTTTTCATTTGTGGAAGAGAAAATTGGTCGATACAAATGAATGAGAAAGGAAAAAACAATTACTTGTAGTCTTGCAAGCCATGGTCTTGTAATTGATTGCTCGCTGGTAAAGGAGACGGTCCTCGCCTCCCGGGACATTTCCACTCGAGTTCCAAACACTGATTATTGCACTCCAGCCCTCCCAACAGAGCCAGTATATCGTCAGGTTTTAGGGACCATCCTTCCTTTTAAATCGAAACAAAAATAACGTGAAAAACTCCGTTGGAATGCTTGGGGATGATGAAAAAATGAAAGAGCTGTCAAGTAAACAGGAAATTGATATCGTATTGATAGATCGTTAAATTTCATTGTCATAATGAATTATTTTCACGAAATTCTTTGATATCAGCACAATAGTTGCATTTATTACGATGGAGTTGTTTTTTTTTCTTTCTTCGCGGTGTCACGTATCGAGGAAAAAAAATTGATTTGAATAATACTAAACTTACTAACCTTCGGATCAACCTCATACTTTTCATCATCGGAACATTCGACCGACCATTCTTCCTCACTACGTTCCATCGTCAATACTATTATTTATATATTTACAAAGCAAGCACAAAAAGTAGAAACTATTTGACGTGGTTATGTCGGCAACGTCTCATATTGAGGTTATCTGCAGCCTGCAACCGTTTGAAAAGTCAGCAAATGAAAGCGTCGAGACTTTTGTGCGAGTGAAAATGTCCTCGAATATTTAGCAACAAGACACTCGCGAAATTTTTCAACAATCGTACGGTCAAATAGGCGACGCGAGCATGTGTAATCTTCACTGTTGTTTTCGCGAACGATAACAAATCGTTCTACTGTTCTCGACTGCGCAGCCAACACGGGCATCGTGCGTCTCTTTTTCTGGGACCCCCGGTGGTCCCTGCGCACATCGTTCACGCAGGCCCTCTAGCGTATTATTTGGAACAATTCCATTTGAAAACGGCAGGCACGATCGTTCATGCGGTTCATGCATTCTCTGTTTATATAACGTCAACAACAAGCTTTTCCCACGAAACAACAAAGCATTTACTAGAGCAACACTGCATGTACTTATGGAATAAGGAAAATGTCACGAATCAAGTTCCACTCTCGTGACGGAGAGTACTTTTCAGAGTGAAAAATGAAATTTAACGCTTAATTCGTCTGTGAACCTGCAACTTGGAAATTCAATGATAAAAGTATAGAAAATTTATTTTTCATTCATTTTTGATCCGATAAAGGGACCAATCCGTCGTATTTACCCGGACACGAATGGCCCAGGTTTACAGACGAAGTGTTAAATTGGAAAGAAATAATGTTGGTCGCCAATACGAATCATAAAAATTCCAAATATATCGAATAACCATCTACTTCTAAAACTAGCGATGGACAACATTTTAGTATGCATCTTTAAACCCTCGCGAACCCATTGCCAAACGAACTCGAAAACAATCCCAATTTTCTTTCGAGCATGAAAAATTTCGCGTGTGTAATAACGGAGGTTTCTGGCAACAAAGAGAACATGTACAATAAAGTGAATTCAATTTTAATGCATGGAATGGAAGAAACAACCGAAATAATGAAAAAATAAGACTTTTTGAACAAAAGATTGTCGTAAGTTTCGATCTTCTAGTATAGCGGCCTAATGTGCACGTGTGTTTTTCTGCAATATCGTCGTTCGAGTGATACGTTCCGATGACACACCCCCAGCCATTGTTTACGTAGCCATCTGCCGTCATCCACACATATATACTACGTACAAATAAGCAGGACAATAGAAATTTCTTACACGACGTGAGCCAACACGCCTCAATAACGCGATTTTGTTATAAAAATGTACAATTGATAAAAAAAAACAACACATTGATTGCGATCGGAAATTCGTGCGTCCAGTGTAGAAATCCTAACCAAATATGAAATGTACGAATTTTTCAAACATCCGATCGGTGCTGCCTCATTATTTCATGATGTTTTTTTTCACTTCTTTCGAGTACGTATTTCGACACGAATTCCAAAAGACCCTTATGACACATATACTTACAATCGCGATGTTTGCTGTTTCAACACAATTTGTCAGTGAACGAACAAAATGTACCTATGTTTTAAGTAAACCTCCCCAACCCGCAGATCTATGAAGGTATATTAACGACGATATAGTACCTCATGCTAAACAAATAGGAACATTCTCTGCAAACTCTCAGGTATAGGTACATAGTCCATGCACCATGCCCTAGCGTCAATTATAGAATAAGATGGAGTTCTTGTGAATGCACAACTATAAGGACGCATCCAATTCTTCGATAAAATTGACCGAGTGCACTTTGCGTCGAGGGGAAAGCCTCGCGTATTTTTATGACACCTGAAGCGCGGTATGAAATGTACTGGAAAATGATTATTATGATTATTGTTATTATTGTCGATGCACCTGTATCGTTTTCGCTGTGACTACAATTTTTCAAGTGAAATTCAAACTTTCGTAACGACTTCGTAAGGCTGGGTGAGGGCAACGGACGCGAAAAAAACATCGAGAAGTCTGAAACACATTCGATCCAGAGAATGACCTCTGTCAAGGGCATCCATTTAACTCGCGGTGTTTTTCTCTATTTCAACCGGGCCGATCGAAATAAATGTTTAAAACAAGAAAAATCGTGCGAAAATGTCTTTTCAAACAAGATTTCGTTGTTAACGAATGTTTGGTTGAGGTTATCACTGTTTTTATATCTTGTTACTTGAGTATTGATTTACTCACGATTAATCGGGGGAAAATGCCCAACCACAGAGATGTTTAACTCCCACTTTTTCTCTCTTGGGTAGAACGATGTTTTCAATAGATAACGATCTCTCGAGCGTTGGATTGTCAACAATAATTATCCTCGTTTGAATCTGACACGTATGAATATGCCTAGTGCAGCTTGCCAAGCTCCTATACCCTCGTTTTTTTTTACACTCCCATAAAAGGACGACCTTTCTGAGGTTTCAGGCTCATTCGATTATCACTACTCGTCGCGAGAATGCCTTGCCCTTGCGCAAATCGTTGTGGAATGTTTACAATAATTATGCTTCCGAATAATCTTTGAAATATCGCGTTGTAAAAACAAAAAAAAACAAAAAAAAACGTTTTGGAAATAAAATGCACGTTACATGGGTTGCGATTAAACAAGTTATTCCTAGAGCGAGTGAGTGCAGTAATTTTCTCATTTTATGCAGTTTACATTGTTGTGTCGCGTGATTGCTGCTTTTGTGTACAAAAAAAAAACATGTTTCCGTGAACCTCGCCACTGCACAGACTTCGAATCTGCATCACGAATCCTGCATTTTGCTGCATTTTGTGATTTAAAAAAAAAAAATGTTATGTTCATCTTATTTTTTCATTATTACGAGTTTTTCTTCGTTATGAAAAGATTTCATGCATCAAAACTGGTTGTTTTTTTATTATGCATGTTCTCTTTGTTGCCAAAAAAGTGAAATAAGGTTTGGAGTAAATTGACCTCCGTTATTACACACGCGAAACTTTTCATGCTCGAAAGAAAATTGGGATTGTTTTCGAGTTCGTTTGGCAATGGGTTCGTGAGGGTTTAAGGATGCATACTAAAATGTTGTCCATCTATAGTTTTAGAAGTAGATGGCTATTCGATATATTTGAAATTTTCATGCTTCGTATTGGCGACCGACATTATTTCCTTCCAATTTAACACTTCGTCTGTAAACCTGGGTCATTCGCGTCCGGGCAAATACGACGGATTGGTCCATCTATCGGATCAAAAATGGATGAAAAAATGAATTTCTATACAATAGCATCATTGAATTTCCAAGTTGAAGATTTCGAACAGTTGTCTGTATTTTTTTCAGAATTTTCGGAATGTTTTGTAACAGGCTGAAAGAACGGTGTGTCCAGGTTTACAGACGAAGGTGCAGGAAAAACGCTTACACACGAAGTGTTAAGGTATAAGTCGCGCAAAAACGTTTATCTACAGAATTGCAAATAATTTCGAGAAAATTACCGTTAACCGCTTGAGCTAGACGAGACTACTGCCTTAATGAGGAACAATCCTTCGGAAATCTATTGCCATTTAATCGAACTATTTACCTGCGAGAACGTGGTGTTCAGAACGCTTTAGTCAAAAGCGACTGGGCCGCTATGACGAATATTTGTCTGTCATTTAAAAAAAAAGTGATTTTTCAGAAGATCTTTGGAGCCCTAAAGAATATAATGTGAATATGAACAAGGCCGAGATGATGAATAAAACAGTCAAGACCGATCTCTACTACGCTCTCTTCCCTATTTATTATCTGAGTAGAGTTTTTGGACTCCTTCCTGTACGCTTCGTGGCCCAAACCACTGGAAGATATCTCGGTCAAATCCGAGTTATCGACGTCTGTTACAGGTAAATATTATTTTTTTCCAACTTCACGGTGAGTTCATGGAATTGTCATATTTGAGCATTTAATTTTGCACGTCGAGTTCACATTTTTGGCTGGAATGGGGTTTTTGAAAGTGATTTTCCGAACCCAACGTTCTGTGTCCACTTATTTATCATCACGTTGAAATATCGAACGAATTTTCAACCAAATTCATTTCCCAGTTTTGTCTGATTTAGTAAAATCGTGCGCAAGATAAAACTTCCGTGCATCTGAAAAAACAAAACCAAACATATCAATCTACACAACGATGTGGCCTCGAACGGCGATACCACTATAAGCTTTTTCTCTACTCTGTCGTCGTAACTGTGTCCTTGAACTTCAAATACACCCCGACATTTCTTACACTGCTTCTTCGTAACGATTTTTTTTCCCCGTAAAAAAATGACCAGGCAGAAAAGTTTTCAATCGATATTCCGATTTTTCAGGATTCTTTCAAAATTTTGTATAAACGTTCTTGGCACCAAAACTTACAGTTTTCTTCTCTGAAGAAAATTTTTCTGGCTCTTTTGGATTTTTTTTTCTTGCAACTTTTTAACGAAACGTCATGTCCAATTTACACGCGTTTAAATGGGAAAAATAGAAAATTCAATATCTCAAAGTCTAAACGTCAGAAAAATGTTCTTCATGGGAGAAAATTTTCAGTTTTGGTACCAAGAACGATAATGCAAAATTTTAAGAACAAGCGAAGAGAATCGAAAATAATTTCCCGCCCATTCGTAAAAAAATACTTGCTCCTGCAAAACTTTGTATCTTTAAGAAAGACTGGGACAGCATTATCTCATGTCAAAGTTGTGAAGAATATCCGTTTGTGAAACGATTGATTTTTAGAAAATCTCCGCTGTCCTGGCAGCGCGGGACTGCTGCTTTTTTTTATAGGAGCAGAAATATGGGGACTGTGTAGAGATTTGGGAGACGGATGGGCAAACAGTACCAGACTCAAGTCCCAAAATGCAATGATAGTCACCATTGGTGATGTACTGGCAGTAGCCCTTTTAGCTTCTGTCGGCGTTATCGGAGCACCATTCAGATGGGAATATATCCAAGAAATCCTGGCTCGTTTGGTCGAGGTAATTTTTAGTCCTTCATTAGAAATTTCGAAAGAAAGCAAAGAATTGTTGATCGACGTGACAAAATCCGCTCGCTAAATTCTCCCCCATACAAAACACTCTCATTTTTCGACGAATATTTTCAACTGCATAATTTTACTATCCATGTGAAAAAACAGGCGGACGAGAGACTTGGCTTCATCGCCCCAAAGAAAACGCGAAATTTTACAATCATCATAAGCTCCACGATCATTATTTTTCTCGTTGGACTCTCCATTCTCGACTTTTACGCATGGAGCGCTCAAATGAAATCGAGCAAAAAAATGGCTAACAAAGGACCCATTAATTACACGCCCATCTACATACTGTACATCATGGCTCTGGTCATCGAGATCCAATACACAGTGTCTACTTATAATCTTGGTGAACGTTTTACACGGTTGAACAAAAATCTTGAAACTCTGATCAAGGATTCACGGATCTACGACTATGCGAGAAAAGAGTACGCCCAAGGTGAATAATGAGTTTGGCACGTCAATTTAATCCGCGACTAAATAAAGCCGAAAGAAAATAAACGTGGCTGCGCGTTTACAAAACTCCACATGAAACCGTGATAAATTCATGAATTGGAAAAATTTATCAAATTTCGGAATCTCCAACATAAAAAGAGTCACGCAGGCAAACGAACAAATCCAAATGGAAATTTGTCAGCTAAAAACCAAAATCTCTTCAAATTCCACCAACAAATTCGACACTGTAAAACTGTAATTGTAGGCTATTCGATGTAATTTTTAGCCACCACGTTGGGCACTGAATCTTTCAACGGTCGATGAAGATGAATTATTATGAAAATTTAATTGAACATTATTTTATTAATAAAATAAAATAAATGAATTAATTAATGGAACGAATAAGAAAAATGAATTAATAAAAAATTAATTAAATCAACAGTCGCCGAATCGAGGGAGCAGGCAAATATTACTGCTTACATAAGACCGGAAGCTGAGTACAGAACCAACGTCCGAGTATACAGGACACCGAAAATTTCTGATTGGTTGATCGGCGAAGGAGGTAATGCGAAAAGTTACAGAGTCGATTCAGAAATGAAATACTTTGAAATTCGACCTCTCCAACTTTTCCATAAATTTTCTTCGTCGAAAGTCTCATTACCTGAGTTTTGTTTCTTCTCTAGAAAACCGAAACATGTCGGACGCGCTATCACAATTGATCACGGTACATTCTTCTCTCTGCGACGTTGCTCTCCTCATCAACCGAGCCTTTGGTGTTCCAATCCTCGTCGTTACCATCACTTGTTTGCTTCATTTGATTATCACTCCGTATGTCCTTCTCGTCGAAGCGACCGGTGATCGGGAATGGTTGTTCATCATGGTCCAATGCTTATGGTGCAGTATTCACGTCTTGAGGATGATGATTGTCGTTCAACCTTGTTATACCACTTCTGCTGAGGTACAAAACAAAAATTAATCTTTCGGACTAAGCACGTCAGAGATACTCAAACATAATTCACGAGTGATAATCCTGAAAAAATGCACGAAACGGCGTATTCGCTTCAATTCGATAAACAAAATAATCTTTTTCGATTCCTACGAACATTGCACAACGCTAAGAAAACAAGTTGATTCAAAAAAAAGTCACCATTCGATCGGAATTTAAAAGTTTGAACCCATTTTCTCCATTTTTCTTGTTTATGTTGCAAAGATTTTCAGTTGATTGGCGTGACTGATCGATATCCTTAAGGATGCTACAGAAAGTAGATCGTTTTGCCGTTAGCATGCTTTTCTAGAAAATGGAACTCCGCTTTTTACAACTTTCGAAAAAAAAGATGCAGCAATTATATTTTTTGAATTCGCATGACTCAGTAAATGTTGAAATTTGATCGAGACAACGTTTTGGAGTTTGTTCCTCATGCATTTCAATGTTGTACCAAATATAACTCGAAACTTCACAGGCAAAAAAAACTGCCATCAGGGTCAGTCAATTGTTGTCGACGAATTCGGAAGCCGCGTTGCGAAAAAAATTGGAAATATTTTCACTACAAATATTGCACAGACCTCTCGATTTTTCGGCGTGCGGTATGTTTTCGATCGACAGAGCATTGGTTACTTCGGTGAGTAATTTTTCAATTATTTTCGATTATAGAGAAGCGGCCCATTGCGTTCAATTCCCGAACAAACGTTGTCGAAAGCTTCCAAGAGATTTTGCTTTCGCATTGTCTTATTTTCTTGAACTTTTCCAATATTTTTTGCTGTCCCCAAAAATACCCCATTCTGCATGTTTTTCGTTAAATAACCAACTAATGACGATGGTCCATTACAGATGGCGGGTGCAGTAACAACGTACCTCGTGATACTGATCCAGTTTCAAAAAGCAGATGACACGCAGGTTGCGCGTAACGAACTGAAAAACGCGACTCAACAATTATTAAGAAACGCTTCGTCACTCACTAATTCAACAGTTCTCAAGTTCTTTCAGTAGCGATATCGACAGTGCATGAAGCATCATCACTTCGATATTTATGTAGGATCGAAAATTCTCTATTTATATTGTAATTATCGATAATTGCCGAGATCAACCTCGACCGCATTATGACCACACGCGGTTAGATTTCTCCTGAGGAATAAAACTCGAGAATTCATGGAGAAAAATCATTAAGAATTTTCAATGAAACCTTTTCCAGCATAACGTACAAACGAAAGTAAAAAAAGTAAACGTTGGAGAATGCGATAGAGGGTTGAAATAGCATAGTTGTGTAAACCGCTTGGAAAAGTTGAAATAAGATAAATTATGTTAGGACAATAATAACGATTTCACTTTATTCATTCCATCGATGTGTGACGTGCGCTGTTAACACGTTCTCAATCGATCGGAAGAGAAAATAAAAGAATCCATGAAAAAAAAAGATGATTTCCCTCTTCCCGATCGTTCGTGCCAGCGCAAAACACAAAAATATCCGTCACTTTTTCCTCCAACTACATTTGGTTAGTTAGGGATTAACTGATTTTTCATTTTTTGGTCTCGGCTCCGAGTGACAATATCTTTTTTCTCGTTGATTACATTATATACAATTCGCGACATCGAGCACATTTTTCATTTTTCTGTTGCAACATTTTCAGAATTTTCCTCGTCCTTCGCACTCGTACGAATCTCGTTAATTCAACATTTTTTTCTCAGTTTCATTTCAACTTCTTCCCTCGCTTCCAGATCCATGCACGCACACGCACACACACACAAACACACACACATACACGCATACACCGCTTTTCGAATTTTCAGCAAATGTGCAATCTAGCGACGTTTGCGCCAATTACTCTCCACGTGATGTGAGAAGGAGTATCGTTTCTCGAAAGTCCAGCTTGCCTCGATCAAGACCTCGATTCCATGTACGAACAACCGCGGCAAAACGAAAGTTTGTGAAAACCGAATATGCAAACAGAGAGAGAGAGGAAACTTTGAAAAAATTTCGACGATTCACAGCGACTCGATGCAAAGACATAACATCATCTATTTTAACCCGACTTCCCATTCTAAAATTTGATTTTGAGAACGTATCCAACGAAACAGAACATCCAATTTATTTTTTTCATTCCCTAATTAATTTTTCTTTAAAAAGAAATTCAAATCGAGCTCAAGACTGCTCGAGCTCATGGGCAAAAAATTCACAATCGTTAATAATAATAATAATTATTATTCAAATAATAATAATGATAATAATAATAAATCCATGCCCTTCCAAATTGTTTTATTTGTTATCTTTTTTCACGTACTCGGAAGAGTCGTCTGTCACAGCCTGTCTAAAACAAAAACGTGCTCAACCGATGTGCCACGTTAATCCCCTCTCAACGTGCATGCCTGTTCACCATATGTCGTTACGATCGTCGTATCCTTTAACGAGATAAAATTTTCTAATTCTACGTGCGATCTTTGTTCTTCGTATTGTTGTTGTTTTTTTTTTCTTTGCTTTCGCTTTCACCCCACATCCGATTATTTG
>JBAJMU010000001.1:8413214-8472467 GCA_037952995.1 Hyposoter didymator | reverse complement strand
ACCAATCAAGGTTCGTTATGTACAACCTCGCATACTGATATATATGTCGTTCCTCCTCTTGTAATCCACCGCGACCTCTCTATACACATCGTCGTACAAATCGTTAAACTATCAATAAATATTAGATCGCTTATTTAAGAATCTAACGCGATTTTTCGCCATTACGATACATATACAATATATAAATAGATATATACATACATACATATATATAGATACATATACATTATATATATGTATATACATATATATACATATATAGATACACTATAAGGGTCTAGCATACACTTAATCGTGTGTTTCTTTCTCTGAGTGTGATTGAATGTACGAGTTTTCTTTTCGTGTATTTTCTTTTTCTTTATATCAATATGTATACTATATATGTTGCTCACTTACAAATAATGTATAAATCCGCAACCGACGTATACCTTCCCTCGCGAACGCCGGTTTCGAAGGTGATGGTTTAGTTTTTTTTGTTCCTACGTCGTCAAATGATTGATTTCTTCCGAACGTGATGTTTTTTGTTGTGGTTGTTGTTGTTGTTGTTTTTTTTTCATCTCCGTTGCTTCTCGTATTGCGAGCGGTTGTTCAATTTACAACACTCGCTTCCGGCGATGGTTGAGGTCTCTTTTGCTGTATCGCCTGCATCGACGCTTCCCCGCAACCACTCTCTTTACTGGCCAATGCTATTTTTGGCCTCGAACATATCAACGCAGCGCTGTCCAAAGCTCCTGTTATCTCCAAATCATTCTCCACATATTTTGATGCTTGGTTACGCATGCTACATTGACACGGACTAGTGTGATGGTGCAGTCGAGAAAAACACTCGCTGCACACTCTCACCGGGTTGTACAACTGCTCGCTCGGCAGGGGCGTCGAATGCTCCGAACAATCGGCGCAAAAGATCTTGCCGCAACACCTGCAATTCGTTTCTATCAAATTACTGTACTTCTTTGTCCCTTTCAACTTTTTTGTTCAATTCAATTCAATTTTGTTTTTTATTCGAGTTCAACGCGATTAGTCGGTTGGTTTGATTTTTCTACCTGCAGTGATGCTTGCGCCTTCCAAGCCAGAATTCTGTGTTACAACCCATACATCGATTGACAGCGTGATCCGGTACCCACAGCGTTGGAGCTGGACCCAATTCCTCGACAGCCTCCCACGACATGTCCGAGGGGACGGACTCGCCGTGCTCACCGGCGCTACCTACGGAGTCCGGCAGAGAACCCTGAAAATTAAATGCACAGTCTTTTCATTATTTCAATCAATCATTCATGAAAAAAAGCCTCACATTTGTATACACATTGAAATTGTTTTTTTTAAAACAATTTCAATCTATAGAATCGAAGATTTCAACGAGAAGTTCTGATCCGCCGGAAAAAAATCATTTTAACTAAATTAATGTGCATCAAATCCACAAAAGGAAGCATCTCAATTTATAACTTTTCCAAAATCTTGGCAATCGACCGGAAAAATGGAACAAAATTTACGTAAATGTGGTGTAAAGGAAAATTTTAAAGCACCAAAAATCAGGAGACATTTCTATTTTTCACTGCAACAGATTTTTTCTTGAGACCCAGAGAAAAAAATGTTCTTTTTTCATCGTCCCAATTCATATGCAAATATGAAATTGCATATAAACATTTATTTGTGTATCCAGATATGTGGCATCCAGGAAGGTTAAACACGTATTTATTAACGGTCGAAACATTTCAAGGAAAATAGAGTATTATCGGTGAGCAAAAGATCGTGTGCATGCAATTTTGTCGTTGTTTGTTATGGAGTCAATAACTTTTCACACTGTAAGCAATGTATTGCTCTTGTTGCCGTAAACATCAAGAAAATAAACGACTACCTACATTTTTATTGAAAAATTTAATCGAATCAGTCCCGATTTTTCGCAATTTCTTTATTTATTCGTTCATCGTTGTTACTTGGCTTTTGCTTCGCTCTCGAGAAATGACGTACAAAAATGTACAACGTAGTTTGAAATTTTGGTCTTTTTCGATACTCACGATATCGTCGATGCGATCATTGTCTGCGTTATGATTGCAGACTTGCTTTATCAGAGCCAGTCGTGTCGTATGCAGCTCCTTTTTCAGCGCCTCTTCTTTGAGCTGAATTCAAAGAAAAACGAACGTTTCGCAAACTTGAGTATTTCTCATTTTATAAAACGAATAAAGTTGAAATACTTGAGTGCGGTTTATTTGAATTTCGTGTGTTTTCTTGCTAATTTGTATTATTTTATTAACTAGGGATGTACGAGGACTCGAATCGCGAAAGGCATCTTCGAACAGGCTACTCGACTTCAAAGTTACTCGAAATTTATGATTTTCTTTGTCTCTGTCTTTTTTAAGCTTTTTCCAATCCTTTATCTGGCATTTTTGTCTTACTTTTCTTCGCGCTTTGGTTTTTCTCTCAAACGCTCGTAATACGTACTTCCGACAAAAATGTGAGCCATCGCAGAAATGGCTTTTCGCCCGTGGATTTTCGATATTTGTTGTACCTCTCTGTCCTGCTCAATCTCCATACATGCGATCTACCACAGATTTGAGGAAAGTCAAGTGAGCCACGATACTTAAGGAGTTGATAAGACACGAGAGTTTCGATTGCACAGGGCTCATTATTATCACACAAATCCTGATTAATATCTATTAATTACTACGAAAAAAAATCACATAAATATTATCGTTAATAGAGAATCGTTTTTTTTTTTGCTTTTCTTGGGAAATTCTTTTCGTTATCAAGCGAGTAGCCAGTAAATGTATCGAAGAGGATACGATCGAACAGCAGTCAACAGAGACGAGCGTAAGCTCCATGGAAAATATTCAGTCATTTGCGTATGTTAAACTCGTGAATTTAAAAAAAAAATTATTTTTATGTTTGCAAAGCCACTTCGGGCGTGTATTCGTCTCATTATTCTGAAAACAAGTCGATCCACAGGATGGAATAAGTTTGAAACTTCCCCCTTTCTTATTTTGAAAATTCGGTGCACGTGTTCATTGCTTGTTCGAAAACGTTTTCGAGAATCTGATAAATTTTCACTCAATCCTGTCCCACTTCGTACAACTGGATGCGGAAAAATGTTCTGACTGGCCAGCAGGTCGTTTTATGCATCGAAAAAACTCTATTACGGAATGATGGCAGGCCAAATACCGATCATCAACTTTTTCTTTACTTTCTCATAAAACAGTCGAATTATTTCGTCTCTATTTCCATACCGTAGCTGCCAAGCAGTCCCATGAACACGCGCACATACTTTAAACTCTCAAAACTCGATGGGCGCTTTCCATTTTCTCGAGAAATTAGCACGTGTCCTTGAAAAATCAACAAATATGTGAATGAAACTTCGGACAAAAAACTCCTACAGTTTCAAATCCATTCCGTCCTAAAATTATGCTGTGAAAAGTAAAATTTGAACGATATTACGGCCGCAAAGTCTTGATCGTCGTTTAAGGAACAAAAATCAAGTAGATGAAGCGGCGTCTCTATTCCATCGAAGAATGGAATAACTTTGAAAGAGTTAAGCTGAACTTTTTTCCATGGAATACACTCTTACGGATTCTTGCATACATGCCTAATAAAGTCATCCCAACCGTGATAAATGCCGGAAAACCTCGTAACAATTCGGTTTTCGTGTCGATGAAAGGACAACAAAAACGTAAACAAAGAAAAAACATAAAAAAAGAAAGTTTTTTTCTAGAAACAGGAATAAACGTGTACCTTGCTCTCGGTAATTATCTGCTGTACCCTCAATTGCACGTCGCAATGTATAACCGGCAAACCGTCAACGTCGTCCAGTCTGTCGGGATTTTCGGCAAAGATTTCTTGATGTATCGGCGATGCCGGACAAACACTGCTCGGTGTTTGTGACATCATTGGCATGCTTGAATCACTGATGTCACTGCTGCCTTCCTGTTGCGAGCCGTTACACGTACACGGAGGACGAACCAATGCTACTCCACCATCGGTCCAGGTCGAGCCAGAATCGACTGATTCTTCGTGCGGAACACTTTGTATCCTGCGATTCAACAAAAAAGTCGAAAACAGTTGTACGGAACCATCAAAAAGAGAACTAAGCTTTTTTTTCATGTGGTGCTCGAGCTGAACGATGAAATTTTAGTTTCCGACGTTTTGTAATATCGACGTTTTGTAAAATTTTTACACTATCAGCTCCTGAAAAAAAAAAAATTGACGACCCAGCCGTCTCTGCGAATCTTGGACATTTGAAAATAAAGTGTTTATCCAAAACTTAAAGGACATTATTCTAAAATAATTGATATGGCAAGAATCGAGCCAATGCTGCGTTTCTCGCCATAATGAACTTGAAACGAGATCAGTAACGAAAGGCATCAATCGTTTTCAGCAAAACCACAGGAATAGAACGAGCCCGTTGAGGCTTTACCAATCTCTGCTGCACTCGAGAGAAAGGGACAATCCGTAAAAGCTTGAAAATTCCATAAAGAGATACAACTAGAGGATAAAATACTCACGATTCGTTGTCGCCATTTACGGTAACATTGGCCGGTTCGCTAGTCGGTATAAGAGTATCCGTGGAACTGTCCACAGATGGATTCGCCGTTGATTCGCTCGACAACTGATGGGCGCTGTACCCGTTAATTCGTACCTCAGTCTCCGGCACACTGTCGTTTACAACGTGAACCTTGCTCTCGTCGTCGGTGCCATTTGTTTCAGTCTTTTCGGATTCGTTCTCGAGAGTAATCGAGTCGAATTTTCTGCGAATGTCATGACAAGTTTTCCATCAGTATCTTAATCGGTGGCCATCAATTTATACACAAGCTATTTCCGATCGTAATGTTTTTCCTACTTTTCAATTGAAATACTGGGATCGCTGAGTCTACGATGTAGATAAGCAACATGATCTTGGGCGTGGATGAGGTCGCCGTAGGAACGCGTTTTTGTCATTTGTCCTTGTGGCTCCTCGTTGTCACCACTATCGATATCAATTAGTGACACTCTTTGTTTTTCGCCTGGATTCTTTTGTGATACCTCCAAAGATCCGTGATAAACCTCGGACCACAAAACGAGATCGCGAACGTTGCAACTCGGCCATAAAACCTAATGAGACAGTTGGTTTTTTCATTACATTCCAAAAAAACGACAATGAAAGCTTCTCAACGAGTGGAAAAACATGAAGCTCGCTCCGCGTCACTACAAATGACAACATTTCAATAATTTACGATATTCATTCTTAGAAATTAAAGAATTCCGAGATTATCATTTCATCGCTTCGCATCATTCACGAATACAGAATGTTGCTGTGAAAATCATTTTCTTACGAATTCACGAGAATGTCTTTATGTTTGATGAGACTGCAAAAAAACAATGGCTGTTATTAAAAAGTCCCAGCACAGAGGACCGACAATGATTTTGCACGCCACTCGAGCAGCCATTTCTATTTTTGTTTCAATTTTTATCCTTCAATTGGCTTGACATTTGGCGTTGATTCTTGCGAGTTGTGAATTTTCGTTCAACACTTTGACGCGCTTCATTTCGTGAATTTTTCATTTACTTTTCGGTATTGATGTAAAGTTATCGACGTGGATTTACTAGTCGCGTAATATCGTGAGGAATAACGGAAATAATTGAATATAGACTCGAATCCGCAAATCTCTACGTTTATGAAACTTGATAGTTGCAAAATCTTACCCTGTTTTTCGACGGTGAATACAGATGATTTACAAACGTGTTTGAATTGAGAAAACGCCAAACGGAGAATGTACGTTCACGGATTTTTAATTGCAATCTTTCTTGTCGCGTGTTGCACAAAAATGTGCCAAAGAGCTGGGAGTACGTGTGTTGAGCGAGTTTGACCTGAAAAACCAAACGATACAAATAATAAATGGATGAAAAATAAAATCGCCACAATATCGATGGTATTTGGAAAATATTTGAAACGAACTTTTGGAAATAGTTTATAAATGAGCGATTACTCACGATATATGCCGATGACATTTGAAAACTGCATTGAAATTTGAGGATGAGCTGGTGGACGCAATCGAGCCATTGCAGAAAGACCGGACATCGCTCGTTTGGATCTTCGTAACCGACAGTCTGGCCGCAACGATCGGCAAATTTGTGGCCAAAGTCTAACCACTCTCTCTCACAAAGAATTTGAAAGCCCTGGAAGCCGTTGAAGCGTTAAATAAGTGGATAGATTTAAAAGTATCGCGGACGATAATAACACCATCGCAATATCGATTCACCCACCCCTTACCGATCAACCGATTGTACTAGTTTTTCTTCCCTTTCTACCCCCCGCACCCTTCTCTTACCTCCATCGTACGATAATACGGATCAAGCAATATCTGAGCGAGAGCGACGATTTGTGGTGTCCTGTCCCAACCGTCGCTGCAATGAACGAGAACGGGCCTTCCGTCTCTCTCGATTGCCGACGCTACGGTCACGGCCGCTCGTAACAAATCCGACATGTGTTGCAGCCATCTTGTTCCCTCCAACAGACTCAGCCAGCTGAGAGGAAAACAGAATGAAATAACTAAATAGCAACCCAACTGTTCCTCAAACCGCACCTAAATTTTCAATTACATCAACTTTTTCTCTTTAGACCGTTCTCACAATTAAACACACGTTCATAATCCTCTGTTCGCGAAAACTCATTAACTCCCGAACTGCACAATCAGTTTTTTTAGACTCTCTCAATTTTCAGGCAAAATGTGAAAATTACGGGAGTTTTATTACGCAAAGTATGAAATCTCGAATCTTGAAAGAGAAATTTATCTTTTTTCACGAGTCTCATTATTTTTTTAAGTTGCGATACAAAGTGCTTTTTGCTGATGCGAAAAAACGTTCTTACCTTTAAATGAAAGAAAAATCAAAAGCCAGTCAACTAATCGGATTAATTAATGTTTTTGTTCGAAATCTGGCAGATTCCTGGTCACAAATTTATTAGAACGCATGGAGACGTTCTAATAAATTTGTTCAATTCCAAAAACCCATTGTGTCCCTTATATTGATATCGATTGAGTGTTTTCGGGAAACTCTATTTAGTTACGAAAATATTTCCCGATAAAATCTTCCAAACGAATAAAATAAAAAAATAAAAAATTTGACCAAATTCATTGACTTTAACGTTACGCGCTTTATTTCTTTCCATTGTAAAGTGTTTACGTAATTTGGAGAGAGAAAAAACTTGGTAGTGGCTTCCTTACTTGGGCTGTTCTACATCCGATGCGCAAAGTTGCCTAACAGCATGAAAACTTTTCCGTATCGAATGAATGTTGGGAAGATTCATAAATTGTATTTCGGAGTTTGGATAATAATCAGGACACTCGCAACCACCGCCACGAGCTCTATTCGCCACAGCGGTTGTGTAGGATCGCGCATCGATTATCAGTACTTTCTGTAATGAGGGAAAAACATCATGAATTTTGGCACATTTTCAATCATTTCAAATTATCAAAAGACAAGAAATTTTTTACGTTTTTTTACGAAACGTTTCAAAGGTCACTCGATATTTTAAAAAATTGAGTGATTTATGAAAAATACTTTGTAATGAATAATGTGGAAATACGAACTTTGGTTTTTGTTGGCGCCACAACATCCTCAACGGTGTCGGTGCTACCAGTAGTCGGGTCGATAGTTATCGACTCGCCTGTGCCATAGGAACATGCATCTGATAGAGCCTTGAGAAGGTCTTCATCTTCGGGACTTCGCCATCCGAACCAGCCGACTTCGGGTTGACTGCTACGTGCTATTACAGCACCATTTTTCACGTGTCTAAATCACGAAGGAGAGAATTCGAACGAGCATTAAAAATAATCCAAAACATGTGGTTTTCAGGATAATGAACGAATGATTCTTTTTTTTTTTCTTCTGTTTTACCTCCACACGACCGCAGGTATTCTTCGTGAAATTCGAAATTTCGCAACCGCCTCGAGTTTCTCATCACTAATGCATGCCGGTACCAACAGTTGGGGCGGATACGAAGGACAAATGCGATAATCTTTGTTTATTTGACTTATACGCCAAGTACCGTGAAGATTAAATCCCAATCGTTCAACCTGCAAAATTATCAAGTCAAGATTCTCATCATTCAATGCTCCGATACTACTCTCTGTGTAAACACGAAGTACCGAAGTTTATGTCTTTGGGAAAATTTCATCTCATAGAAACATTTGCGCTGTTGGAACGCAAATTTTTTTTCAATCCTTTTGTTTTCCTCAAATAATGAGCTTTTAGATTTTGATAGCAGTCACTGTAAATTCAAATAATTATATTGCAAGTTACGAAAATGAAACTCATTTATTCTCAATTTTTGAAGAATTTGATTTTTCCCAAGTTTTTCTTTACGTTTCGGAAAACATCCGTTTAACCATGACTTTGAAAAAAATTAATATATTTCGTTGGGTCAGTGCAAACTTCGATATGATTTACAGGAATATGACGATCGGATAATTACGTAATAATTTGTCAATTTCGACTAATTACCTCGGCACTAAAACTCGCGTGATACGAGCCATTATCTTTTCCGAGCCTAGGATAGTCCTTAACTTCCTCGATGGACCAAGCGTAATACCCAAATGCGAATATATCCTCGATACTTTTGTGAGGATAAGTCACCTTGTGCAGCCGCGCGAACCATTCCGCACAGTGTTCATTGGTGGAGAATGCACAGCTGTGAATTTTAATTGCTTCGTTATGATGAATGTACGAAAACAATAATATTTATCCATTCTTTTCCTTCCTCCGTTTACGCGTTTCATCCTCTTCAACGTTCGAGACTTTTGTACCGTATTTCAAAACTTTACAACTAAATTTATCATTCCTTTCGAATTTATTAACGATGCGTTGCTATATTTTTTCTCCTCATATCGTTTCCCATTGATCATGAGTATTCTCATTATCATTCATTGTAAGTTGCAATGATTCTGAAGTTTGGAACGTTGAGATTCAACGATAATTATTTTTTCTATTAATAATTTATCAAAATTCGAAAATCCTGAAAATTTTTCGTGTCGATCGGATTTCCAGGTCGCACGAAAGGTTCGTTTCATTGTCCAGACCAAATTGAATAATAATTGTCAGCTTTGTTGCAGAAAAAACAGAGTTTCGTTGCTTTCCAACGATGGAATCTTCGACATCATGAGTTAAAAGTCCCAAAAATTCAAAATGCTCAATTTCGCAGAACACGAAAATTTTATTAACAATTGAATTTCATATTTTCCGAATACTTGTAATCCACATTCATTGAGGAATGTTTCAAATGTACCGCTGATTAATTTCGAACCCGAAAAAGTTCGGGTCAAATTCACCCGGTGCATCAATACAGTCACCAAATGAAAGGGATGTAGCAAAATTTGAAACGCCAAACCATAAGACAATTCGAATATTCAGAGGAAAAGAAATTCGATTTCCCTGAATTCTCTGCAATATATTTCGATTTTTTTTTTTTTTTACAATTTACTCAGCACATGCAAATTTTGCAAAAGATTTAATTGTGCGAGTCACTGAACCAGAAAGTGATGTTTTCCAAATTTCTATAAATATCACGATAATTTTGTGATCAATCGTTTTTCCATTGTATCTTCACGTCACTAATACGTCACAAAAGTTTCCAATTGCCGGTCATTCCAAGAAAAGACAATGCTTTAAAAAACTCGCGAATTTTGGGTACGAAACTGAAATGTGGACAGATTATTGATACGTATAGAAAAAACTACCTCAGAGATCGAGCATCTTTGCATCCTATGTGAAGATAAAATATTTCCTTGATTTCCAGCTGCTCGATGAGACCCAATGGAATATTGTAGCAAGCTTGACTCAATTGTAAGTAGAGCCTGTAATTGGAGAGTGCCAAAATTCCGTCTGAGGTTCTACCGAGGGCAACGACGAATTCACCGCTCAGAGGAGTGAATGGAATACTCAACGTCGGATCGTCGCACTCAAAATGTGCAGGTTTGGGAAAAAGCTCCGAAGCGCGCAAGTGACAAATAGATTGTAAGCTAGTCGGCTCCTCCGAACTCTCCATTATGATCTGTTTGTGGAAAAGATAGTTAAACGATAAATGGATATCAACAATCTGCATCGGACAAGACAAAAGCGATTATAACGCTCTAATCGATTATACATTTTGATGATAGGGAAATATTGACATTGTCGGTGTAAATTGATAATAAATTCGTTTCAAAGGTCGAAAGAAGAGATTAGAGAACTTACCAGAGATTGGAGACTCTGCTTATGCGAGTCGAGACGCCAGGATCACAAGAAAAGTCTCCCACGAGCCTAAAAGTTGTGCATTTTTATATATACCCAATAAGTAAACATACGTGGCGAAAAATTGAGCCACCGCAATCACCTTGAGAATATCGAGAATTGTCATTGTTACCGAACATTAATATTATCTGCACGAAAATGAATTTTAATCGTTCTTTAACGTCGAACTTTGGCAGAAAAGCAAATTGTGTCGCGTTTCCGCTCGCATTTATTTACAATAACAAAACGAGCGTATTTTGTTTCTCTCTCTCTCTCTCTATCTCTCTCTATCTTTCTGTGTGTTGTCAAAAGGAGCTCAACTGCCTAATTAGGTCCGTGGCACATGAAACAGCACTGACATCTCTGCAGACAATTTGCAAGTGGAAAATCCGAACGAGGGACGAACGGATTTCGTGACCTCGAAGCAATAAATCTTCCAGTGAAGAATCTTCACTTTCAGTGTGTCGCAATTTCGAAAGAAAATGCTCAGTTTTCGCGTTCCATCAATATTTTACCGAATAAATTGTTGTCATTACCAGAACAAAGTTACGCGGAGAAAGCTCTGATAAGCTCCTCTGCAGGAAAAAATACGCACGCACACATGGGATTTCTATTTCTGTCCATGTAATCTACAAGAATCATTTTGAGAGCGGGGACAAGGGCATAAGACAGCACGACGAAAAAAAAACGAAGTCTCATGGTCCCCCCGAGCGCGATCACGTTCCCTTCACGTATATACATGGAAAACTCACACGAACGCATGTACATTTTTCTCGTGCGAAAAATCCACGACTTTCGTCCTTAGTATGCCTCGTATACGTATATATACGTGAATGAATGAGTAAGAGAGAGACGGAAAGAGGGCGAACGAGAGCGAGCAAGAGAGAGAAGCAGCACAAATGTCAAAACATGGTAGGAGTACGGTATTATATACGAAAGAAAGCTAACGCGACCAGAGAACAAACTTTTGTAACGAAAATGATGGAGAATTAACTTACTTGACTTGTCGAAACTTAACAATCAATCCAATGTGCTGCAAAGTCCAACAGTTTTTATTTTTTCGCTTCGGAAACGACGAGCACAAACGCACGATTTTTTTAGGAGTGGTAATCACGAGACACAAAACAAGATCGAGTTTTTTAAAATAAAAATAAAAACACACACACAAACGTCCCTCACGACGCTCGTACCGTCGACAACCTTATACGTACGCGACGCATTATTATATCTCGCGATTATTATCCCACTGGAACTGAAAGCTCAGGTGAAACACGTAGATGAAATTGAACGTACGGTATATAAACGACTGTTACAAGGAGATATATCACAATATCGGCGAGACCAGTTTTCATCGCGAACGCGCACATGAAAATGGCCCGCAGATTTATTATGAGCCTTCAAGATTCTCTTTCTTTTTTTTTATCCTCCTTTTTTTCTTATCAATGCGTTCACGACGACGCAAACTAATTGTAAACAATGAGAGGCTACGAAGATTTTGAAACGACGAGACGCTCTCGTATGTGTCAATTTGCGTGTCAACGAAACAAAAAAATGCGACGATAAAAAGCCTGACGCGAAAGCTGTTACGAGACAAACTCAGCGCAGCGAGCAGCGAGCATACGAGTCCACACTGACAGACTAGGAGCTATAGGAGGAGGACGACGGCAGAGGGAGACTTTGTGTCCGTACATACTACGACGACTACCACTGTGTAACGACTGTGTATTTGTGGAACACGATTAAATACCTCCGTGAAGTTAGCGCCCCAAAGTCATTATTTCTAAATTTAATTTGCTAATCGTTTGAGAATCGTTTGAGAGAGAAAGAGACAAGAGAAAAATTGATTGAGAGTAATTTTTTTTTACGTACTCCAACTCCTTCTATGTAGTTGCATGCACATGCACATGACAGCAGCGTCGAGTTGCCTCGGCGAAGTTTTGTTTGGTTTTTACAAGCGACAAACGAAAAGCTCCCCCGCGAGATGGAACAAGTACCTGCGCCTACTCGACGATCTCAAGAAAAATGTGAGATTTTCGTAAAAAATAATTAAAACACTTGCTGGCCAACCGGAATTTCGAAAATTCTCTGAGACAACCATGGGTGACAAGGTAAGGTTATAAATTTGTTTTCCTTTTTTTACACCTGTCATTCCATGAATCTTGGCCCGGTGAAAATGAATTGGTAATCAATCTTTTCCATTATCCCTCGTACAATTGATTTTCTCAGGCAATGATGCAAATGAAAAACTTTTCGCGATCAAAACACTCGAATATAAAAATTCAAAACTTGGCAAGTCAGTTTTATTAAAGAGACAAAAATAAATCATTCGTTTCTTCAAATCCTGAAATTTCTCTCATTATTCAAAATAATACGAAAAACAAATGACATTGTTACAATTTCATCGAAAATGAAATTACAATTCCACTCACATCTCGACCAAAGTAATTCAATCCATAAAGTCTTTAATATTTACTCAAAATTCCTGCTAATAAAAAAAAACGAAAAAATAGGTCCTGTACAGACTGGATCAGCCGCACGGCTCCGGCAGTGTTTTTATGTCATGGCGACCAGGAAACAGTACTCATTTGGCAACAACCGGCTGCGATTCTTCCGTCGCCATATTCGACCGCCAAGGAGAAATGCAAGAAAGAATACACATTACCGGTCTGTGTACCGGCTTTGGCTGGGACTCGGACGGCGACATTTTGGCTATTATAACAAACAATTCCTCAACGATAACTCTCTGGGATGCGACGACCGGCAAAAAATCTCAAGTCGACTCTGGAGTCCGGGACGGACTTACGTGCTTAATGTGGTCCAGAAACAGTTGCGTCTTAGCCGTGGGAACCCAAAAGGGAAATCTGGCGCTTTACGATCATCTGAACGCAAAGTACGTTTTCCTGTCTGCAAAATTTCATGGGAAAATGACGATTAATTCGCACGCTTTAAACTCCACGAGAAATTTAACATTTCCAATGATTCTGCAGACGAGTACCGGTTCTGGGAAAACACAAGAAGAAAATAATTTGTGGGGCATGGTCGAACGAAGGGCTTTTAGCGCTGGCAGGAGAAGATAGAGTTCTGACGGTGAGCACGAGCGACGGAGACACCAGGAGGGAAATTCCTCTGCAAGGAGATCCTTACGACATTCAATTCAGTGAGATGAAAATGGACCAACGAGCCGGAGGGGAGAGCACGGTAATGAATGATGTTGAAGTGGGTCTAAGAGACCTGCTGTGTCTGACAGACCCAGTGTAGTTTCTTACGCATTGGGTCTGAGAAACCCAGTCTGGTTTTTTGCACACTGTGGCGACCCAGTGGACTAAATGTCAAAGAAAAATTGAGGCGCCTCCAAAAATCGAAAATTTCTCTAATTGATCCAATATTTTTCGTTGGTCTCCGACGATCCGAACATTATCCGATGATATACAATATCATCGTGGAATTCGTTCACTATTCATGATCGAGATACAATAATTTTGTAGCTGCCACAAGAAATATAAACATCGAATTAATTATGAATAATCATATTTTCGCGATTCATACAGGTTTCTCTGATCGTGGGCAAAACCACGTTGTTCCTCTACAACATTCTCGACCCTGACAATCCCATCGAACTGGCATTTCAAAAAAGATACGGACCGATCGTCACATACAAATGGTACGTTTTTATCTGGCTTCACCAAAAATCGACAATAATTCTCAGAACAGAAAAATGTAATTACTCCTTTGAATATTTTCCAAAAAAAATGCAACTTTGCATTCATTTTTCTGTTTTCTCAAGGTACGGAGATGGCTACATTCTAGTGGGTTTCGAGGGAGGATATTTCATCTCGATATCAACGCACATAAAGGAAGTTGGTCAAGAATTGTTTCAAGTGAAAAATCATCGAGACTCGCTGAACGATATCGCCCTGAGTCAGGTCACAGGAAAAGTGGCAACGTGCGGTGACAATTCTCTGAAAATTCACAGCATAACGAATTTAGAAGAGACGGAAAAGGTGATCACGGTCAGTGGAGAGGCCGGCGTCAACAGCATCGAATGGTCGGCTGATGGAACGATGATCGCTGCCATCACACACAGTGGCAATGTTCTCATTTACCTCGCCGAGATTCCCAAAGTAATAAGTGTCTGCGGCAACAGAATCGCTCTTCTCTCCAGCCTCACCGAAGTCATCGTTCATCTTTATACTCTCGATAAAGTGAGCACCAATTTCTTCCTCATTGTATTCCATGATTGCGTCAATAAAATTTTTGCCAAATTAAAAATGAATTCGAAGATTTAAAAAAATTTGAACAGTGAATAGAAAAATTTCAAAATAATTGAAATTAAAATTCAAGAATTTCAACAGAATTGAAAATGAAACTTAAAAATTTCAAAAAAATCGAAAATTATATTTTTAAATTGCAAAAAAATTCTTAAATGTTTCAAATATAAAAATTGAACTTGATACTATTTAAAAAAACTAAAATTTCATCTACAGTTTTTTTTTAAATGGAAATTTATAGTTTGAAACTCAAGATTTTTTAAATAATTGAATTTTTTTTGTAAATTCAAAACTTTGCAAAATTTTACGTAATTCTGTGTATCAACGTATTTGATGGTATTTTCTTTTTTTTTTCTTGAATCAGGAAAAAGCAGAGCCGCACGTGATAAACACGATAATCGAACCATCGATTTTAGCGATCGGTCCGATGCACGTAGCAGTGGCATTGAACAATCGTGCCTTATATTGGGAACTCTCGAACGAAAAAAACGACACTTCGATCCATTTCGAGCGCGATTATTTGGCGACGGTCGAGAGTATCAAATTGAACGAGACGTACGCAGCGGTTCTTTTCGACGGGAAATTGCAATTGCACACAGTAAGTATTTCGAGTATTTTTGTCATCCCCAATTTTTCTACGATAATTATCGGAATAACGAATAACAAAAAAATTGATTTTTAGATAAAAGTCGATCAGGAACTGTCCACGGAGAAAAAGGACACAAAGATATTTCCCGATGCGAGCACATCCGACGGAAAAATAACTTGCCACGCTTTATCTTCGGATTTTATCGTATACGGCACTGACGTGAGTCCCGAATCCCCATTTTTATTCGTTGCTGTAAATTCAATGCATTCTTGTCACAGTCCAATTGTTTTTTCATTTTGGTTCCTCATACAGGAAGCTACATGACGGTGACATTTTTTTCCAGTTTTCAATTTCAAAACGTGTTGTCGGAAATTCTAGAAAAATATGAATCGGCATTTTGAAATTTTCACAAAAAGAGTGTCGACGCTCTAGCTTCCGCAAATTTTTAGATTTATTGCTATTTTTTTTTAACAATAGAGTATCGTGATAGAAAGATTGGTACTGAATGGGGGAAATATCGGTCGAACGATTCAAATTTTATGGTTTTTCAAATTTTTGGGAAATCTGAGTTTTTCGAAAAATCGTCCAACCGCTCTAATTTCTGCAAATTTTGTGAGATACTGTCTATAAGCCTGTACTTCCTCTTTACTTTCTAGAAAAGTTGTCGAAATTATATAATTTAAATGCAAAAAACGCTGCAGAAATTTGTAAACTGCTCAAGATGCTCAAGATGCATGATGTTTCATTTAATTCCCAATTTTAATTCGTTGCTGTAAATCTAATGCACATTTGTCACCGTTCTATTTTTTTACTACCTTTTTTTCAACAAGTGAATTTTTTTATTTCTAGATGGGAAAAATAGTTTATTTTTATCTCGAAGTTTTCAATCATTCCACCGAGTATTCCCACACGAATGGAATAAAGGAAATATTTTTGGACGCCAATGGGACTCAGCTGTGCTTCGTGGACGAGAAACACGATCTTTATGTCTACGACCCAATAAACGAGAACGTAATTCCAGTGCCCGATCCTCCAGACTCCGCGGAGGGTGTCATTTGGGATCAGAATATTTACGAGCGTTCAATATTCGCTGTTTACAACAAGAATTTCATAGCAACTTACGTTTTCGTAAAGTATCACATCGACGGTAATTCCATTTTGTTTCTGGAATCTTTTTGGCGCTGAAAACTGATGGAAAATCCATTTTTAAATATTTTTCCAATTTTATTCGTTCCAGGAACAAAAGTGCTGAAAGTTAGCTCGACGAAATTACCCTCGGAATCGATTCCCGTTCTCATGTACTCCGGCGAAATAACGCTCGGTACGGTCGGTGGAAAATTAATCAAAATCACTCTCACGTCCCATGACGAAGTTGGCAATATCGTTGACAACAAAAAAATCGTGGAAATTCTCGAACATCAAATTCTATGTCGCAGGTAAACGAAAAGTCAAAATACAAAAAATTATTAATCATTTATTTTCATTTTTTATTTGTATTTATTGTTTAAAAATCATGAAAATTGTAAAAATGAGAAAAAAAATTCTCCACCAAAACTCAATGAATTGTCGCGTAGATTCGATCGAGCTTGGAGCACCTGCGAATTACTGGGCGACAACGATTACTGGACAAAATTGGGTAAAAGTGCGATGGCGTGTCTGAACATTGAGTTCGGTGAGTGTCAAAAATAAAATTCCCTCAATCTTCGGTTCGTCTTTGCCATTACAATTTTTTTGCTCTTTCTGTTGACAGCGATTCGAACTTTTCGAAAAATGGAAGATGCCTCGATGGTATGGGCGCTCGAGAAGCTAGAAAACGTAGAAGAGCTGGCTCTCTTGTCCGGACACATTTGCACTCTCCTCGAAGAATACAACAAGGCCGAAAACTTTTTTCTTCAGTCGTCGCAACCGGTCGAGGCGCTTTATCTTCGTCGGGACTTGATGCAATGGGAACAAGCGTTGAGCTTGGCCCAGAAGCTGAAACCCGAGGAAATCCCTTTCATAGCGAGAGAATACGCCCAACAATTGGAATTCACGTAAATCTATTTCAATTTTTTTTCATCGATTCACTTTTCACACTTTTCATATTTTATTGAATTTTTTAAATGTTTTTATTTTTAATTTTTTTGACAATTAAATGAATGAAATGATGAAAATATTTCCGGAGCGATTGATAATTACTGTGGGAAATTTTGTAGGGGAAATTATCCAAAAGCTTTGGTGAATTACGAGCGTGGAATTGTCGATTCCAACGCGAGCTCAACGTCGTCGTTACAAAATGCAAATCATCGGAGTCAATGTCTAGCTGGGATAGCGAGAACTTCTATAAGATGCGGCGACAGCCGTCGTGGCGTTGGAATCGCCCTCGAGAACGACAGTTCTCGATCTCTGCGCAAAGAATGTGCCGAGATTCTGGAAATTATGAAAGTACGATTCGTTGGCGAATTTTTACAGTTTAATCAAATTTTCATCCCGTCGCTAGGCTTGAGAGCCAGGTGGACATTTTTTTTCGTTCTTTTTTTGGCAGAATCTCAATCAGCGATTTTAGAAATCCATTGGAGATCTATTTTTTATGGTGAAAACCTATTTTTTTGGTCCACCGTCCAGAATTTTCAAATTTGATCCTCGAATTGAATTTTATATTTAATTTCCGTATTTAATGTTTACATTCCATGTGCAAATTTAATTTTGATCTTAAATTTTCAAATTCAAGTTTTCAATTGAATTTTTTATTTTAATTTACGAATTTATTTCTCCATTTCAATTTTTAACTGAATTTTCAAAATTTATTTCAAAATAAAATAATGAACGTGATGAAACTGCGATTTGCAGCAATTCAACGAGGCGGCGATGCTGTACGAAAAAGCGGAGTACTTCGACAAAGCGGCATCGGCTTACATAAAATTGAAGAACTGGAGCAAAGTGGGTCAGCTTTTGCCTCAAATTTCCTCCCCAAAGATAAACATTCAATACGCAAAAGCGAAGGAAGCGGAAGGCAAGTACGAGGAAGCAGCTCGAGCCTTTGAGACCGCGAAGGATTATGACAACATAATAAGAATCAACTTAGAACATCTGAATAATCCGGGTGAGTTCCAATTCGATGAAAAAATCTTTTTCCTCAATTGTCCCACGACGAATTCTTCGAAATAACTTCCATTGCAATTTTCAGCTCGCAGTGTAGAAATTGTGCAACAAACAAAAAGCATAGAAGGGGCGAAGCTCGTAGCGAGGTTTTTCCAGAAGATGAACGATTACAATTCGGCCATTAAATTTCTGATTCTATCGAATTGCCACGACGAGGCGTTCCAGCTCGCGAACCAACACGGCAAAATGGAACTTTACGGCGAAATTCTCGTCAACACACTGGACGACGATAATATTCGAGACGAAGATTTCCGAAGTCTCGCCATTCACTTCGAAGCCCAAAAAAACAGTCTCCTGGCCGGCAAATATTATTTCCACGCGAAAGAATATCACAAAGTATGTACGTTTTTTCTATTTTCGTTTAAATCTTCATAAATCTTAAAAGTTGCGGAAGTTAGAGCGTCGGCGACTTTTTTTGAAAATTTAAAAATGCCGTAGAATTCGTTTTTTTTTTACCTATTCGAAAAAAATTCTCAGAGAATCAAGAACTTGTTTAGTTTAACATTTGTGCAAAACGGGAACCATGTATCTTGAACCGTTCTCGAGTTATGCACGTTTGAATTTTGCAGTGTCACACACACACCGTCCGGATATTTTTTCTAGACGTAATTTTTCGATGCTTTGGTACATTTTAAGCACATTGACATTAAAACCTGGGAAAAAAATTTCACTGTCACGTAGTCCTCTGCGAGGAAGCAAAATTGATAAAAATTATTAATCGAAAAATGTTCCCATATTAAACATCGAAAATCGTGTGTCCAGGCATTGAGACACTTGTTGAAAGCTGCGCAATTAGCAGCCGACGACGACGCCGCATTGACACTGGCAATCGATACTGTGGCCTCCTCAAAAGATGACAAACTCGCAAATCAATTGATAGATTTTCTGCTGGGCGGTGACGGCTTACCAAAGGTAATTAAACGATCGTCTGGGCGGTGAATAAAAGTTCGAAATCATCGATACAAAAATCATAAAAGAAACAATAAAAATTAACCGAATTTTCCAGGATCCAAAATATCTGTTCCGGCTGTACATGGCAAGAAAACAATATCGAGAAGCAGCCAAAACCGCAATAATTATAGCCAACGAGGAGCAAATAAACGGTCAGTCGCAGTTGCAAAGAAAAATAAATTAATTTTAAAAGCCTGGCGAGTTTCCTAATCCCTTCGTTTTTCCTTCCAGGCAATTATCGGAATGCCCACGACGTTTTGTTCGGAATGTACACAGAGTTGAAGCGAAACAAAATAACGATACCTCTGGAAATGAAGAACAATTTACGTCTATTGCATTCTTACATTCTCGTAAGATTGCACGTTAAACGTAACGATCACTTGAGGGGCGCCAGGATGTTGATAAGAGTCGCCAATAACATTTCAAAGTTCCCATCCCGTGAGTATTATTGTTATTATTATTTTTTTCAAAAATCTAATTATTTCAATTATCGAAAGCATTTTTTAAAAATCATTTCTTGTAAATAATCAAAACTATTATAAAAGTATATTCTCAATTAATAAATAAATAATAAATAAATAATAAATAAATAATAAATAAATAATAAATAAATAATAAATAAATAATAAATAAATAAAAAAATAAATAACAAATAAATAACCAATAAATAATAAATGAATAATGAATAAATAATAAATAAACAATAAATAAACAATAGATAAATCAATAAAAATCAAAAAATGAAGGAACAATAAATTAATTTATTTATTTACAATAATAAACCGTTTATTTATATAAATATAAATAATTGGAATGATAGATAATTAATTATGATGACAAAAATTGCGAATTCATTGGATATTGTCCAAAAATTTTATAAAATAAACTCTAACAAAATGGCGGTGAGAAAAAATGAATCGGTTCTTGACTGAAAAAATTGGCTACTTGGTGTTTAGACATCGTACCGATCCTGACGTCGACGGTGATCGAATGTCAACGCGCTGGACTGAAACACGCGGCATTCAATTTCGCTGCGATGTTAATGCGTCCTGAGTACAGAAGCCAGGTGGACGCCAAGTACAGCAAAAAGATCGAGGCCATCGTGAGAAAACCGCCGAGAACGAGGGACCACGAGGTCGAGGATGAGCCCTTGACTCCTTGTCCTCACTGCAAGAGTCGTCTTAACGAAACGGAAATCACTTGCGATAAGTGCAAAAATACTATTCCGTTCTGTATCGCGACTGTAAGTTCCGCAAACGATTTTTTTCCCGAGAAAAAACCAAAATTCGATTTTTTCTCCGAGAAAAAGCCAAAAATCGATTTTTTTCTCCGAGAAAAAGCGAAAATCCGATTTTTTCCTGTTTTGGTCCCAACAATTTCAGTTGCTCAATTTTTTCGTGATATTTTCTTTCCAGGGACGTCACATCGTTGAAGAAGATTTCACAATCTGCCCGGAATGTGATTTTCCGGCAATCCGGAGTGAATTTCTTCGGTAAGTTTTGAGGACAAAAGTTAATTAACATTTTCCCGCTACTCACTAATCGAGAATTAAGTAGATTTTCTCTTTTCACTAATTAACTTTTACAAAATGTCTATTTCTCATCCATTTCAAAATTTTCGTGCCTGAAAAAAAATTACGCAATTTTGTAAAATCGGTATTTACGCGACAGAATAATCGAGACCGAAGGAATTTGTCCAATGTGCAACGAGCGAGTCGATCCGAAGGCTGTACCGCACGATGCGAATATTCGTCCGTATCTGGAGCTCCAAGACGTCAAAAGGAAGTCGTCCGATGCGTAGGCAAACTTTTCCTGACTTTTTCCTAACTGTCGTGTTGCTATCGAGACAGCGAAAAAAAATTATCCGTCCGTAGGTAAGAAACTCAAAAGCTCGTCTCGTCCCACCGAAACGACATTTTTTCATCTTCTCAGTTGGCAATAGTTTCGTGTACATATATAAAGTTCGTTAAGTGTCTTAATTGCAATGCAAATACTTGTCACGTACGTTTTAGTCGTTAAGCCTGACTCAACGATCATCTTTAATTTTTCGATTTTATTTTTTTATCTTATTCCTCACACCACGATCGACCTAAACTGTAGAAACAACGAATCCGTCCAATTAATGCACAAAAATGTCAAATTCATCATGTCAATTAATTCCAAGAATTTAAACATGAAAAAATCGAAAAATACTTAATATCGAAAATGCATTTATATGAAAAAAAATATATATATAAATTTTCTTTTCCGGTTTTTGGGAAAATTGAATATATATTTTTGAAACAAAATGTGTAAATAGCTTTCTCCGTACTAATTGACGAATCCACTCACTCGAACGGTGACAGGATTCGATTTTTCAATGACTTTTTGTTCCCCAAGTCCCACGACCAATTTTTCCTGACTTAGAATTTTATAACGAGATTGAAAACGACGCAAATCTTTTCTCAACCGAGAAAAATGGAGAAAAAAATCGAATCATTGAAAAAGATTTTCTTTACAGTAATTTACGGGAGTTTCCTTCGACGTAGGACTCGAGACTCCAAAACTTTTTTGCTTTGTTCTGTATGTAACGTACGGAATTGAATTAATTGTCATGATGAATCTAGAATTATGAAAAAGTTTGGAAAACTGTAAAAAAAAAAAGAGAGAAAAAAACTCATGCAAATAAAAGATTTCCTCTATGTATCCTCTGAGCCAATTTTCAAAAATCTTCGACATGAAAAAATCGCGTGATTCGGAAAAATAAATTGACACATTCAATAATAGATTTTCCCAGTAAAAGAAAAAACGAAAGTAGACAAAAAACAGGATAAACCAATAAGAACGATGATTCCAAAAAAAACGAGAATGACGCAAAACCTGGATTTCAATTTTGACTCGAAAAAAATTTTGCAGCTATTTTTTCGGGGATTTTCCAAAAATTCGAAAACTACGTCATTCTCAATATTTCCTTCGATCCGGGAACAAAGACCGGTGGCTGAGGATTCGAATTTCCGGGGGAAAAAAATGCCAGCCATTTTTGTAAATTGAAAAAAAAAAACAAATTTTTTTTACAATTTTTTTGTTGAGCATGTTTTTTTGAAGCATCTTCGAAGGATAATAGAAAAAGCTATTTCCTGACACGAATACAACGCAATAATCTCGAGGTGAACTCGTTCGAGGATAGAAAAAAAAAAGTCACGAACAATACGAGAAATCACATCGGCAATATGTTCGATTAGTGTAACGGGAGAGTCACGTGATTCCACTCAACAGCAGCCGCGCGAAGACACGCTTGCCAACACCTGTGGCTGCTGCTGCGCTCTTTTTGTACTGAATCGGCAATGGCGCCGGCGCATTTGCGATCTGGCGTTGACGCGCGCGATATTATAAAGTCGAAGGCTCGAGCTCTGACGCGATTGCCTTGTCGAACGTCACGGAGCATGACTCTGAAAAAACTGACGCGTAAATGTTTCCGATAGAGGAGAGTCACCGATGGAAAGATTATACATTTCTACGTTCGCTCCGGGGATCTGCAATTCAACGAAATTTCGAGAACGATGCGAATATCTATTATTTATATTGAACGCCAACGAACAAGGATGCGATGAATTTTTTTCTGACCACCACGTTCGAAATCCGCAGGCAACAGATGCATGTATTTTTATTTTTAAGATGAGGGATCAGTCGCTATCTCGCCACTGTGAGTGCGAGAGAAATAGCTGCAATTTTCGAAATTGAATATTTTCGACACGATTTCGCCAATAAAAAAAGCCCCTGTCAGCGGATTTTTGCCAAACGATATCGAAAAATTTTGATTTCGAAAATTCGAGGCGAGGTTCAGTGACTGATCCATCATCTCAAATGATGCGTTCGGGCGCCATTTCAACCGGCAGCGTTTTCTCTGACTCGGCTCAATTGTTGAAATTGACGCTACTCGACAATCCCGATGATTACGTCACGATTGCCTCTCGTTGAGCGTAAAAAAATAAACCAGAAACAAGTTGCCGGCCGTATCGTACGAGCCTGGAGCACGCGCGCGTGTGTGTGCACGTGCGAGCACGCGATAATCTTTGAAATGTCACAGAAGTGTCGCTGCATGTAGATTTTATTGTAAAAACGTTGAGTGCGACGTAAAGCCGCATCGACGAAGAAAGAGCCACCGCGAGGGACGCATAAATTGATAAGACGTGCAGGTTGAATACTCGCTACGAACGTGACTGGCAAGTTTTCGAATCTCGCAATTGTCGCAATGACTTTGCTGGGGATTCGATAAACAAAAAAAAACAATTATGAATCCATTGAAATTCATATAAAACGCGCATTTTCAAGTTTCATAAAGTCGCGGCTCTCCTTATTACCGTGGCGCCGTGTTTCCTTGCACGCGCACGCGCGTCGATAGCGCGGAGTGGGGGAAATAATACCGAACGGAACTCGAAGATGCGCGCGCAGTCTCCCGCCTCCCGCGAGTCTTGCCTGCACTACACAGTTACACACTCGCATTGCCAGTGTCGCGTGTCGCCCTCAGCCTCAGAGCCCGCGTGTGCGTGTCTGTTCGCGCGTGTATGTGTGCCGCGTTTTTTCCTCGTGCCTCCCTCGAATCCCTCGTCTGCTGCCGCAATCGGCAACAATATAGGACGCACGAGTGTACACATATATATATGTAACGAAATAAAAAATAGAGGGGCAAAGGAAAAAAGGTTGGAACGCGGCGAAAGGCGAGACGTGGTGTGACTGGTGTGTTGTACGAAGAGTCAGTGGTCAAGATGGCCGAGCACGGTGACGCGCAGCCGGTTCCCGGTTCCGAAATGCCTTCCGAAACCGAACAATCCCAAGATTTTTTCACCAGTTTCATTAGCGAAATCGTAAAAAGCCCCGTTAACTTAGCTCTCGTCGGTGTTATCGCCTTTCTCGTTTATCAAATCTTTCGAAGTAAAACCAAGACCGAAACACCGCCACCGGTTATCAAAAAGCTTCCGAAATTGAGGCGCGACTTTACCGTCGAAGAACTCAAGAAATACGATGGCAGAGGAGCTGACGGACGGATCCTCGTCGCCGTCAACGGCAGCGTTTACGACGCCACGAGGGGAGCCAGATTTTATGGACCCGGTACGTACTTTTCCTTCACATTTTTACCCATCCGCGACGTTTCCTACGAAAACTACGTTCTTTCTTGCTTTCTCGCGCAACAATCATCAAATTTCCATTAAATTTCCATTAGCAACAAGTTTCATAAATCCAATTAATTCCCCGGGTGCTTAACATATGTGCACGTAGATCGAGACTTGCGACGATATCCAAGTTTGCATCGTTAGGGTCCAACGAAAGATATTCCATCCATTCATTTTTTTTGGGTCTCTCAGACCCAGTGTGGAAAAGCCCGGAATGGGTCTCTGAGACCGAGTAGATGAAAATCCACACTGGGTCTCTCGGACCCAGTGTGGTGGAAGCAGAATCTATCAAACCGACAAAATCAAGTTTTTGATTTGCAAAAATTGTCGTAGACGGACACTGCGTGTCAATTTTTGGGTCTGCTTTCGAAAAATGAAGTGAAACAATGGAATTCCGCGTTGTATTCCAACGATGCAAACTTCAACATCGTAGCCTCGAGTCGTCGCTTCCAAATCCACGCGATTCTCGCTCCACCAAACGAAATATAATGCCGACGTAGTTTCTCCAACGCAAAACGCCTGCTCGCCTTTCAATTGGCTGATCTTTATTCATTCGCAACTGTGCGAATCACACTCGAAACGTTAAACAAGCTCGATTCGAATCATACAAATCCATTGATCGATCTTCGCGGGGTTCTATTCCCTTTTTTTGTTTTTCGAGAAAAAACACTTGGAGGTTAGTCTTGCGCGAATTGTCATCGGAGGCAGATTTTCTACTTTACGCAACGCGATCTATCGATGACTCGGAAAATTCGAGCTTCGTGGCTCGAAACCTTGTCGTAGAACGTTCAAATTCCACGTGCAAAACATTGGCGAGATTATTGAAACGAAAAAAAAGACGATAATTCACGTGAATTACAAATGGCAACGATGAAATGACATTGAAAACCGTTAATGTCGTTACGACTCACTTACACATCGACGAATCGACAGAAACGTTGGAAATCGTCGCTAGCAAGAAGAGAGACATTTTAATCGTTTCAGTTGTTCTCCTTTGTTTTTTTTTCTTCTCGTACTGCGAGGTACAAAGTTCGATAATCGCGTGAGTTTTCGAGCCCCGGTGAATCGGAGAGACCGCTCAACCGCTTGAATATCTCATGAAGAGGATAGTCTCGGAATAAACAGTCCTAGCATCGATGTGTTTCATTTATTTCCACCTCCATTTATCGCGTAGGATATTGAAGTTTGCATCGTTGGAGTTTTTGTTTCGGAATCATCTCGATTTTTCTTCGACATTCGGTTTACATGGTTTCTCAGACTCAGTAAGAGGCCGCACTGGGTCTCTTAGAAACGGGGCGTAAGAAACCACACGGGATCCCTCAGACCCAGTGTGGCGGAAGCAGAATCTAACAAACCGAAAATATTCTGGTCTTGATTTGCTAAAATTGTCATAGACGTACACCGCGTGTTCATTTTTGGTTCCGCTTCCGAAAAATGAAATAAAATGATGAATCCCGTTGTATTCCATCGATGTAAAATGCAGCAACGTCCTAGCATCGATGTTTTTTTTTCAATTATTTCCGCTTCCGTTGATCGCGTTCAACATTTCCAAGGGACGAGCTTTCTTCTACTGAACTTTAACGAGGTCTCTCGATCGATCGATCCTCCGAGACACTTCGATCGTCTTTCCTGCTATTTTTACATTATTCCAGTAAAATGAATCGTGGCAAACGGCAAAAAAACCATATCCTCATACATTCGATCGAAAAACGCCGGAAACGTAATTTTTTGAAATAATTCTGCTAAAAAAACACCGAACAAAAGTCCAAAATTGGCCTTGAAAGTTTCTTAATTACGAAAACTTGAAAGTAGATGACCTTTGCGGTTTTTTCGCTAGTCCCGAAGGTCAAGCTCGTTGCAAAATATTCAAAATAGTTGAATTTCGAAAGTTGTTCCTTTCCCTCGATCATTCAATTGCTCTGAGACGAAAAAATAAAGAAAAATCTACGTTACCGACCGAGCAACCAGGAAAACTTGATGCAAAACTTTCGCAAGCCGCGAATTTTTTTTCCCGCTCGAGACAATTGTTCGAGACGAGGTTGATGGCGTGGATGTGCGATGATATCATCGACGACACGCCTTGCACACCGATCGGTCTCTCGCGCTCGTGGCATAAAAATAATCGCGTCTGGAGACGAAATCTCCGGACAGGCTCGCCAAATATTCAATCGCGCTGCTTTACCATCGTCCATTTTACTGGAGGATAAAAATATCCAGTTCCTAAAAAAAAGACCGAGTTCCTGAGACGCAAAAAGAGGGATCGATGTTTTTTCAATGATCGCGTTCTCAGTGACGACGCAATTGAATTATTTCTCAGCAATTTGATAATTTTTCATGCGTATCATCGTCGCAATACATTTTCTGGAATAATCGGATTTTGCAGTCCTCAAGAAAATAATAATATGCTCGAAAAATATTTTTTTAATACATCCAAAAAAAATTTCACATTTGTGTCATTATTGAAGAATATATTTTTTCTTATCTAATCTCAAACGATTGTTATCTGTATGCCAGCGAGAATAATTTTTTCGGGGGCTCGCTTATGCGTAGCGAGTGATAAGGAATCATTAGAACGTTCCTGAATTAATGACGCTCGATCACTCTCGGAAAAAAACATCTAGTCGGTCCTATTAAGACCGAGAAAAGTGGCGAGCTGTTTGCTTGTCATTGGAAAAAAGTCTCGTAATCGACATTTCAGTTTAATTAACAAAACTATTTTCATTGTTCTTTTTTTTACTATTTTCGATCGACTACTTTATTGGAGACACTTCAGCAAGGCAGTGAGAGTCTTCGAAGACTTTCTACTTGGTCCAAACTTTTTATATGTTCAGAGAATGCAATTCATACGTGAGAAACGCTTCCACGCTCCGCGCCACCTAGCGACGGAGGCAAGAGGCTCGGCGTTGTCGAAGTTTGTTCGTTGAAATGCAACGAAAACTTTGTTTTCCTTTCAGAAAAGCCACGGCAGTTCGACGATCGATTTTTCTCACGTGAGAACTCAATTTCCAGAGGAAAAATGGAAAAATTTGAAAATTAACATTTTCCACTGAATTCGAATGAATCTTTCGAAAATTTCCTTTTTTTATATAGCAATAAAAATGTCGATGCACTTTTTGTTTAGAATAATCGAACAACTCTCTTTGAGGCTAGGAAAATACATTCCCTAATTTTTTAAATTTCCCTGAAATTTTTATTTATTCAAGAAAAAACTGAATATTTTGCTTGAAAAATAATTGTCGACGTTTGACATTTTCACAGATGGACCTTACGCTGCATTCGGTGGACGCGACGCCAGCCGAGGTCTCGCCACATTTTCGGTCGTGCCTGGCAAGGACGAGTACGATGACCTCAGTGACCTGAACACTACCGAAATGAACTCGATTCTCGAGTGGGAAGAGCAATTCAAAGGCAAGACAAAAACTAATAACATAAAAATTTGGAATATTTGAAACAACAGAAACGTATCGGTTGACATCGTCGACGAGCTTTTTTCTCATTACTCCTCTTCGTAATTTCGATTTTTCGATCGCAAACTCATGTAAATCTTTTACCAAACTGTATTTTTATCGAATCATAGAAAAAATCGTCAAAAATTTGGGATAATCCCAAAAAAAAATGAAAATATTTCATGTTTGTAGCTAAAAATGGAAAAAAACAATCAGAGCAGTTCCTGATTGGCCGGATTACTTTTTCCGCGATTTTAAAAGATCAAACTTCGGTCTCGGAAGACAAATTTGTTCCCGAAGCTCTGAATTTCTCATTTCTGGCCCTTTAATATTTGAAATTTCAAAACGGGTCGATAATTCCCAAGAATCACGATGGAAATCAATGAATTTTGATTTTTTTCTCCAGAGAGGTACGACTACGTGGGAAAGCTGTTGAAACCGGGTGAAGCGCCGACAAATTATTCGGACGAAGAGGACGAGGGAAGTCAGCAGGAGACGGAAGCAAAGTCGAAAGACGATTGACCGCAGAGCGGATGGGTCGTGGGTGAAAAGCGCGAAAGATCGTGAAACGACGCGACAACGACGAGGGATGGCGAATATTTCATGAAGAAATGGATGATTCATTGGGACTCTCGTGTTACACAGTCGAACCAGAGTCGATAATCCATTTGGCTGAAAAAAAACACACACACACAAAAAAAAAGCAGAAAATAACGTTCGACCATGAAAATGTCTATTAATATTAAGAAATATATAAATGTTTCGGAGTTTGGGATGTTTAGGGCGTAGAGACTTGATTCGAGGCTATTCGATTTCGTGTGATAACGAATTTCCTCGTTCCTACAATTAGAATGATTTTTTATATGTGTACAGAAAGATTTTTCTATGATCCTCCATTCGAAAGAGACACCAATGTGAAAAACAAACGTACACGAAGCAGAAACATCACACGCAGAACAAAGATATAAAAACATGAGAATTACAAAAATGTTGAATGTTGCATCGTTGGAAAGCACAGAATTAATTATTTTATTACATTTTTCGAAAACGAAAAATATCGAATTTTTGCAAATGAAAAACTGAATTTTTTCGGTTTGATAGATTCTGCTTGCACCACACTGGGTCTGAGAGACCCATTGGGTCTGACAGACCCAATGTGGTTTCTTACGAACTGGGTCTGAGGATGCAAACTTCGACATCGTTTATTACATCACACACGTGCAATTGTGGCGTCCTCAAGATTTGTCGTCTTGAGGCTCTCCTTTTTCTCTCCCCGAACTTGCCACGAAATTCTGAATCACGCTAAAATTGTGCACGCCAAAAAAACTCTTTAACTGCTTGTTATAAAAATATAAAACAATTTTTAACTGAAAAAAAACCAACTTGGCTTTCGGGTTCGTAACAATTAATTGAGGGAACCGATTCAAAACTTTCAAACACGCGCCACAGATTTTTAATCTGCTTCCGTAAATGTATATAATTCTGTCAACATTTAGCCCACCGAATATTCGGCCTGAGCACAAATGTATAAAAGAAATCAATTCCACGCGAAAGTTTTTTCCAATTTTAAAAAATTTTATCATTTTCTCTGTTTCCTTCAATTTTTACCCATCAAAGGCGAGTTATTTTTTTGTTATTTTCATTTTCGTTTGAACGTTTTATCGAATTCGTCATATGTTTTATTTATACTGTTATTTTCCTATACTGAACCGAAGAGAAATATTTCTGTGAAGATTACGTGGATACACAGAAAAAAAAAGAATAAAACGAAAAAATGAGAGGTCTGGAAATTTTTTTCGAAAAATGTTCATTCCGGATATTGTCGTTGGTCGTTGGGAAAGAAACGCACAAAATTTTCCTTGTTTTCGTTCATTTCCGCTTGGAATCTTATTTTATGATCAAATTTAAAAAAATAATCAAAAAGCCTGTGAATAATTCACAAATCTCTGGATAATTTGAATTCTCAGCTTCATAAACTATGGCTCGGGTCCGTAGAACCTAAATTACAAATCTTCCATTTTTCCGGACGGTTCTGTCCGAATGGAATCGAAAAATTATGCCAATTTTCCTGCCGGACTGGAAATCTTCAATTTCGACCGGTCCAACGTAAAAAAAAATGTTCACCCACTGAGTGACTGATCGCCTTGAAGTTTGCAATTGAAAAAAAAAATTGAAAGGACTCACAATATTTTTTGCATAGTCAAGATCTACGCGAAATTGAAATTTATACGAAATATTTTACGATCGCATTCGAATTATTGGGATTCCCATTCACAACTATTTTTCGTAGGATCGTGTGTCACGCATTTATGGACGAGAATATTAAAAACAAGATTTGTAATCATTTTCTAGCGAAACATTGAAAAATTAGTGTCACGAATCGAAAGAAGATTGTCAGCTGATCGATTGAAACTTAACGAGACCCACAGATGACGTTTCTAACCTCTAAATCCGAAAATGTCAATTTTGGAATGGAGTTCATTCCGCATGATGTTTATGATAATGATAACTTAAGAGATTCCGAGCATTTGAGTCTTGCCAAAAATGCCGGGTCCACTGAAAGAGAAAATTTACGTGAGAAAAGATTCAAATCGCATAGATTTCCCGCCATTTTTCCGCGCCTCACGAATCAATATATATATACGTGATGTTTCTTAGAGGAAGAAAATGGCGAAGTATCGGCACGCGACCATATTCCGAGCCACATAACGCGAGTCCCGACTCCGCATGCCATCGCCATCCCGTGATGTTTCGATCGTTTTCTCCGAATCGCGAATCCAATTTTTTTTTTGTTTTTTTTTTTATAACTACAGCACCAGAATGGTAGACAATTATGTGATCGCGAAAAAAAGATTCTCCAGGGCGATCAACGACTCTCGACGACAAAGGGGAACCACCTGATGGCCACTGACCTTTTGATCGTGGAATGCAAATCTTTCGAGGCGGGAGCTTGCTTGAAAAATGGAAAAGAAGAAAATATTTTGACATAAATATTTCAAACAGGAAGACCGAAGTAAAAAATGACAAAAAAAAACACATTCTCATGGATTTTTCATCGCCCTTCCGGTGTTCTAGTATTCTCGTTATCCCTCTGGTTATACATTAGAATCGACGCGAGCCTTTGACTCGCGTGGGATATCACGAGAGAGTTTCAAGGGTTGGGTGAGGCGTCGATCGATCACAGCAGCAGGTTCCATCCCCTCGCCGGAGGCATAAGCTCGTGTGTGTGAACGTAACATATAAATATACATGCTCGCGGTCAAACACGCACCAGGGGGCGCTTCGCGCTTTTACAACAGGGCGAGACTGACGGACGACGTTGGGAATAAAATCCAGAAAATTTCATAATATTTTTTTCCCAGCGCAGAATTCGTCAACATGATCCATTTCATTTTTCCGTTTTTTACTCCCATCAACAAAACATCGACCACCATTGCTGCCTAATGTTTCAATCCAAGTGTCAAGGTCAATGGTACCGAGACTTTTGCTACTCGCGGTTATTACACTTATTCTCCATTTTTTCTCTTTCTCTTCCGTACTTTGCGCGACCTTATATAACGGTTATGTACAGCGCCGCGCCTACCGAGTGCCAACCCCGTTATACGAAGTGTCATGCATATATATATGTATATACATACATTTACTTAAAATGTATATGCTCATTTGTATGCATATATATATAAGCGTCCAGCATATATTCATCGTCGCGATTTGCTGACTTTTCTTCTCCCTGCATAACTCCATACAATAATATGTTACGAAAACGCAGTTTACGAGTATTTTTCAGGATGTGAACTAATCAATACAAGAGCAGCGAGCTCCTGATGCTCGTTGAACAAATCCGCATTCGAGTCGAATTATTAATTCGAAAAACTGAAGGCCGCGTACGCTCTGCGATGAGTTATCGCGATGCTTCGAGTCGAGACGAATCGGAAAAGCACCCTATCGCTGGAACCACGTGATCAAAGGGAATACGGAAAGCTCCGCCTACCAGCGTGCTCCGTGGTCGGACGTACCGCTTGTTCGGTCAACCTCAAAACTTAAAAGCTAAAATACGTAACTCGAGTCACGAGGGCGCATATCCACAAAAACGCGGCCTCAGGTTCTTTGATCTTTAAATCCTAAGCCCGAATATGCAAATGGTTCATTTTTGGGACACCCAGCGCGTGCAATACTCGCGGGAGCTCGTAATAAAGTAGATTTTGGTAATATTTTATTGAGTGATATAAATAAATGGCTGCGGTCATATACATAGACGACACGCCGCACAAACTTGGGGCGATCTTTTGGAAATTGGGTCAACGAGCCTCGTCGCGATGTATTCGGCGCGTCAATGACGCTAGAAAAAACAAAATGAGGCAAAAAACGTATTATCTCGGGATTGTTATTTAGAGGAATGCGTCCTGCGCGTTTCAAGAGTGACGGAGAAAAAAAAAGATGGCGAGGGTGCTTAAGTGTATTTTCATTTTTTTTTTGGGCGTGTACCTTGTCACGTGACGACAGTCCGCGGTTTACGGATCGTCGGTAGTGTACCGACCGAGCGCCTGTAAAATACCTCGCATTTGATTGGCATTGCAGAAGCGTGAGGGGGGGGGGCGAGAGCTTGAGTTATCGATATAAAGGAGAAGATTACGGAGAAACGCTCGACGCTTGATTTTTGCTTGACCTCTTATCTCGTTCGGCGTGCGTCAGCGTTATTGTCTCGCCTCCAACCTCGCTCCGAGTTTTCAAGGTCAAACTCGCTACTAAATAAATCACACACCTGATGCTTACGTCCAGAAATAAATAAAATGCGATTATCTTCTGAAAAAAAATCACAGGGATGATTTTATTTCCGCCATTGTTGATTCGTGAGATGGAGGGAGAGGGACGAGCAGAAAAACGAGCTGCATCGTTTCCTTCCTGACGAGATAATCACGCGAAATAACATTTACACGCCGCTGTGTGCGGCCTTCGTAGATCGGTCGATAAAACAGCTCCATCGAAATGCATATACATATATATTCGAGGTTTGTTTGTGTCTTACTCTCGAAATGTTCCGAAAACACAAATATTTCCACTCGTAATGCACGTTCGAGAGTCCAACGCCCGCAGTGACGAGAAAACAATTCTGCCACGAGAACAAAAGCCCAGGGTGAAGAGCGCAGAGCGTTTTATGAATGAAAACCAATGGGCAAGTGTGAAGCGTGCCAAAGTGACCAGCCGTCATGGCCGCGCTGCATATATATGTCTATACAAGTTTCCTGCACGTATATATATATATATGTATATACTTGTATGCTAAAGAAATTAGTACTCGGAAGGCCGTAAATATGGATGATTGGGGCCAAAGTTAGGTTGGGTAGCATGCGATAATCCATTATTGTACAAAATGCGAGTACTTGAGAAAGAAAATGGCTTTCGTAATTGGGAGAAACGGAGAGGCTTCGGAAACGGTGGCTAGGCCATTTTGGTTGGGACGACGTACGCATAGTTCCGAACCAAGATGGCGTATGTGTGTGGCAGAAAGCCTGGAGAAAGAGAATCTTACGCCGTTATGTCGTGACATCATTTGCGCGGCTCGAGTAGTCGCACAAAAGTTCCTGAGAAACAAAATGGCGTAAATGATCGCGAATGTATAAGATATTTAAGCGGTCTACGCCATTTTGTTAGAGAATCGTGCTGGTTCGGTGGATATTTCGAGCTCCGGGAACCAAGAAGGCGCAACGCGAGCCTGGGGGTCACGTGACTCGTATTTTCCAAAGACAATTTGGAGATTTGTGCACGAGAAAAGTTTCTGCCGTGGAACGAGCGTCCACTCGGGCGACTCGATTCATCGAGTTGCCAGAAACTGGTTCTGCCTGCCTGGATAAGGCCCAAATTTGAGGCATAAACGTAAAAATTTGTTCCGTGAATCAAAAGGGCGCAAGTCGAACAACCCGCAGCTGTAAGTCGAGGCTCTTTGGGTTGCAGCAGCAAATGTTCTAACTTCCCGGTGGTTTGCTGTGCGACTCGGCGATTTGCTATTTTTCATAAATCCAGAGTTCATATATATCGCTCGCGGAGTCTTTCTGTCTCTCTCTCGCTCTCTCCATCTCCGGGATTCGTCGCATTCTACAAAGAGCCGCTGTCACCGAGGCGACAAGCTGTACCGAGCACGGCTGGGCTCTGCGGAGCTGCTGCCACGGCGTAATTCTCTTTCTCCGTCTCTCCGTCCTTTTTGCTTGCCCCGTCGCGTTCGGTGGGTTGCTCGCGCCAATCCCGAAGCGTGATTCTTTTCGCTTAGCGCTTATGGTAGCCGCCACCAACGACGCCACTGTCGTCTACCGCTTTTGACACCCGGCTGACAACGCCGTCGGGAGAGCAACACAAACCGCGAGAGATTTACTTATCTCTCTTTGTACGTTTATGCGTATCCATGTGTGTGTGTGCGTCTACATACACGACGATAAACGTCGCGTGGGCGTAAGTGGCGCGTGCCGTCGTCTTTCCTTCTCGCTCCCTCTGCGAACGCCATCAGAGTCGGCAACCTTGCTCACGCCGCCCCTCTCTTTCGCTCTTCCTTCCCAATTCTCTCGCTCCCATTTGTTTGTACCCTTTGTCCCCCATGACAGTCTTACTCGTAACCCTTTCTCTCTCTCCCTCCCTCCCGCTTCTGCTGCGGTACACATTCGTGTATTTTACATCTTGTTACGAGCCGCGCTGCTCCTCTCTTTATGTTACAATTCGTACGCGCACCGCTCTATACTCACGCACTAGTCTCGAAGCCCTAAGAACACGAGACGCCATTTTGTACGTCTTACCCCTAAGCCCCGCGATCATCCTTTTTTTCCCATGCACCTTCAGAAACTATTGCCCACATCATTCTTTTTCGTGATTTTTTGCACAAATTACCAATGATTAATAATAACAACAACAATTAGTTTTTTTGTTGTAAATATTTGAAAAATTCTTTGAGTCTCGATATTATCGACAAAATTGATCATTCTAATCATCGATTTTGTTATTGTTTCGCTCCATATGTCGAGGGAGAACCTTTGAGCATTCCAAGAGGCGCATAATCGCCTCCGAAGCCACCTTGCGCCAGGATATCGCACTTACGCGTTTTATTCTCACCCCCCCTGCCCCGCGACCTGTCGCTCTGTCCTTTTGGCTTTACTTTGTTGTCGAGAAACAGGCTCGATACAGATATAGCTACACGGAGTCGCTCTTTGTCTCGTTCGCGGAGATGGCGAGAGAGAGAAAATCATACTGAGCGCAGAATGCTTGTTTTTTTTTGGCGTTCGGGGTTCTGGATTTTTCGTCGTTTAACATCAACTTTTCGTGACTAATACGCTGAAGCGAATAAATTCTGGAATTTTCTGCGTTTGGAAAACTTATCGAAAATGCTGGATAAATTGATGAAAAATTGCACCGAACAGATGTTGTGATTGACAGCTGTCAACTACCGGGAGAAATTTATTTTCTCGTTTGTGTTCGTTCATTTTTCAATTTTGCCAAAATTTCAAAGGATTCCGTTTGGATCGAATTCGGAAGAGAATCGTCGCAGCAATTATCCGAGAAAATCTAATTAATCGTTAAAACTGTAGGCGAGAATGAAAAGTTTCGAGAGAGTTCGAGAATCGGGCGCAAACACACGTTGATCGTCGAGAGCACGAGCGCGCGATCGCAGCGCCACGAGTTTCACAGCTGAGACGAGAGCAAACGAAAATGGTCAATATTCATTCACAGAAATGTCAAGAATGGTTCGACGAATCCCTCAACACGGTCTATGAAAAAAAAAGCAGCGAAAAACAAACTCGCCGAAAATGGGGGATTTCGATTATAAAAACGTCAACATTTAGTCGTTGTTTTGAGAGCGTACAAGCTGCTGCTGCGGCGAGCGACACGCTCGACTGTTCTGACATCCCCGCGTGTCTGCTCGGTGCGCGCAGTGTCAATAAACACAAATATGACATATGAACAGAGGCTCGAAGCGTCACGTGTGACAGTTGCTCGTCTATTTGTTTCCGCAACTTGTGAACGTGTTTCTAGAGTTATGAAAAATCGCAAATATATAAATTAGTACGATTTCCGAATGGGAGAAAAATGGAAGATAATTGTATGCGTGGTTAAGCGCGATGGGCCGCGGGTAGAGATGGACAGTAATTAATTGGAAAAAGGCAAAACGTAGCGCGTGGGATCGTTAAATCTGGCAAGTGTGTGTCGCGCAACCGGCCATTTTCGAGTCGCGTTGTACGATTACGTGACGTGGATCGAGCGAGACGGCTCGGGGCACGGCGGCGTGACAACAGTCCGAACGCTAGTGGCCTCGTAATCTCTCGACCATTGAGAATCGTTTGTTTGGTCACGTGACCCTCTCCGCCAATGGTAGAATTATGTCTAAAGCGACGTCCGCGCAAGGGGAAAGGGGCGCTCACCACACGGGGCATATTTTTTGGGGCTGACAAGCTTCGAAAAAGTTGTCGTCAAGAACGCGGCGGCCATTTTACGCGAGCCGATAGCTAGTCGCGGCGGTGTGTGTATCTGTACGTGTACAGGGTGGCCCGGTGCGGCACCAGTTCGCGCTTAGTTTCGCAAATATATCTCCGGAGCGATCCTCCTCCTACCTCCTCCCGGTCCCTCCCCGCGCTGCTGCGTGTCCCCCCCTCGGCCGCCCGCCGCCCCGTTATTACGCGTCACGGCGTAGCTTGACGTTATATTCGAAAAAGTAGCTCGTCTCGGGGTGCGAACGCGTCCGAGAGACGGACAATTCCGCAGAGGAATAAATTTCAAATAAGAGAGAGATAGTTTTGTTTGGAGGGTTTTATCGCGTACGCGGAAAGAAAGCGCGAACGACGTTGTTACGCGTCGATTTCGCGCGCCCATTAAAAAGCCCCGCGACACGGAGCGAAACAGAGGGAGAGCGAGTGAGCGAGAGAGCCGTCTGGCGGACGAGGCCGAGCGCGAGTGAGACAAACTCTGCCAACTCTGTCTCTCGTTCGCGCGGTCTTTGTCGCTCTCGCAGAATCAAGGCAAAGATGGTGCCAGCGGGCCTCGGCTGCGATATATAGTCGCCGCGAGCCAGCGGCGTGCGCGCAGACATTATATTAGTACAGTGTCGTGTTCCGTGGTGAGCGGTGGTAGTGCGCTGCTGTCTCTTGGTGTTTGCTCCACCGTACAACACATCGCGCGCGCCAGAGACCGACCGACCGACCGACAGACAGACATAGTGGAGAGAAAATAATCAAAGTCCGTGCGTGCGTGCGTGCGTGCGTGTGTGCGACAGAAATAAAGGGAATAAATAAAACAAGTGTGAGATCGTGGAAACGAGCTAAAGAGCGAGCGAGAGTGCGAAAGAAGAAAAGCCCCGACGTCGTGGATATCGTCGTGGTTTTTCGTGCAAGGGCCGCGTCGAAGCGCGTTGCCCGCCGATCTATCGGCGTCACGAGCGCCAATCGGTCAAACGGTAACAACACGCCAACACCGAGTGCGAACGAAACGTCGTTCGCGTTCGCGTTCACGTCGTCTTCGTCGACGACGACGTTCGCTCGAGATTCTCGGACCTCGACGATCGCGCCTCCCTCCCCCCTTTTCACCTCTACCCCTCGCCTTACCCCCCTCAGACGCCCCCCTCAATCTCTCTCTCCTCTCTCCACGAACTGCCGAAAGTGTCTCTACAACCGTGTGCGCGATTTCCGCGCGTGTGTCTTCGCGTGCTCTTCGTATTCCGCTGCTGCTGCTCGTGCGAACAAATAATTGCACCGAGCGAGCCCGCGCTCTTTTTTTTAAATCTTCACAGCTCAAAACAAACATTTTTATGAATCCTCAACATTTACCTTTCTCCTTTCCTCCTTCTCCTCCTCCTCCACCTTCTTTTTCCGTCCCTTGGCGTTCTTCTTATCCTCGCGTTTGAGGGAAAAGAGAGACCGCGCGCGAGAGCGAAATAAAGAAAATAAAGGAGAAAAACGTTGATATGCCCGATGGCTGATGCTGCGGCGGCAAAGCGTGTACGGGGGACGCTCCGCCGCGCCGCGCTTCTTCAACCTCATCTACATCATCACCATCATCGTCATCTACTTCTTCTCCTCCGCGTTCTTATTCTTCATCGTCATTATCCTCGACAACCTCGCGGACTCGTTGTTCGTAATAATCGACGATACGTCCGGCCACACGCGACTTTTTCGCGGTGAGCCCTCGCCTATCAAATTCCTCGATAAACACAACTCGCTCATAAACAGTCTTTACACTTTGGAGGAAAACCTCCCTCCTACCCCTATGTGTACATCTCCATGTGCGTCGCTTCTTCTTATTTTTTTTTCATCTTTTCGAACGTACTTCGAGCAACTGTGAAAAAGTGCAAATAACCTGTGTGCGCCCTCAACCATTTCCGCACACCCCCTCCCAACAGTCGAGACCTTTTCGAGTGCTGCGTGTGTGTGTGTGTGTTTTTAACTTCGGGGGCTTGTTTCCGATAAAAGTGGAATTATACGTGCGTCTCGCGCTCGTCGAAGCGGCGGGGCCAACAACGAGCAATAGCATCCGTGCAAGGAAAAGGCGCTCGTGCCCCTGAGCTCGACAAGAGACATGGCCGACCACCTAGTGGACGGACCGCCGAACAAACGGCCCAAACTCGCCGATTCCTTCCAAGGACCATCCGATTCTTCCGGTAAGTTCGTACAAACAAACCTTTTTCTCTATTTTTCATAGTCCTCGATTACACGTTATCCTTTTTTTTTCCATTCCCCCAAGTTTTCCATCTTTTTCCGTGATTCCCACACATTTTCATCCGTTCGATCCAATCATTCTTTGTTTTTTTTTCCATCTTTTTCGAGATTCCTCAGTTTTTCTTTCGCACACTCGAAAATTCTCTAAATTTCAAACGAAATACGTAAATAATACCAAACTAACCTCAAGACGTCGACGTGTCTCCACACTCGATTCTCGCCCCCAAAACCTCTCGATCTTTATCTCCATTTTTAATTCATTTTTCTTTATTTTCAAGCGACGCAGGATTTCTTTATCTTGCTTTTCCAACCGACAACAAAATCATCTGTCTTCGGGTTCATACTTTTTTTCCTACGCCCGTCCAACTCCTTCCGACTGCTCGACGCAACCAAATTCTTACCCGTTCTCTTTGATGTCCAGAAAAATTCAATTTTCACCTCATTTTCTCTCCAAAATTTCTGCAAATCCCAGTTTCCCCGCAAACCACGCTACGATTCAAAGAAATCTTTGAAAAAATGCAACCGCAAGTGCCAAAAGATTGAACGTCAAGACAGAACAAACAAAAATTCCTGAAAAACCTGAAAAAAAAGATTTTGGTCGCGTCGGGCAAGGAGTTTTCGCAAAACTCTAGAAAATCCCTGTCCCGAAACCCTGAAAACCTTGGCACGTCAAGAAATGTCTATATTGATGAAAAAAATGAATTAATAACGACGCAGACTGGATGGTTGATCTACGTTTTTCACGATATTGAAGTTTGCATCTTTCGAGTCCAACGAAAAATATTTTATCCATTCACCGTTTTTTGTTGTTGTTATTTTTGGAATCACCTCAATTTTTCTTTGACATTCAGTTCACCGGGTCTCTCATCAGCCCCAGTGCGTAAGAAACCACACTGGGTCTGTCAGACCCGGTGGGTCTCTCAGACCCAGTGTGGTGGAAACAGAATCTATCGAATCGGAAACATTCAGTTTTTCATTTGGAAAAATTGTCATAGACGCACGCTGCTTGTTAATTTTTTGCTCTGCTTTCGATAAAGGAAATAAAACAATGGATTGCGGTGTATTCCAACGATGCAAACTTCAACATCGTCGTTATTCTCCTCTCATAGTTTTTGTATAGTTTCGAGTACATATTTATAAATGAATATTTACTTATGCCTAAATATATATAAATATCGATACATAGAAATCCGTAGAGCATGCTGGATGTACGAGCATTTTTGACGATACTCCACCTACAACTTGTTTTATTCTTTATTTATTTATTCGTTTTATTTTTGCTCGCATGAGCTATGCACTAACCACAGTCTCTCTATTCATTTTTCTCTCCTCATTCATCATTTATTTGTTGTTGACATCTCTTTACACTATTTCTCGCCACTATTTAATGATCCTCCGCAAATCCTTTATCCACTAGAACACAAATATGTCCAGAGAATATTTAACAACGGATAAACCAACAAAGTAGACAATATTCACGAGCCAAAATTCAATTTTTCAAATAAAATCAAAAGTTTACTACACACTGAGGGTGAGCGAGTCGTAGAAACGTTGGTCAGCGATGAATTCTTTCCTACAAATTCCCTTCGTTCTCATTTTTTCTATATACAGAGGCAAATACGAGAAAATTGTAATTTGGATTTAAAAAAAAAATTTATTCGAAGCCTAAAATCGAGTTTCTACGACTCTTTATTTTTCTAATCGCAAAGGAAACATTTTGAATGAAAAAAAAATTGGTATTCCGCGCATCGATTTGTGCGACTCGATTGACATTTTTTAATTCTCGAATCCGTCGACAAAATTTTGTTCCACCTCCGTGATTCCCTCAGCATTTGAAAATGACGAGAAACTGAAAAAAAATGAAATTGAAAAAAAAAAAACATTTTTCGCTTTTTTGATGACATAAAAAAACGTATGATACATGTAGTGGGTATGGCGCCTCTAATGATGCACCATTATACAAACTACGGGGGAGGTGGCAGTGGTAACTTACAACAAATGCAGGGTCCGCCTCAACAGCTACATCTGCAACAGCATCAGCTGCAGCCGCATTGGAACAACCATACAGCCCAGAAAAGACGTAAATATTATTCCAAAAGTCCAAAAAACGCAACAAACAACAACAAATAATAAAAAAAACAGTCCGAAAAAAAATGTGAAAAAAAAATTGCAATCAGAGACGAGAATCTAGACGAAGAGAAGCGAAAATCCAAAAGAGGCAGTGGAAAATAAAAAAAAAGGGCACGGTCCGATAAAGCTCGTGAAAAAATCAAGCCAAAAAATCAATAAATCAAAGTCGTGAGAAAAAAGAATGGAAAAACATTGAAATATACAGACATGCGGCAAACATTCGCGGAGCTCTAGAATCTTAGGCAACCCCCGAATCCCCTAGACACACGAAACTCTTTTTCCCCCTATTTTCATATTTAGATTTATTTCGTATTATTTTTCTTCCCCCCTGCGTACCTGCGTGGAAGGGAAATATTTCTTGACCTCGTTTTCAGGACTCTTGAGGGGCACATTTTTAACGGTAGGGAAACAAAACACTAGCGAGCATTTTTTTCTTCCTTTTTCTTCGGTCCTTTCGACCATTTTTTAATCCTACTCGCTCTCGATCGGCCACCACAATCGATAAGGGAAATTCTTATCGATACCAATTTGAAACGTATCGATAAAAATTAGCCAAGAGTCCTTTTTCATAAATTTGTTTTGTTTCACTTTTGCTCAATCACTAGAGTGATTCTCCAAGTTTCTTTCTCAATTCTCGATCCAAAATACAATCTTACATTTATATTTTTATTATTACACACAAAAATGTATCCGAATCGGTAATAGCGATAAAAATGTATTTATATATTCGATCAGCTGCACCGAGCACCCAATTTCGTTGCAAAAGTTTGAAATTTTGTTGAAAACGTCCAGGTGACGAATTTTTTATTATTAAAATATCAAGACTTTCGTTTTTTCTAAAATACGAACGTTCACTCAACGAAATTGGGTCAAGACTATAAAAAAAAAACAAAATATTTAAATACATTATTTATTGACACATAAAAAAATCAAATCGCGTTCGTATCGTTCCTCTTGTTCGGATAAAACGTTCTATGAAAGCGAGTCTGTTTGATCTCTACGCATGTCTCTTTCCACCAAAAACCAACATGACAACAACAACAACAGCAAACAATTTATTTGAAAATACTTGCAGATGGTAGCTTTGCCGCTTTTTCGTAGTTAAGCACGAGTTTACTGTGACAACAATATTTCTATAAAGTTAAAATAATGATGAAAACACCATGGATAATAATAATAAGATATTTAGAAGAAACAACAACTGCTGTATTATATTAAGGCTCCCTTGAGTTTCTGCTCGTGCGGTGTATGTCTCATGTCTTATTTATTTCACGCATTTTTTTATATCTCTCGTTTATGGCGTTAATATCGTAGAAGTTATTAGTAAATTAAAAACAACAACATTTACATATACATATATGTTTATATTACGTTTAATGTGACCGTTTTTTTGTAATACATGCATATGTGTACGTAATAAAAATTACAGTCGTTGAACTGTGATGAACGATGTTGGAGTTTGCATCGTTGGAATGCAACGGAATTTATTATTTTATTATATTTTTTGAACCGAATGTTTTCGGTTTGATCGATTCTGCTGAAGAAATCCATGTGCTGGGTCTGACAGACCCAGTGCAATGGTGAATGGATAAAATATTTTTCGTTGAACCCCAACGATGCAAACTTCAATATCGTTGTGATGAGGCGTTCGTTCGATGAACCTTCGTAAGCGTAGAAAAGAAAAACAAGAGGTCAAAAAACGATTTTTCTTCCTTGCAACTCGCGACCATTCGTTTTTCTCTTTTGCCTGATTTTATTTTTTCATTCTCTGTTTTTTTTTCTTACTGTTTTTACGTTAATGCTTATGCATCAAACGTCCCGCGGTTGTAGAACGATTAATTTTTACTTTTTTTTTATCTCTCTGATATATTCGTTTTTGTTAATTTTTTTTTGTCATTTATTCTGAACTAAGAATTATTTAAATTTGAGCTAATGGTGGAGGCACTAATTCTACCCTCGTTGAAATACTAACAACTCGTTGTTTCGATTTCTACTGATCGGTCAATTGCCTCGTACAAAAAGTAAAATTATTTTTGAAACAATCGAAATTCGCGGACCAAGAAACTGTTGCTCGATTTTTCACTCAGATTTTCATTCAAAATTTGTGCGTTTTTTTAAAACTAAATTTGACAAGAAATTGAAGGAAAGTCGAGCAACAAATTGCTCGGAAATGCACAGGCGACTCTTTAATCAATGAATTACGATCGACAGATTACATGACGAATACGGATATGTTTGATCTCGAAAATGATCTGCCGGATGATCTACTGTCCTCGGGGTCCTGGGGTTCCGCGACGGAGAGCGCTAAACCACCGGCAACAGGTCCAGGACCCGGGCAACAAAATGGAGCTCTCGATGCCGATCTCCGACAGCACGTACAGCAACAACAGCAACAACTTCCTCATCATCTCATACAACAACAGGTTCGTTGAACGATTAATTCAAATTTTTGCGAAACGAGTGAAAATTTTTCTACTTTGTGTGTTTGACCGATTTTCGTGTTGGGAAACGATGCGATAAAGAAATTGGGGAATAATCGATGATTTATCTCGCAGGGCAACAAAAACTTAGTGGCCAATTCGTTAGCAATGGCGGCGGGTACTTTAGGGAGTAAGAGTCCAAATATGCAATCACCGCCGAACGTCTCAGTCTCAAAAGGAGTAGTCGACCAACAAATGGTGATGGGAAATTTGCCGAGCAGCATAGCGAGCTCACTGGCGAACAATTCTATGTCAATCGCAAATTCAATGGGTGGATTACAATCTTCGATGAACAGTATGGCCGGTACGAATAATCCTGCGATGTCGATGCCAGGGGCGATGAATTCGGGCCTGGTGATGACGAGCAGCGCCACCGGAAATAATAATATGACCGGCGGCATGGCCGGTGGTGGATTAATCGTTGCCAACAGCCTCAACAAGCAGCCACTCAATACCGTGAGTCCACCCTCTTTTCCTTTTTCTTCATTAATTTCTCGTCGAGATAAAAAAAAAACAAGAAAACTGGGTCTCTCAGACCCAGTGGATCTACCAAACCCGGTGAACGAGCGTGAAAAATTTGAAAAATCGTTTTGTTTAGGTGACGATGATGGGTCCGAATTCTCAGGGGATCCACCATCCGGCGGTTCCTCACGCCCAGATGCAAAACGGACCGGGTATGATAAACGCGCGCGCAGTCGCGATGCAGCAGCAACAACAGGCCCAAGCCCAGGCGCAGCAACAACAACAACAACAACAGCAACAACAAGCGCAGCAACAACAACAACAGGCAGCGGCTGCGGCGGCGGCAGCGCAACAGCAACAACAGCAACAGGCAGCCGCAGCGGCGGCAGCGCAACAACAACAACAAGCGCAACAACAAGCTCATATGGTCGGACCAGCAAGAGGCCAAAGTCCTCATCAGCAGGTCCATCAAGGCGGCATCGTCGGTCCAGGCCCAGGACCCCGAATGCCAGCGCCCCCCAATATGGCCAACATGACCAACATGGGACCCATGAGCGCCTCCAGTCCCTACGGCTATGGATCCCCTGGCAATGGCCCTGGCACCGCCGTCGGTGGCGTCGTCAATCCCGTTTGCGTTGTCACTCCTCTTCAAAGAGGCGTCGGCGGTAGTGTCACCGCTATGCAAGTCGGAAGATTCGGCGGTCCCGGCGGACCCGCCGGCACTCCCAACGTTACCGCCGGACAAGAAGGCGGCATGGCTCAACAGGCACAACCTCCGGCTCCTAGTCCGGCACAACCCCAATCCGGTGCGCCCAGCGGCGGACAACCTGGCCCTCAACAAGCCACTCAGGGACAAATGCCTGCTGGCGGTGCTCAGCCAGGTAAAAATGGTATTCTCCATTTTTATTTTTTTATCATACTAGCTCACCCCACAAACCATCTTCCGCCACATAAATTATTTCTAATAAATATTTTCCAAAGTTGAAGAGAGTCCGCGTTCAGCCAATCCAGAGAAATTCAATTTTTCACATTTTAGTCGCGCGTTTTGGCAATTTCTCTGTTTCTTCGAGTTTCTCGTCGAAATATACTTTTCCACATATTCTCATACCTACCGAATATACGTAAAAAAAATTCATAAAAATCGGTCGAGCCGTTTCCGAGGACCGCGACACGAAATTTTCACATATACAGAGTTATAACAAACTTTTTAAAAATCCTTCGTCCCTGAAAATCGAGCGAGGGATTCATTCATCGAAAAAAAAAAATCTTTTCAATTTTGCGTCACATCAGATTTTCGGCAACTCTGAGCCGCGCGCCATACTTTCTATTTTTGTAACGAAAGTACAAAATTTAATGATTGCGTTACAGGTGCTCCACAATCAACCGCAGATCCGGAGAAACGGAAGCTCATTCAACAGCAATTAGTGCTATTATTACACGCGCACAAGTGTCAGAGAAGGGAGAGCCAAACGAACGGTGAAGTTTGGCAATGCACCTTGCCACACTGTAAAACCATGAAAAACGTTTTAAATCATATGACCACGTGTCCCGACGGCAAAAATTGCACCGTACCACATTGCAGCTCCTCCAGACAAATTATCGGACATTGGAAACATTGTCAAAGAAGCGATTGTCCCGTGTGTTTGCCCTTGAAACAGGCCGACAGAAACAGAATCGCCAACACAACGCCTGGTAATTTTTTAAATACTTTTTTTCCGACTTGTTTATTTCCAATAAAAAAAAACAAACAAACGGAATATTGAAAAGATGTTTGTTTTTCTCATTTCTTGTAAAAAATTATCATAAAGATGTGCATTCATTTTTTTATTAAATTAAAAAACAAACAAAGTAGTGACAAAAATGTTTTTTTTTTTTTTTTAAATTGTTATTGGAATTTTATTTTAATAATCAATGGAATGAAATATTTTCAATAGCAACGGCAGCCCCTCAGCCAAATAGTCAACCGAACCCGAGTCCCTCGGACATGAGGCGGGCCTACGACGCTCTCGGTATTCAGTGCCCGACGACGACGCCTACGCTCCTACCGGGACAGAGCGTGGGTCGTGGTGTAAGAATGCCCGGGCCGGGTATGCAAGTACCTCCCGGCACGATGGCGGGTGCTAGGCTCGCTCAACCTCAGTCGCAAGGTAATTTTGCTCAATTTAAATAAAAACAATTCTAAAAAAGCTGAAAACAATTCAATAAAACTGCCGAATGGAAAATTCAGATTTCTCTAAAATTTTCGTTACAATTTTTTTTTTCGCGAGCTGCACATTTTTTTCCATTTTTTTTTGTAAAAATCGATTTTGCGATATTTCATGGTTTTTTTTTTCGTTAATTTACAGCCGGCCCAGGCCAAGCCGTAGTCGGTGCGGCACAGCAAGTTGTTGCGCCAAACGTATCTCTTCCATTAAGCTCGGACCCGACGAGCGTCGCGGCGACCGGAAGTCAAGCAGCGTCGACGACGGGTCCGACATCGGCGGCGGCCGCGGCCGCTGCGAATATTCAGCAATCCGTCAGTATGCAGCAATTGTTCGGTCTCAATGATTCCGGCCAACCGGGTATTCTCAGCGACAATCGTTTAGCGTCGCTCCAATTACCCGGTGGCTTACAGCCCGGACAAGTTACCGCATCGCCCGTTCAGGGCACCAAGGAATGGCACCAATCCGTCACTCCCGATCTCCGGAATCATCTCGTTCACAAACTGTACGTTGATTGTCGTATTTTCAATTTTTTTCATGCCTTTTGCAACATTTTCATGGCCACGTTGGTTCAAATTTATTTAGAAAGTTGCGTCCACGTTTGGAAGCCAATTTTTTTTTTTATGATTTGACGTTGAGTTTTTTTTTTTTTAACGATGTGAATTTTAATTTTTCATAGCGTACAAGCAATCTATCCGATCCCCGATCCTCACGCGATGCTCGACAAACGTATGCACAATTTGGTCGCGTACGCGCGAAAAGTCGAAGGTGATATGTTCGAAATGGCAAACTCGAGATCCGAGTACTATCACCTGCTGGCTGAGAAGATTTACAAAATCCAGAAGGAGCTTGGTAAGTACACAAAGTTCGAGTTTTCCGTAATTTATTATCTTTTTATTGGTAATTTTTTTCTCTCAATTCGATACTTTCGCGATGAAACAATCGAGCACAAAAATCGCTCGTAATAATAGCAAATTTTGAGAAAACACGTGCATAAATCTCATTCACGCACGTGTTGCAATTTTTTTCGTGCGTTAAAATTTTGCGTAAACGTTGATCCTAATGACGACTCGATTGTCCCCATTGGACGTGAAAAAATCTCTTAAAATCTATTAGAAAAAACAAACAAACGAAACATATTTATGAACGAAAAAAAAACTGATGTGTAAAACCAGACGAGAAGCGACAAAAACGAAAGGAGCAACAATTGGCGCAGCAGCAGCAACAGCCGCAGTTGCAAAACGCGGCGGGTCCGGGTTTGAGACCATGTGCGCCGCCAGCAGTGGGAGGGGGAGCTGTGCAAGCGCCACGAGCGGTGCCTCCGAATCTTCGGAGTCATTCGCCAGGAATGGCGCAGTTGGGCTCGTTACCGGGAATGGGAATGGCTCACAACCGAATGCAATTTCCGCAACAGCAGCAACAACAACAAGCGCAGGCGCAACAACAACAACAACAACAACAGCAGCAGCAGCAACAACAGCAGCAGGCGCAGGTGCAAGCGCAGGCGCAGCAACAGCAGCAACAACAGCAACAACAACAGGCGGTTCAGCAGCAAGCGCAACAAGCGGTACAGCAGCAGCAAGCGCAGCAAGTGGTGCAGCAGCAACAAGCGGCGCAACAACAACAAGCGGCGCAGCAACAACAGCAACAAGTGGCTGCGGCGCAACAAGCGCAGCAGGCTGCGCAACAACAGGCTCAACAAGCCGCCCAACAGCAAGCTCAGCAAGCTGCCCAAGTTCAGCAACAGCAAGCGGCCCAAGTCCAGCAACAACAAGTAGTCCAACAACAGCAACAAGTTGCTCAGCAACAGGCGCAACAACAGCAGCAGCAGCAGCAACAGCAACAACAACAACAACAACAGCAGCAGCAACAAGCCCAACAACAACTCGTAGGACCGCCCGGTCCCAGTCCGAACGGACAAGCAACTACCAATCCAAATATGGTACAGAATCCGGGGCTGAGTCCGTTCGGCCAGCCGCAAATGTCGCAGGCGAATCTCACTACGACAACCACCACCTCAGCGACATCTAGTCAATTTCCAACGTCGAACGGGACTTCCGGTCTACCGAATAGCTCTCCGGTACAAAATCAACATCAATTCCCCGAGCTCATGAAGGTCCGTTTGGCCCAGGCTCAAGCTGCTCAACAACAACAGCAACAGCAACAACAGCAGCAGCAACAACAACAGCAGGATCAGCAGCGGCAACAGGCACAACAACAACAGAGCCAACAAGCCCCTCAAGCGACCAGTACACCCAGTCAAAATGTAAATGCTCCCTCGATGCCACAAGCTCCTTCGCCCTTCAGTGGACTGCCTCAGCAACAACCCAACAGCCAACAAAGCCAACAAAATAATCAACAATTTGCTAACAACAGGCCCCACTCCGCATCGACACCCAACGACAGCGGCATTTCCGTAACCACTCCCCAAACTATTCCACCCCCTGCTTCGAGCGGACCCAGCCCCGGGCCTGCCCCAACGACCAACGGACCTCAATCCGTAACCTCCACACCGAACACACCCTTAGTTCCTTCTTTAATGACTCCCGGGCAACCGGTTCCAAGCGCAAGGCAAACGCCGCCTCATCCCGGCACGACGCCCTCGCCAGCCGGCAGCCTCGCCAGTCTCGGTAAAGGCATGACCTCCCAAGAAAGAGCCGCTCTCAACGCCCCGAGAAGCTCTTCCATGTCCTCACAAATGGCCGCCATTACCGCCGCCCTCGATCGCGACAATTCACCCAGTCCACCCACCAACAATTCCAAGGGCAAACTCGACTCCATCAAAGAGGAAAATATCAAAATGGAAATCAAACAGGAGGACGGCTGCACCGAAAATCATCGTATGGGCGGTGGCAAACGTGCTAACAACGAGGTTTCCGTTAAAACCGAGATTAAGACTGAACCCATGGAAGAAACTTCCGGCGAACCTGGCGGTACCGTCAAGGAAGAAACTTCCATCAAGGAGGAACCGATCACTCCCATGTCCGTACAAGATCCATCCACCTCCGACATTCAACCGATCGTACCCGAACCCATACAACCCAGTGATACATCCACCGATAAAAAACGCCTCTGCCTCTTCAAACCCGAAGAACTCATGAAAGCTCTCACGCCTACTCTCGAGACCCTCTACAAACAGGATCCCGAATCTTTACCTTTTCGACAACCCGTCGATCCTCAAGCTCTCGGCATTCCCGATTATTTCGACATCATCAAAAAACCCATGGATCTTTCCACCATCAAAAGAAAACTCGACACCGGACAGTACAGCGATCCTTGGGAATACGTCGACGATGTTTGGATGATGTTCGATAACGCCTGGCTCTACAATCGCAAAGCCTCGAGGGTTTATCGATTTTGTACCAAGGTAAGTTCCGCACCCCACTCAAAACTATCATTTTCAAGTTTACATCGTCAAAATCCAACGGAATCCATTCCAAGAAGTTATTATTAAGACAAAATTACGATGATTCAAAAAAATCTAAAAAATGGTAAATGGATCGAATATTTTTCGTTGGACTCCAACGATGCGAATTTCAACATCGTTCGAATTTTATTTTCTCAATTTTCATACCTCTATCATTCATCAACGTTTTCTCCCTCGTTTCCAGCTTTCCGAGGTATTCGAGCAAGAGATCGACCCTGTTATGCAAGCTCTGGGTTACTGTTGTGGTAGAAAATACACCTTCAATCCTCAAGTACTCTGTTGCTACGGTAAACAGCTCTGCACAATACCGAGAGACGCCAAGTACTATTCGTACAAAAATAGGTAAGTTTCTTCATGTCACACAGTCCCCATTTTTGAGTATTTGCATCGACAATATGGAGATTCATTGCACTTGATTAAAAGTCAACCGGTTTTTCAATGGCGCGAGTCGCTTTTGCTGTTTGAAAACTATTTTTTTTAGCCGTCGCCGCGTCTCTAAAATACGACACTTAGAATTTCTAAGCGCACACGTTTCTCTGGATAATTTGGTACTCAAAAATTCTCCGTCCTCGCGTGCGCAATATTAAACTAAGGCAGGATAATTAACCAAATTTGAAACTTTTGTCAATTTTGGCCAGTCCCCTGATCTACATAAAAACTGTCATTTTTTTTTCAATATTTTTCGTACACAAAATGTTTTGGATTTCGTAAATCGGAGGAAATGATCTCTATCTGCATAAAAAAATTTCTAAATACAAGGCTCGCGTGAATGCGATCTCTGGCGAACTGCCTTGGAACGCTGAACATGGAAATAAGGAAAAAAAAAGTTATTAATTAAATTTCCCACGAATTTCGCTGATTGACAGTGTCAGAATGACGAATATTAATCAACCTGACAATTTTTCGCTTTTTGCAGATACACTTTCTGTCAGAAATGTTTCAACGACATTCCGGGTGACACCGTCACGTTGGGTGACGATCCGACGCAACAGCAGACGTGAGTACAAAATTAATAAAGCGAATAATAGCGGAATGCAAAAATTCTCTGAAACCCGAATGTTAGGTCGTTGCTCTTTGAGCTGGATTCGATATTTCCATAAAATACTGCACTGTAATTCGAAAATCTGTGAAACTTTATACCGTCAAGTTTTCAAGTGTTCCTAAATGTTTATAAGTCGGAAAGAATTTTCTAGATTTTTATGAACGTTCAAGCTCGTTTGGAATATTAGAAAAAAAAAGAAAAAAAAACGGTTGATTTGAAATTCCAGGGCAATAAAGAAGGAAGAATTCCAAGAGATGAAGAACGATCACTTGGAAACTGAGCCTTTCGTTGTATGTACGGATTGCGGTAGAAAAGTGCACCAAATTTGTGTCCTTCACATGGAAAGTCTTTGGCCATCAGGGTAAGTCGTAAAAACCATCGAACATTGAAAGATTTCTCAAATTGTGTAGCGAATAAATAAACAAAAATTATTTCCTTGGCTCAGATTCACTTGTGATAATTGCCTGAAGAAGAAGGGACAAAAGCGAAAGGAGAACAAATCAAACGCGAAAAGACTGCCGGTGACGAAGCTCGGGACGTACATCGAGACGAGGGTGAACAATTTCCTGAAGAAGAAGGAAGCGGGGGCCGGAGAAGTAGCGATAAGGGTGGTGGCTTCGAGCGACAAAATAGTGGAGGTCAAGCCAGGAATGAAAAGTCGTTTCGTCGACGCTGGAGAGATGCAAAAAGAATTTCCATACCGAGCGAAAGCGCTGTTCGCATTTGAGGAGGTCGACGGTACCGACGTTTGCTTCTTCGGTATGCACGTCCAAGAATACGGTAGCGAGTGCACCCCACCAAACACAAGGCGCGTCTACATCGCCTACCTCGATTCTGTGCATTTTTTCAAACCTCGACAATTCCGTACCGCCGTTTACCACGAAATTCTCCTCGGCTATTTGGACTACGCCAAACAACTCGGCTACACGATGGCCCACATCTGGGCCTGTCCACCATCCGAAGGCGACGATTATATTTTTCACTGCCATCCTCAGGATCAGAAAATTCCTAAACCTAAAAGGTTACAAGAATGGTACAAGAAGATGCTCGACAAAGGCATGGTCGAGAGAATCGTGCTCGATTACAAGGTACATCTTTTTTTTCAAACTTACACAATCCTCGTTTTATCAACCATTTGTTAAATTTCCGAAGGCTTCAGACCTCGAAGACCTGCCGCATCTCTAGTCTCTGTGTTACCTGTTTGCGAACCTTTACAATCGGGTGTCTAACGAGACTTAAATTATTGCTCGACCTAAGCTAATGTTCTCATTGCAGATCTGAATTTGAACATAGGATAATCGGGCGACATGTGTATTTAACAAATAAGTTGATGTTTAGAGAAATAGCACGTCGATGAATCTCCGTGGAATTTGATCAAAAATTTTGATGCGCAATTTCGCAGGATATTTTGAAACAAGCGATGGAGGACAAGCTCTCTTCTGCCGCGGACTTGCCGTACTTCGAAGGAGATTTCTGGCCGAATGTTCTTGAAGAGAGTATCAAAGAGCTCGACCAAGAGGAAGAGGAAAAACGGAAACAGGCGGAAGCCGCTGAAGCAGCTGCGGCCGCTGCTAACGCCGTGAGTTTATTTTCCTTCCATTTGGTCATGATTTTATTTTATTTTCCCATCATCAATGAAAATACCTTCAATATTTCCTGCAGATTTTCTCGTTGGCGGATGATTCGGAAACGGGTCCGGACGGCAAGAAGAAGGGCCAGAAAAAGGCGAAAAAGTCCAACAAATCGAAAGCCAATCAGCGAAAAAATAGTAAAAAGTCAAACACCCCGCAAACTGGCAACGATTTATCCACCAAAATATTTGCCACGATGGAAAAACACAAGGAAGTCTTCTTCGTCATCAGGTTGCACAGTGCGCAAAGTGCGGCTAGCTTAGGAGTGAGTTTTTCTTGATTTTTCAAAAAATCCACATTTTTTTTTTCCTTTACTAAAACAAAAAATTTCTGTACAGCCCATTCAAGATCCCGATCCGGTGCTAAACTGCGATCTCATGGACGGACGCGATGCGTTTCTCACGATGGCGAGGGAGAAACACTACGAATTCTCGTCACTCCGAAGAGCCAAATTCAGCTCCATGTCGATGCTCTACGAGCTTCACAATCAAGGCCAAGACAAATTCGTCTACACTTGTAACAACTGTAAAAATCACGTGGAAACGAGATACCACTGTACCGTTTGTGAGGTAAGGACTCGACGCGAAATATTAAAAACAAAAAAAAAAACAGTCCTGCTGCAAATACTCGAATATGTCGCTTCCGGTCAATTTTTTAATCAAACCGTTCTCACGGATTTTGAACGATTTTTAATCATTCCAATGGTCCTCGTTTGACGAAAATCCGTCCCGCCAATTCCAAGAAATCTATTATTTGACAATTTGGATCAGCCGTTTCGTTTTTTTTTAAATTGCTTTCTGAGCGGTGTTTTCCATGTCCTTCTCGGGTTTTTACATGTTTTATCCACTCTTGCTTTTTATTCTCCCCACAATTTTTTATTCCGCTCTTGCTCTCTGGACCTTTATATCAACGTGGCTTCCTAATCACAATTTCAATTTATCATTTTTTTCTCCAGGATTATGATCTGTGCATTAGTTGTAAAGACAAGGACGGCCATGGACATCCAATGAAGAGACTTGGCTTGGATTTGGACGACGGTTCGTCGCCCGTCGACGCGAAACAGGCCAACCCTCAGGTAAGCTCCGAGAAAACATTTGTCCATGGAAAATTGAAATCTATAAATGTTTTCTCAGCCAGAAAATATATTCCCGACGATTTTTTCATTTTTACGCAACAGGAGGCTAGAAAATTGTCGATCCAGAGGTGCATACAGTCCTTGGTGCACGCGTGTCAGTGTCGCGACGCAAACTGTCGGTTACCGAGTTGCCAAAAGATGAAGAGGGTCGTGACGCATACGAAAATCTGCAAGAGAAAGACAAACGGTGTTTGTCCAATCTGCAAACAGCTTATCGCTCTTTGCTGCTATCACGCGAAACACTGCCAAGAAACAAAGTGTCTTGTACCCTTCTGTTCCAATATCAAGCACAAAATGAAGCAGCAACAACTTCAGCAGAGATTGCAACAGGCTCAGCTGCTCAGGTAAGTCATTATGAATCTCATGGATCGTTTATTTCATCGAAGGCTCTTTTCCCTGTCCGAAAACATGATAAATTCTCTGGAAACAGCGTAACCAAGTTTTATGAGACTTCTAATTTCTTGAAGTATCGCCGAAGGAAGCGCTAAATAAAATTGGCAGGTTAATTAACCCGATTCGACTAATTACGTCGATTCGGGCCAGTCCCCTGACCTACAGAAATATTGAGCCAATTATTTTTTCACAGTGTGCAAATATAAATGCCTAAAGAGTTTCCAAGATTTCACTCGACTAATAAATACTAAAAACTATTTATTCTAAAGAAACGCAAAACGTTTAACTCTTGTAGTCACAAAATTCAGTTTACATTGGCATTAGAGTGTAATATACTTTTTCGTAGTATTTTTCGTCGCTGAATTCGATTCCAACGTTGAAATTAAAAAAAAAAAATGAAAAACGACCCCTGGAATGGGGTAAAAACCATTTTTTTTTGCAGAAATACATTTGCGATGTTCTTTTTCTTCGCTAAATACGAATGCAATGTTTAAAGTACAATGGTCAAAGAATCTATCGACAAATTGGTGCAGAAGCGAGCCTTTTTGTCACAAAATCATTAAATTTTCGACAAATCAGTCCTTTTCCATATTTATTATATTTTTTACATCGGATTCGCAATCAGCGACGAAAAATACATGAGAAACAGAAATTCGCATAGGTCTGCTGGTAAAAATTTGATTTCGTGAAAAAAGGGTCATCGACCCCGCCATTTCAGGGGTTGTTTTCTATATTTATGATATTTATGACAATGGATTCAGACTGAGCGTGAAAAATTGCATGTGAGAAGAAATTCGCACATTTGTACGAAAATGAAAATGAAACGAATTTGATGGATAAACAGGCGAAGAATGGCTGTGATGAATACGAGGCCGATGACGGGCGGCCAGCCTACGACGAACGCGGTGATGGCTGCTGGTGTTTCTATGAAACCAGGCGCGAGTCCAACGAATTTGCCGTCCCCGCATCAACCTGGAATCGGACTCAAGCCGGGAACGCAGCCGCCTACCGCTCGAGTCCTACAGGTTGTTAAGCAAGTTCAAGAAGAGGCTGCGAGGCAACAGGCGCCCAGCAGTCACGTGGGCTATGGAAAAGTCACTCCTGGCGGTGGGGTCGGCGTTGGCGTTGGCGTGGGCGTCGGGGTCGGTGGTCAGGTTGGTGGTGTCATGCCACCCCCTCAGATGCAGAGATCGATGCCCGTTCAAATGCCAAATACCAGCGGGACTCATCTCATTTCCATGGACCAATGGACTCCAAGGTATTTTTTATTTTTACATTTCTACCGTTTAACATTTCAGCAAATGCATTCTAATCCATGGACGGAGGAAATATTGACAAGTCTCGAAATAATAATAAAAAAATACAAAAACATTCTTTTTTTTTGCTTTTGAGACACCGTTCGGTCCTAAAAAATACCAAATCTTTATGGCTTCACTTCAGTGATGTAATTCCCAGTATTTCTGATTTAAATTATATTTCGAAATCGAGTGAATTGTTAATATTTTTGGCAAATATTTCTCATGGCGTTTGCCATAATTTTTATGGCGTTTGTCATGGTCCCCCACCATGATATTGCATCCAATCACATTATTCGGTGATGAAAACAATTGAAAAATAAATTCCTAAATTTTCAGCCGATTTTTTTTTTTTCACTTTTATTTTATTTTTTTGAATGTTCTCAAAAGACACTCGTTTTCGGTATTTTCCGAATCGAATTTTTAAACTTGACTCAATATCGAAAACCGATGAATTTATTGATTGAAAAAATGACGTTGTTCAGGTACCAACCGAACCCGGTGATGCAGCAGAATCCAGGATTGCGGCAGCAAACGCCGCAACAGTTGATGCAGCACCAACAACCTCAGCAACAACATCAGGGACAACCGGGAATAGGAATGGGCGCGCAGATGCCTCGACAACCGGGAGTAATCGGAGCTCCGCTTGGTCAGGTCGGTCCCGTAGGTCCGCAGGCGCAATCCGGTCCGAAAGTTGCACTTCAGCAGCTGATGCAGACGCTAAAAAATCCTAGCACGCCTGAGCAACAGCACCAAATACTCCACATACTCAAGAGCAATCCACAGCTTATGGCCGCGTTCATTAAGCAGCGACAGGTATAATCGAGATCTTTTTACTTTTATTTCCAAAATCCTCATTTATTCCTAAAAACCATTTTCCCACTTTTTCCTCCATCCCACGCTGGATCCCGCGCAAACTCAAAATATAACTGACGAAAATTTCTCAAACATTGAGATCCCGAGGCCGGAGTACACAAATACTTTCCGTCATTAATTAAAGTTGCTACGCGAGTTAATTTGAAAACAAAAAGTAAGAATGCAGCAATCGCAGAAAAAATCATTGTGTAACTTGATTTTCAATTTTCAATATTGGCCGTTGAACGGAAGTGAAAAACCGAAACTACCTGGACGAATTTCAGGTTCTGATATTCGCTATTAATTTGGAAATAGGATTATTCGGAGAAAGATGCAAGTTAAGAAAATAAAGAATGAAGAATCCCGTAAGAAAGAAGATTGAATGAAAAATAAGAAAAGGGCACGTCTAAATGGGCTTTCTTTGCACTCAGCCACAGCAACAACAGCAACAACAGCAGCAACAGCAACAGCAGCAACAACAACAGCAGCAGCAACAACAACAGCAGCAGACGGGCATGCAATGCTTGATGTCGCAGCAGCAGCAGCAGCAACAGCAGCAGCAGCAGCAACAGCAACAACAACAACAACAACAACAACATCAGCAGCAACAACAACAGGGACGAATGCAACAGATGCAAGCGATGCTCATGCAACAACAGCAACAACAACAGCAGCAACAGCAGGTCCAACAGCAACAACAACAACAACCTGGCCAAGGACCTACCGTGCAGCAACAACATTGGTACAAACAACAAATGCTCGTCAATCAGAGACAACAACAACAGCAGCAACAACAGCAACAACAACAGCAACAACCTTTCACCCAGCCACCCGCACCGCCCTATGGTCAACAACGTCCCATAAGGCCCTCGTTGCTCGGTGAGTCATTACTTTTTATTACACATTATTTCATATTTTCCACGAGCAATTGGCGGATAACTCTAAAGTTTGCAACAACGGGATCGAGGGAAAAACATTCATTCTATAAATTTTCAAACGTCGCTTTTTTCGTGCTGATTTTGTTTCTGGGTCACAACAGAGAATTGTTTTATTACTCTGGGCAAAAACTAATTGCCAATGATGCGATCCCGTGGAGGAAAGACAGGATTTCGTTACGTCCCAACGATCCAAACTTCTGCATCATTTGTAAATTATAGTTTATCGTTAACCCTCGAACGGTATTCAGGCGAATTCAAACTCCACGATCTTGCTCCCTTTGTTCTTCCATTTTTTATCGTTTTACTGCAGTTTTGGGTAATTTTTTTACTCCAAGCTAAAGTCTCTCACGCTCGCGCGATCCTGCAGTGAAAATCGAAAAGAATGAGCCGAAGTTGATTGCTTTTCGTTGAATTTTACCGGAGATATGAATTTTTCAAAATCTGGGTCATTTGTGACACCGACCGCAATAGGTAAATAAAAAAGGTTTTCGTCCTACGGAAACAATGGAATCTCATACAAAATTGAGAAAATTCTAGCAGCGAATACATTAATATTTGCTTTGCTGTTTTCTTATTCTCTTTTTTTTTTACTTCTTTTTAATTTCTTTCTCAAAACCAAGAAGAGAGAATGGAAAATGGTTGCTTACGTTTGTGCTATGGTTCCTCCCGCGAACAGGTTACAGTGGGTTCAACGAGCAGGGTTACGGTCAGCCGGGTTTGAAGCCAACGCCGCCGCCGGTTCCGTCGCCTCAGGGTGTGATGGGTCCGCCGGGAGGGATATCGGTGCCTCAAGCGGTGCAGCAGCAATTGATGCAATCGGTGCGTTCGCCGCCGCCGATACGTTCGCCGCAGCCGAATCCTTCGCCGCGTCCGGTGCCGTCGCCGAGAAATCAGCCAGTCCCGTCGCCGCGATCGGGTCCGGTGCCTTCGCCGCATCATCATCAGCCGCACGGGACGCCGACGCATTCGCCGGCCCACGAGCTCGGCGGTCCTAGCGAAATGATGCTCTCCCAATTGACAGCGGGCGCGGGAGCGGCCGCGGGGCATCCCGCAGCGATGCCGCATCATCCGTCGCCGGCGCCGCCTCCAACGGGGGCGGGAGGGCCCGACGCCGGGGACGTCACGCCAATGACGCCTCAGGATCAACTCTCGAAATTCGTCGAGGGATTGTAGTGACTGGTGACCTTGAATACGGTCGAGATGTGCGACCGTCCATCTCCAAAATCTCACGCAAACCCGGCCAACGAACAATTGCGTAATTCCCTTCGTTAAGCTCTCCTGCAGGGAGACGCGCCCTCCTCCCCTTTCGTCCGGATCTTGAAAAACTCGATCGCGACTTAAATTCCCACCGAATAATTCGCCAGCCCGACGAGAAGAATCAAACAAAGTGACGCCACGGAGAAGGGCCTGATTGATGAAAAAAAAAAAAANAAAAAACGCGCGCTCCACGCCTCCAAACTGACACACATTTGACGACGAAAAGAGCGGCAAATGCGCGAAGCAAACCAACACGATGATTATCATGATGAAGAAGATAAACGTCAGAGGCCCGCGCTTCTCCAATCGTTCCTAAATCTCACCGCCGACTGCGCCTCCGACCCCGTTGTAGATTTGTACACTAATTATATGTATCGCGGTACATACATATATAGATGTATGTCTATATCCAACGATAAATATATATTTATATATGTATGCCACTGTAAATGGACGGATCGGAAGAAGCGCGTGCGCACATATTGGCATATGTGCGTGAGTCGTTCCCGCGGGTGACCAGACTCTCTGCGTCGTATTTCCGTTCTCGGGCTCCCGATTCTCCCGCCGCGGAGTCTCAAAACCGCACGAAATCGAGAAAGCAAAAAAAGGATCAAAACCTCCGAGCCACGAGTCCGAGCGACGTGCGCGCGAAGGTTGGTCGCCGCGCCAAGTGATATCCTTCGTAAACGGAAGAAAAAAGGAACAAAGTACCGAGTAGATTATTGAATTGAATTAGAAAAAAAAAAACAGAAAAAAAAACCGATGGACTCGTGAACGAGCAGTTGACAGTATCACGAGACGAATGGGCTCTCTCGTGGCATTTTTTAACTCACCGCGGTCTCTTCGAGTTTTGCGAAAATTTCGTAAGAAAAATCATTGAATCACGATGACCCTCGTTCTCCTGAATCCGGCTCCGAAGAGCTACTTCAGAGAATTAAAAACGATTAACTAAAGAGACAGTTTGATTGCGCGATCCTCCCACGAAATTCGCCCTCTATCCCCCCAAAATTTGCTCGATTTGGCGCGCACGCCCGCGCACAATTATCGAGTAAATCGTACAAATGTGTTGTGTATAACTTATCGTTAATTAATAATTAAACAAAAGAGAGGAGGAAATGATGAAAAATAATACGATAAAGTGCGAGTGTATGTGTGAGTAGGTGTGTATGTGTGTGTACAGTCGAAGGAGCAGGACGTTGAGGGGCGGGTCGGGGGGGTGGGAGGACAAGGAGAAAGATTGATCAGCCCCCCTGTGCCCGGTCCCTGGGAAGAATGACACGCTCGCCGTGCACTTAATTGTAACGCTGTATATTCGGATCATAACTATATTAATAATAATAATAACAACAACAACAACAACAACAAAATAGTAATAATGATTATCACCGTGATGTATCGATAATGATTTAAAAAATGCCGAATCGGGGGAGGAACACGAAAGAAAAAGAGCCACTAATGTTTCGGGTTGAAAATTCTCCGAGTGATCGCTATTTCAGAAGTTGCCCGAGATTTAATCGACGAGGTCTCCGCGAGAGAGAGAGAGAG
>JBAJMU010000001.1:8281851-8413204 GCA_037952995.1 Hyposoter didymator | reverse complement strand
TTTTTGCGCCGATCGTTAATACAATAAATATATACAGTTCTTTTATAATTATTATTTTCTCCATCTCACGAGACCCTCCCGAAACGAAAATTACCATTTCTTTTTTTCTCTCATTCTTTTATCCGACGTTTACTCTGAGAAAGTGGCATTTGACGAATCGCGATTAAAATGAACGATATTATTGAATGAGACGGAATGAAAATTCATCGGATTATCGAGCCGACGAAGGGACTGTCACCAAAAAATGAAAAAAAAATGAAAAAAAAAAAAAAACACGTTATCGTAGGCCTCCCCTTGTGTACAGACCAATCAAAATCAAGTTTGTGGATATATATATGTGTACACACATGTACACGTATATATATGTAAATACTAAAAAGTGTGTGTATCGCCAAACGAGATATATAAACAAATATATATTTAAAAGAAAAATAATAATAAATGAATAACAAGAGGATCGAGAGACGAGCGAAGCAGCAGATACTGCAGCCTCCCAATTCGGCCCAACTTGGCGATTTTTTTAGTCTTTAATTATCCGATCGTCATCGTATGTGGAAGAAATCATTTTACCCTTTCTTCCCCAACATTCGAGAGATAATGTCCAACCGCTGTGTACATATTACACTACTACGATAATAATAAGTTATTATTATTAATTCACCTGCCTATTATGGAATTATTGATTACTGATCATCGATCGTCATCATTATTATTATTATTATTATTATTATTATTATTATTAATATAAATGATATCAGGAACATAGAGAATTGTAATGTTTCGATTTGCAACTAAGCGACGACACTTTTCGATCGGGAGTTGAAGCGGAGGACGCGGAATTGTAAAAAAAAAACAAAACAAAACAAAACTCAACGTTTTTCGAGCGTCTGCGTGAAAAAAAAAAAAATAACAAAAAACAAACAAAAACGATGCGAGATGAATTTTTTTTTGTTGTTGTTGTTTTTTTTTATTTTTTCTTCTGTCGTGAATTCGTAAGTTGAAAAGCTAAGCTAACGTGATTATGGCTAGTGCTGTAAAAATAGTATGCGAACACACATTTCAATGTAATTTTTTTCCTACATAATTCGCTATTATTATTATTATTATTATTATTCATTATTATTATTATTATTATTTTCTTGACTACACCTATTATTATATTTATAAACGAATTAGTTTATTATTCGACAGCGCGGGGCCAAGTCCGTTTTTTGCGACGAAAAACCCCCCGACCGGAGAGAGACGCCTATACATATATATATATAAATATGTATATAATAATAATAATAATAATAAACGAGAATATTATTAAATAATAATGGTGATATTGATATTGTTTAATAATAACAATATTATTATTATTATGTATAGTCGGGTTCGATCATTACACGTTCACCTCCGATCCCCTCCTCCCCCCACACCCCGATCCTTCTTTCCCTCGCGGTAAACACGTTTTTCGAAAAATTTGCAACGCCGACTTTGGAAATACAAGAGAGAGAGAGAGAGAGAGAGGGATTGAGTGATGATTTTATTTATGGCCAAGCATACGTGTGACATTTTGGAGCGAGAGAAAAAACGTCACTTGAACGAAATGTGTCGTTTATTTGGTTTTCTTGGTTTTTTTGTTTGAGGCGAATTGTAAATCGTACGAGAAAAATCGTATTTCTATGAATTTTTGTAAATGACATTGAGTCGCGGCCTTTTTCTCTCGTTTTATTCTAAAAGTTGGAAAATAAGGGCGATCGACGCGAACTCGAGATTCGGTGGGCGCATTTTCATAACAACGGCGAAGGGAGAGAAAGGAGTTTTTATCATATTCGAGAAAAAATAAAAAAACCCAAAAGTATTTGGCTTGGTATGGCTGTGTCTGGGACGGTGTTTTTTGTTAATCCGGAGAAAGCGAGCTTGGGTGCGTTTTGCCTGTCGTCGCGATAGGTTGAATTGTTAAGTTGATTTTAATGCGATACAAGTGAAAAAAAACAAAATGGACAAAGGACGATGTTCGGAAACTCCGCGTACCAACGATCTCCTTGTCACAAAAATGCACGTAACTGTTTCTTCGTATTTCTTCTTCACTAGGCAGTTTTAATAATTAAAACAAAAAAACAAAAAAAAACATGGGGTTGCGGCCAAGAATATCGGAAAACCGGAACATTCAAAAGTTTTCGGTACAGAATCCATTATTTTTTGCTTCCCGCAAAATTCCTTTCCCACAAACAAAACTGCACCCGTTGGTACGCGGAGTGTTCGTAGCAATTTACTATTGTATCCACCCAGCGACGAACGATACAACGCTATATATATATATAAAAATATGTTATATATGATTTGTTTTTTATCCTATTTCGCCCCTATTAATTTTTTTTATAATATGTAAACAAATAATTGACACACGTACCAAGACACACACCAATAGAGACGCAAACACACACACAGACACAGACACAGAGACACATGGATGAGACACAAGCTCGGATATGTAGTAGACGCGCATGGAATTTTGTGTTTGTAAATGATATATTTAGGTTATAAAAATTAATTGTGAATTAATTACTGTTCGACATTATAACGTAAAAATGACGCTCGAGACGAGAAAGTGGAAGATATGAGATGATATGAAAATGTAAAGCTTAATCGAGATTACGATAATATTTAATGATGATGATGATGAAAGCCTCACTGTTGCTCATTCCTCCTCTACGAGTTATGAATAACAAGACAGACTAAATAACGCGAGAGTATGTGTAGCGGTAAATACTTTTTATTATGAAATCTTTCGTAAATATAGTTATTTAAATTTATCTTATTAAAAAAAAAACACGTCAATGAAAAGAAAATGATGAAACAAAGAACAATTGTCAATGTGTTTTTATATTTTCGGGACGGGGGGTTCCCATCACATTTTTCCGTCACTCTTCCTCACGATTATCCATACACCTGCTCAGATACTACTTTAATACTCGGTTTCTCGTTCCCTGCCTCTGTTTTTTTTTCCATGGCATTTTTTACTCTTAAGGATGTTGAGTACCTATGGAACTTGTTAATGTTGATTGTTCAATAAATATCTTCTTAATCGTTGTTAAATTTGGACACGACCTCCTAAATGCTTCATGTAAAAACATACCGAATTTTCAGAATTCCATCATCGTTACTTTAACCACCTCGAGGGTTGAAATAAAAAATGATGAGAAAATTCTGAAAATTTAGTGGGTTTTCGTATAAAGCATTTATGAGGTCGTGTCAAAATTTCACGACGATCAGGAAGCTCGTTATTACAAAATTAACATTTTTTAAACAAATAGTAAAAATGTTTATCAATGAACTTGGTTTTGTTCTTGTTGCTTTCGGCATATTGTAGATATAAAAAAAAAACTTATCGCAAAGTTATACCAGTTTCCATGAGACTACATTGGACTAAATTTAATTTAAATGTTAATTTTTCAATAACGAGGTTCCTAATGATCCTTCCACACTGGGTCTGACAGACACAGTTTGGAAATTTCGACACAATCTCTTAAAGACTTGATACAAAAACATACAAAATTTTCCGAATTTCCTTATCATTTTTGTCATTTGGGCCTCAACATCCTTGAATCACGCCAAGGTCACTAGGGGCGCTACACTCGAAGACAACCCCATTGGCTCGCCGTCCGGCTTCCGATTTCACGACGCCATCTACGAACGACTATCACGATCCTCAAAAGTACATTCCTCAATCGTCAAACGACTTTGGGATTTTTCTTTCTTCGGCAAATATTTTTCTTTCCATCGTTCACGATCCATTATCGCATCGGTATGCATCGCGGTTGGTTTAGAGATTCTTGGCAAGCCGATAAACAAAACAATACTATCGATAGAGAAACGCGCGCGGTACACAAACAAATCGAAGATATATATTTTATGGAGACGATAATTTTATACGTATTCCTCAAACTTCCGGGGATCCCGTCGGGCATACGCGAATTCCTCGAACGACGAATTACGAAAAAAAAGTTCATTATACTTTTATTTTCGGCCAAATGTTCGTATCGTCAACGCGCGCGCTGACGATTTCTTCATTTTTCTTCTTTTGTCTTAATTACGAGAGATGTCGGGTTATGGATACACGATAAAAACGTATGCGCGGATGACGCGACAACAGAGAAAGTTCAGAGTCCACAGGGTCGAGGGCTTTGTAAATAGTTTAATAAAAAAAATCGTGATGATTTGATTAAACAAAGAGTTAAGAAAATAAGGAAGCGATGCTTACAGCCCAACTGTCCTGGCTAACTCTCGCGTGAAGCGCTCAATGTACAGACGTATCTTTTTTATGTATATGTATATAATAAACAAATATATATATATATATGCATACATACTTTTAAGAAGTTGCGAAAGTGGTAAACAAACATTTCACCATCTAAAATGATAAAAAATAAATCCTTGCGCGGCTGGCAACAAGCGCCATGACCTTCAAAAGTATACACTCGACCTAGCGACGAAGAAAACCGTTTTCCCCAAATTGTTGAAAATGAGAATCGCCGCCAAAACTCGAAAATAATATAAATTCATTTCCTTCTCCTCTTTCTTCATTTCTACTAAAAAAAAATATTACGAACTGTGAAAATTCAAGATTTTCACACATTTCTAAGAAAAACCTCGCGCTCGCAACCGATGATCAAAAAATTGGTCATCGACGTGAACGCGTATGCAGAAACCCAAGTGATTCGACCTCAAGTACGCGCGAAGGTCATTACTATGTACGAAAGAAAAAAGTGAATACAGATTATATATATATATATATAAATATGAATATATTATGTTATTATTAATAATTCTATATTACCAGGCTAAACAATATAACAAACTTATATATGTATCTTTATATAAAGCAAAAAAAAAATACAAACTGATGTATATCCGTAAATATATAATATGTAGAAAAATATAAATAAATAAATATATATGTACACATAAATAATTAAGGGTATAAATAATGAAAGAAAATAATTTTGTTTATTTGTTTTGTTTTTTAATGAAAGAAAATACGGATTGAAAAGTATATATAAATGAATATATAAATATAACATGAACGTTATAATTGTGTATAAGACGCAAGTGCTGCTGTCCCGGCGAATAAGCGAATTTACCGCGACAAGAGCAGCCGAGTGCTCGAGAGAAGTTTATTCTTCGATCGACAATTTTCGTAATGTGTAATATTTCAATGATGAAAGGATCGCAGGAAAGAATTAACTGAACCAGGTCAACCATTATTCATTTATTGTAAACGATATATAGATGTAATTTATTATTAATTATTATTATTATTCCTGTACAATTTACAAGAATTACTTATTGGATATAGCTGATGTCTCCTCGTAGTATTATTGCCACGGCATTTATTGATTTTATACAATAAACTATGCAAACTTTATTCCATTCTGTCTGGTCTATTTCGTTCCACAACACGACGCTGAATCTTGCTCTCTATGAAGAATTATATTCTTTTGTTTTCGCTTACTCATAGAGGAAGCTTTTAACGCATCGAGCATTTTGAGCATCTTGAGCAAGTAATTTCCAGCGTTTTTTGTGTTTCCGTTTAAATTATATATAATTTCGACAAATTTTCTCGAAAGTGAATATTAAGTACAGACTTGTACACAATATCTTACAAAATTTGCAGAAATTGGAGCGGTTGGACGATTTTTAAAGAAACTCAGATTTTTGTAAAATTCGAAAAATCATCGAATTCAAACCGTTCAACCGGGAAGAAAAAATTGTTATAAATCTTGAAATTTGCGGAAGTTAGAGCGTGGATACTTTTTTTTTTGAAAATTTCGAATGCCGTAGAATTCGTATTTTTCAAGCACCGCCGTTCTCGAGTTATGAACGTTTGAATTTTACAGTGTCAGAACATGCACACACACATATCTCCGAACATTTTTTCTAGATATGATTTTTCGATGTTTTGTGACATTTTAAAAGCACATTGACATTGAGAACTGGGGAGAAAAATGGTCACCGTCACATAGCTTCCTCTGTGAGGAAGCAAAAAACTCACATTTATCTATTTCCATCATAGGTACGCGCAGCTGACACGAAATAGGGTTAGAATCGAAAAACTGCAGAAACCGAAAGTGAATAATTGAAAATTAATATTTTCCCGCTAAAACTCAAGAAAACTCGAGTTCTCGATGTCTCGATCATTCATGGATTGTTTGTCAATGAATCAGACATCGAGTGTGATTCAAGAGATCGTAATTTTCCACCATTCATTCCGTGTAAGAAAAATTATCGCGCCTATTTACCAAACGCGCCTAGGAATCAAAACAAAACAGTTGGGAGACGGATGATGCTAATATATTTTTCCTTTTCTGTACATAAACGTCAGAGTACATTCCGCGATTATGTTTTATTTCTCATGCAGCGATGACTAACTATCGGTTCGAGAGAAAAAAAAATAGCGGCGACCATTTTTATTCGTATCGGGTGCAAAAGGGCGAAAAATTGGAAACACACATGCGACCCTTGATCTTTGCGATACACAGATGTTCGCTTGCAATACGACGGCCGCCACATGCCATCAAAATTTGCAGTCTAAGGTTGCAGCCGAAAATATAATGTTTCGGGAGCGGGCTCCGCCTAAAAACTTCATATTTCGCGATGTTATTCGCTACAACGAACAATTGCGATCGGTTTTATATTTTCGAGGCAAAATTCGTCGTAAATGTCGTCAAAAACACATTTTCTTTTGTTTCTTTTAGAAGTTAGATAATTCGTGACGTCTGCTGCTACTGAGGTCATTGGGTTTTTGTCTGGACTTGAAACAGGCTACGAGAATTCATGAATGATCGTATTACCGAAGAGAAAGGACAAGCCGAGAATGAGGGATGAAGAGAGACAAGAAATCTCTGTTCGAGCCGCGACCTTCGGCCGTTTTCTCGCTCTATCTCTCTCTCTCTCTCTTCGCCTTTTCAAAGTATCGAATTGTGTACATACAAAGAGGAGCAGTCTACAGCATCTCGCACTTGCGGAGTCTCCGCGAGCACGAAGGATCGAGACAGAAAGAGAGAGGGAGAGTCATTGGACCCGGCGGGCTGCGCGCAGTTGCTAACGAGACGTACACAACCTCAAAATTCATTGAACGCGTTTTTATTTTTCCCTTGAACACATCGGGACTAAAAGAAAAACAAACCACCCCGAAACGTATGAATTCCAGTGAAATTTTCACTCAAAATTCCCCATTGTTTTGCCTGGCAAAGTTTTTCGAGCGAGAGCCGCACCCAACGCGCAATTATCCAGATGCGACATCGGGGTCAATGAACACAACGACGCGTACTCGCGTAGTTAAAATTTCTGGCCCGATTTGCCGGAATCAATGAAAATGTTTACTTTTCAGCAACTGCACAGAGCTCCTTAAACCTCGATAGATCTTGTTTAATCGTTCAACCTCATTGGCAAAAACTCGAGGTGGAGCGAGAAAGAGATAGAGAGCGAGCGATGCAGAGAGGAGGAACCTTCCCAACTTCAAAATGGCGTCGATGGGCCATGCGCGCTCGTATCTCGCACTGCGTGCTCATATGTTTCATTAACGTGTATTAGTTTGCCATGTAAAACGTGTAGAAGCAACTGTACACAGTAAACTTTTCCTCGTATCGTAATTTATTGTAATAAAAAAGGAAGAGGAGAAAAAAATGGGGACATGAGGAAAATTGGGTGGTAATTCGTGTCGTTTCTACGTGTACATTTAATGTATACGCGAGAAACGATATACGTGCATACATGGATAACGGCGTGTGCGTGTGTCGTGACGTTCGATTATTGTGTATAACCGCATTTTATTTGCCTCTCATTCGTTGGTGGGTTTGAACGCGTACACCCGTGAAATCCTCGAGATTGGATCGTTGCAATGAAAAATAGATAAAAGCGCTATTATGTCGTTGCCTCGATGTTGCTCTCTCTTGCTTGCAACTTTCGGTCCATTATTCGTCGGAGCAGACATTTACCAAAACAACACGGAGCTCTACAGTCTTCCATAGACACATACGCGCCTACGGATACTCAGCAACAATGCGATATTGAAGACTTCGACGCAACGACAACAAAAACACGTTTAAAACGAAGTTAAATACGACGAGGCCTGCTCCTCGAGGACGGGCATGGAGGAGCTTAAAACTTCCCAGGAAATCGTTCACGAGGGCTGGCTCATCAAATCACCTCCTACTAAACTTTGGAGAGCGGTAAAATTTGTCTCGCTTTCTTTTTCCTCAATTCTCTTCATCATTTTCGATCTTTCTGTTATTTTTTTTATTCTCGACTATTTTCGCGTTCGTTTCGAAAAAGCTAATTTATTGTTTTTTAACGATTCTTGACATTCGGACCATTTTTCTTCTTTTCAATGTTTTTTCCAACGCTTCTCGTTGCTTGTTCAACAGCGATGGAGAAAACGGTGGTTCGCTCTCAGAGATAGCGGCGAATTACCAGGACAATATTTCCTCGAGTATTACACGGACCGACGATGCCGCAAACTGAAAGGGCGCATCGACTTGGACCAGTGCCAGCAAGTGCGTAGCTTTTTTCTCCCTCAACAGCGTGATATTTTTTTCCTTTTTCATGCAAAAGTAAAAAAAAATCCCTTGTAAATTTGTAAGAATTTCGAAAAGTAGCGCGTCATGGGAAATTTTTGTGTTTTTTTTTTTTTTTAAACAGGTGGACGCTGGACTCAGGTTTGAAAACCGCAAGCAAAAGTATCAGTTCATGTTCAACGTCAAAACGCCCAAAAGAATTTATTATCTCGTAGCTGAGAGCGAGGCCGATATGAACAAATGGGTCAACGCCGTTTGCCAAGTTTGCGAACTGAAGGCTTACACGCAGGACGAAGAACAGCAGTGTCAATGTAAATCAATCAAATCAATGGCAGTCTTAATAACCAATATCATCAATAAATATCGACAAATTGTTGACGATATTCAAGTTCGCATCGTTGGAGTCCACCGACAAATATTCTACCCATCGACCATTTTTTGCATATTCTGGGTCTCACAGACCCAGTGTGGAAAAGACCACTTTGGGTCTATCAGACCCAGTGTGGGAATCATGAAATTATGAATTCTGTTGCGTTTCCCGTTGCTGGGTCTTTTAGACCCAGTGTGTCCGTAATTTCATGATTCCCACACTGGGTCTCTCAGACCCAGTGTGGGAATCATGAAATTACGAACTCGGTTGCGTTTCAACGGTGCGAATATAAACGTCATAATTTTCATCTAATCGGCAAGTAATTTGGAATATTTTTTCAGTGTTTCAATACGAATCGCAAGAATCACCCCCGACGTCGCCAACGAGTACGATTTCGGGACCCTACATCGCGATTAGCGAGTGTATTTCCGGTCGTCGTCTCAACGACGCGAGTTCTCTGTGCTCGGGCATGGGCCAGGGCTCCGAGCACTACGACGCACCAAGGAAATTGGCACCATCGCCGCCGCGATCACCAACAACCACCGACGTCGATAGTGTCTTTACCGACGACGAGTGGACTACGCCGGTTCCCAGTGTCAATTGGGAAACGTTTCCTTCCGGTAAGACGAATTTACAAATATCAAAATTCACGAAATCCACTCAATGGGGAATTAAGTTTAGAGTCCAATAAAAAAACGATTTGGAACCTCGGCCTCGTTAGTTACACAGACATTTTTTTTTCTTCCGATTATTTGTTGAAATTTCAAATTTCGCCCCCAATTTTTCGCGTCGATTTAGTTTTGCGATAGCGAATAAGAATTATTGAGCGAATCACAATGAATACGAACATTTGTAGGGGAGCCTCGAGCGAGCCACAGTTCGGTCGATCCAGAGTTGGGTTCCTGGAGCGTACAGAAGCGTTTTGGAAAATTAACGATAGTGGATTCGCCAGTAGCTTCGGGAGTAGAAAAGTTGCCAGCGCCTCCGAGGCCGCCAAAGCCGGCGCACATGTTGCCGGAGAATCCGGGTCACAATTATTTGAATTTAGACGGAGCGACGGAAAGTTCGAAGCCGACGACGCCAGCGACGCCGGCGCCTTCGACCCCAGCGACTGCGATCGTCACGGACGAAACGTACGATTTTCCGCGCTCTCATCAGCCCGGAACGAGCGGCTCCGAATCCAACAACGGCGGAACTCTCTCCAGACATTGCTACAGCAACGCCGCACCTTCCAGCGTCGACGACCGAGTTTTTCGTTACGATTTTCACGAGGACGAACCGTCGAGTCCACGTTCGGAAAGCTCGACGACCGCGACTTACTCCAACTTACCAAGTCCCTTGATCCGCGACTCCTCCAGCAATTTAACAAACAATTCAGTTGCTCCGCCGCCTCCGGTTGTTTATCGAGAACTCAAGCCTGGTCGAAAAACCTCCGACTCGACTTCGATCATCAGCAACGAACCCTCTCCTGGCCCGGTCCTTTCCATCCCTGAAATGAGCTCCGCCGAACACTCGCCCGCCGAACCTCCCAGTATTAATCGCAAGCTCAAACCGCCCCTGAACAAACCAACCCTCGAACATCCTCTCCAGCTCGCCTCGCCGCCAGGCAGAACAAGAATTCGGGCTGCTCCAAGCCCAACGCCACCGGCTCATCCGCACAATCCCCATCTTTCCACCTCCGACGAAGACAACAACGCGCTCGATGACAAAGAAGAGGTAAATATTCCGTCAAACCTTCGCTAAGACGATTGAAGTCCAAAGACTCTCTCGGCGCAGCATAAAAAATTCTTGTCATATTTATTTTCATCCATTAAATTTTGCCTTTTCCCAATTTTCTCAGATTTATTATTATCAGGATCACAGCACGTTCATCCCTGCCTCGAATCGCCGTCTCGTGGTGCTCCAATATTTGGATCTCGACTTAGAGGCTTCCGAGAGTTTCGCATCCGCGGCATTGCCGCCGGCTCAGTCTCCGCCGAACACGACGGTCTACAAAACGGTCGATTTCCTTAAAACTGAGGCATTTAATAGAACCAGACAACTCGTTGAAGAAGAGCGAAACAAATCGACCGATGAGTTATCCTGAATTTTATACACAACCACTATCAATTTATACGCAAATATTATTTACACGATATTCAAGTTCGCATCGTTGGAGCCCAACGAAAAATATTTATCCATCGACCATTTTTTACATTTTCGGAATCGATTTTTCTTTCACAAGACCCAGTGAACTAAAGACGAGAATGAGAACCGACACTGTGGGTCTGTCGGACCCACTATGGTGAAAAATGAAGCTTAGAATCCAGCAGAATCTATTGAACCGAAAAAAATCATTCTCCGATTCGCACAAATTTCATAGACTTTTATTTTCTGTTCTGCTTCTAAGAAGACGGATAAAATAATCGATTCCGTTGCGTTCCAACGATGCAAACTTCAACATCATTTATTTACGGGGTATCCGCGATTTCGATCAATTCGCGCGAATTATCAGGCAAAAGTGAGAACGCGAATGGACTTTTTTTTCTCGAAAATTCATCCACTCGATTCGACGTCTGCAACTTGTCATTATTTTACGCACATTGGGCCTCAATACTCTCCTTTTTCCTCAAAATATCGAAGACGTACTCGAACGTTTCCCGATTCTTCGTTTTCAAGGGATACTCTGTATAGTTGTTACGAGTATGACAAAATATAATTAGCAATATTACGAGTTATAATAGAATAATAATTCTCACGATTATTTAATTATAACTTTTGATTATTATATTTAAAAAATCTAAATATCGTTTTTGACATAATTCCTGTGTCACGGGAAAACCAAGTATTTTTTGACACGAGTATACGATTACGTGGGCGCGAAAGAAAGCGAAAAAATGCATTTCACCGGATGCTATTTTAATGGAGAAAGGAAAAACGCGATTTGTGAATATTTCGGAACAGCCGAGCCGAACGAATCCAAATTCCCTCGAATTTCCTGTTCGCAAAGTCTGCGGGCAAATTTTAGCGATGCAACGAGAAAGAAACGAGTGCGTTACATTTTCCCTCCCGTTGCGCGGTGACGAAGAGCAATAAATTATGAACGGCCAAAAACGTTATTTTTTAAGCGACGAGCTGGAAGGCTATAAAAACGATTTTAACGAATAAAGCAAAAAATAAATGGTGCATTTTATGGTCGGATCGAGAATTTTTCAGTAAAATCGATTTCACGCACAAAGTTGTAGCGAAACGCATGAACGAGTTCGTCCGGGAAATCACTTTTGTTTTTACGTTCAAAAAACCGAATTTTGTAAATAATTTTATAATCAACGACGTTGCTCGGCCGAATGATTGAGAGAATGCGATTCGCTCCGAGAATCGATTTTCGTGCATTTGCGCATCGAAGCAATTTACCTCCCTCGAGGTAAAAACTCCCTTCGTGTGCCTTCGCCGGCGCCAAATTGTTCCAAGTATTTTTTATACTATAAATTCTAAACCTTACATATTGACGTATATGTATGTGTCTCATAAAATATGTCATTAGGTGCCTTGGGAGCACGTCGATAAAATTCACCCAATTCCACGCAATTTTTCCCCATTTTCGAGTCTTTTCTCACGGACAGGCAAGAAAAAGGCAAAAAGATAATTCACAACGTTTTTTCTTCGTAGTTTATTACGAATCCTGGAGATATGCCACGGTAACGTGCATGCCATACAATTAATTGTAAATAAATTCGCCAATATCTTTTATAAATATAAATATAGTTTATAATCGTATCGCATATTTAAATATTTACATGATAAAGTAACATGTACATAGAAATCGACTCTTCGCCTAATTTTTATAACGATTTTATTACAACAATTCAAATATTCTTCGTTCCTTCACAATTAAACGCAAATAATCGAGTCTCCACAGAGTTTTGACCCTCCGTAGACACACATGGGTCTGGGGTGCCCATTCAGCGTATCGCGTGAAATTCTCGTAAATAAATATAATATAAATGAATTTTTATTCACCATCCAGTGCAGCCTCTTTTTCCATAGATTCGAAACTATTTTCCTGAATTTTTTCACATTTTTTAAACGAGTCCAAATACAGTAAAAAAAACAAAACACTGGGACGCCCCAGACCCATGTGTGTCTGTGGAGGCAATTGTAGTGTGTCTACGGAGGGTTAACAAACAAAAAACTAATATACGATTCTGTAAGCTGATTCGACGGTTTGTACATACTTCGCATGCTCGAGACGTGCGAAGAGTTATTAAAATTTCAACGAACGAGAAACATATCTGCAATATCGTACAAATAAACGCAACCAATGAAAACAATAACGTGATTCAGTGATTTTCCACGAACCCAACGATTTTTCCCTCAAATTTTATTCATTTTATCCTCTAGTCGTTTCCCAGCGATTTTTGGAGCGTTACATAATTAAAATATTTTTTTTTTTCGTTTTTGCAATTTTTCGAGTGAATAACGATTTTCAAAATTTTTAATTATTTTTTAGTTCGCAGGTCTGGACCTTTACGTCGATTTTCCGATTTTATTTTCCTTCCCAATTGTCGCATCGATCATGCATTTGTGTTTCGCGACTAAGGAAATTTTTCGAATGACGTTCTTCGGCACGATTTTCCACTGCGCAGAAAACGCTGCGATTTACGCCAATCGCTGTGGCTCTTGTCCACGATTATGCGATTCCGCTTCTACCATTCGCAAGTGGACGATGTTGGCACGCGGATGTCGCAATCGCCGGAATATCCCGACGTAAGTACGAAGCACAATAACGTTTCGACGAACAAGAAAAATATCGTTTTTCCATCGATTCATTTACGAACGGCCAGGGAAAATCGATCGGAACGAAGAAAAAAAGTTTTTCGGGTTTCGGGGTATTTTTTTCGAAAAAGTGCAGATCGAAGTCTTTTTTTTTATACGAATTTTTATAAGGCAGCCCACCAAGAATTGACTACAACAAAAATGGCGAGTGACTGACTTTCCGATTTCCAGTTTTTTTTATCGGAAATATTAAAATTTTAATGAGATTCATTTTTTTTACGTTTATTCATTGGCAGCTCGCGCGTGCACAATAATCCGCAATGATTCGGTATACAGCGACGGCTTAGAGTCACGTGTTGAGATTTGTACCTAGAGAAAGAAAAAAAGAACATTCGCCGGGGTCACGCATGGTCGACGAAACACGTGCATGCTCTACTCCAAGTATCGAAGTGCAAACATTCAATCGCCAATGACGTTTGTTCGTTTAAATCAGAAATTTCGATCCCTTGTCTTTTCGATTTTCGTTCTTTATATTTATTTTTTTATTTTTTTTATTTTAGAATTGTTTCCTGGACAGAATTGATTTCATTATTTTCCTATTGCCTTGTTAATTGAAAAAAAATTGCTTTTAAAACTTTCACGTTCGCAATTAATTGAAAAAAGTTTTTTTTTTCATCGAATTTCCAATTGATTTTTTTCTCATTTTACGCTTTCCAGCTCAAAATTCGAAGCCACGACGGGAACTCGATGGGAGTTCGAGTGTCGCCGGAGATTTCATTCTTTCGACTTGGTAAGAACGGTCAAACCATTAATTCCGTTTTGAGGCAAAATATAAATTTCGATTTTTTCATCGGAGGAAAAAATTGAACGAAAATCGCAGGACTTATTGAGAAAACTGCAGCTCCGAAGACTCGTGTGGGAAAAATGATCCAGGTTTTAATTTGCTCAATAGTTTGCAAAGTTTATTCAGAAACGTGTTTCCCCCCCGGGACACGTGATTCAAACTCGTGTTTCTAAATAGTGTCAGGGACGTTCACGTGAACGGCCTACTCCGTTACCTCCGTTCATATGTACGAATACCACTCTCCGTCTCCCAAAGCACGCTCCTAAGACATTTACTTTTTACTGCGTCACGATCAACCCCCTTTTCCTAAACTGTTCACGTGCGACTTTTATGCTACCCACACTGCTTTTATATCGTTCATAACAATTGCGTAAAATAATGGAGGATCCTTCGGATCTAATTATGAAGGAAAATTCCAACTTTGAGGCTTCGAATTTGGAAATTTCCGTTGTTGCGTCTTTTCATATTTCATTATTTTATAATTCCCACATTGGGTCTAAGGGACCCAGTGTGGTCTTTTACACACTGGATCCAAAAGACCCGACAACGGAAAATGCAACGCAAATTCATTATTTTATGATTACCGCACTGGGTCTGAGAGACCCACTGAACTGAATGTCGATTGAAAAACTAAATGTCAAAGAAACTGATTCTGTTGATTCGGGGAACGTCGCGAGAATTTTTATTTTTATTTTTTAGTTTTAAAAAATCGTCGTGAATTTTCCAGTTTCTAAATTTTCTTCTATTTGAAATTATCCGGATAATTGTAAGATCTATCAATGTGGAGGAATTTTTCTTCAGATTCTTTAAGTTCGACAAAAAATAAATAGCAAGCGATGTAGAAATTATTGAGTTTCTAGAATTTGGACATTTTCTTTTTGTTATTTTCTAATTCGCTTATTTTGTAAGCGAATGTTGTCCAATTAAATTTCTCTGCATACTTTTTCCCCAAGTCTCGATAAAGGCGTCAAAATTATTTTCAATTCGGACGAATTGCAAATATTTTGGAGCCAAGGAAACAATTATAAAGACAATCTTATTTTGCCAGGAACTAAGAGAAGAAACGAGAAAAAAGTCCAAATCATTGCTTTGGTTCTTGTTCCGCCAATTAGCTTGAAAAAAAAAAGAAAAAAAAATAATAATTTAATCGATTGCTGACCAAAAAATCCATCGATTATTTATGTAGATCCTCGAATCATATACGCTGTATATGTAAATATAATCAATAGCAGCACTGCGCGGATTGGAAATAGAACTAATGAAGATAGCAGTGTCCGTTGAGCCTTTCGAATCCTTTCTCCACTTGCGATTATCGTGAGCGCCACATTCGAATTAGTCGGTCCTCAGCCTCCGTGGATCTTGGACGTGCTTTAATGTTCTCCCGCCTCCCCGTCATCTCAAACTGCTCCGGCCCTATATTCGAGTTTTTCGCTGGGGTACACTTCAAGTTTTTCAACATTTTCCAAGGTATTTATTTCGCATTAAATTCGACGAGATTATTCATCGTTATTTCACGAGTTTAAATATTTTTTATTAATTTATTCAAATCACTCGTTTGATTAATTTTATTAATTTCATTATAATTATTTTTTCTTTAAAAATTAATTTTTTGGAAATAAGTGATGAGTATTTGTTGAAAATCATGAGCGATAATTTCGACGAAAATTCAAGATGCAGGCATTGATGAGTGCGCCTTCGATGAGGAATTTTTTCGAGCACCAGGAAGAGTCTTCCTTTCCGGAGACGACACTGATCGGAGACGTTACACCTTTCGAGTCTCTGAGCATCGATGATATTCCTGCCGAAGATCCGAGCACTATATCCCTCACTACGAAAGATTGCAACGAGCTGCAGCGTTTGCGGATCAAAAATACATCGCAAACATCACCAAACGGTAATATCTTGGCCCGGAATTCTGAATTTTCAATTCGAACGGAAAATCCAATTGATCCGAATTTCGAAGCAAAAAATTGTTCAACATTTTTTATCCGTATGGAAGGTCGACGAGAAATTCATTGATAATGAGGGAAAGTCAGATCTTGATGGGAATCAAATTTTATTTTTCCATTTTTCGACGGAATTAAATCGAAAAATAAATCCAATTGAGAAAAAATGAAAAAAAATAGACAAATAAGAAAAATGACAATTTTCAGATATCGTTACGCTCGTGCATCGATGTCTATTCCTTCGTGAGTTATCAATTTCCTATTCCATGCTGAGCGATGACCTGCTCTTCACGTTGAGCGCCGATGCACATTGCAATTTGGAAACGGTCCGGATCGAGGCCCAACCGAACTCGAATCCTCTGCCGAGATTGACCAGCGAAGCCTGGTTCGCACTCGAGACTCATTCCCCCCAGCTCAACGTCGTCCTGTAAGTTTCCAAGTACATTGTGTGAATTCACTGAAAATCATTTTTCATCGACCGCGTCATGATCGTTAATAAAACGAAAAATATGCAGTAAGAATTTTCCAAACTCAGCGAACGTTTATTATTTTATTATACTTTTTGGAAGTAGAATCAAAAATTTAACCGCAGCGTCCGTTTATGTTCATTTTTGCAAATCGAAAACTGAATGTTTTCGACTGATTCTGCGTCCACCTCAACTCACTGGGTCCAAAAGACCCAGCAATGGAAAACGAAACGGAATTCGTCGTCTTATGATTCCCACACTGGGTCTGAGAGACCCAGTGTGGTTTTATTACTCTTAGCTCCAGTGAACTGAATGTCGAATGAAAAACTCAATGTCAAAGAAAAATTAAGGCAATTCCAAAAATAACAAAAATTATCGTTGGATAGATTATTTTTCGTTCAACTTCAACAATGCAAACTCCAATATCGCAACGACCCATGGGTTTGCATCCGATTTCAATAACCCAAAACACGTCTTTACAGTACAAAAATATCTCCATTCATTCGCATGCCCATTCATGCGAGACAATCGACGAGCCAACCGCCTGGACATAAACGTCTGTAAAGTGGAGATTCATAAATATAAATCGTCACGTCACAACAGAATTTATTGTCATCAATTCATGTTTCACGATATTATCATTGTTTTCTATTATTGATAATCCAAATATAATATGTCTCTTCGGTAACATTTCCATTATAGAACATTTTCATTCTTGGCTAAAGAATCGATAATCGCTCCCTTTCCAAATATCGTTGGCACTCCGATTCACAATTGTTTCGTCCGAATGGTGATGTAAATTGATGGAGATATATCTAAATATAGTCTATCACGAGCCTCGAAAGAGGAAGTAGGTCATTTTGAACCACGTGCAAGATTATTAGACGAAAAACAATAGGAAGAATTTTTTTTTTTTTAAGAATCCAATTTTTCCAGCTCGTTCATAGAAAATTAATTAATAATTGGAGTTAATTGAGGAATGAAGAATTTGAAAGCTTGTAACTAAGAAAATTTGAGCTACAACCTAATGATTTTTTTTCGTTTGCCACAGAACGTCTTACCTCTCGGACGAGGACGATTGCGATCCTTTGCTAGCAACTTATGTGCCCGTGACTCATCTTTACTTCGGTGGAGTGGCTCCAGCTTCGGTGGTCCATCGGATCGGAGAAAATTGTCCGCGTCTCGTGGAGCTGGTCGTGGGCTCGTACGCATCCGATGTCATTGACGCAGATTTGACATCAGCTGCGAATGGTTGTCCACGTCTCAGTGCCGTTGGTTTAGGAGACTGCGAAATCACGTGAGTCACAAAATTTCTTCCCAATCGTTTCTGTCAATTATTTATATGGCTCCTCGGAGAGGAACGACATGAAAATTCACCTTCATCAGCTACCGATGTTCCGAGCAACCGTTAACTTTTGAAAAATTCGGAAAAAATTCATGAGCCTTTTTTGAATTCTTAACTAAATGATAATCATTTTTTCTTTTATTGAAAAAATGAAATTCCAACAAGTATTCCATGCAAAATATGAAAACGCATTTTTCACGACTTGGCCCGGACACGAATGGCCCATCGTTAGTGTTTGGGGATTGAAAAAAAAAACCAGCTTCATAATTCCGAAAAATGTGGAAAAAATGATCGTGCAACGAAAAATATTCATAAAAAAATTCTGATGAGCAAAACTTTTCACGCAGTTGTCCGGGATTGGTGGAGTTTGTTTCGCGCTGTCGAGAGCGTCTGCGGGTTCTTTACGTTTGGGAAACGTCTCTGGTCGAGGTTTGTGAAATGGGAGTATCGGAAACGGCTGCAGAAATATCTCGTCTGTTGGGTCGTTCCTGGTTGCCGGAGTTCGTGCCGCCGTGGTGATGAAAAACTCATCGTTTTAATAGAAAAATTAAAAAATAAGAATTTAGGAAAAACCTGAAGCAAAAAATCGTTATCGCACGATTTTCGAACTGATAAACATTGCGAATCACAAGTGAATGTGTCGACGGGTTTCCGGAAAGGTTATTTCGCTCTGGATCCAAATAATTTATTCCGTTTGGGTATTTTTGTTTCTTCAAATTGCCAAAAAACGATCGTACCAAAAAATATAAACTTTATTGGATGATAATATTGTTTCCTTTTCTCGTCATCGGTTATTTATAAAATAGAATAATATCACTAAATGTCATTCAACCATCGTACCTGGTGGATATGTATAACCGTTTCTCGTGTCTAATATTCCATATTTCTATATACATTCATCTGTGTACACGATAATGTAATAATGGCGTAATCGTACAACAATATTTTCGTATTACTATAATATTTTTATAACATTAATTATTGGCCGTTGATTTTTTTCCCTATTCCTTTTTTTCTTTTTCATTTTTTCCATTCGCATTATTTGACGGTTTTCGTCTTTCTTAATGTTGTATTTTTTCTTCTTTTTTTTCATTTGCCATTTGCATTACGTAATGTTGAATTTTTCTTTTTTCCTGTTACTGTCGTATTTCATCTCCACCCTTTCATTTGTTATTCACATTATTTAATGTCGTATTTTGAATTTTTTAAAATTCTTCAATCCCACGAAAAACTTGGTAAATATTTTTCGGACCTTTTCTCCCTTTTTTCCCTAATTTCCAGTACACGAGACAACGGACCGTAGAACGAAAGATTTCGGATGTAATTTCCAGTAAATTATTATTTTTTCGCCATTTGCTGTAGCGATCGGAAAGGCCGGATTCTGTGTCGACACTTCGATGGTCGAACGAAATCCATTATTTCTACAATGTCAGTTTATATTGTAAAAAAGTAAATTTCCCCAAATTTTTCGCCTTCTGGCTTTCACGGCTCGAACTGTCGATTCAATCAGAAATCTCGTTCTCACCGGGATTAGAGTTTCTGAAAAATCGTTCCGGCGTCGCTCCCGAATATTTTTATCGAACACCGACCGATTTCGTGATTCCCAGTTCCCGTTGAGCTCCGATTTGCCATTTTTTCGAATCACAGAGATTTTGGGAGAATGTACTCGTTATCAATGATCCATCTTTTTCGTCATATCCGGAAAAACAGAAATTATCGTTTTTTTTTTTTCAATTATCGTAATATCGTACGTTTTTATGGGGACTCGTGACAAATGGCTGTCATCAGTCTTGTTTCCTAGCTGGTCAATTGTTTCCAATTATTCTTATCGCATTTTTTTTCTTTTTTTCTCTATCGAGGCCATTTTTCGAGGTCGCTCGTTGAGAAATAAAAAGTAAACCCAAACGAAACGAATTTTCATTTAGAATATCAACAAATTGAGGAATCAGGTAACAAATCCGGAGTTTGCCGGCTCAACAAATGATTGTCCGAACGAATTAACGGCAGTCGCGTTTTCCTCTTTACGATATCGAACCGTTACGATTATATCCGAGGAATAAAAAACGCTTTATATTTAGGTAACGATTATTAACCCTCCGCGAATCACATGGGTCTTTTTGACCCGAGCGACAACTTTTTTAAAATCGAGAATCTTGTTTTTTGAAACGTTACATTTGGAAAAAAAAAAACTGGTGGGCCTCATATGATGAGAAAAAAAAAGGTTTTTAACACTCCGCGCATCTTATGGGTCTTCTAGACCCATAAGATCCGCGATTCTATTTTTTTGCATATTTGAGAATAATTTCTCGCTGCCCCACTTTTTCCTATGTCCCTCGTTCTCTAATTCGCTACTCGAGGAGGACAAATGAATTTTTTAACAGTTTCTTTGTTTTTTTTTGAAAATTTTCTCTCAAAACTACGCCGGATCGACCTCCACGCCCTTGCGTTTGAATATTTACACGTTCGAGACTTTCGCTCGGCTCGAGATTTCTCTCTTCCTCATATTTTCGTCGAGTCTTCGATTTCTCATTCCACACGATTTTTTCTCGAAGCGAAAATATCGTTGGCGAAGAATGGTCGAGCGATGCGCCAATAAAAATCGATTTCGCGGTGTAGACGAGTCAGAAATCGCAATACCAACGAGTTTCCGCATTTTTAAATCTTGGCAATTCTGATGATGTATCCGAGCCGTGAGTATCAATCGGGCATGTCTATAGAAATTATAGGCACCACCGGTTTCGATAGGTCCATTTTTTTTATGTGTTTCTCGTTTTTCTCTCCCACCATCGGCTCCGTTGGCTGCTGATCCTGATCGCTTCGCGGCTGGTAAGATATGTTGCCATACTCTTGCAGCAGGGGACACAGACTCAGCAAAAAGTGGCAAAAATCTTTGCGGATCCCGAACCACCCTAAAAAAATTGATGAAAAAACGAAATATCGATAATTTGCTTTTTGCAATCCAATTTTCTCAATAAAACGAAATTTCTTGATAATTCGCAACGGTAATTAGTGCCTTCAGCGTCTTTTCCCAAAAATGGTGACAAAATTGTTTTTTTTTTGCGATTTACCGCTATGGAAAAAATCGTATTCCGTGTACGGAATTTTTTTGTTTTTCAGCACGAAGCCAACATTTCGAGAAATTGATAATTTCATATTTTTAATAATTTTCAGGAAAAGCCGCTGCAGTAAATAATTTCAGAAATAAAATATTTTCCATAAAGAACAAAATAGCAAAACTCATCGATTTCCCTTATTCAATTGACAACATTCGACAATATTTTTGCAAAATTTTTTTTTTGTAATTTACTGCTATGGAAAAAATCGTATTCCGTTGGGGTCTTGAATTTTTCCACAGGGTTGTTTTTTTTTATCAATTCGAAACTAATATCTCGAAAAATTCATAATTTCATATTTTTCGGGAAAAGCCGCTAAATAATCCCAAAATCGATTTTTCCCACAAAACAAAATATTCAAACCCATAGTTTGCCCTTATCGTCAATTTCCCCTAAAAATTCGTACGACTTACATCGGTTTCCTCCTTTGGCACCGAACGACATGAAAATTAGTGTGACGTGAGAAAGCAGCAACGGCGCAGCAACCGTTGTAAAATTTAACGATATGTGTCCGTCCAATTTGTTTGCCAGCAGAACCTGCAAAATAATTCGCTCCTTCAGTAAAAATTCACTCCTACAGCTTGGCGACTCGATACTTCAAAAACGTCGATACTTAATGATGTTGAAGTTTGCATCATTGGAACGCAACGGAATTCATTATTTTATTCTGTTTTTCGAAAGTCGAGCTAAAAATTTAGCTGCAGGGTGTCGGTCTATGACAATTTTTGCAAATCTCAATATCGTGGGACAATTTTGTACGCACCTGAAAGACGAGAATGGGAACCACGAGAAATGTGTAGGCCAGAGCCGAGTTTAGTGAAGTTCGTCTGACTCTGGCGTTGACTTGAGGAGCTCTGAGTAAAACAGCGGCAAAAACAATGGCGTAGAGCACAGCGACGAGTGACAAGCACAGAAGAGCCCATAGGGGCACGAAAACGACTTCCCAGCTCCAGCTTATGAAGCCGTCCAGCCGCAGGGCCAAAAATATGAACTGTAAGACATTGACCGCGCAGAAAAGTTCCAATTCGAAGGAACGGTCGTGTTTGACAGCCCAGATGCAAACCTGAAGTCCAAAAATAAATTAAAAAGATTTAAAAAAAAGATTGATGATTTTTCTAACGCGCGCGGCAAAAAGACGAAAAACTCACGGCGATCGACATGATGGAGATGAAAATCAAGGGGATGAAGACCAGAATCCACAAATGTCGCTCCGACTCCAATTTGTCGCAAACCAACAACTCGAACATCAAAAGAATGAGATGCAGGGCCAGCGTGATGAGCATTGCCTTGTAGTGGACGTAAGCGTCGCCTTCCAGCCTAGAATGCGGATGCCTCCACCAGACGTAACTGCCTACGGTGGCTCCCACGATAACCATGCCTTTCCAAAACCAAATAGGACTGAAGATCGTCCACCAGCTCCACTCGACATAATCGTCCAGACGCAGAGCAAAGAGGATCGTGAAAACCATGAGGCAGGAGTGAAGAAGAAATTTGCTGGAAAAAAGTAATTCTCTGCCTTAAAACTCAAAGAAAAATCGTGTCTTCAATGATTTTAGACGATGTTGCAATTTGCTTTGATGGAATACAACCGAATTCATTATTTTATTTTATTTTTCGAAAGCACTGCCAAAAATTAACACGCAGTATCTGTCTATGGAAATGTTTTCAGTTTGACAGATTCTGCTTCTACCACACTGGGTCTAAAAGGCCCGGTGAGAGAAAAAAAAATGGTGAATGGAGAAAAAAAATTTATGCACTCTGATGCGAAGTCCATTATCGTGATTTTGAAGATTTTGAAAATTTCGTGGTTTATTCGTCGCGACAAGTCGAAAGTTTTGAATTTTCGTTGAAGAACGTTGACGCACAGCTGGAGAATGCCCTTTTCGTAAAATGTAGGTCATGGTTTATTTTGCAAAACAGTACATCGAAAGTGAGGCCTTTCTATGGCTCAGAGACTGTGTCAACATCCGAACAGTCTCTGGGTCAAAGTTCGAAATGTTGTTTTTTCTTCGGGACTGCATGTTCCGTATTATTTATTATTTGTTGATGTATGACGAGAATATTACCTGGGGTTAAAGTCTTGGAAGAGCGTTTGGAGATTCATTTTTATTTTATTCCTCGGAGGGTCACCGTTTAGGCCAATTATTTATCATTCGTATTCCTATAAACTCAAAGCTTTCCTTCTAACCCACTATCACTTGACTTTATGTATTTTTTTTGCCCCCTGCTTTGGAAACTCGTTTTTTTCATTCCTCAACATTTGCTGAACTAATGGAACAGATGAATTTTTCAATGTGTATATCTATATCGCCAGAGACAGGGATTTCTCTCTCTGTTCTTTGATACGGTGATTCGTTTCAGTTTTAGTCGCAAATGCACGGGTGGTAATTTCGTCAACGCTGTTACTATTTCGGCGACAATCCGTTAGATGTCACGACGGGCTATTTCTCCTGTTTATGTTTTGATTATGACCCGGTAAACACAATTAGGTGTTGAAATTCCTTTTTCAATAATTGACAATGACTCGAATTTAATAAATGATGCTGCGCCGTACTCTCGATTCATCACATTTTGTATCGTGTCAAATAATCAGATAACCTAGAATTACGGTCCGCGTTTCATTGAAAAACAGCGAGCGTCCTCTGTACCAAACTGACAAGAAAAAATGAAACTTTCAGTAAAATAACTCCGATTTTCCGGTTCAGTTACGATAACGAAACGATTTAAGAATCTTTACAATTTCTGATAAAGATTCCAATTAACATCACGCATTAAATATTCACATTCCGATCATAACAAGCATTGTTAATCACGAATCTCCAATATGCGGCGATTCGTCTACTCCGTGATTCTCTCAGTACTCACCCTCCAATGTTGCTTCTGTTCATTGACAGTTCCACCGAAAATAGGTAAACACCCACCAGAATTTTTGAGTAAAGAAAAAAAATTCACATCCATACAAAAAAAGAAAATTTCCCTCGTTCGTTTTAGATCACAATTATTTACGATTTATCGATTTTATAAACTTTTAATATGAAAACAGCTATCATTGGCGGAGGAATTGGCGGAGCTTCAGCATCCCATTATTTAGAGGAACTATTCAATGGCCACTTGAATATCGATCTCTTTGAAGCTAAAGAATTGGGCGGACGTTTGGCTACCGTGGAAATGGCTGGAATGGAGTACGAAGCCGGTGGAGCCATAATCCACGATAAAAATTTACTCATGAGAAATTTTGTCAAGTTGCTCGGTAAGAGTTTGGAAAAAAAATTCTATTACGGGTCTTGTCAACCCGCTGAATGGCCCGTTTTGTTTTTATGCTACAATTCTCTCAAGGCTTGGAAGAAAGACCATCCTGCGGTCACCAAAGATTCGCTATATGGAACAAGGATGAGTTTGTTTTTGAAGAAAGTTCCTGGATCGTTATGACTTTGGGGAAATTGATCTATCGATACAGTTTGCAACCGTTTCGACTCCATAGGTAATTATTTTTCAAGCGGCATGAGAATAATTTGGACTTTTATCGAGTTGGTGAATTTTTTGTTTCCTAAGTTATGTGAATTCGGTGCTCGAGGACTTTGGCAAAATTTATCAGCTCCAGGATCAAGGCATAGCATTTACAAATGTAACTGCAATGCTGTCCGCGATGAATGTCGAATTGCCAAAAATGTTGGGAAGGTCTATGCGCCAACATCTCACAGACATGGGCTTTTCTTCTCGTGTGATCGATGAATTAGTCGAAGCTACTTTGGTCGTGAATTACGGCCAAAGTACAAACGTCCAAAGTTTCGTTGGCTGCGTTTCCGTTGCAGGTGCGGGAGCGGAATTGTGGTCTGTCAAAGGTGGAAACAAGGATGTAATAATTGCCTAGTCCTTGCTCTTGATCGAATATTCCGAATCGTTACACAACTTGGAACTTTGAAATGTGAATGAATTTGGAAAATTGTTTTACAGGTACCAAAACACTTGATTTATAGGAATGGAAAAGTAAACGTTGTGCCTTCAATCGTCAGAAAGATCGTCCATATACCGAGAGAAAACGACGCTCCGGTGTACGAGGTGCACTACGTCAATAATGGTAAGTTCGTCGTTTTTTCACGATCTCGAAGTTTGCATCGTTGGAATGCAGTAGAGCTCATAATTATTTTTCGATATTTGGTCTGGACAATGAAACGATCCCCTCTTGCGACCTAAAAACTCAAAATCGCCACGAAAAATTGGCATGATTTTTAAAATTCAATAAATAGTAAATATACAAAATATTTTTCGGTTAATCTCAACGTTGCAAACTTCAGCATTATATTTTTTTCTCCAATTTATTGATAACGATAAATCAAAAAATTCGAACAATGGCTCGAAGGTCACCATAAGCGAATAAAATAGTCAACAGTGTTTTTTGTACTCTAGAAATTTTTTCGTATTTTGGATTTCTACACTTGTATTTTTATGGGAGAGAATGACATTTTTAAAACGTATCGATGTTACAGGAAGCTCCAGCGCCATAAAGAGTATGTACGACATAGTGATCGTGGCGGTTCCGTTAACGAGAGATCACGAAATGTCGATAGAATTTATAGATTTTCCAAAAAACGTACATCTCGATTTTCCCGGCTTGTATCAGACTACCATTGCGACTTTCGTGCACGGTGATTTACATCCAAAATATTTTGATCTGGATCACCCGATCGATGCTATTCTAAGCTGCGATCCGAATAAAACGATCATCAGCTCGGTGGGAAATGTTGTATCGGTCGATGGGAAATGTTCCAGAGTATGGAAAATATTCACGAGAGAACCTTTGGAACAAAACGTTATCAACGATATGTTTACAAAAGTAAGCAAAGTGTTGATTTCATTTTTTTATTGTAAAAATACAAATCGAGCCTCATGATTTTCAAAAAAATCGGAAAAAACTGGCGATAAGAATTCTTCCAATTTTATTTACACGATTTATTTTGTTTACTGTTTCAAAACGTTGTGTTTTTTTTAGATCGAGAACACCAAAACCATAAAATGGAAGGCATATCCGAAATACGATGGACCAAATCCTCGACTAGACTTTAAATTGCACGAATCGCTGTATCACGTGAACGCGATTGAATGGGCAGCAAGTGCCATGGAAATGAGTGCCATTGGAGGACGAAACGTTGCGATTTTAGCATATAACGAATACATGAAACGTAGTTCGTTGAAAGAATCATTGGACGAAGTTGAAGACTCGAAAAACGAAAAGCCACCGAGGCCTAGAGACCTGTAATCGCTCCTGTGTCGGAATTCGAATTTTAGTTTTAATATTGAAAAAAATAAATAAATAAAAATAAAAAACTGTACATTCGAGATTTTCTGCGAATTATAACTTGACAAATAAAGAATATGATTTAATTGTATACGAAACGTTTGCATTATTTCAGGAAAAAAGGAAGTACAGGCTTGTACACAAATTTGCAAAAATCAAAGAGGCGATTTTTCAAAAAACGAAAATTTTCGTAAAATTTTATAAACCCATAAAATCTGAATCGTGTTTAATGGATATTTCCCAAATTTAATACCAACCTTTCTATTGTGATACTCTATTTATAAAACAAAAAAGTTCACAATCTCGAAATTTGCGGAAGTTAGAGCGATTACGACCTTTTTTTGAAAATTTCAAAATGACGTAGAATTCGTATTTTTCTAGCAATGATTTCGAACCAAATTCTCAATTTTGAAATTGTTCCGACCAAGTTCCGATTTTTCACGTGGCCGGGATTTTCGCGTTGAGCGCTGCCTGTCTGTTGTTCATTTTAAACGTCACTATAACCTCAAAAGTCTCGAATTGAAATTTTTTTCACGTTCTGAATGTTCTGAATGTAAAAATGGTGCAAAATCGATAGGAATAATAAGAGTAAAAAATTGTTATTTGATATTGTGTGGTGAGCAACTATATCAGCAAAGATTTAAATGATATTTAAAATTTTTCAAAGCGTATTGACGACGTCCGCTAAGTTAACCACGTGCCTTGTCAGGTTTCCTCGTCGATATTCAACGCAACAGACTCCACTAACTTTTTTACGCAAACATATTTCGATGGCATCGTCAAACGTAACGATCGGAACCCACGATGGTTGTTTCCATTGTGACGAGGCGCTGGCTTGTTTCATGCTGAAACAATTGCCAGAGTATAAAAATGCCAAGATTGTCAGGTATTCATTATAATTTAGCACTCGAATTCTCTGCTCGTTATTTTGACGATTTATTCTCGTTGTACGTAACATTGACTTTTTTTCGCATGTTCCTGACCAAGATCGCGAGATTCCAAGATATTAGATACTTGCGATATCGTTGTAGACGTGGGTGGTGTTTACGATCATGAGAAACAACGCTACGACCATCACATGCGGTACGAGGTTCAGAAAAATATTCCTCCGAGTCAATTTTTTAATCCTCATCTTTTTTCGTCAATAAAATTATGCAACGTCCTCTTCTTTCCTTCGTTACTTTTGACATTTCTCTTTTCTTTTTCATTTCTTCCACACATTTTTCGAAATTGCTTAATTTTTTTCTTTCCCGTAAATGTGTTTCTTTTTCTCTTCTCGATTATACGGACTTTTGTCTTTATGCAGCGAATTCACGGAAACCGCGAGCACCGTTACGAAGAAAGAAGGCCTCTGTGGGGACATTAAATTGAGCAGCGCTGGTCTAATTTTTTGCCATTACGGCCATCGAGTCGTTAAGCAATTGGTACCTGAAGTTTTGGACGATGCGGATATCGACCGTATTTTCAGGAGAGTGTACGAATCGTTGATCAAGGAAGTTGATGCAGTGGACAATGGCGTACCGATGTTCGATGGGGAGCCTGTGTGAGTACCGTCGTTTAATTAATTCGACATTATTTTGGGGAACGTCCTCTGCAGCACCTTTCGAGTTGCTGAAGCTTTTTCCCACCAGGAAAGAAATAACGACAATGATGACAGTATTTTCTGTTCGGAATGCAAAAGTTTAGAAAATTCGTGAAAATGAATTACGTCGTTCTGTTCTTTCTTGAGGAAAGCTCCATGATTCTCATTCGATATTCAGCTAGGATGATAAAACGATTTTATTTAGGATCCAAACTGAAAATCAGTACGAAAATTGTCATGGTTTTTGAAATTGAATTAAAAATCAATAGAAAAGTATTTTTCGTTGGACGCCAACGTTGCAACCTTTAGTGTCATAAACAACGGTATTTAAAAAACACTCTGAAACAATGAAAACGATATGTACTTATTTTTTAATCATTTTTACGAGATTCTATTCAGGAATATGAAAAAAAATGATATTAGAATTTATCGATGGATTTCTTGAGGCATTCGATAAAAGGAAATAACATTTTTTCCAGATACCGAATTGTTACTAATCTGAGCGCACGTGTGGCGAGATTGAATCCTGACTGGAACAGTGTAGGCCTTGACAGTGACGAACTCTTTTTAAAAGCAATGGACCTCTGTGGCGAAGAGCTTAAATATTTCGTTACAAATGCAGCGAGTACTTGGCTACCAGTGAGGGCAATTGTCAAGGAAGCTGTTTCCAAAAGATTCGAAGTAAGTTACGAATCCTCATCTCATTAATGAATTCGATTCTCTTATCACATTCTTCTCAATGATTTTACGATCGAGTTGAGAAGTTATTTTCGACCTTTCTGAAGAAACAACGAACACAAGCAAAAAGTGGAAATTCACACAACTCCTGAATAATTCTTGGCGTGTCTAAAATCAATTATTCAAAATTCAATGTTATCCTTGTTTGTTTACATTCCAAGAAACTCTGTGCAACAGAGAAGTTCCCAAAACGCGCGATCAAAATCTTCAATGATAGATTTCTCGGGATGGGCTGAACGGATTTTCTTCCACTAGCGACCATTTTGAAGATAAAAAAATCGTAGAAAATTCAAATGTTATATGAAATTTTTCCGTCGCCCCGTTTTGCCGTAAAAACGATTTGAAGTTTCTGTGACGTCATGAAACATTTATTTTACTGTTTATAAGCGTATGGCGGGCTCGCGCTACGCTTTCTTTTTTAATACTTGGCGTCGAGCAGCTGCCGCGTCTCTTGATTTTGTAATGCTAACCCCGGCCAGTTGTAATTCTTTCCGGGCATCGATATCGAAATATTAATCAAAATGACGAGCGTTTTTGAAACTTCGAAATGGTTAAGAATGATAGTTCGTTCTTCAAGGTCGATCCCAGTGGTGAAATCATCGAGTTGGTAAAAGCCTTGCCCTGGAAAGATGCGTTGTTCGAATTGGACGAGGAGGCTGTAATCGAGCCCCCGATCAAGTACGTGATCTTTGCCGACAACAACTACAGAGTACAGTGCGTACCGGTCGCACCGCGAAGTTTTGTATGCAGGTGCGTAAAATCTTTCTGTCTCGAGGTCGAAGGTCATAGAATTCCAACTGTTTTATAAATACGACAAATTTTCCAGGATGTTCTTGCCAGAGGCTTGGGCTGGATTGAGGGATGAGGAATTGTCCCGCGTCGCTGGTATCGAAGGTTGTGTATTCTGTCACACGGGCCGTTTCATCGGTGGAAACAAAACGCGAGACGGTGCACTCGCCATGGCTCGAAAAGCTCTGGAAATTGGCAAATCAGCGGAGAAATGAAGAATTGAGACGAAAAATTAGAAAAATGGAAATCTAAATCAATTACCGGTTTTCGATCGGTTAGTGAAAAACACTCAACACCGGAGACTTTTGCCTGCGACAGTAACGAATTTCTATCGAAAATGGTTCATGCATTTCGACGAAAAAAAACCCAATTGTTTCCTAACGTTTCGCATGAATAAAAAATGGGGCAAGCGGCTTCCGAATTGTTTTTTTTTTTCAAAAAAGATCAAAAGGTCAAAGGGAAACTGTCACTGGGCAGGATACAGGGATATTGAATTTTCAAATAAAATGATTCATCATTGTTTTTTCCACACGAACATGTTTATTACGTCCGCGATAGTAAAAAATTCGGGCAGTCATAATACCGACACGACGAAAAGAACAAATTGGATATTATTGAAATTTCCATTGCCTTCTTTTGATCGGTCATTATGATTTCAACAGGGCCGAGGGCGTAACAATTTTCTTCGTAGTACGGAGAGAAAACAAATTCATGTTTTTTTAATGACTGGCGGCGGCGTGTGCGGCAAGGTGAGCAGCTTTGGCGTGAGCAACTTCCGGTGTATCGATCACACGACCGTCGTGTCCCAAAGGCGCAGCAGACGCGTATCCGTAAGCGTAGACCGGCGAGTACGAGTAAGTAAGAGCTCCGTAACCGTGTCCAGCAGACTTGGCAGCCTCCTGAACCGAAGCAACAACAACAAAAAACCTTTTTAACAACAATCTATAGACTTTCCCCCTACCAATACTTAATGCTCCGAGGAACATTTTTTTATAATCATTGAATAAACAATTGCATCAGAGCCACAAGAAAAAACAGTTCGCCATATTGAACCATCGTTTTTGCAGCACCGATCGCATGAAAAAACTGGGAGATTTCTTCGCAAACAAATTCCTTTGCAAATGATACAAAATTAGTTCGTTTTACTAATTCAAAAAATCTGCTAACTCCACTTTGGTAGTTGAAAAAAAACAACAAATTTTTCAACTGCATTCCCAAAACAACTTCGTCGTCGGATTTGAAAATTTCCTGCCGTGGAAAAGTCTCAAAAAGAGCGCAAAGAAAAAACCCTCTCTGACTTTAGTTTCGGAAGCGGAGATCGCATCAAAAATCAAAATCTTGGCTTCTCTCTGGACGGAGCTATAAATATGATAATGAAGGATGCGAGAAAGTTTTTTTTTCGAACGAGTATTTTTTCAAATAAATGGAACCCACTTTTTTTATTTATTTTGTGCCACTTGCCAAAAAGTCGTAAAGTCGAGTTATTAGCTTGCAAAATTGAATTTCCAGCGGTCGCGGAAGAGGAAGGGTTTATATTGAAAAAAAGGAGGAACGAAGGGAAGAAATAAAAATAGCAAACCTGAGCGTGAGCAGCGAGGTGAGCGGCCTTGGCATGGGCAACCTCGGGGGTGTCTACGACGCGTCCGTCAGCGGCAAGAGGAGCGGGTTGGGCATATGCATGGTGAACCGGGTAGCTGGCGTAGGGGGATGCTGCGTACGCGAGAGCTGGGGCATAAGCATAGCCGTAAGAGTTTCTTGCTGCTTCGCTGGCATGAGCAGCCAAGTGAGCTTGCTTTGCGTGCTCGACTTCCGGTGTATCGACTACTCGACCATCGTGACCGATTGGCGCTCCGGCGTGATAAGCGTAATGAGAGTAAGCCGGGGCGAGGTATCCCGGGGCAGCGAACGCTACGGCCACGAGGGCAGAAAGAACAATCTGAACCAAGAAAAACAAAAACAAAAATTATTCATTTAATTAAATAGCAATTTGTCAAAAATACATTTTTGCTCTTTCAGTTCTGCAAATAGTTTCTTCGGGATCTTTGCAAATTCTACTCGAACTTGCAATTCGAAAGGTTTATTGCTGGAAATTTTCCAACTATTTTTTTTCATTTTTTTAAAATCTGAAGATTCGCGTAGGTCAGGATCTTCGCGTTCCGACGCATATGCGTAGAAGCGATGTAGAAAAATGAGGATAATGCAGTGTAGGCAGATAGTCACGCTACAACAAAGCTTACGGTGCGTGACTCGCATAATTTCTCTACTATTTACTACGCAATGAAAAATAATCGCATAAGAAATTGCATTACCGTGTTGCATTTCACTTTTATTCTTTACGATCTTCCTCCTTTTCTTTTCTCGTTCTTTAACCCTTTCCAAGACGAGACCAAAGAAACACTTGCACTTTTCGTGAAAAATGCATTATGATCGGAGCAAAGTGCGTTTAATTGCACGCACAAGCAACAAACGTCTTGATAATGTTTATCAGAACCTTTCAAATCGTCGCGATACTTGGAGAAAATTTGAATATCATTTTTCCAGCAAGAAATTGGAATTCATCAAAGGCAGCGTTTGGAGATTCTTATTCTCTTGGTACGATCACAAATTTCGATCGAATTGAAAAAAAAAAACTTGAAAACATTAATCAAATTCTTTTCGACTCTTATGAAAGAATTTTTGTCAAGGAAATTGCATGATTCAGCACAATCCTTTATAAAATAATCTTGATTCTCAAACATCCGTGTGAGTATTGAGTCTACGGAAGGAATCATTCTAACGCCTCGGTACAGTTTCATTTGTGTTTCTTACGAGCTCCGATTTCACGGTGAAACTCACGAGCGTGGAATCTGTTTTTTTTTTTTCAATAATTCAACGGGTTACGTTTGTTAGCAGCGTCGTAATCACTACTATGAATTCAAATCATTCAAGTAATTGATTGCCATGTTTTTGATGTGGAGCTTTGATTTCCATGGAATTTTATCATTTTCCGAAAAATCGCCTTGACGAATATTAAGTATTAGCAGCTCGACGTGGCAATTTTCGAATACATTCTCATTTGTGTTATTGTTCTATGAATTTTTATATCTTCCCACGTATCGTTGCTCGCGATGTTTTCTAAATGGCTCGTTGGCCATTTAAAAAAAAATCCTATTTCCCCCCCCCCCTAGTCAGCTCGGAAAATATCGAATTTACGGAATGAGATTTGCTTCTGAAAATTCAAACTTTTACTCAATTCCCTTGGTTCGTGTACATCCCAAATACTTGGATTGCCAGTAACAAGTCAAAGAGCTTCATTATTAGGTTTGTTTTATTCACCAAGGAAAAATTACCTAAAAAATTACTATGCCACCATAGTTCCCTGGTACCATATCGTCCCACTGAGAAATTTGAGCAAAAGCATAGAAATAATTTTTTCATTTGGAACTGGCCGAAAAATGTAAAAATTTGACAAAAAATGTTAAAATCCTCGCCATTTCCAAAAGAATATGAATGAAAAATTACTGTCTTTGCTAAAATTTCTCAGAGGGACGATATGGCACCAAGGAACTAGGGTGGCATAGTCAATTTTGACCCAATTTTCTCCTCGTGTTTGATTATCAAAAATGTCTTGAACAATTTTAAGATGTTCATACTCACGAAGGTTTGCATGATTTCGGTGAGTGAGTTTATAAGCGCTGCTGGAATTCCAGTACTCGCTGACAGACTTGAACTGTTTATGCTGTACCAAGTTGACGGTACACCTTTTATACATGAGAAATCGAGTAGGGAGTCGTCGTATTTCGTTATCGAGTGGGGATACATACGCCCTGAAGCAAACTGTAATACTATTCATAAGTGAAAAAAAAAATCCCAAAGTACGAGACCGATGACATTGACATTACTACTACGTTTACGTTTGGGTTGCCCACCTCACAGTACGAAAGGTGTATATCAATGACACTCGCCAGGCGAAGGGTTTTGCTCTCTCACTCCAATGTGTGTGAGTATCATGTCGAAATACTTTTTTCCCTCCATACATTTTGCTGTCTACATCGTTGCTTCGATCCCTGCCATCGATCCCTGGCCACTTCCCCGTTCGTGTAAGTATAGGTTCCTCATCTTACTCGTTCACTCCACATCTGGTCACAGTGGCGAGGACGCACGAACGTACCGACAAAAAACCATCCCCCCACTCTACGTTTCGAGCCAGTCCAACCCTCCGCGAACTTGGTCCAGCCATGTCTTGCGATTCTCCTTGGGACTTAATTTTACTTCAGTCTCTGGAATTGTTCGTCTCTGAGAAAAAAACACTTTCATGGCGTACCGTGCGATATTAAATTTAGTGCAAATACAGCGGATTTTAACCATCGAATAAATCTTTGGGATTCTTGTGGAAAAATCGAGAGAGCTTGCCAATTTTTTACCAATTGCAAATCCACATTAAAAAAAAAAGTCAGTATCAGCGTCATCGAACGATCGTGTGAATAAAGTGACACTAATTCGATCGATTCACGGAGAGAAAATAAAAAATTTGAAGATTAAAAAAAAAAAATGGAGGAAATTTTGCCATTCTTTGTCAAATTTTGACATTTTTCGTCCCATTCCAGACGAAAAATTACTATGTACACGGAGAGAATTTTATATCAAAAATTACTATGCTACCATAGTTCCTTGGTACCATATCGTCCCTCTGAGAAATTTGAGCGCATACATAGTAATTTTTCATCTAAAATTGGGCCAAAAATGTCAAAATTTGACAAAAAATGTCAAAATTTCCGCGATTTCCGATGAATTAAAAATTACATTGTAATTTTTGATGTACAATTCTCTCCGTGTATGCATTCATGTATACGAAGTTTTCATATGCATGAGATCTTGAAAACAAATGCCATTAACGATGAATTGACGAATCGGTGGTCTTTGTATTTTTGGGAACCCGAATCATATACGGAGAAGCGAATTGTCATTTTTATTTCTAAGATATTGGGAATCTAGAAATATTGTAATAGGAGGTGTTGCAAGAAAGTTACCAAGGGCCTGTTCTCAATGTGTTATACATTTTCGTCCTTCAAATCAATAAAATCGAATGCACAAATTTCACGATTTGTTATAATCGCGATATTTGTCCAATTCGTGAAAAAATGGTGAAAAAAATTTGCCTCATTCAAAGGGGCTGCTTGTTCTTCCTGTTGCTGCTAATAATTATTGCAAATGGAATCTCATGCACGCAAAAATCGGAACGAGTGCGAGAGAGAGGGTTAACGAGATGGAGAGTAAAATAAATGGAATAAAATGTTTGACGCGTAATTAAGGTAAATGGATCTTGTATAAAGGTAAATGAGCGACAGGTCGTGTAGGTGAGACAAGGTCGTGAATCGCGAACGAGTGGCAGACAGCAATAAAAACTCTCGTCCTCGAAAGTCCAGACCAGACCAATTTTTCCACAAATGAGAACTGTGGATGGATCGAATCTGAATTACCAACACGATCTCCCGGTTGCAGTAAAACGAGCCCACAAAAAAGCCCGCCAAACGACGGAATTTAAATATCTTTTTGCACTAGCCTATTCCTTCGATTGTGCAGTCACACTAAACATGGCACGCAACCAGCGGGATTGAGAATATAATTGCATCTGATTATTCCGCATTCTTTTTGATAAAATATCGTTATCGATTAATTTTTGAAGATCGAGGCCCATGATCTTATCTTCCTCTTTTTCACCAACTCAAATTCGACGCTGCGTACACTTTTTTCCTCAAATGGTTCAATCAGCCCTATTAAGGTATTACTATCACGAAGCGACTTTGTTAAGGGTTCGTTCAAAATTTTGTATAAACGTTCTCGGCACCAAAACTAACAGTTTTCTCCAATGAAGACAAATTTTCTGACGTTGCAAATTTCAGATATTTAATTTCCAATTTTTTATTTTCCCCAAACGCGTGTAACTTCCCGTCGCGTTTCTTTTGTAATTCTTGCAACTTTTTAACGAAACGTGTTTTCAATCTACACGCGTTCAGATGGAAACAATAAAGAATGGGAAATAAATTATCTCAAATTCTGAACGTCAAAAAATTTTCTTCAGAGAAAACCGTTAGTTTTGGTGCCAATAACGTTTATACAAAATTTTGAAAGAATCCAAAATAAAGTCGTTTTGTGATAATTATGCGTTAACGCCTCATTCTAATTTTCATAATATTCATCTTTTCGAAATAAACTTCCAATTTTGTTCCTTTGTATGTCTCATTCATTGTAACAATTACAAAAAATAAAAAAACAGAAACATGTATACGAAAATGACTGAAATCCTAAAGAGTAATAATAAGTGTAGACGTCCTTCAATGAGTAATGAAAAGAAAAATGGTAACAAGAAGCAGAAACATTATTTCCCGGGAGCTCCCTCCGGAAGGACGAATGCATACGGGAGCAAACATGGGGAAATAAAATCTGTTGCGTGCTCTCCACTCTCGCGTTTAAGCTGTTTCATTAATCTCGAATTACCCTTCAAGCATCACGCGCGTACCTCGCGCCGCATACCTGTTGAATCGTTTCGTTCCCACGTGTATGTTGTTCCTTTGAGGAAAAGGAAGAGAATAATCCAAAGACGAAGAACGTAACGTGATGAATGTGATTGGCGAATAATATTTTCTCTATCACAAGGTCCCCTCATTGAGGGTCAATGTGACCCATGGTAAAATTTCAAAAATGCAGTTTCAAAAATGAGCAATATCAAAAGAAGCGAAATTTGACATTAATCCTTAAATTTTACTATGAAAAAATTTTCGCTCTGTTTGACATTAGGGAAAATTAATTTTTTCAATTATTTTTTGAGAAGCGTTCCTGCTTCAAAAAAACATCGTGTTTTTGATCGATTATCGGTTTCAAAATGCTTCAGATCGAAATAATAGGTGAAAAGTTTATCAGAGATCAATAATAGTCATGCGAATAATGTAAATTATCGTTTCGTTATGCAGCGTTAAAAACACGAGGAAAAATATTGTGGGTTGAAAATAAACGATAATAGCTGACTTGGCATAACACGCGTAAAAATGAAAATCATTCGAAAGTATATTCATACGCTTTTCAGAGAGTTAGCTAATTAAAACATTCATCGTTACTCAACAATTGAAAAATCATATGCAAAATATTGATCAAGTTTTCCTCATAACGAGTATTTAAAAAAATATTTTACTGCTTTCCGTTGTTTTGATCATTTTCGCACAGGCGGTTGGACCGAAAAGTGAAATGTGTGTTAATGATTTTCAATTTGATTTTCTCTACCCATACACGAAAAAAAAACACCGATGCTGCTTATGAACCCGAAAAAAAGAAAAAATATTGACAGGATCGATTTTCCATCGAAACATTGGGATCGCAGACGAAATCGTGAAGTCGGTAAAAAGAGAAGGAAAATGTATATTTGAATAGTCGAGTGTGTTCCTCGGTGGTTGGGCAGATATGCGTGTGTTATCGAAAGATCCGGTAGCCCACGAGATTGTTCCGCACGCATGGTTCAGAGCACGTGTTGGTATCGAAGGTGCTTGCATCGTGTTTCTGGCAGAAACGACGTTTCTGTTGTTTTTATTCCACTTTTCCCTCGTGTTATTGTTTTTCATTCTTCCGTCCTTTACTCAATCATTAATAGTTTTTCATTATTTTCTGTTGCTTCCACTTTCCTCTTCTTCTTCTTTCGATTATCGTGGATATGATATTCAGCAATTGAAAAGGTGTGTGCGTATATGATGCAATGGCCCGGGGATTGCGTGGTCGATTTACTGCGGGCGAGCCTGGTGGGTGTTATAATACTTCTGCTCACGAACTCTACGTATCTGTTGTGTCTTTTTTTTTTTATACTTCTTTCATTCTACAAGTTGCAATACATTTCATTCTATGTTAAGTAACGCGACCTCTAGCGTTACACAGGTTGTTCCACATGCGAGGCGACAACAAGAGAATCTTTTTTATTCCTAGCTGAGATCGAATCAATTCTCCGACCGATTATGGGACATGTGTGAAAAGTCTTTAGGAATGCGCAGTCAGAGAAGTGTTTGAATTATTTTTTTTGTTAATTCATGGAGACTAGAGATTGATTAAATGATTTTTGATGATTCACATCACAATTTATCGATCGCACAAGAGAATTGATTCGTTAAGTACGTGTTGCATCATCATTACGTCGAAATAATCCATCCGCATCGATTTCTAAACGTAACTAGACTTTTTCTGGATGCTGCAGTGCCACGAACTAGTTTTCGTTTCTAATCATTGCACACGGAGAGAAAATTAAATCAAAAATTACTATGACACCATAGTTTCCTGGTACCATGTCGTTCCTCTGAGAAAATTTACCAAAGACATAGTAATTTTTCCTTCACATTCTATCGCAAATTTCCAATCGGAAATTTTGACATTTTTCGCCCAATTCCCGATGAAAAATTACTTTTTGATGAGTCTCTATATTTATTGTTCATCCGTTCATCCGTCTCAGACAATTGATCCGTTTTGCAAATGCGAAAAAAAACTCAAGCTACGAATTTTTGTTTGACGAATAATTTTTTATTCTCATTATTCATATCCAACGGTTGCTGGAGCTCGAATGTTTTCGATTCATCAGTGTTTTTTGTATGGAAATGTGATGCTTTGCGTGCGTAAGAAAATTTTTCGAAACGGTTATTCTTGGAGGGTAATTTTGATGAGCACAAAAGAGAATTTGATGTTCACAAAAGAAATTCCAGTCAAAAATTACATGGCTGCATGTACATATGATTAGGAATATTCGCGATACATGGGTAGGTGTTTTAATGATAGATCTTACGATAAAATGCATCGCTCGCCGGTAATGAGGGCCTCTGGGTCGGGCTGTTACTACACTTGGCTTTGTACACAGCACGTATTACGATATGATGTCGAAACAAAGCCCAGTATCTTTGGAATTTAAAACTATATTCCGGCACGCCCGATTCACTGGTCTAGCGTTTCATTGTTCAGGCTGAGACGAACCCGTGGCTCTCGGCACTAAACGATCATCCACGATCATTAGCGGATAACGCTCGCATAGACCAAGTCTCGAATATCGTCCTGAAAATTCATTCTACTTCCGTCACTATCATGCAATTAAAATAATCCGTTACTTCGTTATCTCCAGAGTGTACGAGATTTTTTTAAGGGTTTCTGCTCATTTTTACAAAACGTTGGTACAACGGACTTTGCGATGGAGCCGGAACAACATCGAAGTAACGAATAGTCAGGATAAATAGGTTTTTCGTTCAGCCCACAGAGTGTCCGTTTTGACATTCTATAACGTATGGGGTAGAATTTGGTTGGTAAAGATTTGTGGGTAGATATTTATCGTAATTAACACTGGGACGACTGAATGACATGAAACATTTTTTCTTTTTGTCCAAACATGAGAAAATTCGTTTCAGGAAAAAGCATCAAAAATTGAATGACTATTATCGTCGTATAATCGAAATTAGCTTTTTTTTTAGTATTAAATCAATTATTATTGTAAACTTTCCATCGAATCGTAACCCGGAGCATTTCGAGGAGCATTTGGTACACGGAGAGAAAATTGTTTAAAAAATTACGATGCCGCACCATAGTTCTCTGGTACCATATCCTCCTTCTCACAAATTTCAGCCAAGATAGTAATTTTTTATTCATATTCTATCAGAAATGACGGAAATTTTGACATTTTTTGTCAAATTTTGTCATTTTTCGCCTAATTTCAGATGAAAAATTATTATGTCTTTGCTAAAATTTCTCAGAGGGACGATATGGTACCAGGGAACTGGCATAGCGATTTTTTTACGTTTTGATCTCTCTGTGTATTGTCGAGAATGTGTAGGGCCAATATCGCAGGCGTATTCGATTTAATCCGGAAAGCAAGCGTACATGTACGAAATTATACGCACATAAGATAGATTTGTCGTAATTTTATGCATATGGGCGACGAGGAAGGTGTGTCCTCGATATTTGCCCTGTGTGAAGACAGAGGCGGATATATCTCAAGAATGCCTATTGTAAAGCTTGTATCGAGTCTCTTACGCGTATCTGTTATACATACGTACAATGAGACTCTGCATTATGTCGTTTTATAGCGTCGTAATGTATTATCGAGCTCAGTCGACGAGAAGTTCGATATGGTGAATGATAAATTCTTTATTGTCGAGGTCCATGGCGCCCTCTAGCCTGTCGACACCAACCTCCCCTGTCCGAACCTTTTCAATGCTCTCCGATCGACGTTTAATCAACCTACGCGACACTCGCGATTCCTTTCTTTCCTTCATTAAGATCGGCGAGATTTCACATTAATTATTTCTGTAAACGAGGCTGGACACTGCCTCCTGAACTCTGCATGATTTAGCAATTTTTAACAATCACTCCAGATTATTTTATCAGATCCGAACCTTCACTCCAAGTCAAAACACTCGTTAATCATATTTCTCGAGCATTCATCAACTGCCCTTTGGTCAACCAAGCAGTAATTAATTAAAATTCCATTTCCAAGTGATTTACGTGTACTAAAATCCATGCGAACATAATTTGAGGAACTAAACGTCTGGAATTCTTCAGTTCTTAGGCGGTCGGGCAAAAAACTCATAGTTTTTCATCGAGATTCGTTCTCTTCACACTTTTCGGCTCTTTTCATCATGGTATTGTGCACGCTATCCGTGGAGCTATTCCACCGAGTAATGCAGCGCGTTTCAACTCGTTCTTTTGCTTCCAAAATACAGAGATCGTCCTTCTCTGAGCATATAGAGTCAAAATGGGATTTCGTGTTGCACTCTCGCCCGATCGTTGCGCGGCTATCGAAATCGTAGAAAATTGGTGCAACCCTTTCGTGCGGTCAAATAAAAGTATGCGATACTCTTTAGATATCCTTTTTCTTGCCACATCTGTGAAATCACAGGCGTGACCGTTGGCCACTCTTTTGGCGGTTAATTTCTCTCTTTCGATTGTTAAGCGAATAGCGAAATGAAAAACTGATGGGATTGGGAGGTTGTGGTCAAGTATTTCGGTAAGTTGGGTATTGAAGCAACGAAACTGTATCAACAGTCCAAGTTTTACTCAATGGCTCGTCAATGTTTTCCTAGTATATCGAAAAATCTCGATGTTTAGTTTATAAACTCGCAGTGGCTCATTGAACGGATTGTCGGGAATCTGTGGGACTGACGATCGCGTTTTGCATGAGAAAGTTGAAAAATCATCGGCCACTTTATTCCATTGAAAATAGTTTTACTCCCGACCTCATTAAATTTAGGCTAGGCACCAATTTTCCATGCAGCGATCGATACCGATCTCTGGCCGCTTTGACCTTGAGTTTCGAAATGCCTCCCAGGCTGGAAAGTGATCGATCGTTTTGGAGCGACGGAGGAGCAGCGATCAAACATACTATGCAGCTTCGTTCCAAAGAGTGCTCAACATCGGTATCCCCTTCTGCTACTCTCGAGGGCGTACTCGGTTTGACAGTTATACGAGCCTACACAGAGAAACGAAATTGTATAACTTCACGGTGTATTCTTACACGTACTTTTATTTCACAATTAATCCAAATTCCACAAGATTCTGTTGCTCTACACTTCTGCGTTTACGTATTTCTCGCAACCGATTTTACTAAACGTGATCTCTGTTTCACTTGCGACACATTTTTCACCAACAGAATGAACATTTAATTGAAAATTTAAAATATTTTGTTTAATGAATTAATGATTTTTTTTTTTACAATTATCAATACTTCGTGCACCCTGGGAGAGGATTCATTCAAACTAATCGCAATTATTCGTTCGTTTTTCTTTCGGACATTTATCATCATATGCTATTAGCCATTAACGACAGAAAATCGAGTATTTGCATTATTTTGTCTGGCTACATGGAGAGAAAATTGTATAAAAAATTACCATGCCACCATAGTTCCCATAGCAAAGACATAGTAATTTTTCATTCATATTCTATCAGAAACGGCGGAAATTTTGACCTTTTTCTGTCAAATTTTGACATTTTTCGCCCAATTCCAGATGAAAATTACTATGTATTTGGTAAAATTTCTCAGAGCGATGATATGGTACCAGGGAACTATGGTGGCATATTATATAAAAAATAATTATAATAAAATTATAATATATTAAAATATTACAATAAATTACATAAATTTAAAAAATTATAATAAAATTATAAAAAAACTAATTTTCTCTCTGTGTAGTGACGATGTCCAAGAGCTCAAAATAGATCCTCCATTTTATACCCGCACCGGGTTGTATACTATAATCGAAAAGGGTATAAATAATATCACAATCCTAACGAATAATCGTAATTAAATATATCAATTGAACAAAGCATCAATGACAATCAAACTTTCAGCGAATGTCGTCACGCCTCTGGGAACATTTTGATTCATCTCAGTCGCGACTGTATGCCTGATTAAAAGATATCACGTGCATTCTCTCAACCTGTCATCGAATGATGAAACTATTCGGGCTTAATTACACACAATTGTCATTCACATTGATCTCCTCAACGACGATTTGTGACATTCTGGATCCAGTCGTCGGAGCACACCTAGTCATTTGATCACTTATAGTGATTAACTTGACGATTGTAAAATGCTTGAGATCGTATAAAAAGCAATTATACTGGTGAGCCTCTTTTATTGAGAGTGCAGCAGAAATCTCGTCGGAAAAAATGGAGCATGCCCGCGGAAAAATGTCTTCGTTTATTTTATTGGATTTGACATCAGTCGGAAAAATTAAATTTCGATAATTAAATATGCTCTTTGAAGTGGCAGCAATTTTTGTACAACGAACAATTTTTTTTCGACAACTCAAAGGTTTTTATAAGACACACTTTGTATGCGAACGTTATTTATGAAATGTCGTGTACAACGCGATAATAACGCGGATGACGACGCGGACTAATGTAACGCAGAAAATGAACGTTCATGTACGCGATGCAAGAGCAGAGTGCAACGTACGACCCGATCGGCGAACCAGGACGCAGGTTACAGAGAATTTAACTGAGACAACATCAACGACAGAGTAATGTGTATTAAATTGTTGTGAAATCGGGAACACATATTGACGTTATAGAAAAAAAGAATTTCTCGCTCGTTACTCTCGCGGATCTGTCAACGGGATATTTTTCTAAATCATTTTTTATCATCGATCGATCAGGGTGGAGATCAAGAACGAAGGGGATTTCGAGAGAAACAGCAATCGAAAGCGAACGATAATAACATAAATAAATGCAGCTCAACGATCGATCTAACAGGTGAATTTTTTCGCCATTTGACAACCTTCAGATTCTTCGACCGATTAGTTTCCATGACTTTTGTGTTAATAACCCTGTCTATCGTTATTGTAATATAACAAAGTAATCGTAATTCACAGAAATTAGACGGAACCGTATTCTACATAATAGTCTCCTGCAGTCTTTTCTCTTTCCGTTTAGGAATGCCATGTTCGCCCTGCGACGAAATCGAGAGTTCACGTTCCAGAACGCTTTTATGTCATTGCGTTCCGTCTCTGCGACGCGGATCACGATCTCGTGTGATTTTTATGTCGCGCGCTTCAATCGTTACTCCAGTTTTTCTACTATATAGCTTTCAAGGTCGACCGTCCGTGAACGTGGGAAGTAGTCTAACGGCTTCTGGTGCATGGACGACCGATCGTTATAATTCCAAGCTGGTCTAACGGTTCCTTATCTTAGCCGCGAAGACAGAACAATTGAAAAACCACCATGTTCTATAACATTGGATAATTAGCTTAGAATTTGGTTTCCAATGTCGTACGAAAAAAAAATGGCGACATTTACGGTATTTCGTTTTTAGCTGGAAAAATCAAAATTCGAGAAAATTCTGATGGTTGAGCTTTCGAGCTGAAGACAACAATTCAACTAGTTATGCTTTCGAGATTACTTCAGGAGAATAAGTCCATTATATAATTACAAATTCGATGGAAGGGGGAGCAGGAATGAAAGTAGAAATTTGAGAGTATCTCGGGATCAACAAAATATAAAAGTAATTTAAACATAAATACAATGCTAATGAGATGCAAATATTTTTCATGAAATGAATTCTCAGCTAAAAGAAAATGGTCCTTCGGGGCCGTAAGCATGGAGAATGTGAATGCACTCAAAGAGGCTTCGAATGATTGATTTAGCCTGGAGTTGAATTAGGCGGAGTCAATTTCGTAATGATAATTGCGTTATGATATCCTGAACTTCTTATTACAACGACACGGGGAGAAAATTATATAAATAAATACTATTCTATTTCTGGGGTAAATTCTGGGCGAAATTCTATTTTTTCTGGGGCAAAGCTTACGATTCAAATGAAGAATGTTATTACGAATGTAAAGCGATTGAATTTCGCGACCTAAAAAGTTTATCCGCTTGAAAAAATTGGATGATTTTGGAAATTCAACAAATCGTCAATAAAAATTGATATTTTTCGTTGCATTTCAACGATGCAAACTTCAACATCATACATTTTAGCAAAGAGTAGTTTTTCATTCATGTTCTATCAAATATGGCGAAAATTTTGATATTTTTTGTCAAATTCCAGGTGAAAAATTACTATGTATTTGCTCAAATTTCTCAAAGGGACGATATGGTACCAGGGAACATGGTGGCATAGTAATTTTTTATATAATTTTCTCTCCGTGCATTGAGTAATTTGATGAAGTTTCAAGATTTTTGGAAGTTGATCAAGTGCAAAAGAAATTAGCAACCTTTGGAACGTAAAGTGAAGAAAAATGTTGGGATGCATTTTTCTTTGACTTTCCAATGTCAATTGCGTAAATGCTTGTAACTTTGATAAACGATTTTGTGCAGCTAAAATTGACCAGATTATTACTGGCATTTCTCGTTGAAATGTCAATGCTAATCAACGCTCCAGGCGTCTATGAACACGTGACGGATAGATAATCCTCGTCGTTGACGTTGTGGTGCACTCGATACGATTACATGTGAGACGGTTCAGGCACGCGCCCGAGGATCGAAGTGCAGCGTTATCCACACGCACATGCAATGCCAAGTTCCGTACTATGTATTGTCAAACGACGTGGACAAAAGTGTGCATTAAGTGTGCGGGTAGTTAAGGCGCGTTAAATGTTACGGGGTAGGGCTACCAACCAAGATATACGACGAGTCTATATAGACATAGGATAAAAAGCATTTTCTTGGGTGTGTCACGCTGTTTTGCTGCTGGGCAAGTTTGATTTAGAAGGGGTGGGGACACCGAGAGTCTCCTTCTCGATTGAGTAGCGAATCTCTATAAATTGGACGTATCTCTCAAACACAAGTCATGCAGACTCGTTACCCCGGAAGATCAGCATCGATAGAAGCCACTCTACCAAATCCTTCAGGATAATCCGACAATCTCTCATTACCATCATGATCCAAACTGTAAGTAATCATCTGATTGACAATTCTTTCATTTTTCGAGCTAGAACTTTCAAACATAAATGCTATGAAATTCGAAACATATCTACACCCCACTGTGGGGTAAAAAAACATGTTAACATATTCCCTTCAGGGTAGTACGTTCGTCGTATGCGACAAAGTTGAATTGGGTAAAAATTTGGTTGTAAAAATTCTCCGAAAGGACGAAAGTTCAGGCAACTGCAAAAAACTCTTGACTTGGTGTTGTGGTTTGTTACTTTTTCGTTGCGATCAAATTATTCCCCGTAATTGATTGGATTTTTCAAAAATTGTGATAACTTCTGTTGATCCTGATGATTCAATATATTTCGACTGAATTGAGTAGTTATTCATCAGACTTTGTATCGATTAATGTCCAGCCAGTTTGCTACTATCATTGGAATATTGACAAAGACAAAAATTGAATTCCCATAAATTCATTGAGATTGTAGCAACTTTTCTAAAGTCTATTCGGTCCTGCGTCCGTTTTAGATTCTCTTATCGGCTATGGTCGCCATGGCTGTCGCGGAGCCGCAATGGTACGGTGGACCAGGCTACGGTGCACCAGCTGGTTATGGTGGTGCTGCACCACTCGGACCAGACGGTCGAGTGGTAGACACGCCGGAAGTAGCCCAACTGAAATCTGCTCATCTCGCTGCTCTCGCTGATGCCAATGCACGTGCACCAAAGGCAACGGGCGCCGATGGTGCTTGGAACCCCGCTGCTGGGCCGGCCAGTTATGCCGCACCCAGCTATGGCGCTCATTACAGGTACAATCCAATTATCTAACAAACCATTCGTCTGCCAACTTAATTATTATCTGATTCTTACGAACGATTCACCCACTGTNGGCTATGGTCGCCATGGCTGTCGCGGAGCCGCAATGGTACGGTGGACCAGGCTACGGTGCACCAGCTGGTTATGGTGGTGCTGCACCACTCGGACCAGACGGTCGAGTGGTAGACACGCCGGAAGTAGCCCAACTGAAATCTGCTCATCTCGCTGCTCTCGCTGATGCCAATGCACGTGCACCAAAGGTAACGGGCGCCGATGGTGCTTGGAACCCCGCTGCTGGGCCGGCCAGTTATGCCGCACCCAGCTATGGCGCTCATTACAGGTACAATCCAATTATCTAACAAACCATTCGTCTGCCAACTTAATTATTATCTGATTCTTACGAACGATTCACCCACTGTCCATAACTTTGCAATTACTATGATTTAGAAAATTCGATTAAAAAATTGTATTTTTTTTTCGACCTCGGGGTCGAAAACTGCGCCAGGGCTATTGAGAAAAATAATCATTTTTCCAGTTTTGCTGGTTTTAGCTTTTTTTTCGTGTACTGAAGTTTAATTTTTGGCTATATAAAGTAAACAATCTTTCGAAAAAGCCTTTCAATATGTTTTACATCGATTTTCAAGTCGAAATATTCAGTAGTTTATTTTTTATAACAATTTTTGTCATTCGGGTACAAATCTGCCCCATGGTGGCACGTAATTATTTGTTATCGTTCTACTTCGAAAACAATTCGTATTCAACGATCCCAGAGCGCGCCCAGAGTGGGCTCAGGGAGAATGGCGAAATATTAATTGGCAATGAATTTCGAAACATCCACTAAACTGTTGGAATAATTTAAAAAAAAAACCACAGTGGACCACCAGCGCCATTGGGAGCCGATGGTCGCGTCGTTGACACGCCGGAAGTGCAGCAAGCCAAGGCTGTTCATTTTTCGTTGTACAACGCTGAAGCCCAGCGAGCACCTGCTGGCCCGGCCGAAGCTGATTCGGGCGCATGGAATCCCGCGTGGAACGGTGGCTGGAACGGTGCATGGAACAACCAATACTAATAACCAACATGATACGGAACTGACGGAAAAAAAAGTTTAAACGGCAATGCACAAACAAGAATTCACCATTCCATGTTAATATTTTTCAATCGGGATTGAGAAAGAATTCCCGACAATCAGACTGATTACGAGTTCTCAATGAGTTGCAGAATTCTGATAGGGAAAAGGAAACCAGGTGCTCTCGAGTCTCAACAAAATATTTCGATCTACCGCTGACGACAGCACTAAGACATTACGTTATTTTCAAAGCTTTTCAACATTTTTTTTTCTATTCTAGCATATTCTTAAGCGCACGAAATCTACCTCATCCGAGTTCGGGAATCATCCAACGAACGATTACGACGTAACTGTAGTCGTAAGACCCCGAGGAACAAAATTATTAACCGCAATACCCCATAGCCCTCTTTCCCCTTTGCACACCATCACTCTCCGAAAAAAAAACACACTGCAATACTTTCCCAACGATAGTTGCAATATTTTCGATAAAATTGCTCGAATGACAATGAGCTGACTTATTTGCTATTATAAAATAAGCATTTTTTTGTACCTTATTTTATACGCGATTGTGATTGATTTAAGAATAAAAACCGCTCAATTATAAAATACATATTTGCGTATTGATTCGAATTTCTATGTTCCTTGTGTCACGCGAATTAACGTGGACTTTCAGAAAGATTCGAGACTAATTTTGCCGAGGTATTTGTCGACTTGCCACTGGAATTTGCAATGACTTACAAACGATTGCTCTCATGCAAGCTAATTAGACTCCGCAGTATTGATACGAGGAAAGTTTTCCTTGTTCTGGTACGTTTTTTTAGTTGCTCGATCTCTGTGAAATCGAGACGGTCATCAGACAAGAAAGATCAGCCGCAGAAACCGGTTTTTTTGAATCGTGCAACCAGCGCACAGTAGTTTGTGTTCCGCAACTTGTGCAAGGACGCGATTGTTGAAGCTTGACGAGGAATGCGACAATGACGGCGCATTAGCGTTATTGCAAGGGTGGATCGATCCTTTATCAGCATTATAACACGACCTCTACGTTGTGAATATACATTGAGGAAAGTTAATGTCTTGTCAGACTGATCGACGACTATCGTACGTGGGGTCGGTTTCAAAAGTTTTTACGTACGAATGCAAGTACGTCATTGATCTATAGCGCAATTGAGAAGGTTTGAACGATATCTACAGCGCATATGCACGAGTTCAGGTGGCAGAGCTCAATGAGGGATTTACAAGCTCGCTCGAGTGCACTTTAGCAGGCCACAAATCTAAATAATCTTGAGTGAGTGTCGTTTCACGTCTCATGAACGCAATAGTGGGTGAAAGATAAAACAACAAAATGATTTGAAATTCGCTTGGCTCGCATTCATTCTCCTGGCTATTTCGTAACCAGCAATTCCTGCTTACAATGCAACGAAGAAAAAAAACTCCATAACGTTCCGAGATGCTCGCGGGGAGGAGGTTGAATCTTTGCTACCATAGGATGCCATCGATGGATCAAGCAAACTTTCGTTGCGAAAAAACTTGCTTGCGAATAAGAGTACTTCAGGTGCGATATCCCATCGACCCGTTTTAAACCATGGGAGTGCTCTTCCTTTCCATTTCTCATATTCCCCGACCCGCCCACTTCTTCACCTACTTCTAAGACTTCCATTAGATCCACATCTCGCTGTGCTGAACAATGACTAAGCTGAATGGTTTTGTTGCTTGCTAAACGCGGTGTAGGACGACGGAATGGGTTCACGTAGTCGACCCACCAACTCACTAGACTAAACTTAGCCGCACATTCATGCGTAGTTTCGGTTTAATCTTAAAATATATTTTCATCTAAATCTTGTCTCAAATTCCATCAACAAATTTTCCTAGATTACGTTAATTCGTAATCGCTCATTTCTGAACTTTGAAAATCAATTCTTTTCGCACATTCGTATTTTTCTTAATGAATCTAAAGAAATTACGAATCCCTGTTGGGCTGATTGTCATTCGCTTTACATTTATTATGTCAATGTTATGTACATTCGAGTTACATTAATGCTGGTTAGTCTGTTCGATGGTAACTTGTGTGACTGGCGATACGTTTCCAGAGTGCGTTTATCCGCAGGGTTTGAAATTTCGTCAATGATAATAAATCTCAGACTGTCGATGGGCATTCAGAGCTGCAGCGTACGCGTGAGCTCTGAGATGAGCCTCTTTTGCTTGCGCTACTTCCGGCGTATCCAAAACTCGACCATCCGGTGCGAGAGGTGCTGGGGGACCTTTGTACACCACTGGCGAATGCTGGTGAACGTAAGCCACTCGACTGGGATAATGATGATGATTCACGTGAGGATGTTCGTTAGCTCGCTCGTTCCAAATCTCGTTGTTGAATCCATGATAATCGTAATCGTTGGACGCTTTTGCTGCAGCTTGGGCGTGGGCTGCTAAGTGGGCAGCTTTTGCTTGAGCTACCTGTGAATTTGTCGTTCATCAGCGAAACATGATATTGCGATTTCATGAATATTTTCATTGTTCAAATATCGTGTTTAACAGAATTATGAGTCATGTTGAAAATAATTCAATTTTCTTTCGTTCTCCTACGAGGGACTTTTGTGTATCTGGTGGGAAGTGTTCTTGTGTTCATTTTCGTTCAAACCTTTTTTTTTCAAACTTTCTCAGAATATTAATTTTTTTAATTTTCAAGTTAATCATTCAGGACCAACGATGAACTACGAAAGTGTTTCGTTTACCTCGGCAGTATCGACGACACGTCCATCATGTCCAATGGGTGCGAGTGGTCCATGGTAAGGAACGTGGTGCGGAACTTGCTGGTAGTTATTGTGACCGGGTTCTTCCCAAACTTCATGAAGCGAATCGTGTTCCATGCTCGCCACAACCTCCGCGTGTGTGGCGAGATGAGCGGCTTTGGCGTGGGCGACTTCCGGGGTATCGACAACCCTGCCATCGCTGCTCAAAGGAGCTGGAGGTCCTTGATAGCCATAATGTTCACCACTTCCGGGCCAATGGTGTTCGGCTATTGCACCAGTGGCGAGTAAGGCAGGGATGATCAGCTAAACAAATAATTACATTGAAAAAAGTTTCTCGGTGGTGAAAAACGTTGCTCCATCAAAACGAAAGCAAAAAAATGGAAAATGAATGAATACAAAGATCGTGCTTCCACAGTATTTGCTCGTGTGAAGACACAATCATTCGTATAATCACAGACGAAAACCGTGGGAATATTTCCATCTTCACCAGAGATTTGTTAACGGCAATTCGTGAATGAAAATTGCATGCAATTCCAACTAAGATTTTTAGCACTGTCGAGTCTGGTGCGTTTCACAGAATTCTTCTCTTTCCATTGTTCCTTGTTCAGAGACACTTATTATTCACCGTTGTACTGTCAGAGTTTTACATCGCAATTTATCGTTTTTTCGACCTCTGCCAATTATTTCTGTAAACTTACACTTGCAAAAAGTTGCATCGTCGTTATACGGTTTTTGGGGGTTGATTCTTCGGTTATATTTGAGGGGTGGTTGTAAGGAACGACGGCATTTACCGACGATAGGGAAGTTTTTAAAGACTCTTTCTGAATGGAAGTGCGCCGCGGGTGACGGCGAGAATGGCTTTTATAGCAGTGCGTCTTGTCTAACATCACGACTCTCAGCGTCCATCCATGCTGTCTGCTTCCATCTCTTTTTTTCTATGTATCTATACGTCTGTTCGTGCGGTTCACGCCGCCACACCCAGCACAGTAATAAAAGAATATACTCTAATTACCCCCTTTGCTAATGTTGTTCGTAGGCTTCGTTGTCTCTTCTCTCATTACCCCTTTCACGGGGTTCTGCACATCGCGCTACGACCTTAGAATTGCTTCGAGAGGTGCGTTATTCACGTATATGTTGCGGCTCGACCTGATTTTCGTTCAACGTATTTCTTGACACGCGTGTCCAATTCACGACGAATTTTAAAAATTGAAAGTTTTCGTTGTTATTATCACACGATTCATCAATGAGTCACAATTATTTTTTCGTTGTCTTCACTCATCCGATGAGAATCTATGTCACGAATTATCAAAACCCACACGACAGCAAAGTCTCGAGCTAAGATCGAACTCAATGTTAGCAAAACGCTTGATTTCTTTGTGGTCCAAGTGAAAAAAAGGGCAACTTGGTTTCCATTTTGACGATCGATTCAGGCAATTAATTTGACGAAATCAAATTGCTGTCAAATTTTTGACACAAATGAGAAATTATTTGTTGGCTTACTTTCACGTTGTGTTTAGCGGTGTGTGACGACTCATGTTGATGACGATTTATAATATGACTAAACAACGTATCGTAGAGTTCACTCGATGGCAGTGAAAAAAATGAATCAACACAAGGGCTACCGGAGACATCGATCTTTCGGTTTCTTTTTCAATAAGCCAACCACAAACTTGTTTAGCGATTCACACTAAGCACCGTTACCAATCATCAGCATATCGCGTTGTCTAGAGTATTCATTTATCATCGCTGCGGTTTCGTATGGATTCATGGACGCGACCAGATGAGAAAGATTCCCTTGGTCCGGTGATTAGATCAAGGTTCTCCTTCCGTACTGTGTGGTTGATCGAATCGTATGGATATTGATCGACCTTGCCAATATCCTATTGTTCGACGAGTCGATCGTCCAGAGTCGATTTCATTTTCGTAAAAGTTGAATTTTATTTATTCAGCTTTCACAGTCGATACGAACTCGTGGCTTGCATAATCATGTCTTGCGATTTGTACTCAAGGAAAATCGAGCATTTCCAAAGACGTTTTTGAATTTAGTTTTCCTCAAAGCTTCTCAACCGTTTGCGACATCCTTAAGGGGGGCGCCTGCTTTATAAGGCTTTAAAAAGCGTTTTTTAAATAATTTTTTTGGGATAGGGAGAAAAAACCAGGTCTAGCGAAGTTTTCAGATCATTTTACTACATTTCCGAACGTCAAAATAAAAAATTATGAGAGGATTATGTTGAAAAGTAGTTGACGTTCAAGGCACATTTGTGCCACACCTCGCAATCGCAGTCTGAAATCTGCGGGCAAGATGGAGCTCCTGATTTTCATCTGAAAAAAGAAATCCAAAAAGTTTTTGAATTTTCATGTCTCAACCTTCTATATGAACTAAGAAGAACTCGAAAATTTGTGAAATTCGAAAAGTTTCACAGGTTTGAAAAAAAAAATTTTTTTGCAACAACAAAAAAATCATTCTAACTCGCTTAAAAAGTTGTTCAGAATTTTTTACTCGTGAATCTTTTTAGTTCATATAGAAGGTTGAGACATGAAAATTCAAAAACTTTTTGGATTTCTTTTTTCAGATGAAAATCAGGAGCTCCATCTTGCCCGCAGATTTCAGACTGCGATTGCGAGGTGTGGCACAAATGTGCCTTGAACGTCAACTACTTTTCAACATAATCCTCTCATAATTTTTTATTTTGACGTTCGGAAATGTAGTAAAATGATCTGAAAACTTCGCTAGACCTGGTTTTTTCTTCCTATCCCAAAAAAATTATTTAAAAAACGCTTTTTTAAAGCCTTATAAAGCAGGCGCCCCCCTTAATTATCGGGTCTTTCCATCACGTGCATGGGGCCAATGGAAAAAAGAAAACACAGTAATATTTCTATCTTTCTGTGTAAGTAGAGCTCGAAACATTACGGAATCCAAAGAGTAGCTCTTTATTCTAGATCATAATCGCGCCTTCGTGATGATCACAGTGAATTTAGCGAAGCGAATAAAAATTCTTAAATGTATATCCTTTTATGTAACTAAGCACGAATCCCGCCCATCGATGGTCAAATTTCTTGATGGGCTCGCTGGAAAGACCGAGAGCCCATGGTGTTTTTTAAATGACGGATCATAGCGTTGCAACGAATCAGTTTGTGGCTTGCGTCACGGTGGCACGTGCTCGACCATCTGTATCGATAACCAACCATAAATCTTATTCGGACAAGGAAATTTTCTTCTGCATTCGTATTTCCGCGACTTTCGAGCCGATCGCTCTTCTCATATCTGATTGGCACGAATCTTTTCCTTGTTCAATTGATACGGAGATAATACATCGTTGAATCTTCGAAACCATCGATTTTTATATTAAAAAAAAAGTTAAAAATAAAAAACAACCGTTTTTTTTGCACGTTCGATTGAATAATGGAAAATTCATCATCCAGTTTTTTGGTGAATGAAAATTGTGTAAACTTTGTTGTTACTCGTGAAATACAAAGTGTCGAGCAACAACGGATGTGAATCTTGTGTTTGCATTGATAGTTAAGGACCTGGACGCGAAGGTAAAAAAAAAAGAGTCGTACAGAGAGCAAGAGCTTGCGCAAGGGTCGTTTGGCATATCTAAAGTCTTTGGTGTATGTCCACGCAACGCAAACGGGCCCGGGAATATTGTGGTGATCGCGTAACGCGTTTATAATTCACCGGACAAGCAGAGCCACGTAACGAGCAAGACCACAAGAGTCTATTCCGATTTTTTCGCTTTACGCGATCGCGATATGGATCGATCGTTGAAACAGGTAGAAAAAAAAATAATAACAACGGTTTATACCGAAATATACGAAAGGAAATGAACGTGGAAAAAATAAGAAACAAATGAAGGGACAATGATCGTTTCTTTTGATCAGGTATCTCTAGTTGAGATGTACGTGACTCCCAGACACATGCATCGAATTACAAATCAATCTTGTTATTCTACTAAACGATAGATTTCTTTTTTTCAATAATTCTCATCGAGCGGCAAAAAAATTTAAATATCCACCAGGTTATCAAATCGAAAGATTACTTTTAGTGATCAGGACACGTGTAGCTTTGCGTAAGCCTGATTCACGATAGTAAATTAATTAGAAAATGAAGCGGTAGTGACAAAAAATGAATAACAATCGATTTTATTCTCATGTTGATAAGGGAAAGGTTTTTTTTGAGGTCTTTTGAGAGTTCGATTTCCGGACAAAGTTCTAAGGATGAAAAGAAATTGCTAACTCAATTTGAAAAACATCCATTCGCCAAAATGTGAATTATTCGAATAAGTGCAACGTCAGTGGGTTCCAATAAACTTTTCGTCAGATTATCCACTCGCACGAATCGCACTTTGCATTTGGCGTCTCTAAACCATTGAAAATAATCCACGGGGACAACGATTTTTCAGAGATTTCTCAACGCTACTGTAGTATTTGAAAATTTGAAGCTTCGTGACGTAATGCATGAGCACGGGCGTTGGGATTATGGATCGAAATGAATGGTTGCGTCGAATGTTCCTGCAAGCAGTATATATCGTGAAATTCGAGATATCAAACGAAATTATACTCGCCACAGTGCGGAAAGCCAAACAAATTCTTCCTTCATGATTTCTGCGTGACTGCTCCGGTAAATAGTATGTCCATATATCGAGGCTTCAAAAGATAATGAACGTTCTGGAAAAAATGGATTGTTCACTTCTTCATCGTCTGACAATCAAGCAGAAAATTCACAGCCCGTGTAATATACAGTTCGGAGTTTACATACGACGAGGCGCTACCATAAACTGCATGTTCTATCGTAGCGATTATATCCAGCAATCACGAGAAGAGTTAAAAATATGACTATGTATATAGAACGTCTTACAAGACATATAAATATAGACGTGAAGGTAAAATGTGCGAAAAAGATGGTAGATCGAGAGCACGGGGTCTCTAGAACGGTTCCTGACCTTTCCTTCTATGTTTAAGTGCTCTCCGTACAGCTCAAATTCTCCATCTTTCTTCCTCTTGCAACAAGCAACATTATGAGGCCTGCTCGAGTTTATTATCTTCTGTTCCGCTCTCCGCAACTATAGACGTTTCTCAGCTTCTCACGTGGTCACGGATGACCTATGCCGCAATCGAATCTTTTTTTTTTCCACCTATACGTGAGTCCCATCCATCCAGCCCTTATCTGACTCACTTATTCTCGTATTATTTAATAATTTAACGGTATTAATACACCATTTTTCTCTTTTTCGTTGTACATGCGATTGAGGTTATTTGCAGATTTGAGTCCGCTGCAAGTCTTCATGTCGATAATCCTCTGGACTTTATACACAGAGATTCATTCTAAACATTAAACCATAAAGAGCTCGTACACTGGAACTGAATTTTTTTTTTAATCGTCGATATTTTGTTGAACACGATAAACTGAATATTTTTGGATAATTTCAAAATTTTCGTTATTTCGGCAGTATATTTAGTTTCTAACGAAATTGGAGGCAAGATTTACGATTGCAAGGACAAACATTAGCTTCCGAAGAACGTATCGAAAAAAAACACGATCTTTTGCAACAAAATTTTGTTTCAGTACAACCAAAAGGCAAAAAGCAATTTCTTCATTCGTGCTGTCGCCGCGTTTTCGACACTTCCTTTTACAAAATAGCAAAAAAATTGATATACATCTAGAAAATCAAGGCAATTCATTACAGGCCTCCAGGCTTCGAAAGTCATGTTTTTTTTCCTTCGATTCAGTGATCTAAATGAATCGTGGTAACAATGGACTTCCGCTTTTTGCAAATGTTGCACGTTTTGGAGAAAGTGGTATCCGCGTATAGCTAAAATTTTTTCTTCAGACTCATACGTCTCACCAGTAAAAATTAATCGGGCTCGATATTGAAAAAAAGAGTTTGCAAATGTCATTTGCAAACTCTTTTTTTTGTGGATTAAATTCTTCGGTAAATAAAATGTATAACTGTGGGTATGAAAAGTACAATTTTTGCTATTTGTATGAATATTAATGTGTAACGTTCACCGAATCGTTTTGAACGATCGATAATCTTTGGAATGATGAGAAATAAATGAAATGGAATAAAATGGTGAAAAATAGTTGTTGGTTCGTGGATCGTAGACAATACGAAAAGGTGAAAACATCGACGAAGCATTGTTGATATAATTCACAAGAAGAATTCACGGTGAATGCGGCTTGAAAAGTTGCGCGATAATGATCGTTGCGGTTTCAATGAAATTTGTACGATATGATCGACGAAGCGTTTTTACGTGGGTAGAAGAGACAAACCGCAGGGAGAACGGTTTACTTTCCTTTAGGAAGGGGAAGTTTTATACCGACGCAATAATCGAGGCGATCGTGCGTTTGCGTCATCGAGGAATGTTTTTAGCGATAAACGATCGATTTTGCTTAATGTCAATTATATAGATGACATCCCTGGTGATGCATTATTGACAGAGTTGCTAGTTTCGTAGTTACGAGGATGTGGCCTTTTTATGCTTTTGTCGACCTTGCATTCACATACTCGCGTGTAAAATTTAACGATTATTGGTTCCGATCAAGCACAATTTCGTAATTGATCAAATTCTAATTAATGAGGCAATCAAATCGAAATTATTTCGAGTGATGCTCACAGAAAAATGCCTTGCGCTCTCGATGTGCTTTTGAATCCACGATCGACATAATCTTCCATTCAATATTCGTCAATACCTCGATCGCTAATGATGCAGCACTACGAAAAATCGTCGTTGAGAATTTGCAGAATAAGTTCGGAATAAGAGGAACGTAAACGTATCGTAGAAAAGAATTTATTCGCCTAAATTATTTACAGGATTTCGGTGGTCGTGTGCTCGTTTCGTATGATGATTTTAATATGCGGTGATTCGGAAGGATCGCTAAGGATCTAGTAAGATTGATAACCATGAGGCTGGTAAGCCTGAGGTGCTGGTTGGTAAGCTTTTCCGTAGGGTGAACCTTGACTGGGGAAAGCAGGTTGGGACGACGCATAAGCCGAAAGTCCTGAGTGCTGTTGAGGAGCGAAGCTGCGTGATGCACCGTAATGACCGCTGGCAGGAGCAGCCTGGTGTCCTGCATAAGCTGCAAAAGTTGGAGGAAAAGTTGATCAACTTTTGCACAATCGAATATGAAAAAATAACGAATGTATTAAAAATGTAGGATTATTTTTCTTGACCCCCAATCGAGTGGATATTGTTACGTGCTGATCGAAGATCAGCACGTGGTGTTAAGAGGTCTGATCGATTAATAACAATAGTACCAGGAACATGCTCGAATAAATACACGACTGCTGCGTTGTCGTGTGAGTACTGCAAGGAAACCGGTTCTTCTCGCGTGCCCTCGCTTTACTACCGGTCTAACGATCGCAGACGCTTGTAAATGTCCCGTCCCCATAAATATACATATATATATCCGACACGCCACAGATCATCGAGATTCTGTCCGCACAGGATTAATAACAGTTGGTCTCGTAGACCAAAGAAACACCAACGCAATTTCCATATACGCGACCTGGGTTACGACTTCAGACGATCTGAGATCTGAATTAAATTGACGGGTCAATCAATTTACAAAACTAACATTCCGCCCCGTGTTGTTCTTTCCAGACACGACCTAATATCCGTATGATAATTCAATTACAGGCTCGTGATATTACGATATCATAAAGTTTGGAGGTGACCCACTGATTCTTTACACGAGAATCATGTAAGAATCTGTTCATATGGACGAATGTGTTTATTCATTGGTCCGTGCCCAGATAAGTGACTCGAAGGATTATCATTTTTTTGTCCATCAACCGCGTCTGCAGGTAAAATGTTGAAAAGTTTTCAAATGCGATAAAAAGAATTGCTCTTCAGGGACAACAGGTACCACGCCCAAGTGTTTGTGTAGCGAAGGTCACCGGTACTTTCAGAAAGGAAATTGAATGTTTTTCAAAAGAGCATTCCGTTGGATTGGATACTGACCTTGACCCTCGTATTCTTCGGGACCGGATTTGTAAGCCCTAGCCTCGGCGTCGGCGAGTTCAGCAAGACGAGCAGCTTTAAGTGCAGCTACTTCCGGTGTGTCGACGACGGTTCCATCTTCGGCAAGGGGGGCTGGTTGGAAGGGAACTTTGTTGGAATAACTGGCGGGTCTTGGTTGTTCGTAGTGTTTAGGAGCTTGGTAGGCGGGTTGGTAATGAGCCGGTGCAGAAGGTCCGACGGGACCAGCGCTGGCGTAAATTGGAGCTGGCGAAGCATAAGCCTGGTGAACCGGATACGCGGCAGGCGTGGGCTGGGGTTGTGGACGGTAAGCGTAGGCCCCATGGTGAGCTTCGTAGTTGGGACTTCCTTGGGATTTTTCATCCGCAGCTCGGGCTGCGGCACGTGCGAATTCAGCAAAATGCGCTGCCTTCGCTTGGGCCACTTCCGGGGTATCGATCACATTACCATCGTGTCCAACTGGCGCGGGTGGTGCGAACTTTTGAGGCTGCTGATAGGCTGCTGGTTGATGATAAGCGGCACCTGCACCGTCCGCGTAATCCGGAGAACCAAGGTACCCGGCGTTAGCAACCGCCACGAATGCGAACACAACGATCTAGAAAGAAAAAACGAAAATAATCTCCGAAGACTTCCAGCACAGCAAACGTATGGACTACAAGGATGAAAATTCAAGAGACAGCAAAGCAAACATATCTGAGCAGCATAGCCTTGATCTCGCATGCCCTTGGTCCACAAGACCCGACGAATAATTCGCATCGAATTTAGCATCATGCTGTTCCACAGAGCCCAACATTTACCTGGGTGAACTCTGTGGATATACATTATGCTTTATATTCAACAATGCTACCACGTTCCTGGGAATCGTTGGGTCGAAAAAAAGAGAATCGCCGTTTCTAGCTTCTACACCCAACTACCACTGCGCTTCGTCATATACCTTTCTCTTCGGCTAATCTTCTCACGACGAGCGATCTCCGAGCACACGAGGAATGAGAGTACCAGACCGAGAGAATCTTACAGAGGGTGAAGGAGGGGATTTAACAAAGGTCGCGTGGGGCCAGATTGCACAATGACTCTCATGGGTGTCTCTAATCATACAGTTAGAGCAGACTTTACAAAACATAATTGCAAAATAGCTTGCACAAGATTTGAATTGTCAGCGTTACATATTGGTGCGACCGAGCATGAGTTGATGAACAATCGTAAGTGTACGTATTGTTTTGTGACAATTATCGGCTGGTTGGGAGATTCTTTCTCTTGGATTTCAGGGATGAATATGTGCTTGTTGATGCTGACTCCACCCGATCTTTTCGATCTCTCATCGAACGATTCACACTCTCATTACCGTCGAGGCTTTGCACGATTTTTAAAGCCCCCGATAATATTTAATTCGTGTCTTCGTTGAAATAATCACTCACCAAGCAATTCATGATGAAAATTTAGTTTCTTTGATAATGGTCGGTGATTTCCGTCCCTCGTGAGTCCTGCTGTGTTTTGGTGCAATTGAAGCGCTGCTGGAGACCAGTACTCGCCTAGTAACTTCCTGTCTGGGTGGGCTCTCGGACTCCTCGTTTCGGTATTCACGAGGGACTCTCGGTTCCGTTTGTGTTCCTGGTGAAGGTGGTACGAGCGTTTTATATAGCGAGGGAACCCACGATTCCCCGGACGTCCCTTTCCCACACTCCTGACTCCGCACACGCTGTAAGACACATGTATAAGGCAGCACACAGCAGTCCTGCAACCGTTGGGTTTATGGAGGGAGCTACGACAGAGGCCGGAGATCGGTAAACTCCCGCGAGTTCGTAACAGCCTATCGGTTATGGCGTATATGAAAAAAGTTTACTTATTCGCCGTGCAACACACAGCGAGCCAATCGGCTGCGCTAGAACCACACCCCACGCTTTCTTCCTATCGTTGCAGAGTCATGTTGGCCCCGTTTGACCTTGACATTTCAGCGAAGGACCTACACGCACGGGCCAATGCGCGTCAACCGTGCACAATTACAGATTCGCGGCTTTATCGTTTATTCGAACGATGCAAATTTCAAAATCTTTTACGTTCAATCCTTCCATACCCCGGCGGGTCACTAGAGATTCCTCTTGAAGCTGTACGTAATGGAATCCTTTTAATTCGACAATCTGACGTTAAAACTTTCGGAATGCATAAATTACTCCGACCCCACAATTCTTCATCGATCGAGTCCTTCAATTTGAACGTTCGAAAATTTGTTTCCGATCGCAATTCAAATCGATCATCGGAGTTAATGTAAAATCGATTGCTAAGAAGTTATGACGTTTTTTTTTTGACATGCCATCATCGCGTGTGTCGATGGAAGAAAATACAACACTGTTGCATGATTATGCACACATACGGTCCCTCGGTGAGATTACATCCGTGATCGTATCGCATGGTGTAAGAAGAAATGATTTTATCAGTTATAGACACTCAAGGTGGCAAAAATGAAGGATTTCATTTTTCAAAATGTTTTTTTTTTCAAGGACGATCCATCGATCATTTACCCTCGTTTGTCTCATTATTTTGTCGTTAAAATATTGTGAATTTTATTCGCGCGCTTCACTCCGACAACATTTGTATTCATTATTTTTGTTTCTACACCATAGAGTAAAAACGTTCCTGATAAGGATGCAGTGATTTGAAAATTTGAACAACGCACGACAACGCCACGAACATAATCGAAACATGGGCGTGCTCTCTGATCTTACACAACCGTAAAGAATTTATTGACAAGGCTTCAGCTATAGCGCACGTCCATAAACATTTTCATGGGAATCACCCTCCCATACATGGTTCCCCACATTCACATTTCGCATGTTGGTGAGCTCTTTGGAATTCTCGAAACAAATAAGCAAAAGATTCAGAAACCGCGAACGATGCCATTTCAGCAAATTTCGGAATCGTCGAAAGTTTTTGCGGCTTTGCAAACCAACGAAATTGAGCAGTTGGCAATATTTTTTATTTCACGGGAATCCCGACGATCGTGGACTCGATCACCGAGGGTTGAGGTTTAGAAAATCGCAAGCCTCTCCGGTGTGTAAATTAGTCTATGATCCTCGAACTTGATGCAAAAGTTTTCGAAGACTTGTATATTTTCGTGTGAAGTCAATGAAACAACGCGATCACTAAATGTGATTTTTTTTTTGCGAATCATCAATCGAGGATTTCCAGAAATCCACTATCGCGATTGAACAAAAGAATTTAAGATATTCAGCTTCTGCGGTTTCCTGAAAGACATCAAGAGACGTGGCAGCGGCTCTTAAACATGCTAGAGCTTTGAACCAGCCAGGGAATCGTCGAAGGACTTGTCCGGACATCGAAGGACAGCAAACTCGGACGGTTGACGTACATTCCCACAGTGTATACGTGCGACTCGGAACAATGCATTGCTGTATTGTCGATACATATGCGTGGCTGAAAGTGCAAGGACTCAGTGTCATGCAGAAATTGCTGGTACGAAAGATATTAATAGAAAAATCTGGATAAGGCTATCGAATTTCTTGATTATCCATTACAATTGGTACATTTTAATTTGCATCAACGTGAGGCTTGATAGTCAATTATTTTTGAGGGCAGAAATGATAATCAGGATGAAGAACGATTGACTGAACGAATGTTGAGAATTTCCATCGTTGTTGTGACCATTCGCGAGCATATTCGCGCGGAATTAACAAAAGTATCGTGTTGACCGGGCTGTAGGCGAGTTACGGGATTTACTAATGGCTGATTAATTAGAACACATAGGCGATCGATCGCCATACGTCGCCTTTTAAAAAAAAAAAAAAAACAACAACGACTTAATGCAATAATCATCAACGTTCCTTTGGACGGTGCACGAACATGACCTATTTAATATCGAGTGGACAAATAGATTCTGACACCGTGAAAGTTAACCAGGACTGCAGCTTGGCTACCGTAAAATGTGTTATCCTTGCGTGACCTCATAATGAGGTCACGATTCTTAGCTCTCAATAAGAATCACTAGTCTTTTTTGACTCAGTCAAAAAAATATGATGGTTTATAAGATTCATTAAGTTCCCTGGTAATTAAAATACCTGACCGCCAGCGTCGAGATGTTTTTAATTGACGCGGTAATTGGTCATGCATGTGTTATTTGTTTTAAATACAATGAACGAGCCTGGAATACACATCCAGCCATAAAATTCGCAATCATAAAAGCCGCAAAACGTTCTGGAGATATCGTCCTTCAAGTTTCTCGATCGTGGCATCAATGGAATTCGTACTGTTGCTCAATACCATTTTCATGCCCACAAACTCTTGCGAATTGAAGAAAAAGACTAAAAAACAAGTGTTGAAAAATAAAAACTAATGAAATTTTGCAACAAACTTCCTGGTGAGTCGATCGTTCTTTACACCATGTCAGTAGTGGCAATGTTAGAAAGTATCTTTGTCAACTTTTTTCTCGCTCGAGTTACATATTCGAAGCATTGAATGTTGGGTCCGGCACTCAGCGGGTCTGAGGAAACCCTTCGGACACGTTTCGATTAGGCAATGATAGAAATATAAAAAAAAAAAAAAAATACGGAATGAAACGTTGGTGTGCTTAATTTTCGTAGACTTCTGTAAAACAGAAAAAAAATTTAATAATTAGATCGAATGACAGGCATGAATTTTACTCGACGATGAAAGACCTTGACAATTTTAAGGTGCTTGTGATTTATCGATGTTTGTGGCCCGTATTATAAAAAAGGAAACTCTATTTCTATCCTGTTAGGAAAATGAAAATGGACGAAACGAACGTATCAGGATCATTTTTGTACAGTCATTTCATTATGATAAATCGACGAAATTCTTGTACGACCAAGTTTTGTCAGTTGTGTAATATTTATACCTTTGATATTACGTCACTGACAAATAATCAATACATTTTATTCACCATTTATAAAAACCTTTCAACTTGTCATGTCAAAAGACCGCCAACACGTTCGACCCAATCTGCAAGGTTCCCCCACCAAATTGACGCGACAAATCGCGCTTTGCGTTTAGCGGACTCAAAAGTTTCGATGGATTCCGTTCAGTAGTCATGGTCGAATGTACTCAGACGTATCGATGAAACACTGACACGGAGGGGGCACGTAAAAGTATTCATGAAAACACACGTACACGGTAACTCTCTTTTTTCGTAACACAATTGAGACTCCATTTCAGTGGGGAATCTCATTGGAAACTAGATCAGTTTTTGTGCTCGGGCACCGTTCAGACCTCGAAAAAAAGGAGTCGAATCTTAATGAAAATTTTCACGGTGTCTGTGCGGTGAAATGATCGATAGATCAGAAATGCCGTATTGACGGTGGGAACTTATAATAGAATATCGTTATCCTATGATGAAGCAGCACGCAGGCACGTTTTCTAACATCGAGAAAGCCAACCTGGTAATTGAATTAATTACTCTCTCCAAGGTGTTGATGAAATTCGTTCGTAATTTCGGTATGACAGCTCCGTCGCGTTAGGGAATCGTTTCCACAGTGCCACATTTATCCCAGCCATTGCGAGTTGAAATATTCCACATTCCATTTTGGTCCCTGAGGATTATGAGCACTTCAGTTTGAGGCGATCAAATGATCCGCTCAACCGAACACCATCCATTGATTATGACATAAAAAAATTGCCTCGAAGTAGCTGATTTCGGTTGCTTGGTGGACGATGATTTTTGGATGAGATTTGATGAAAGTTCAAGAGAATTTATAATGACAATGAATCGAGGAAAGATTTGCCCGAAATGAACCCAAAGTTGGTCCTTGAGAGACGAGGCAATTCATCGTTGGCGCGGGAGCTTGCCTGGTTCGTCAAATTGTTACCGACCGAGGGTCGTTCCTCACTGTCTGTGACTCCTTTCTCGTTGCCGAGGTCAGGCTTCTTGGGTCTAATGTCTCACCTTAACGACGGAAATCGTATAATTCGACGACAAACGGTCATTGTCCGATGAGAGAAGGAAAATGAAGAGATCGTGAATAGTGAGCTCGATCTACTTAGCGTTTGGTCAAATTTCTTTCTCATCGTCGGAAAAAGAGTTTAAGTTCGTCGACAACATTCATGTGGAAAGTTGAGATCGACTGAATAAATTAGTGTCACATGAAAATCACGCGACCTTTTTAATATTCCATTCAAACTCCTGACAGTAGAATTCGAATCGAAAGAGATTTTCTTGCGTATCATTGCCGGCGGTATAAGGGCAGAAATGTTTCGTTGAGTCTAGAGCACAAGACGTTATCAGTGCGCAATTGTTTTATGGCAAAGTCTGAGCGAATGTGCGTTGGCGTCAATTGTTGAGATAATACGTTTTAGCCTTGGCTCCATAGACACCTCCGGGGTCTTGGGTGACGACACGAGTCGAGCTGAGTGCAAAGTGAGTGTCGAAGTGACACCTACTTATATCCCATAATACCACTACGCGTTCGCACTATTGGTGCAGCGTACAGCTACACTGTCGTCCGAGACAAAATAAGCTACGAAAGAAGAAAAAGAAAAAAAAATGTTGCCAGCTTAAAATGACGGTGGGCAAGGTTCCTTGGGTTGGGAGATTAATTCACGTGTCACGGAGTCTGGCTGATGTAAATCTATGAGATAATGGATCGTACGTGCAAAAATGAGATTCTTTTTTTAAGGTGTGTGAAAATAATCGATTTTTATTATTTTCCCCTCGATGACGATACGGAAAACTGACCAGCTATTTTTAATTTTCATTTACAATCGGTTGAAATTCAAGTGTTTGCGGAAGCCTTGGTGGATGGTTCGATTTACAAATAATGTTGAACGTATCCATTGGCATAAATCGGAGACGAGTAGGTCGAGACGAGGAGCGGTGCGTTTTGCAACGAATTTCTTAAGGATTCATAATTGTGTTCGATGTTGTGATTGATGTGCGCTGCAGCGTGCTCGGCCTTGGCGTAAGCGACTTCCGGGGTGTCGACGACGCGTCCATCAAGACCAATCGGTGCACCACCAGCCGTGTACTTGGTCAATTGTGCTGCCAATGGGGCGCTGTAAGTCGTGGCGAAAAGCGGACTAGACGCAACCAGCGGTGACGCAGCGTAAGCCACATAGTCCGCAGATTTCACAGCTTCGTTAGCAAAGTTGAGCTTTTCATTGAGATGGGCTGCAGCATGTTCGGCCTTGGCGTAACTAACTTCCGGTGTGTCGACCACTCGACCGTCCAGACCTATTGGAGCTCCTGGTACGAGCTTCGCGTATGCCAGTGGAACGGTGTAAGCCAATGGAATCGATGGCTTGGCGAGGCCTACGGCTACGAGGGCTGACAGAACGATCTATGCGAAAATAGTTACATTGATAAAGTTCAATCGGTTACCACGATCAGTATCGAAGCCCGTATAATAACTGAATATGCTATTGACCGTGACAGGATGGGAACAATATTCTACGACTGACATTTCGAAAAGTCACTCACGATGCCACGAAATATTGTCTCGTTGACCCGCATTTACAGCAACAATCTTGCATTATTTTTTATAAATACTCGGAATATTGTAGAAACGACATAAAAAAATCGTTACAACTCTCGTCCAAATTCTCATTTATATACTCCGAACAATAACCAACCGAATATCAAAAAATTCAACAAACGACTCGTTCCAGATTCCTCTACGTTATGATCTCCAAAGTAGAGGCTAAATAATTTTCATTCCCTTATCAAACTTTTCACGACGAGTCAATAATTTCAATGATACTGAAATAATGTAATACGTCTTTTTGCTCGATGTATGAAGAAACCTAAGCGATTAGACCTCATCAATGTGCAGCGTTTCGAAGCAATTGGAACGAACTTTGAGAGGCGAACTAGTGGACGGAATGAAATGCATTTTTTTGCATTCTAAAAAAATGTTTGTTTTATGGGTGAATGCAATATTTACTTACGAAGATTTTCATGATGATTGTTGATAACTCTAGCTACCGTTTAGCGCTGCTGTTGTTCAAAGACAGTACTCGCTAGGACAACTGTTGAGTCGGGATTGTGTGTTGTCCAGACTTATTACCGTGCCTTTATATATTCTCTTCGAGACAGGCGAACTTGGACGAAGTGTTTTATTTTTGTTTTTAGTACCTTCGACAAGTATTTGTCTGCATCGAAACGCGAACGATTTGCGAAACACTTTTACGTTTCACATACTTGGGAGATGTATACGTGAATGGCGACCGAACCACGCCCAGCCCAATAAACCCGGTACCAACTTGACATTGACCATTTCATTGCCTCCGGCAATTTCCCACCCGGTTTGGTCATGATCAACTTTTTTGTCTCTTTAAGGGAAGTGAATAAAAATGTTGGAGCCTATTGCTCGTGCGTACTCTCCCAGCGGAATTGCGAAGAGACTTTTCGCCGCATCAAGCATTTGCGATAAAAATATTACGTACCCACTGCTCCTGACTCATTTCTCTCTGGATTCGATTCCAATGGTAATTCCAATTTATGATCAAAAGTATTGACGGAATATTATTTTCCATTTAAATTCCTCGACGTGTAAAAGCGTGAAACGTATTTTTTCAATGACGAACATAATTGTAAATCAGTGTGATGAAAATGATTGGAGTTGGACGGGGCGATTGTGCTGAAATGAATAAAATAAGGAAAACCTTGCAGATGATGTGGAAAAAAATTAATTCCAAAATATATGCGGGGCTATAAATTCTAACTATTATTCAAGGTTTCACGAAGCACGAATTTCGCTATCATCAGGTTCATCAAGACGCATCGTATAGAATTATTGAAATCGGAGCATTATAGGTTCTCGGGTAAATCGAAGTATCCTGATAAAACCGGACCACCCACAAAGAGCCTGCTGGTTTTCTGGTCTCGTTGACCCTGAGCGTCCCAAGGCTCCGCGATCAAACAGGGCTGCATGGCACGTGAGCAACTAGCATCTTAAAAAATGGAATCGAAGGATCGAGTATCGCGTATACAATAAAACTGTCTGAACCTAAACAAAGATCAATAATACCGTTCGGTACAGATTTTTTCTCAACGAGGGCCGCTGCACATATGAGATGCATTTAATGGGATGCTGGAAAAATGTGCTTGTTAGAAAAGGAAAGCGAGGTTAACGCGGGTGTATCGAATTAGGGGATGAGATGGTGGCGAGAGGCAAGAGTTGGTTTCGACGCGGTCATTTTACAACAGGCTTGCCTTGCCATGGATGGAATTAAGTGAACCAATGTGAGGATCTACAAGCTGCGACCACGAGCTCACGAGGAAACCGTAGACGTGAACGTTTGCGAATTGATACAGCATCTATTTTTCTTTTCAGATGACCCTGCCCACATGAATACATATCAGTCTTATATGTGGACTTGTTGTGTAGAGTATCCTAGAGATTGCGGGTGCCCAGTAAGTCGATGAGCTATAGATTCCTAGAACGAAGTACTATAAAAGCTCTAGGACGAGCTTCCTTTTCACAGATCGGTTGTGAGAGTCGGTACGTCGAGAAAGTCCAGGCGACGATCGGATTTTCGAATTCTCACGACAGATAACTGTATTAAAAGAAGATCATCAGCCAAGCATCATGAAGTCGTCTATTGCTTTGGTACTGTGTGCATCGGTTGGGTTAACGTTGGCCAAGCCATCAATCTTGGGGCTCCCAACTCTGGCTTACACGAGTCTATCGTCCGGAGGAGCACCGGTTGGTCCAGATGGCAGAGTAGTTGACACCCCGGAAGTGACTATTGCCAAGATTCAACATGCTGCTGCTCAACTCAACGAACGCACAAGATCCGGCGACTTGTCTGGCGTGTTGGTTTCACAATCTCGTCTCCCGATACTCAGAGCTCTGGCGTCTCAGGATCTTGGAGGAGCAAGTCTCGCTATCGCCTCTCTCGTTTCCGACAGACCTGACGGGGCACCCGTGGGATCCGATGGACGAGTCGTTGATACTCCAGCCGTCGCGCATGCCAAGGTTCAACATGCTGTTGCCCATCTCAATGAAAAGCTGAACCTCTCCAACGAGGCTGCAAGGAATTCTGGACTGATCGGCATCGCTGCTCCATCTGCCCTGGGCTTGCGTTTGTAAACATTCGTCCTTTTTCTTCGTTCGACTTCTTTATTTCTCTACGATTGATTAATTCATCCATGAAAATTAATCAGCTACACGAATCCAACGTATTCCACGCCCCACATTTCGTCCTCTTTTTCTTTATTTTTTTCTGAAACTATGCATTATTGTACGAAACAAAAGCTTTGAACCAATAAATGAATGATAATTCGATTCGTCCCAGCAGCATCTTAATTATTTCTGTACCCAGTACGCAGTCTGATCGTTTTATTAACTTTATAGTTTACGGTATTCCAAGAGGTTCCACCATGTGGAAATCGAGATATTTATTTATAAAAATCACAATTTTCAATAGTTTCTCATAAAAGTGTGTGTTGAGAGCTGCAATTTTCAACATTGAATATTTCCATTTCTGAATGGTGAAGCCTCTGAAAACTTTGCATACACTTTTACGTCACATCCAAGAAGCTTTATTTAGTTTTCTTTTTTTTAAATCGATCGTAAAATTTTTTCGAAATTTTGTTTATTATATAACAAATACCTCGGACAATCTTGGATTTAGAGTATGTTGTTCTTCAGTCAATTTGTAACAACTTTTTTTAATGAATTTGGGCTCGCAAACCAATTTGTATGTGAAAAAAACTGGAAAGAAAAATTTAAATTTTACCGTCGCCACACAACGTCCTCAAGTGTCAAATTCGCCATTCGTTCGACTGTAATTTGTACTTTTCATTATGTATTTCGAAAGCGACAAGTTTGCACGATCAAAGTACTTTCGGTGCACTTGTTTAATTATCTAATCAAACTTTCCATTAGATAATAAAACAAGGCGTTCTACGCTATCTGAAAAAAAGTAAATGCATAGATCGGTTGCTTTATGTCTCTTATTGCGATCGACGTGTAACAGGATTGGTTCATGTGGGTCCCTGGGCGACTATCGCCTGATACAAAAAAAAAAAACAAGACGAAGATAAATTGAATTTTATAATATTTTGGATCACGTAACGATGATGCATTACGTCATGCACTTGGGCGAGCCAGTGCCAAATAGATATGTTTGTTAAGAATAAACATTCAATTTGGATCCGTGTCGAACTTGAAGAATCGAAGTTTCGGTGAATTCGAGATTGACTGGCATCCAGCTATTCGACGAGATTACGAAATTCGGTGATTCGAGATCATACGTTTGAAAGGCAGGAGCTGAGTGGAGACATTCCGTATTTGATAATCTCGAAGGTAAAGATTTTCCAGTGGAACTCTGTATGTTAATGTAACCAACAGATTTCCTACGACAAATGCTTTCTACACCGGACTGTTTATATCTCTCTCTCTCTCTCTCTCTCTCTCTCTCTCTCCCTCTCTCTCTCTCTCTCTTTCTTTGACTTGCAGCCTCTCTCTCGTTCGTGTGAGGGAAAACGAGAGCAAATGAATTGCTACCCACGTTATTAACATCGCACAGAATTGATCTAGGAAAGGGCCAAAAACTTTAGACTTGGGGGGTCAGTATGGGTCTTCGTAGTACACAGTTTGGGTATATATAGCCGAAATTGAATCGATCGGACATACAATCGCCAGTCACAACTGTTCGGTTGAGGAGCGCTAGAAAAAAAATAATCACCATGAAATTCTTCGTAAGTTTATTTTTTCTTTATCGCCGAATTGAACGGTCGAATATTGTGGAATCATTGATATTCTGGGTTTTGAAAAAGTCGATGAAGGTTATTCATTAAAACTGCAATCTTCCCATCGTTTGTCAATTTGGTTTACTTTCTGTCGTAGATTGTTCTATCCGCAGTGGCAGCAGTGGCACTCGCCAAGCCTCATGTTCTGTTAGAACATGCGCATGATTTGGCCCATGTTGCTGCCCCATTGGTCTACGCAGCCCCCAGCGTTCACGTGAAACTCGTGCCTGGTGCACCGCTCGGGTACGACGGACGTGTCGTTGATACTCCGGAAGTAGCACATGCCAAAGCTGAACACAATGCCGCACACGTCAACGAGAAAATTGCTCTTGCCCACGAAGCTGCCAAATCTGCCGACCACCAGTCTTATCATTACGCTCATGCCACGCCTGCTGTAGTCACCAAAGTCTACGCTAGCGTGCCCGTCGCTACTAGCCACGCTTCTTATCAAGCAGCTCTCCCCGTCCACCACGTCATTGCACCCGTTGCTTACACCAAGCTCGTGCCTGCTGCACCCCTTGGCGCTGACGGACGCGTCGTCGATACTCCGGAAGTCGCTCATGCTAAAGCCGCACACGCCGCAGCTCACGCACACGAGAAACTCAGTCACTATCACGAGGATGCCCATTATCTGCGCTACGAACTTCCTCAGGTGAAACTCGCGTCTGCTTACCCAAGCGGATCTTACGCATCCCAGTGGTAAATAAGGTTCCCATCCCTTATCGAAATGCTTCCTTAAATCTGTCAACATTCTCATATGTATTCCCTTAAACATCAGAAAACATAAATAAATGACTTTCCTCCACGATATTATTGTCGTTTTATTGAATTTTTGAATAACAGTAATTTCCTTGATTCCTCGACATCGAGCGATGTGGTAACGCCGATTTTTCTAACCTCGATCAATTGGGTTTTGTGGGAACACCGCGGCGTACTGTATATTCAAGTGGGATGCAGAATCAGAGGCGCCTTTACGTTATATATACAAAAAAAAAAAAGAATTCCAAGGTATTTTAAAAAATTTTCACGCCATCGGGTAATGCTGGACGTTCCGGATGATCGATAATTATTTTTACGAGGGCCCTAAATTTTTTACTCAGCGTTCACCACAAAGTAAAGCCATAAAATCTTTCCACTGGAAACCTTGACTCGCCCAATGTGAGGTCATTTTCTCGAGTCGCTGCTTGAGTGCGATTGAGATTACTTATTATCGAGGGCTCGGTGTTTTGCTGCGGTAAAGCGAGAAAAATAAAATAACAATGGTGAGAAGGAGCGACCGAAAGGGTGTATCGAACATCAAGTCCGGTTTGTAATCGCGAAGACTATTGCGTCGTCCTTGAAGGCAACCTGTTCGCATCGCCGAAGGACGATCTTGTTCTTGGTGTACATTTGTTTTATCCCTTTGCGTATCCTGGGTCAATGTTCTCGCCGGTTTCTCGGTGGCGCGTACTAACACGAACGGGCGCAGAAGAAGATGAAGCGAGGGTATTGAATGTCTCGGTGCATCTTTTGCACGGACGCACCTACACAATCGTCTTTTTAACGAAGCAGCAGACTCTCCGGACCCCAGCTCAGCTATATAAACTGTGAGTAGTTTTTCCTTAGAGTACTCGAGTTGAAGCTTTCGAGCCAGTTAGTTCGATGACAAGCAAGTCAAGCTCAATCATGTTCGGACAATCCGTAAGACAAGCAAGATTATTTAAAAATTCAAGAAAATCCATTCACCTTAAAATTTGTTTTACGAATAATTGTTTCATTTCTTCAGAGTATTCTCGTCGCGTTTTGCATGATCATCGGAAGTTTGGCGAAGCCACCACCAACGTTTCTCGAGTACAAAGACAGCCTGGGTCAGTACAGCTTCGGCTATAGTGCGCCTGGATCGGCAAGGTCGGAGGTCAGATCGATCGATGGGTCGACTCGAGGGTCTTACAGCTATGTTGACGTTTTCGGAAATATTCAAAGTGCCCAGTACACTGCAGATGGTGAGAATGGCTTCCAAATAACTGCGACGAATTTGCCTCAGGCACCGAGACAGATTGAAGATACTGCCGAAGTAGCAGCAGCAAGGATCGCCCATTTGAAGGCTCTGGAAGCTGCTTCTAAATTAGCCGATAAAAATCCTGAACAAAACGAACAGGCAGTGGCCGTCGAGGTTGCTAGATCTGCTGATTCCATGAACAAGGCTGAAGGAAATACGGAGCAAGCCGTTGTTCAGGCACAAGCGAATAATGCAATGAGCCCCGAAGCAATGCAGAGGAGCAGTTCGGATGAGCCACAAAAAGCGGAATCGAATATCTCGAAAGGAGATTCAACCGAAAATTCATCGGCAGAAAATGAAGCTGCAATGGTAAAAATGCTGAACCAACCCAATCAGGATGGATCGAATGCGGTGAGATCTCAATTTTTCTTCGAACATCCATCGGAAGGAATGATCAAAGCCTTTCAACTGATTCACACGTTTTATGAAACTCGGTGCTTTCGCAGGTTGATCAAGCTCAGGGAAAATCAGCAGCAGTTTCCAGTGGCTCGGAGGTTCCAGTGGTAACGACATCCTTCGTGATTCCGGGCAGCTTGGATCTCCATACGAGAATACAGCTCGATCGATCTAGTGGAGCAGCTAGTCCAATTGCTTCGGAAACTTTGTCGCCCAATGCCGGCCAACAATCGCAACCATTGCAAGGTAAAGGTCGTTGGTATCTTAACTTTCGTTAGATATTCTGTGCTGATCACCATTGAGTCGAGTGTTCAAGCTATAAAATCAAAACGCACGTGCTTCGTTCGATGTTCCTTGTTAATTGCGTTAGAAAATGGCTCGCAAATATTGCATTGTCAAAATAGTACGCGTCACAATTTATTGCTCGTCTGGAATTTTCCATTCCATTGTGAACCGGCGGAGATGAATTTCTTACGGCGACGAAAAAATACACGTCGTTGTATTTCTTCCTCGTTAACCGATACGTTATGCCTTTCACGCGAGACCGGTACACGAGAACGCACCTGCACAAAAGCAAGCCTATCGCCTCTGGGGCTGCGTAAACCCTCACACTCAGTCGAGTCCGCTGGTGTCCTCGCTTCCGCGGTCAACACCACGTTTCAAGGTCACTCTTGTCGACCAACAACGGATATACTCGAGTGAAATTAAGAGCGAAACGTACCAGAATTTTATCGATCCAGATCATGGTACGGTGCGTGTTGGTGCGGTTCTCGTGACGGTATCCCAAGGCCGACCGGTTGTTGACCTCGAAAGGGACCGGATTCATTGAAAGAACTCCGGCGTTTAGGTTTCAGGCTCATTAATATCAACAGCGCGTTTCAATTAACAAAGATCCGATTCCCCTTTGATTCCTCTCGAGAACATTCGTTTATTTCTACAAACGCGATAGTGTCCCAACGCTGACTATCAATAGAAACGTCAGAAGTAACTAAAGACTCATCATATGTCCCTCCAAGGAAACAGACTCATTTTGGTAAAGAAAAAAAAATCCAAAGTGACAATACGATCAGCCAAGTACCAGGAGCTTACGTCGCTACATTTCAATGTCTCATTACCTTACCAACCGCCGTCCTTAGGAAATTACGTAGCTCGAGTAAAAAAGTATCGTAATTTCCTTTCATTCATTAGGTGCAAGCCCGGATTCGTTGATTTCGACACCAGCAGCCACGAGGATGTTGTCAGCAGCGAATGGCAGCCCGGCTGAAAATTCCGCTGGAATTCCATCCCAATTTTCGGCATCGACAAAATCAATGGAAAACATCAATCAGCAACAACAACTTCCAACACCATTCGCACCTGTTGCGATAGCGCCCTCGAACGCTTATGGTTTCGTTTACGGAATCGGCATCAATCCGATTTATCGTCACTACACCCCTTATCACTACGTTCCTTACACCATACTCTGAGCTTAACTAGATCGTCGTGCTCCCCGTACGAATAAGATCGCTTCCTTCGATCTCTCCGTCGCTTATCCATTAGTCCTCAATGTCAATTAATTATATACACAAAAGTAATAAATCGAACGTCGCAATTCGCGAAAACTGGTCATGAAAATACAATGTGGATTATTGTTATTTATATCCCGGCGGTCCGTTGATTCAATTTGCTGTCGGTAAGTATCGTAATCATGAGTTTATCATTTTATTCTTATTTGAAAAACAATGTGAAACCGGTGAACAATGCAACTGAAGATATATGCATGAATAGTAATAATAAGATTATAATAGTAATTGTATAATATAAGCTGCTTCCAGATATATACAGGAACGTGTATATCAGACCATCCATTGAATGAGATATTTTGTAATCCTGTCATCATATGAGATGTAGCTCCTCGTGTCATTATTCGCTAGGAAATCGCGTTATCGTTTATTTTGTTTACGATAGTCCTTGAGAAAAGTGTAATTTCTTGAGATTTCACTGCAAGTTTTACGTTCCTCATTTTTCTCCTCCGCCAGAAGGATAGCGTTGGCGATATCACGTTTGGGAGTAAAAATCCAGGAAGATCAATCGATGCGTCGATTGTGGAGCATGCGATGAACGGGTTATATCGAAAATGAGTGCAAATATTTGTGCTTGATCTTTCGATAAGAGAGAATGAAAAAACGTGATTGATATTTTCTAGAAATGTTCATCTTTAAATGTGCGAAAAATGGTGGTCATGGTGGTTTGATTGTTGCATTTGGCCAATGGAATCGGAACAGCCTGATTTTTTAATAACACAGCGATTAATTATTCACTACATTGCGATTCGACGCTTTAGAAAAAGCCCACAAATTGCGAAATCCTGTCGTCTTTTTTTTCTCCAAATTCCTTTCGGTTTATTAAGTAATCGAGCAGTCTGAATGGATCGAAGAAACAAAATTAATCGAAAAAAATATTGTGAATTATCAAACGACTTGCTGAGATGATTGAGAATTAGGATGACATAAAAAACGTTCAAAAATGGACGAATTATGGTGGCTTAGCCATTTGCAGTCTCTGCCGTTTGCATTGAGTCGAATAATCTCTGGTTTTTATTACTTGAATTGATTTTTCATTTTTATTCTGATAAATCAATAGCTCATTCGCCTTTGCGGCGATGAATTTTCTTTGCGTAAAATGGCCTTCTTGAGTCATCATTATCGATTATTATCAATCGAGATTTCATCCGAATTGACTGTTTCATTCGTCGTTATTATTTGACTGTCGTTATTTGTAGAATAATACTGAATAAAATCACCCTCATAGGCTAACTCATTGACTCCTACACGTTAAATCGTGACGATTTTACTAACAATGGGAATTCATATTTAATAACCAATTTCAATTATTTAACGGTCATGGTGGCTGATGCGATTAACATTAACTTCCCCATAATTATAATTAATTGTTTGTCATCTTATGCTACGATCGGTTTCTCCTTTTCCTTTTCTTCTCATTCTATCCCAACTATACATAACTCTTTTGTATTTATATATATATTTACTTTTTAATCATTTATTCCTATTAACGTAATCGTAACATCCAAGTTAACCTTCCCGGGGATTTTTTTTCTTCCCTTTTATTTTTTCCCACTTTTCCGGCCTGTTTCGCTTGAAAAACTTTTTCAAAACGATTATAAACAATTGAACGTGGATTTTGTAATAAATGATGAATTTCGCCGACGAATTAAGAGCAATCGTGAAATAGAAATCATACGTATTTGTTAACCATGGTAATTAGTTATTTCCGGTGAGCATTCCCGTTCGCTAATAGGCTCCGAACGATTCTCCTTCATGCTCGAAAGCTTCTGTCAATTTATCGTTCCAAATAATTCGTGATATTCCTGTATGGTTTACATTTGCGAGTGTATATAGTGTACGCTGATTAATTGGAGGTACGAATATTTCTTAAAAACATGAAATTCCCCTCGAAGCTGAATACGTTGTATATATATTTATTGATTTTCATTACTTTTTATTTTTCACTTGGGCGGTATTTTCAAATTCGTAAACGTAAACAAAATGATGCCACGTTGCGTGATGTATTCATAACATAAATGATTCAAACTTTTCTCTTTATATTTATTCCTCATACTTGTCAATTTCGAACATGAGGCGCCATGAGCTTGTGAAGGAAATAAGTGAATATTGAATCCATCATTATTTATATATTCGAGGTTTCCCGCAGCGTGGCTCTATTATATATAAAACATTTGTCAAACTTGTTTCGCTACTATTCTTTTACTATATTTTTCATACTTTTTGTTTGCTTCACATCCCTTGTATTTTCACGTGTGTAAGACAACGTGTGCGACGACGTTACAGTTGAAATAGTGACGAAATCGATTTTGCGAGCCTTTCATACCCAGGACGTGGATCGTCATTTTTTCCGAACCATCAAGGATCAAACAACCTCCTAGGTCTTCACACAATTACACCTCGAAGTGTTCTTCAATTCGCAGTATCTCTTCATAGGTATATATTGATATTTATATACATGTATAGATATTTTATGACACTATGGGGACCCTTTTTTGGTTCACTTGCCAATCCGATGTTTGTATATGTATACATACATATGTATATATAAATAAATATGTAGATGTTAGTGCATTAGCTGCCAGATCCCTCGGTAATCTTGTAGATTTTAATTATTCAATAATTAATATAACTTTTTTCACATTAGCACTGTAATATTGATTCTCAATTGACAATATGTCCCTAACTTTATTTATCTCTCGTTAATATATAATTATATATTCATTTTGAACTCACTTCGAGTTTCCTTTTTTCCAATTAAGTGGAATCTTCATGCTGCTGAAAGCTCTTCAATATTCCCGCAAACTTCACCTCTCCATTCTTCGTTTTCCCAACGTTTTACCTTAATTAACCTATAATTTACTTTGTTTCGCCGACTTGCGTCGAAACATTATTTTCCATCTGATTCTCTCGGTTTTCGGCTTTACGCTGGATATGTAAAAGATAATTTTTTTTTTGTTTCATCGCGTGTTAAACCGCGCACATGCGTGTATGTCGTACACACCCATGTATTAGTTTTTGTGTTTAATTGACTCGCCACTCGTCCTCTTTTCCGCCCGCCCCGGAAATAAAAACGAAAACGAAAAAGAAAAAAAAACAAAGGTCTGTGACTCAGAAGAGTTTCGGAGAGCTGGCGAATCTCATAAAAGTTTCGGAAAAAACAGTTTAGCCTATTTTTAATACACCAAACTAACTGCTGAACTATCACGAGAGAAAATGGTGGATCAGGGATTATAATTTAATAATTAGTCTATCATATACATAATTCTTTCGATTAGTTCTATTTTTTTTTGACATAAACGAAATTGGTCCGATCGGATTCAACTCATTTGGAAAACAACGTGCTTCTTTCTTTTCTACTCACGAGGCAAGTGAAGTTTGGCTCAAATCACTTATTCGGGACATTTTCCGGACCTCGATTTTTTTTCTGTTTGCTACTCGTCGCATCTTTGCAAACAAAACACAGCCACACTCATGAACACACGCGTTCACTCGTGGAATAAATACAATGGTACGATCCCATACGCCGAGGCAAATTTTGAAATCGAGGAGTCTCGACTGAGAAATAAACTCGTCCTTTCGACTATTCATGCCGTCCGTACATGAAAGCATGAACGTTTTTATGGCGCTAATAATGAAACTAATCAGGGCTACGAGTCGGTGTGTGCGTTTAAATGCTGGGATTCCACCTGAGATCGCGAGGATTTTACTTTTCTTCCAGATCACGTTTGTCCGAACTTTCTCACATTCCTTTGTCATCAATTCCTCTGTACCTTGGGGATTATATTTTAGGCCTTGAAATCCTTAATCAGAGCTCGTCGCTCGACTTGTTGCCGCACGCCACAAGATCATCATAATAACTGCGATAACTGTGAATTAGCGATTCAAATTAATGACGAATTCTCCGAGCTTGAAACTTGATCATAATCTGATAGTTTTAAAAAGAGAAAGTCTTTCGAAAAGAGGCAAATTTTCGTAGATTTCGATAAAAAGCGTAAATAAGAAGCGATGATTTTCATTATCTAACATTCATTTTTGTTTCGCATGTCCCTAAAACTCACTCTTGATCGCACATCACTTAATAATATTTATCTATCGATAATATTTTTTAATTCGAAAAACATTCATTCTATCACGAATATTTAAATTATTCTGTAGTTTAATTATGTTCTAATTGATTTATCGCACCTTTCTAATTTTACTCATTTCTACGTGTATTTATATAGAAGAAAAGTGTTCATCATTAGCTCGCGAGCGATTGAGTCTGATTGTTTAAATATTTGTGCAAAATGCGCAATCAACGATTTTTTCTTTTGCCACTATATTTCGTATTTATTTAGCGTTATTTATACACGATTGTACGGTCAAGAATATACGATTCCAACCCACCCTGACGCTTGCAGCATTGAATCCCCAAGACACTCTGCCGCATTTTCCAAACGTACTCTACTATATATCGAATCTTTACGTGCGATAGTTTTTCTAAATATATGTGAATACAATATACTTCATTTTTGTCTCCCATAAAAAATCAATTGGAATGGAAATTGTGCTACTTAACTCGTGTAAAAATTTAACTCCATTAATACATATTTACCGAGGATATGAACTAGAAAGAAATTTTCGTTTATATATTTTTCACTTTAACAATAAAATGAATTTGTGAGATTTTTTTAAATATATTTTTTTTTTTCCATAACTTGTATAATATTATAGTGGAATTACAATTAGCACGCGTGCCCGTGCTCGTGCCCATTCAACGTGTTTTTGTGTGGTATCTGTATTTTTAAAAAAAATTTATTACTTTTTTTTTCGTATTTTGCGTGCCTTCGTTAACAAGTAATGATAGATGTTTCGAAAAAGCGAAGAATAGTTTATAATGTAGTTTATATTACATGTACAGATGTATAGAACTAGGAGACAGGTATGACGACATATTAGGCCGTTTTATTCGTAGATCGTGAAGAAGAAGAAGAAGAAGTAGAAGAAGATTCGTTCATAAATATACGTGCGTATAGAGAGAAAGTATAGAAAGAACGAGGCTGTCGTTTATCAGCACATTTGGCAGTCGTCCAGCGTGTTTTTTTTGTTGAAAGAAATGTAGTTAGTGAGAATATAGGTCGATCGTTTGGAAGAAATATAGTTGAAAAATCATAGACACAACACTCGCGAAGAAAGATTTAGTGCTCCAAATAACAGCGAGAAAGATTAAGCAGTAAATAAAAAAAAAAAACAATTACACACTCGAAGTCAATACCAAAAATAATAAAAATGTATAATATTCGCTAAAGTACATCTCGAGATCGAATGTTTATCAATCGAGGATGCAATTTGGTCCGACGAGCAAAAAGTTTCATTCCATGTAACACCCTCAGTAAATTTATTATGTACTTTATATTATTATCGACTAATGATTGTTCTGAATTGATCGATTGTTCCAACGCGCAATTGTAAAACGAAGCATGTCGAAAGCAATGAATACTTTTGCCCATCGGAGAACCAGCAGAGGAATGTAGAAAAATAGACATTTCTCAGTCTCCACACGTGGAAAAAATTCGTTAATAGTAGCAAACGATAGGAAGATATTTGTAGATATTTGTATCCAACTGTGCAGAAATACAAATTTATCCACATACGTTTACGTATATCATATGTGTATATATATATAAATAGATTTATGCATACACGCATACCTGCAATGTATCATACAGACAGATATGAAGCTACAAAGGTTCACAGATGACCATTAAGGTATGTAAATACATATGAATGCAGAGTGAATCCAATTCACTTGGAATTTCAATTTCGTGTTATTTCCTATTCCAGATTTCTTACACTTCGTTTACGTCTGTATACGCGGATAAGAAATTACTGAGTGTGAGTAGCTAGAAGATTTTTATAGATATGATTCGTGATAGAAAATGATACGTCACAGTTTTTTTTTCTCCGGTCGTAGATGAAGCAGCATGATGATGCATTTGTCTTTTTTTTTTCTCTCTGTTTCGAGTCCGTTGTAGTATCGCGGTAGCGTTCGATCGTTCACGAGAAAAAATGCAATAGAATTCTCCGTGATGAAATAAAAAGTTAATTTCTCCTGTATCGCGTTGATTGATCTTTTCAACGATTGACAATACTAAACGGTGGAGGCCGTCGAATTATGCAATAGAAAATTACTTTGTTTTTTTATTTTAGTATTTTCTCTGGTAAACAATTATTTACCACAAAAGGCTCCAAATTAGCATTGTAACGTTTGAACACTCGGAAAAAATCATCGTTCACGCCCGAATTCGGGACAAACTATTAGACTATCGTGCTTTTTTTTAGATTATCAATGCTTTTTTTTTTATTCTCTTTTTTTTACTCTCTTATTTATTTTATTTTTCATATTTATATAAGTTCACGTTCTATGATATTACCACTCGAGAAAACTCGTTATTCCAAAGTTTTTTTAAATTCTTTTGTTTATTATACAATATACTTTAGCTGGATCGATATCACGATCGCTCTATATTAATTTTTCTTTCCTTCTCGTCTGTTTCGGTCACTTTCGTTTATTTTTTATTTTTTTCATTCTTCTCTTGCTTTCTTCCTCTAATTTCCTTTATTTTCTCGTTAAAAGGTAAACGTGAGGTTGATCCCATAAAATACTCGACTAAACATCTAGGCACAATTCCTAATGATTGTATTGGGCGACGTTGTGCGCGAGAAACCTTTCGAGTGAGCTGTCTGCTTCTCTTTAACGCGAGACTTTTTTCGCTTTTTCTTCTTTAATCGTCTTACTTTTTATTCTCTGTTGAGGTTCCCTTGTCCCCGGTATTTTGACACTTATTCTGCCACACGATCTCGGCCCCGAAGTGTCCGAACAACAGCTACTACCAGCCGAAAAATATGAATGGAAAATTAAACACTTCGTTTTCTCGCGATTTGATCACGTAAGGAATTTTAAATATTTCGATCGATTGTGCTGATGATTTACCTTCACACAAATTTGACAATTCTCATGAGGTTATACTCGATGAAAGCTCAAGTCGTTTCAAACGTTTTTGCATATCCAAACTTAAGGACCGTGAGATTTTCGACTGCATTTTCTGAGCCCATGAAACGTCACGCGAGAAGAAAATTTCGTAACAACGTATTTTTTAATTTTTTCCTCTTTTTTCAACAGTAAAAATTGCTTGTGCGTATTCGCGTTAAGTCGTTCGATAGATGGTTAGAGAATAGATAGACAGAGACACACAGACGTGAAGGATAAACAATCAAGCACGTGTGCAAGAATGCGAAAAATGCAATACACGTCGAACGATTTTGTGTAAATGTGTGTTGTGTGTGTACGAGTTTTTTGTTTCAATAAATTTGTCTAAAAATCAGCCACGTCACGAATTTCGCAAGAACTCGTATTATTTTTGCCCCGTACTTACTCACATTTTTTCATTCTTAGTGAAGATTTTTGTTTAAATGAAATTTCAATAAAAATCGAAAGTTTGCACAATATTGTTCCCGGGATAAAATATCCAGGGACACTGCAGAGAATTCATTGAGTCTGTACCCTGAGGGAACGAAATGCGATGAAACATATCTCTAGCGAATCGTCTAAATTGTCGCTTTGATTTTAAACCGAAAATATAAAACAGGCCGAAGTGTGTTTAACTCTGATTCCTGCGACTCTGAGTTTTCCATGCATACGTTTAATTTTTTCGTATTTTTATGTACAAGACGTTTCTACTTTGCACTTTTCCTCTGACCAAGCCAGCAATGTGTTTACTATTAATTCCGCCGCCACGTTGTTTCCGATTTCAGCACCGGAAACGTCAGTTTTTATTCCGAATTGGGAGCAGCGAGACTTTGCTCAGATTGCATAATCGACGTGAGTTTTCTTTGTTCGGAAACATTCAATAAATTGATCCGCTAGAGACGAAGTAAAATAATAGTAAAAAAAAAAACAAGATTAAGAATGCACTACGAAATACAGGTCAAACGATAATTACGAGGATAGAGAGGATGTTGGGGGAAACAAAAAAAAATGTTGGAAAGAGAGGAAAAAAAACACAACGTAAAATAAGCAGGTTTCACACATTGGATATATTTTTCCACTTTTATCTGTTCTTGCTTGCATATGATTTTCAATGTATTGTTTTTTCTTCATCCGCTTGATTTCATTTTTTTTTTTCGTTATCCGACAAGAAACAATGAAAAGTCAAAATAAAGGATCAGAGAAACTCAGAAACGTTGATGCGGGGGTGACTGTGAATTTGCGATGCTGAGTTGGGAACCGTTGCACGTTAAGAGAACGTTCGCTCTGTGTGTATAAAATAAAAAATGAAAATGACAATAAAGCGCGCATAATAAAGGAAGAACAAGAAGAAACGAAGCGGCAAGTATAAGGAGAATGGAAACTCCTTTGACTGTGATGGCAAAGCTGTCGCCGCCTAACGAATCCTCATCCCTCGTCGCAAGCAGCATCTGCCCGAAGCACACTGGAGCAAAAATCGCTCTGATTGGAAAATCGAGTTGCCCAGCGCCTCACAGTCATAGGATTGTCATAGCAAGGATCACAGAGGTACAGTGACAGAAGAGATAGACAGTGAGACAGAGTTGTAGTCGATACAAGTAGTGAGAGTATAGATTATATAAGATAGACATACATAGATTGGTGACAATAGATTCAGAGCATTGAAGAGATAATTAATATAGTAGAAGTAGTAAGTAATAGTAAGAATAGAGTAAGAGTACACTAAATAGTAGAAGAAGTTCTAATAACGACGATGGTAAATAGTACAGTAGTAGAGCAGAATCGGATCCGCCAAATTTGTAAATGATAATTAAATTCAAATAAGAAGAGAAAAATAAACGAAACACATACATAATATAAAGAAGATAATTTCCTATGCTTAGTAATGCAAAAGTATCGGTACCGTAACAACTAAATGGGATAAGATTAGCGGAGAAAGACGGGCTCGTCTCAGCGAGACGACCTTTCGTGTATACGTGTGCATTTTTTTTCCATCTGCTTCAATCGCAAGTACAAATAAAACGCACACATCCACGCGCAAAGACGACGAAAAAACATGTACCTCATCTATAGAGACTTGAGGTTAAATAATACCGATAAAACTAGTGATGTCTCATTAGAATCATCATATTAATTGTCAAATTATAATTAAAACGAGAAAAAATCATATTAATGCTGGTAGAGTACAGCGATAGTAATAATAGTAGTAATAGTTGTAGAAATAGTTGTTGTAGTAATAGTTGAGGTGGTAGTAGTAATAGTAGTTGTAGGTAGTGGTAAGTGATAGCGGTAGACAATAGTTACGCTTGAATACTAGTTACGCTAGCAACAGATCTGCATTTAAGAACAAACACAAGAAACTCAAATCTCGAAGAGTAGGAACGAAAGAAACGAGCCCAAACATCAGGGCTGTCCGGAATCGTCGTATCGCTACGTTTTCATTTCGAATTATGGCCTGGCAGCTTTTATTTCATTTTATTATTGTTTTTCGTCGACAACCCTATTTCAACTCGATTCAAGCGTATTCCAGAATTAATCATTTGCGCGTGACAGAGAAATATAAATAAAACAGATAGGTCAAAATAGTACGCTCGATACGATCCTAGAGCCGATTTAATACATGCAAATATCTCTGACTTCTCGCATCTTTTGTTACGTCCTTTAATAACGTTTTGTTTTTCTTTCATACTGTGATTATAAAAATATGCAACTTTCGAGGAGGAAAAATGAAATTCTGGGCTTTTCATTTGTTACTTTTTCTTCGTTTCCTGGTAATGGGAAGTTCGTCCTGTCAGACAGAATGTTAAGAAGAGATTTTCGGTATTGTGTTTTTGTGTGTGGGCGAGGGCGCGCGTGTTTGTGTGTGTGTGTGTGTGTGGTAAAGGTAAAAAACTAATTATATTGTGATTAGGTTTTGCAGCGGATAAGTGTTTGTGTGATATCTGTTTCTTTCTTCGTGGATGTTTTTCTTTTTTCTTGTTTTTTTTTACTTCGTGTTACTTTATTCGAGTGTATTTTTCCCTTACGATTCGTTTTTTTAACTCAAACTTTTGGGTGTTTTTTTTCTAGTGTCGTTCGGTAATCTTAGGTCGTAAAGTAATGCGCAATTTTCTCACTCGACATAAAACTATACGTAACCTTAAAATCTATCTCGGTGCTTTCTAACTTTTATGTCGAAAAAGTTGTTACTTTATTTCCTTTTTCACTTGAACCCCGCAGTGAATTCCACGAGGAATTCCCTTTTAAATTATCGGATCGAACGAACGGGATGAGCGAATGATTTTTTTTTGGAATTTCGCAAATACTTTTGTGTGATTTTTTGCTTTTATTCTTCTTTGTCGATTCTATGGTCCCCCCGAACAAAGTCCGTTTTGGTCTTCACGAACGTCGCCTCGGCTCTAATTCTACATGCACAACGAACGACGTACAATTTCAATCGTATATTGTCACCCGAAGTCGCGCGCTCTGTGTGAGTTTTTTGTTGTTGTTAGTTTTTCCCTTTTCTTCACTCTCTCTCTTTCCTGTTTCCCTCGGTTTCTTATTTTCGGCTCTTTCTCGCTTCTTCAACGCTTTTCTTCGGGAGTCAGATACATTTCGCAAGTCCAATGCGTGCACGCTGCGATTGAAAATTTCGTTTCCCTCTTTTTTAATTATTTGTTTTTTCTCTGTGTGTCCACTAAATCCCTAATCAACTTACTAAGAGCTTAACCGTAATACGCCCGCTCTGACAATTGTTCTCCTTTTAAAAAATGATTTGTCTTGCCGGAGCTGAGCTGATTGTGATTTGCAACGCAATTCCTGGCCCAATACTGGTTTACTTGGTATATTTTTCTTTTTCTTCGAGATAGTTTTTTTCTCATTAGATTTTTCAGCTTCCAATGGGCGAAACCGATAGTGTCATGGCTCGCAACGCAGAGCTGACATTATTTCTTTCGTCTTAGACATGAATCATCGAAAATATTTACAATGGAAAGTCACCTAAAAAGTAAGCAGCTAACTGTTGAGCTTTGAGATTCGTATCGTTCGATAATATATCCGTTAATATAATTTATCATTTTTTTCTAACAAAGAATCTTTTCGTTCATGTTGACTGTTGGAACAATACAACGAGGAAAATGTGTGAAAATTGGCATCAAATTGATACAGTGTTTCGAGCCAGCCTAGCGTCACGAGCTCCATGTCGTACTATCGGAATACTTGGTAGAGGGAGTACGTTTCGAAACTGACAGTAATGAGCAGGAAAAAACGAATAATCAAAACACCTTCGTAAAGCAGTGCTCGATTTTTTTCGGCTGTTCCTGAATATCGAGTGTCTTGAAACGTACTCAAAATAGCGGGCGACAGGAAGAGTAGAAAATAATTGGACTAAACGAGAGGATGACACTCTACAATGTTTATAAATTCATTTCGAAAAGAATTCAAATTCTAAAATCGGAAAGTTCACAGAAAATTGATATTTGGTATGGACAATTGAGTTAAAAAAAAAAAAACACTATTCTCGGTGAAGATAAAATCAACATTGGTAAAAATTGAATTTTGAAACAAATTTTGCTTGGGATCTTGCAGCAGCTCGAGGGAGGACGAGAAAAAATGGTTTTCTCTTGAAATTGGCTGATAGAGAGTGATTGTCATTAACTATACACGTTATTCGGAGTTTAGATAGAAGTCTACGATAAATGTCGACTCTAACAGCGTTTATAATCCCTTATTACCTAGATTTCTTTTACACAACCACACATCCACGCACACGGACGTTGTATTCTATATTTTCATGTGTAGTCATCGCTATTTTGAAAAGTAAAACTTAAGTTTTTCGCACGCTCAACGAATCCTCGTAATCTCACGCTATTCACAGAGATCGGAGCTTTTCGAGGTCTCGTTATTGCGGAATGAAAGTGAAAAACGAAGAAAACATATGCAACAAGTACGAAATCAGCGGGAAAGCTTTACTCGGTTGTTCGCATGTGAATAATACTCAGAGTTGTGAAAAAATCTGTTTGTTCTATGAAAAAATCCTCTCCCCATCGCATTCGACTGTCCTTCTTTTTTTCCCCCTAAAATTTCATCGAATATCTTGGTCTCTCCCAGACTCATCGCGCACTGATTACAGACACCGACAGTTGTAGATTTGTTCGCACATCATTGAATATTTATTACGGTCTAGCGAGAAATGAGGAATAAATTTTTTATCGAATTCACGTTTATTCAGCGATCGCAATAATGCCGATTGCGGGAATTTCGAAACGTCACAAAAAGTTTGGAAGGTTAAAAAGAAAATAACTCCGATCCTCGTCGTCAACTGACTATTAAATCCTCTAGTGAATTGATTATCGCCGGAATGAATCGGACTATCTGCTAAAGTTGAATGCGTTGCTCAAAAACTTTCTCCAATAACGAGTTGCTGAATTTTTGGGTAAAGAGAGGGGAAGGGGCGATTCCGAGATAATTTATCCCGCGAGTTTACGAACATTGACGGGAATCGATAAACAAGTGTATGCATGCCATGCTCACGCACAATCCCGGTTATTGAAGACCATTTGTGTTGCCCTCTTCGTCAAGTTTCGTCATTATATTCAATAATTCACCCGTAAATCTAGATCTTATCAGATATTAATAAAATATAGTTATATGTGTATATATTTATATTTATATATTGAAATGGAGCTGTCGCGTACTCTGAATACATTGCCCCTTCCCCCTGCTCCGAAACCCTCATTACGCTACACTGAATTTATCAAATATAAAGGATAATACCTATTGCCGGTGTACGCACGTCGTTTCACTATTCATTCCAAGCAATGTAACATTTTTGACTCTCCGAAGTCGTGTCATCCGGCACGAACGCAGAGGCGTAGATGTAAGAAAAATATTTTTAAAAACCGAGTAAAAATTACATTTTACATGTACGTTTGTGCGCACGTAGTTCGTACACCGTCAAAATTTAGTGATTCCCTCAATCCGAAGTTAAATCTCATCTTTAGAAACACGAGCGAGCAACATTCATGTTCCCACATGAATGTCATCTCATTGTCTTCGTTCCAAGAGACGATGAAAAATTTCGGAATGTGCAAAATCCAACATCCTCGTAGCGTATACGTTGGCTAGTCCAACACTCGTTTACCTCGGCCCCCCTCAATCCAGCTGGTTATTTTTGTTTTCCTTATCAAATGTTTCTTTTTCTGTATTATTATTTCTTCTAAAAACTTTCTATATCGTGGTCAAATTAAAACAAAAGGACGAATGCTCAAAATGTTGAAAATGTGTGTGTTTAAGTGGCAAGAGTGTTGATGCTAAATTTGCCAAGTTTGAGCACATGAGAGAGAACATATTCGAGCGATGGAGAAAAATATGTAAACGTTAAAAAACGAGGCGCAATAAAAAAGCTTTAATGCTTATACTAGCGGTAAATAAGATGAGCGATTAAAAAAAGAAGCTTTCATAGAGTTAAAAAAAAAAATAAAACTTATTAAAAGAAATACTCAATGCAGGTGTGTTAATACTAAAATGCTTTGCTCTGTGTACACGTTTGCGTGTTGTTTGTGCTTTTTCAATGTCACAGTGTTCGATCGACCGATTTGACGTCGTTATTCCCGTTTAAATCATAATTTTTATTTTTTTTTATTTCATCGTTTCATTTTTGTGTGTGTGTGTGTCTGTTTTTTTGACGAAAGCCCGGTGACGATGCTCAAGCATGGACTTGCGATAGATTGTCAGGTCCATGGACTCAACGCGCGGCTCAGCTCGCTCCAAGCTCGCTCTTTTCGCTATTCTATTATGGTTTAGTAATCGTAGTTGTAAATCGGTAGTATTTAGTTGCGTGTGCACATTGTTAGTTATCATAGAGATTCGAAAGACAGATCATAGATGCAAAGACTGGCCCCTTCGCGCTCATGCCGGCAACTCACTTTTCCTTTACTCTTTCCTTACGAGAAAATGCACATTCGAATATTTCTTGCGTTGAATGCTATACGTTCGCGCCCGGAAAAAATGGTCATTTTCTTTCTTCTCGTTCTTGGATTAGTCACGGAAATGGTAATTCCCAGAATCATAAGTCTAGCCTACTTTGGCACAACCAACACTGTTCGGGCCGGCACTCGCTTATATTTTAGGTTTTTCTTTTCTTCTTCCTCTCTTTCTTTCTATCGCTTTTCCTTCAATCACGCAAAATAATGTAATCGTGTTGTTGTTGTTGTTTTTTCTTTTTTTTTCAACTTTTTCATATTTCTGCCCCTTTTTCCAATGCCAATTTGCAACACTCCACGTTCATCATCAAACTTTCTCACACGCGTTCACGCTACGCTCCATTCGAAACGTCATTTAATTAAAATAGCATTAAATTTTAATTGACTCCAACAGAACACCGTGTCGGCTCGACCGAACGTACGCAACTTTTTAGTTTGTTTGCCTATTTTACACAGAACTCGGATTGGCTAGTCCAAACGGTAGTTTTCCGTTTATCTCTCCCTCTCGATCTTCCTCTTTTTCTTTTGCCTCTATCGGTTGTTACACGTTACTGGATTTTCCGACTCTTTTTTCTGTAGATATAACTTTATTATCCTTGCGAATATTTCTCCTTCTTCATTTTTTACCTTCGCCAATAAATTCGATTTGTTTATCCTGTTCCGATAAATGTTTAGGTATCGTATATATGTGTATAATGTAGGTGATTGCGCAGAGAGCGTTGGCTTCATCGCGTGATTAAAAGGGAAGCTTTACACGAGAACGCGTTTGTCTTGTCTGTCGGTTAATACCCCCACCGCGTTATATATTAATCAGTATTTATTTTCCGTCTATCGTACCATCCGCAATCCATTATCAGTGAATAAATTTTTTATCGATCTATCTAATAATATCTCGAATGTCAATATATCTCTTGTGGACCCCGGTCATTAAAACGAAAAGTTCCTTCATCCTAAATTCTGCCTACTTTTTAGCATTTCTCGTTCACGATCATGCCTAACTGAATTTTTATGTTTTGTCGTTTTTATTTTTTACATGGAAAACAATGTACGGTTGCGAGTTAAATTTTTCTCAACAATTCAAATGTTACTTGGTGTGAATAAATTCTCAGCGGATTGTCGCATGACGACAGAACGTCGAATTATAAACCTAGTACACAATCGTGTAAAACAATCAATCCCGTGCATAAAGTCGCTCGGTCAAATTGGCTGCTTTTTTCTTTAACCGATGGAAGACTGATTGTGGAAAATCGCGAGCGTTGATTGTTGAACGTAATTCGAACGGCTGTCGTCACGAGACAATGATTTTTACAGGAGCGTAAAAGATAAATAAATACTAATTATTGGAAAGCAATTGGAAAACGTGTTTGCAGGCAGAAAATCGAAACAGCGATATGTGTTTAAAATTCATTTGATTCCCTCCCCTTCCCCTTTTTTATATTTATTTATAATTATCATGTGGTTTGATCCCACGTGACTTGGCGTACTCGTTATGTACGTATTCGTAAGTGAACTTATTGAAGAAAGAAACGAATGGAAGAAGAGGAATAGAAGAGAAAGAAAAGAGAATGAATTGTAACCGCTTCTGTGAGTGTCTGTTCGGGTTTGAATTATCGAATGTACGCTATCGTGTGTATGTTGTATTGTGCGAACGTGCGGGTGTCGTTTATAATACTATGAATTTGTATTAAACGTAATTTTAAGACTATATGTTCGAAAAAGTAATAATAATGATAATGATAATAATAAAACCTTTCTGAGTCGCTTGACCATCACGGTCGTGGGCGAGATATGTCGGGCTCATTTATCACCTGACAAATTCGTAAGCTGATCGACGATATGGATTTTATTTAACTTTCTTCTTCCTTTTATCCTCGTTCGCTTAAACTGCCAACCAAATTGTCGATCCGTGCACAAACTTTTGCGCATAGGCGGTAATAAAATTGAAAAAAGATGAGAGAAATCGATCACTGCATCGAGTGAAGCTTCGGATTACACTCAACCTTCACTCGACGCTCATTTAAAAAAAAAAAAGTGAATACCATTTTTTTTTGCTTAATTTCTTTTTTCATTTTGACTTTATCGTCCGCCATCGAGAAACGGTTTTCAGCTTCATCAACCCGTTTGAGAAAACTTAATAGCACCGCACCGTGAGCTGCGAATTCATACATACGTATATATTCTTTTATGGAAAATGGCAATCGTTGGAAACATTGCGGCTTAAATTCTCATTCTCGTGATAATACATATACGTGGACAAATGCACGTGGTCCTCCCAATTGTTTGTTTGACAGTAATGAGAAACAATGAACCAGAGGAATGAATCTCTTCTACTGTTCGCAATTCCTCTCTCCGTAACTATCCTTTCAAAATTAACCCATTTTCTTTGTTTCTGTTTTTGTTTCCTCATTGCTTAATTCTAAAAATCCTTAACGTCTTAAATCTTAAAACTTTAAACCTTAAGTCTGTACAAGAGAATTCTTGGGGCTATCAGCACATGTTCGCCCTCTCACTTCCGTTCTTTTTAATTCATTTTTCTCCATTTCTGTGTATATCCTGTTTTTCATTTCTTCTTTTTAGTGTGTATCGTGTAATGACACGCAACTACCGGGGTTTCTCTTATCCTTGTTTTTATTCTCGCTGTCTATTTCTAGTTTCGTTGAAGAAACAACGACGAGACGACACTGCCTTTCGAAAATAGATCCCTCGAGTCCGAATGGATGGACAACAATTAGTTTTTCTTTAAATTCCCATCCCTCTCTCTCCTTTTTCCGATTAGTTTGCCTCGAAAAATCAACAAAAGAATAACTGAAAGGCCGATTTAATGAAACTATAGTTTGGTCCAGCAACGCCAGCCAGCACCGTCTCATCATTTTGCAACTTCTCAACTCTCTTATCACGGATTTCTCTTATTAGCTGTCCTAAGGCTAGAAAAAAAAAAAAAATGTTTCACGACCGTACGAACGGTTACGCTTTTTTGTCTCGTCTCTTCTCCGTTTCTCTTCGGGAATAAAATTGTATCGTCAATCGAAACGCGATTGTCGTTTTGCTCGACAATGTCTCAAAACGCAGGAGCAGTGTGAATTTTTTTACGCGTAGCACGACCTGCCTCGTAAACGTTTTTCTTTATCTTAAGTATGCTTTTTCCAATCGTTGGTTTTATCTTGTTGTTGTTGTTGTTGCTGTTGCTGTTTTTTTTTGTTCTCTTCAATTGTTTAGCGTCAACAAATGCGAAAACGTCGCTTAGGACGAAACGATTCGGTCGGCAGTAGTATGGAGTCGTAAAACATCGCTGGATACCAGTATTGGACACGGGGGTAGGGCTGAATAAACCACGGCATCTCGCTGGATGGCCTCTCTTGTTAGATGTTGCTTTTCGAGAAAGACACCCTTAGATGATTGGATTCGCTCAGTTGGAAATTGTGCATTTTCTGCAAACATTCAATTCATTTTATTACGTTTCAGTTGAGACAAATATCTTCGTCAAAAACGATTGGTGAGAAGATAAAGATTTAGCCACTGTCTTTGAAACCATGGGTCTATATGACCCGGACAATTTTTTATCCGGCCGTCAACAGCAGCTCATTGCTCGGTTCTTATTGAAAAAAAGTCAGGAGCCATGACGGAGCCTTTGTTAATTATTGTGAATCATGATACATGAGACATGAAACATTAAATGTGGTTGGTCGAAAAAATTCTTTTGTCGATTTCTGCAAAATTCAGCAGTCAACCAGAAAAAAACATAAATTTTTCAGTTTTTTACAGTTTAGGCGCGTGAATTGAGCGCTGGACTGTCCTTGGTAATGTTTCGAACACAGAGAGAGAAATAATTGATGGTGAAAATTTGGTCCGGGTGAAAATAACTCGGTGTATCAACGAAGGGAAAATAATGGAAAAAAATGTTGTATCTACTAACGATCAAAGCCGCAACGGCCTCGTCCATGCTGGGCATTTGAATTAGTGCCATTTTTCTGTCCTTGGGGAAAAACTTGAACGCCTTGACCGTGAAACCGTTTGTCGTGAAGGCTTCCTTGATTTCTTCTTCAGTTACAGTCGCTCTGGAACATTCGTCAATAAAAATCATGTTTCGTTATTCATGGAAAAAGTATTCCAACATTTTCCTAATCGGTTGATTGATTTTGCTGAATGGGAAAATTGGCTTTCAGAGGCTCGAGGTATTTGGGAACCGAAAAAATTTATATAAACGACGACGTGACAAAAGATTCGAGCGGCAACTCACGGAATGTTGGATAAGTGCAGAGTGGCGCTAGGCGGATAAATGTTTTGATAGTTTTTTGAGCCGGGTTTTTTGAATCGATGAAGAGTGCTGTTGGTGTAATCCTTGGTGAGTCCCGCGTCGGGCTGGCCTTCCTTGGGCAATTGTACCGTCTGATGTTTGCTGGTCATGACTCTTATCTGTTTACCGAAAACCCTGAGTTTGTCCATATGAGTCATAGCTGTAAATTCAAAAAAAAAAAATTAAAGAGAAATTATTAATAAAAACGTGAATAAATAAATAAGCGATTGTGTGGACATATTTTTTTTTAAATGAGGGACAATTACCTAAGTGACCTTGATGAGGTTCAGCCATTTGGATGAGGGCAGAGTCCTTTTTGTTGTAGAGAATCTTCACGCGCTGTACATCCCCATAAACGCCTACGTGGGCCAAAACAAGCGTACGCACAAAGAAATAAATGAGTAAGAAAAATAAACGTTTCCTTAACTTTCATAATAAATAATAATGAAATCATTTTTCATGGGCATAATATTTACAATTCTATATATTTCTTCCCACGTTAAAATATATTTATGTGTTTTACGAAAAGGCAAGGGGGAATGTTTCTTTACGAGATCGTGGAGCGGAAAAACGATCCGATCGAAATATATGGCTCATGCAAAGGAGTTTTCGGCTACATTGTTATATATAAATAAATACATAAGAGTGTATATATTTATTTATTTATTGTCAATTCTGTAGGAACATTTTTCAAGCAAACCAAAAATTATATAAAACAAGAATGCGTAATTTACGGCACAAATATTATATACATTTTTCACTATGAATTTTTTACATTCATTTTGTTTCAATAGTGTCACTAGCCGAGCACTTTGCGTCAATGAATTTTCTAGGGAATCACGTAATTATTATTGTATTGTTATACGTAAGGAAAAGAAAGCCAAAGCTTGTGGGACCTTCTCAATTTGAAATTTTAGATATCTAGACTCTAATGAGCGTGCAGATGAATTTTATTCGTAAAATTCTATTCAGTTTTCTGAAGCTTGTGCAAAAATGATTTTCCTCGGGCACCATTTTAGCGTGGCCAGGCATCGATTTTTAAAAAATCAAACAAGACTTGTTTCTAGAAATCTTTCGCGTACTGCACCATTCGTTTGGATAAGAAGAAAGAGTTTCAACTGATTATTGAATTTCATTAATCGGGAGAAAAAAAATTTCATGACAATCAGCTATTTTCGTGCGCGATCCACCGAGAAGGTCTCTTGTGCCAACGAACCAAAGTAAATTCTATAAATCATGTATATGTATCGATATATATATTTGTAGATATATTGAAAAGGAAATAAATTGTTTGTTTTATGAAATAAATATCAGAAAAGATGCTTGGAGGTATAAAGAGTGAACGTGAAGGTGTATGATGGCCATGATGATTGATGACGGCAGAAAAATAGTTTTGGAAATTGAACAAAACGAAATAAAAGATTGAAACGAACGAAATAATCGAACATGACGAAGACGATTGCAAGTAAATTAATATTTAAAAGCAAAATAAAAATGAAACGTAGAATGAAATAAAATGAAAGTTGTAATAAATTAAAATTAGAGATTGGAAAAAATAAACATAAAGAATAAAAGGCGTTGAAGATAATCATATACCTCTGGTTGGATACGATAAAAATAACGTAAAAGAATGATGAATCGTGATTATTTGTGCCTCTTGCATTTTTCAATAACAGAATCAACGTTTTTTTCTTTTTTTTAATTTTCTTCTGGGTCAACGATCAATATTGGTGAAGGATTTTTAATTCAAACCGAAAAAGTCGTTTTTTCGACTTGTCAGGCGATCGATACAACGTAACTCGAACTCTTTGTTTTTCCTCCGGGTGCTTTAAATATCGGACATTTTTTCGTAACCGTATTTTTTAAAATAGACTGTACGAATAAAAGATTTTTCAAAAACACGTTTTTTGCTTTTTTTGCTCTTTGCCACAAAACGAGCCAGAAAAAGGGGAAGAAATCAGGCTCACCCGATATAGACAACAGAGCAGTTACAAAAATGGGACGGCAGGGGTATTTGCTTTTTTTTTTTAAATATAATAATTAATAATGTAATATAATTAATAATATAAATGTGGAGACGTACCAAACAGGGTAAAGAGAGCGTCAGGCGTGACCATCTACACAGAGAACAGACAGAGTTCAGTCAGTAGTCAGCGAGTATAATAGGGTTCCATGTAAGGTACGCGTCTCGAGTCTCGCGTGAATCGACCTCTCGTGTGCAAATCAACGAAATTAGCAAAGGAAAATCACCCAAAAGTACCAAAAGGCGATTTTTCAAAAATGTTTTTTTTTTCGTGTTGTTTTTTTCAACATTAATTGCCAATATCACCGGGTGTTGAAATGACAAATGTATTGAACCGTGATTTGAGGACCAATAATGAAAATTAAAAAATTAAATGAACCATAGACAGATATAGAGAGAGAGGTCGAGAACGCTAAACTTTAGAGCGACTCAACGATAGTAAGTAACACACAGTTATAGTACAGTAGTGACAAGTTGTAGCTGCGAGGTACGTATCGCCGTAAGTTGAGCTTCGAGACAAATTGGCTAAAAATATTCTACACAAAAAATCGAGTCTTTTTTTCTCATTTCATCATTTTCGTTTGTACATTTTTTATTTACCAGTTTAATTTTTTTTTCCTTTTAGGCCAATTGTCTGGAAGCTTCGAGTTGCAACTTAACGACGCTACGATCGTATCGAGGGCGAAGTGATTCGTATAATGTGTGTTTCGAAATGAGAATATAAAAAAAAAAACACAATTAAATATTCGAGTTTAGGAGAAATATTTGAGGAAAAGGAAGAGTGTTGTTTGTGGCGAGGGAGTTGATTAACGTAACAGGAGAGAGCACACAGGCAAATCGAGCAACGAGTATTTCGTCGTCGTGTCAAGAAACAGTAAATAAGTTTGAAAAAAAAAACAAGAAAAAATGAAGAGATTTAATTTTCACACGATTCAAGCGAACTAAATGAAAAATCGGAAAGTTGGTGTCGGAAATGGGCACAGCTTCGAACGAAACATTAGTTGGAACGTATCTAAAGTACCAAACGTGTCAATACTACAATTCTTGGCGCAACAACGAAAATTATTGGGGAATCTTTTTTGTTTCTTAAATATAAGCTGTTGGGGACATTTTTCCAGGTAACTACTTCGTATCAACTTCAACGCACAAATCCAACTCAGCGATGATGAATTTCTTGCACAGCATGTTTTATTTACGTAGGAAAATATCAATAACGATGGATCGCCAAACCACCAACGGAATGAACAAACATTTTCTAATGATTCCTGAACAGATTTAACGCGGATCGATCACGTAGATTTTCTTCAAGTTTTTTTTTTCCAAGTCACGGCCATTCGTTAACGGATTTATTTTTCAAACTGTCGAAACTATCGAATTTGAAAAAACGACATGTGCTGCAATCGTCGAGTATTTCTTGAACGAAACGAGAAGACGTTGAGCATGAAAATTCATTGAAAAGTGCGAATAATAGTCTGGAAAATCCTGTTTTCAATGTGCCATCGACGGTTTCATAATCTAATGGTATTGATAGTTTTCTACGTTAATGAAACGCACTGTATCGTACGAATTGATTTGCACTAAAATTATTTTAGGCATTAAACGCAGTGTGGATTTTTTTAAAAAACTTTTTTCATTTACTTGACGAGCCTATCACGCCGAAGTTATCTTAGAAATAATATAGTTTCGCATTGCAGTTATGGAAATTCGTAATCATCATGAATCCACTGCATTTTTTCTGACGAGGAAATTCGTCTCTGAATAAAAAGCTTTGAGGATTCCGAATATTGAGCTCTACTTTCTGCCTAATCACGTTCCGATGCGTCATTTGCACGTATCGGAAAAAAGTCAATTAAAGGGAGATGCGGTGCCCGGTTCCTATGGGACTGATTAGTGTGGAACGATTCGTTCCTTAATTTGCAGACTTTTCCTTTGAATTCCGTCAATTTTTAACATTTCCGTGCTCATTTTTAACTTTTTCTAGAAAATAATGAATTTCGTAAACGCTGTGTTGGCGAGAACGAAGAATTTTTTTCTTCGCTACTCGAGAATTTGACTCGTTGATTTGTCGTTCCGATGGTAAACGTTGGGATCAAGGGATACTCACCTCTTCGTTAAGATTGGTAACGAGAAGAACCGACGAGATTTGTGGACTTCCCGGCACTCGTACACCCAGAGCTCCAGCACCGAGGCTAAAGCCACCGAGACCGGCGATCCCGCCACCTGGTGCAACGCCGTTGTAAGGAGCAGCAAGGGGAGATGGAAGACCGTGCATCGCAGCGAAGGGCGAAGCTAGGACGCCTGGCGCCCCTGTAATTGATTCTATTTCAGGAAATTCATCGATTCTCATTAATGAATTTTGCATTAATTTCATGTTCACAATATCGCAAATAAAGAAAAAAAAAACAATTTTTTCAATCGTGCATAACGCGAGTCTTTAAATTTTCATTTTATCCAAATTTTGATGATCGTGAGGGTGAAGAATATATCAACTCACCGGGCAATCGAGCACGTGGCTGTGAGCCAGCAGCTCCGAGTAGAAGCTGCGGTAGTAATTCACCACCAAGAGCCAGGGAAGCAGCATCGAGACTCGCGTCACCTGTGGGTAGCGTCGGATTCGTGTAATCTCTCGATTTGTCATTGTTGTATTTGACATTGAGACTTTGCATCTTGCTGTAATCGATGCGGAGTGTGCAACACGAATTGTAGATATTCTGGCCATCCAACGACTGTAAAATAAAAGCGAAGCCAATTGAAATATACGATTTTTTCTTGAGCAAATCTCAAAATTCCCATGGAATTTTTGGTCAGGGCATAAAACTTTCTTTTTTTAAGGTCTGAAGGAAAAAGCGATACGAAAATTTTTCTGGTTTTCTAAATTGAACAATTGATAGAAAAACGCATTTTTCGTTGGGGCCCAACGTTACGAACTTCAGGCTCATTGGAAATATTATTTACGCCGAATGAAATATCCGTATATCTCGAGAGTATATTTTAATTAATTACGGTGGACTTGGAGATATAAAAATTATGTATCCTGCAGGGAAAATATGGATGTGTCTTTTTTTTTTTAAAAAGACATGTAAAGAAAACGAATAAATATGACAAATGTCCAACGACAAATTAGTGTTCACTGGCTTGATTTATGAACCATTACAAAGGTCAAGATAGAAAGCACGAAGGAAGCAAAAAAAAATTATAATTGATTGGCTATAATTTAGGAGGCAGTATCTCAATATTTATAAAAATAAATATCGCAGGACAAAAGAACAGTGGAAATGGAGTATTTCAATGAGAAAAGACCGTGAGAGGAGTATCGCTAGGGTATCATAAACCTGCTGATGGGTATAAAATATGTAGCCGAGGGGAGAAATTGTCGAGCATACATGCTGGTCATGTATCGTCATATGTGCCTTATGCTCGAAGGATTTTACGATCTCGCTCGAGCGAAAACACAACACTGAGTAAAGCTGCACACGAAGCGATGACATTGCTGCACGAGTTTTCCTCTGGCTCGCACTGTTGGATTCGTCTACACACTGCGCGTGTATATCCCATTGCAATACCGGCTCATTTTCATTAAAAATCTAAAGAGTGAGCAAGGTACAGGGGTCGGGATGCCTCGAGCAAGTGTAAACGGTTGGTCGTCATATTTATTGTACATACAATGGCCAAAACCGTAAAGTTACTGAGAGACCCTACCACCAAGACTTTACCAGACTCTACCAAAGCCGAGTCTCTGCTTTCCAAGCGTTTGTTTGGCTTGCATATCATGTTTTCACTGTTGAACAAGAGAACGCTTTGGTTCGTTGATTCGTCTACGAATATGCACACAAATATGCACGCAAAATATTGGACCCGAGGAAAAAAGGAATTACAACTTTGAGGACGTGGTTCATAATATCGTAAAAAGCTCGTGACGAAACTTGAGATAATAACATTTTATCGATGGATTAATTTCTGGACACTAACTGTTTCCTCGAGCAATGATTAGCTCTCTGCAAAAATTTAAATCGTCGCTCTTTCATTTGTCATGTTGAACGTATCGAGGAATGCAGAAAGCTTGAGAGCATCGGGAAGAGAGAGAGAGAGAGAGATTGCAAAATTGTAATTGCTCTTTAACACAAAATTGGAAAATTAAATTATTCAGAAATCTCAATGTCGTCCGAAAGTAGTTTGTATATTAGAAAAATAATACAAGAGAGTGGAAGAGTTGAGCACAATTTGTCGGAAATAGTGTTATGCACAAGCAAAGGAAAAAAAAATGCAATTCATCATGATAATGGAATGGATTTTGTAAATCGAAGAGAAAAAAGTAATTCGCAAGCTCTGTTTTTTGGTAGGATGTACTCTCGAATATTAAAACAAATTAATTACGAACAAATTTGTGATGAAGGCGAAAATGACAATTTAATCGGATAGATGAAATTTCGACGAAAATTTGGGAATTTCGTAAAAATGCCTCTGAATTAAATGAAATGTATAAAAAAAGAGAAATTTCACTGGCTGTTTTCGGAGTACATATTGTACATTGTTAACCACAGTAAGTGTTGATTTTGCACTTGATCGGAACTAAAGAGTCACAACGAAGACAAGCAGAGAGTTTGCGTGAAGAGAGAATTCGTGCAATTTATGTGCAAGTTGGATAGGAGCAGTGGGTCGAGAGACGATGAAGTGAGAAAGAGAAGAAGAGTGACAGAAAGAGAAAGGGAAATTGACGCAAAACTCAGCCCTTCGGCAATGCCCGTTTGTTTGAAACTTCGTTAGGGAAACTCGGAAGGATTGCCGTCGGTTCGTCCCGTTGGCCCGGATAACGGGCTGAGAAGCCACCCTTTGGGGTTGTTTCGGAGCAGTCAATGGATAAGTTCTGTCTCTTTTTCTCCTTTTTTACTCCAATCCAACGCACGACACAACAAACCGCCTTTACCTTGTTGTTCGATTGATATAATTAAGAAGCAAAAATCTAAAGGCGCTTGTTTGTGTTTCGTCCCGTTTAACTCACTCGCGTTCATATTAAAATGATAGACAAACAAAAGCTACAGAGAGAAAAAGAGATGAACGCGGGAGAGAAAAGAGCGACCTCGTTACAGTTCATTGGTTGTGCATCGTCCTATTATTACTTGTTACCACGAGTACAAACGAAAAAGCCCCAGGACTGTAGTTGTCGTTCCTGATACCTCCATCAGCTGGCGCTATCTGGCTAACATTGCAAATGTATATATACATATATACATAAATTTTGCCCCATGGCCATTCACAGTAAAGTTTTCAACCAACCAACACACAACGTGCTCGCACAAAGGACGTTTTCAGCCTGTCCCGTTGTTGAAGTTCGTCGTTACTCTATATATTCCTCTACATTCATTTCCTTTGCAGAGAAAATCAAATTATTCATTGGACATACGCTAAAAATGGCTTTGTTACTGGTCGTTCTGAGAGCGCGGAGTCTATGAACAAAACTACATGTTTTTTCCTATCAACAGATTTTTTTTCGTGCTGCCTTGAGAAAAAAAAAATCATATTTCTGAATGAACGCTGACTGAAATTTTTGTACCTCGCGATCAATAATTTCCATCGTTTCGATTAAGGACGTTGTATCGCAACGGTCAAATCTAAATTCTTGTTCTCAGTTTTTCTCACATGTAAAATGGTTCACGAGCCCAAGTTCGTTAAAAAAACTTTGTTACAAATTGACCGAAGAACAACATACTCCAAATCCAAGATTGTCCGAGGTAATCGGTATTTGTTAAATAATAAGCAAAATTTCGAAGAAATTTAACGAGCGATTTTTTTGAAAAACTGAATAAAGCTCCTCCAATGTTTCATAAAAGTGTATGCAAAGTTTTAAGAGGCTTCACCATTTGGAAATCGAAATATTTAATGTTAAAAATTGCTGAAAATTTTCATAAATAAATATCTCACTTTCTGCATGGTGAAGCTTCTTAAAATTGCGCGAGCTATTAGATATCACTATTTTCTTTGTGTGGTGCAAATTTGAAGGAATTCTATCGGTTGAGTTTTGCATACGACATCCTTAAATCGACAAATTCGATGTGATCGCGAAAGTTCATGGATCGCTGGAATCTCATATTTTCTGGTATGTCGGATCGCACTCAGTAGATGAGGCAAAATAAAAATGGAGCAACGAGAGACTCGAGATTTCTGAATGAAGGTCGAATTTCGAAAGTGGGAAAAATCGTATAATAAATATTGTTCGACGTAATTCGCTTTATTATCATCATGTTTTTTGCAACGATCTCGAAGTGTATCTACGACTGACCGCACTCGCGGAGTCGGAAAATTCTTGTAAATTTTCGCGAAAATAGAGAGAATATAATTCAGGCTGACTTCGTGAGCGAGATATAGAAAGGGAGAGGTATATGCCGGAAGAAAATTTTCAGCAGGGTTGCCCTCTCACAACCTGCTTGCTTTCACGTGAATCGAAGACCCCCAGGGAATTCCTCTCGGTCCAGGCCCGAAAAGCGGAAAATTTAAGGGGTTACGCGAACAAGAACATAGGGATATCACTGAAGAAACACACGTACACATGCACATGTTCATGCTCGCGCATGCGGCTATATTATGTACATAATACCATGGGAATACTTACAAATTTAGCGGTCTGCGCCGACAGCATGTCAGGGTATTGTATGAGCGCTTGGAACGAGTCTGAAAGACAAAGAACGTTTTTTTAACCCGCCTCATTCGCATAAAACAGAATTCACACATTTTTTTTTCATCCGTAAACTATAAAAATATGTTTTCATTATTGAAAGACTTACTCCATCGAATTTTAAGTAATTATTCTGATGAAATGTTCATTCGACTTGAGAAATGCGTGTCGTCGATTAGCATTTCAATCGCTCGTTGTTTTTTATGTCAAAACTATTTGCAAAATAGATCCTTCACAAATCTACGTTCCTAAACGCGTTTCTTGCAATGAAAAAAAATTCTTTTTGCTTTAAAAAAAAAAGTTAATGAATTTATTTATTTGAATTTTCGGTATTGCACAATTTTTATGTCAATCGCGACGGTTTTACATAAGACTGCTTGTATTTATCGGTGTCCATTTCAGCGAATGCGTGATACCAAAATTTAAGTGACCTCTGTATCGTATCGCAAGAGCGATGTATTTTTATTTCACGTTTAGTTTTTTTTTGTCAAATTTCGAGCTGCGCTCTAATTTTTTTTTATCGACAATTGTGATCAAAGGTTCTCTTCACGATTTATAAGACAGATTATGATGAAGAGTAAAAAATAAATTCTTGACGCACACGAAATCATAGATTTGCCTCGAATTTACTGATGGAATGGAAAGTCGTATCTCGTGCCTTTTTACGTCTTAAATGATTGGCTGTTACGTCCATTTAGCTTTAAGTGCCCGATGTGCCTACGCAGTAGAATATCAATGTGGCACACAAATGACTACAATTCCAAATGGTAGCACGAGTTGCCTATGGGGATGAAATAGGACCAAGCATTGAAAACGCGTTGTTGTAGGAAAATGGACGTTCATGCGATTTTCAGCCTGAAGCATTCCCTGCAAACCTTCGCATCACTATAGCTTGCGCTCGTTCGCCCTGTACAAGGCGTAAATTTGTAACAGCTCGGCTACCCTATGCAAGCTTAAATTTGTAACGGCAAGTCTGCCGTTGGTTTTCCTCGAGGGTCACCCTCCCACACAAGGCACTCCTTCGCCTACTCTCCGTTTACGCATCGCCATAAACTTCTACCTGTCCAGCCTCGCTTTGGTCACCTGGAGTCGCGAGCTCCCGTAACGGTCGATGTGTTACATTAAAATACACATGAAAAACCAACAGCACTTTATAATGAAATTTTACGCGAGAAATTCATTCCAGGGCTCGTAAAAAAATCGTGAAGAATACATAAAACCTCCCCTTCCTAAAATAAGGGCAATGAGGCGTTTGATAGGAAATTCTGTACAAAATTATTTCATTTTCAAATACTCACTGTTTTTTGTGAAAGTTACGATTTTCAGGACCTTTCCGTATCTTGTAAATATCTGAAACAAAAAATATTAAAACCCGATTAATATGACGTTGCGACTCGATGCTCCATGGTCGAAAGTTTTCTGTCTTTTTTTTTTCATCACCACTTCAGTGTGCTTTGTATCATTGATTTTGGGGATTGCAATATCGGGCGAAATCCCTTCAAGGGACATCGATATGAACGCGTAAGTTGTATTGTTAAAAAAAACTTTATCCCGTGCTGAAGGATCCGATGTTATTATCGAATTCGGTAATAGCTTAAAGTCATGGGAAAAGGGGTTTGTTTTGTGCGTCGAAAACTAACAAACGTATCGCGTATCTCGGCAATCGTAGATAATTGAAGCCAGACACAGTGTGGTGTTTCGAGCTCTGGAAAACGCACTTTCACCGATGGGAGGTGTACCCACTGTCCGAAGCCGATATGTTCGTGTTTGATGACCGCGCGTTATATTCCAGGAGAAAAGCAAATATTTGTTCTCGATCGTAATTTCGCCGGAGTGCGCATCCGAATATGATGAAACGTTTGCCCCGTCGACCCGGTGCTATCTCTGTAGCTTCCTGCGTCGTAGGTGTGTATGCATCACATTCAACGTGTGGCAAGCGACTAGATTCTGTCAAGGAGATCACGCGACTAATCCTGCACGCAGATTATTCGCATTTCTCAAACTTTACGGCGCTTACACTTGAATTTGGAAACAATGAAAATAAGTTTCGATTGTTTCTGATTTCTCGAGAAATATCGTATCATCGCTCACGCAAACGTCCGAGATTTTTGGCTTTCAGCTTAACTAACGTCCCAATATGTCTCTGTCCTCCACATTCCTACAAGTTTCTTGTTCCTCCATCGTACGTTTCGAAATATTCTTTGGTAGAGAGAAAAACTTGAAGGGATGAGCACGGGGATTTAGCTTCGACGTTTCTGCACTCCAGCGTTCGGACAACCCTTTGCCAGAGAAAGAAAGAGAATGCAAGAGTTTACAGGAGAAAGACGTACCGTTTTCCCCGCACTCGCGGTGTGTATTCCGAGCAAGAAACCCCACGGGAAATCAGGTTGGTACGGCGAGCGAGTGCATACACGTAGACACACACACACACAAAGCCCCATGGATACACAAACACACATTGGCTCGCATTATAGTGATAGACGGTGTTGATAGAAATAGATGTTTATATATAGCACAGTGTGTAGTGGAAGTCGCGGGAGGAGGGCAGGGATTCGCCAGTACGTTTATGTGAATGCATGTATGATACTTTCTTCGTCTATGTGTGTACCCATCCGCATACATCAACTCCACATACAGAGTTATTACGATATTACTACATTTTGTTTGTTCGAGGTTTATTGTGTCGTTGGTTTCTCATTCTGTCGATGGTCCAATCACTTTCATTTCTCGTGGACACTCATCTTTTACGGATACCGCGTTTTGATTCACTCCGAAGCGTAAATGCAATCCCCCGACGCTAGAACCAGAGGAAACAGGACAAAACCTTTCTACAGGACTCAAAAAAACAGACAATTTTGTCTTTCAAAGTTTACAGAGATCTAGCGCGATATGCTTTCGAGATGATTGCTTCTGCTGCTATCTAAATAAACAGTGACCATCGATCGTCGTACAAGCGTGAGAACCTCCAGGATTCAATACTGAGAAACATTAGAAAAATTTTATTCTATGGAAACCGAATTGGCAACTGTCTGAACGGATTGGAAGTTAATACTTTTCATTTGAATTTTCAACTCCATAACAAAAAAAAGGCCATTTGTTTCATTTAGAAAATGCCGAGCAGTTTTTTTTGCGGTGTTCATTCGTTCTACGACGAAACTGCCTTTCGCTGATTGTTCAAATGAAAATTGAATGTATTTAGACCGCGGGACAAATTTTTTTTTTTTTTGCGTCAAACAAGCTCGACATCGATGAATTCAGTGAAACGTCGTATTCCTAATTTTGGGGGGAATAGTGCGGAATATGGGAGACCATCCACAGAATCAGCCGCACTGGGGGGGAGCAGGTGTGAGCTGACTGCAACGAGCACCGAGCATTTGCGATGGAGTAACAAAAAAGTTAGAAAAACTTTTTCTCAAGCGAGGCAGCGATAAAGTCTGGCCTTATTTCTAGTCCGAGAATATCGTTTGTCTCAGTTCTTAATCTTTATTTCTCTCTGTCTGGCTTTCTTTCTCATTCCGGGCCATGCATATGCTACAACCCGCACGAACCAACTTATTTCACAGTCAACGCGTGACCACATACCGAGGTCCCTCGAGGGTAGCCCGGACGCGTCGACAATTGGAATTAATCAGTATTACCAGGTTGACTGAAAGATGTGTCAATATTCTGCATTGAATTTTGGTTCATTCATCATCCTTCATTACGTTCGAAAATTTTCAAGTTTACGATGAAATATTTTTCGTATTATCGCCACGTACAGTAAAAACATGAAATATCGAAATTTGAGTATTTTTCATTTTTCAGATGACGTTGAAGTTTGCACCGTTGAAATGCAACGAAATTCTATTTTTTTCTGGGGCGAAGCTCACTATTCAAATGAAAAATGTAATTGCGAATGTAAAACGATCGAATTTCGCGACCTAAAAAGTATGTCCGCTTGAAAAATTTGGATGATTTTTTTAATTCAACAAATCGTCAATAAAAATCGATATTTTTCGTAGCATTTCAACGATGCAAACTTCAGCGTCATTTTTTTAGACGGAGAATTGAAATCAATGTAAATGGCAGGGAGTGGTAACGAGCTTTGAGATGGAATATCGAAGTAAATAATTGTTTTCTATTTACTTATGAATCTTCGTATTCACGTGAATCGTGGCAAATGTCAAAAGAAACAAAAATGCCTTCGAATTAAATCTCAATCTTCTGTATCATTGGAACGAACGTAAGCTCAACACATTTCCTTATATCGTTCAATCGCTATGTAATATTCAACAATATGGAAACTCGATGCATGTGTTACCGTGGAACAGAAGGTCTCGACAATCGAATTGTAATTGTTTTGCATTTAGAGACTGGGAAAAGCCTTCCTCCCTGACCCGTTTCATGGGGAAACTGGTAATCGTTACAATCGGCAACATATCTACAGCCTCGTTGTATTTAATTCTCTGCATAATTATCGGGTAGCGGGTAGCTGAGGTGCTTCACACGCACGCGAACCTAGCGATCGACGGTCATTCCACACAATGCGTGCGAAAACAGTTCGACTTATTGCCAAATTCGTTGAGAAAGTCACAAAAAAACCATCGATCAAAATATATAAAAAATGCATGCTTCTGGTCATCCGGCCAGCTTGGCCCGAAGTAAGGATAAAGTACTCCAAAAAATATACCCCAGGAAATATTAAAAAGACAAAAATTGAAACTTTTCTTTCAATTAACGAAAATATATGTTGTCCGCTATTTTTCCTGGAGACTTCGTCAGCTAAAAATGTGATTTTATTTTTTCTTAATTCAGAAATTGAATGACCTAAAATTGAGTTTCCTAATGGTGAATAGAGGTTCCTAAATATTGTGTATTAAATAAGACTGTATGTGTAAAGTTAAAAGCGACCAGGCTTGCATTGACCTGTTTGATTTGTTTGGCTTTATCCGAAGCGTGAAAACGCATTGATCTCTATGGCTATTAACTTAATTGAGCACGGAGCCCCTTCGGAGTATTCAAATTTTCACGGCCTCGCTCGAGCGATATGGTGCTCTTGGTCATTCGATCGCAAGCGAACCGTCGCCTCAATGCCCAATTTTCCCGAACGATAAACCGAACGAGCAGAATGAAAATTTCCTGGATTCAGTGTACCCGAAAATATATTTGTAAACGAATTGTTTCTTCTCTTTCGTTTGTGCGGTCACTGTTGCTTTTTTTCGTATGGATCATAAACAACAGAATGGAATTGGTCGATGTTTATTAACAGCAACTTCTACAAAACAGACAGAGTTGAAAAACTCTTTTATATAGTCTAATTCCAATACTGACATTATCCATCGTTGATGAATAAAACATTTTCATTCTTATGCTTGACGAATCGCGACTGTAAATATTCATTTTTTTGTTTTTTTTTTTTTTTCATAAAGCATAAGTGTAATAAAATGTATTCATGACAAATATTCAATCACGGGAAAGTGCATTATTTAAGAATACTTGTACCCCATAAAATCGATGGAAAATTATAGAATCGATATTACGGAATTGCATATTGAAAAATATTAAAAAGAGTCCATGTAGGTACGCGCTTAAATTTTAGTAGCCGCTTGACTTTGTTTTAAAAATGTGATTTAACGATTCGAAAAAAAAAAATGCAATAAGTGGCATTAGAAACGTCGTTAAATCTAATGGCTTATTGGCTTCGCGAAGCTCTGGCGGGTCTCGGGCATTACACTCGTGGGAAGCTTCTCCGATATCTCCATATACAGACCACAGATTGTCTATAGACGGATGGATTTAACTCTGGAGAAATAGATGTGCATATATTCCATGTGTTATCAATAGTTACACCGATGGAGACATCAGTATATTAAGTACACTCCGAACCCTCCAGGTGCAAATACCATAATCGATTAACGCCTGCCGAGTTCGTAAATGTCTTAATAGAAGCATTTCATGCCTACGTTCGTTAGAATCGAGTATTGAGGAGCGTGACTAGACAAGGAAAATTCGAAATAATTTTAGAATTTTATGAAATTTGGTGAGTTTAATATTTAGCATTAAACACGAATATACAAATTTTTTAAGATTTTTCTTCTACATAGTTTTTGAGTAATTGGACACTAGAGTTTACATGCATAAGCATAGGAATCAGATATTTATATAGGTACATCTTTTGCATATCGTAAACTCCAATTATTCGAAAACGATGTAGACGAAAAATTTGTAAAAAAATTGTGTCATCGTATTTGATTCTAAAGAATCTTATCACCAAATTTGATTAAATTCTTATCATATGGTCGTATGTACCCAAGCACCTTAAACGACCAGACATCAACGACAAATAACCGATTGAGAAAGTTTTATAATTTACACTGATAATCGAAATTACATATTTTTACATATTTTTACATATTTTTACATATTTTTACATATTACAGAATTTTATATAAAAAATTAGTATGCTACCATAATTCCCTGGTACCACATTGTCCTTATGAGAATTTTTAGCAAATACATACTAATTTTTCATCGGAAATTGGGCGATAAATGTCAAAAATGGGGGAAAAATGTCAAAATTTCCGCGATTTCCGATAGAGTATGAATAAAAAATTACTATGTCTTTGCTAAAATTTGTCAGAGGGACAATATGGTACCAGGGAACTATGGTAGCATAGTCATTTTTTATATGAAATTCTCTCCGTGCAGCTACTGTAAGCGAATGATAAAATCGACCAATCTCTGTTGGAGCGAACGTCGTGAAGAAGATGCTCAATGGCAAATTCACCGAGTAACTAATGCCCAGCCTATTTATATTCAATTGTCAGAACATTTAGTAACGGCAGAATCTTTTCGATTCAACCTCCCAATATTCCGTTTCACTTCCATTCGGACTCGTTGAGATGAAAGTAACAAAAGTTAATATTAAACATCGAATGCGATATTGTAGGCTAAAGTTTATGAAAAGAAAGAAATTGCTAAATACGGAGACGGAAACGATAACGGGAGAAGAGAATAGAGAAAAAAAGACTAGAAACGAGTGCGAGTACACATACCAATCGAAATTGATCCCACGAGAGTCTCCTGAGTGCTCGATAAAAAAAATAAATGTGATCGGATGAGGAAGAGGAAAAAAACAAAATGATACGAGTGACCATTAAATCCAACCGCTTATCGTTGAACGCGAAATAGAAAAGGAGCAAGAAAAACCGTTCGTTTTCTATATCCTCAACTACCCCAACTGAGATGTCTCCGGAAGTTGGGATGGGAGTTTCACTGCCTGTTCGATTATATGAGAACATTGAGCACCAGAGGGAGAAATAGAGAGAAGGCGAGCGCCACAGAGTTTTCGCGATCCAGTCGAGAGACCGCACAATCATGGGATAGTCTCGACTTTTTCTTTTTCTCTCATACCATAGCGTGGGAATTATCATTATCGACGACATCCTCAGAAGGCAGCTTAGTCGCGACGCGTAATGCTACAGTTCAATTAACGAAAAATAAAAGTGCAAGGCCCGCAAAGAGCCGAAGAAAAACCAGCAAAAACAAATGATCCGAGCTTTTCTAAAACGTCCCATATACGCCGGAGGGAACGAGGGAGTGGAAAAATATGAAAACCAAAAAGAAAGAGTGAAGAAGTATAATAACCGTTAAATCGAGAGGCTTATTGGCCACGAGGCATTGAACACGAACGATATTCCCTTCGTTCGAACGGTTAACGCACATGTGTATTAGGAATTCTGTATCAATAGTCGACCAACGTCTGTTCCACATTTGAGCATTATGAAAACATTCAATTTCCTCGAAACACCAATTTTACAATCGTCAGATTTGATTTTCGTTTCAATTGTTTGTTCATTGACTCTCCCCGCTCATTAAAATTTCATTTATATCAGACAATCGATATTGAATAAATTCCCGAGTAAACCGTGAATACCTGTTATCAACTAATTGCGGGGGTTGGCTACATACGACCATATGATAAGAATTTAATAAAATTTCGTGATAACATTCTTTAGAATCAACAACGATGACACATTTTTTTTCAAATTTTTCGTCTGCATCGTTGTCGAATAATTGGAGTTTACANGATTTGATTTTCATTTCAATTGTTTGTTCATTGAGTCTCCCCGCTCATTAAAATTTCATTTATATCAGACAATCGATGTTGAATAAATTCCCGAGTAAACGGTGAATACCTGTTATCAACTAATTGCGGGGGTTGGCTACATACGACCATATGATAAGAATTTAATAAAATTTCGTGATAACATTCTTTAGAATCAAAAACGATGACACATTTTTTTTCAAATTTTTCGTCTGCATCGTTGTCGAATAATTGGAGTTTACAATATGCGAAAGATATACCTATATATATCTGATTCCTATGCTTGTGCTAGTGTTCAATTACTCGAAAACTACGATCGCACCTCAAAACGTGTGAGCCCGATTTCCGTTTCGTGTTCTCGTTGAAACTGACACTCGTTATTACCAATTAACGAAAGAATGAAACGAATGAGACGATGAGTGAGGATTGCTTTACGTATTCGAAGCCTCGAGAGTCATTGACTGCCGAAATTCCGTTTACGGTTAAAGGTTACTCGTAAGGAGGTTAGGACTGGCGATGGTAGGCTTGACCTGCTAGCGTACGTGAGGTATATACCAACTTGTTTATATAAACACAGTACATAGACAATTGTTTGCGTGTAATATGCCTTGAGGATGTTGAAGGGTAGATGTATATGTCGAAGGTGTATGCATATGTATCATGTGTAGTAACGACAATGACGTCGAGGCCAAACGTCGTTATTGATTGGCGTGTCGGAGTTATTAATTCGTAGGGTTCAATTATCGGGTGGGCGAATCTCCGGGGCTCGGGAGCAATGTACCAAGCAATGAGAGGGGTGACGACAGGGTTAAAGGGGGAGAGAGAGAGAGAGAGAGAGAGAGAGCGAGAGGAGAGGCGTGGGCTAGAGTGCGACGATGATGCCTTTGCGCGCTCAATCTACGGCCAATGCAATAACCTGCAATAATAGTAATTCAATTTCGGCGTTACGGCATCATGTGATATCGAAATAAGGCTATACAGTCATGCAGTCAGTCGCATACATAGTTTAGGGAGCGTTGGGATACAGACTAGTTTGTAAATGGTTGCGTGTGGTCTCTGTATGTGCGTTTCGTATTTTGGTTGTCAAGTCCATCCCGACGGCTCTGTGAATGACGCGAGGACCATTAATCTCTATTGGGAGCTTTGTCGTATTCGATTTTCACATCAGCGATGACCACCGGCAAACCGATTAAAAATAATAATATGCGCCAATTTTCAAATGGCTTCGCAACCACGATTTTCGCCAATCAACAACAACCAATTTACATTCGTATAGGGTTTATCCGTTTGAGGAAAGGCTATAGGGAATTCATTTCGCGCGGACGAATCACAAATATGCATTTACAGCGTTCGTGTAGACCCGGCGGTAACAGCATATCGATGCATTTCATTCCACGAACCGATTCGTAACGGGAGGCCAGCTCACGCTGTACCGTTGGTGAGTTTTCGTTTAGGGACACAAATACGCAGTAACGTAACAAACGCATAGTCACGATGCGAAAGAGGGTGGTTGAGGAACGAGAGAAAAGGAGAAAAAGCGAGGAGTGAAGGAGTTATATGGGAAAGGGTGTGAGATGGAAAAAGAGAAAGTAAAACGAAATGCGACTGAAACGATCAGAGCGAATCATCGTGCACACGATGCAACATGAACGGAGGAGGAGTGAGAAGCTGAAGAAGGCGAGGCGATCCATTAATCATGGGGCGCGAGGAGCCCGTGATTAATGCTTCACATACCATTCACCCTTCCTTCATCTCCTTTTACCACTTCCCCCTTATCCATCTCGCCCATATAATGCTGGAAATACCGCATATCGTATAGCCTTCACTACACACAGCAGCTTGAGCTTTTGCACTCGTTAAAGCGTTCCCTTGGACGAGCTTCCAACTTTTTTTCTCTTCTCATTCTTGGTCACCTACATTGGTTGCCAACCGAACGATGCCAGCATCAGAATCGCGAGAAAAAACGATACGAAAGCAAAGAACAGGAAAAAGAACAAAAAGAGAAAAAACTTGGCACGTGAAGACCTGCTTGAGCTCCCAACGCCTTCCGTTTCCATTCATCCGAACACTCCGTGACGATTAATATTGATTCTTTTTTTTTCTTCGCGACGAGACTTTCATTCACACGCGTTTTCCTTTACTCGTAGCCTCTCCCTTTCCACACTTTGAGCAGGTTTTCATCCCTTCCCTGTTTCTCTTTCTCGTCATGGCCCTTCGTCGTTATCGCACTTGTGTATTTACGCCTGTCTCGTTGGTCGCTCGCGTGTGTTGTTTTTAGGAAGAAAAGGAAATGAAAAGGCGGTATGTTGAGCTGTAAAAAGGGGGAACGTAGAGAACAAATATTTTTTCGCACCGTTCAGGCCAGACGGTTCACGAGCTGGACTTTCCTCTCACGATAATTCTATTTATTTTCTTTGTTACACTTTCGTTTGTTTTCACGACGAAAGAATTTTGAAGTTTTATCGATTTTTTTCAAACCGTAGCTACTGTGGCGACAATCAAAATTATTGTTCCCGAGTGTAAAATGATTAAAAAATAACGTTTTTTAATTACTTGCAATTCTCTTTTTGTTTTCGTCTCCATACGATTTTACGAATGCAGCGTTACCGCAAACAATGACAAATATACACATTTTTCTTTGTACAACCAGTTTAGACATTTATTTTTTGGTGCAATTTGGTGGTGTAGTCACTTTCTGTTTACGACTTCGTTAATTAAATAAGAGTTACGTCGCATTTACATTTTCCTTTCTCCATGCACGAATGTCCCTTTGCCACTCATGAATTATTCTCGACGTCGACGAAAGTTGCACGCATATACAAATTATCAGGCTTAATACCTTTGCCACTGTTCAAATATTCAAACAAATTTGTTGAGTTCGTGTTTTCGTGTGCGAAATATTTCATGAAAAGTTATTTTAGTCTAGACGCGTCGACTTTTGGCTGAATGATTCAACGAAAAAAAATACCTCCACGTAGTCATTGAACAGAGCGAAAACGTTTTATTTATATGAAAATTTCATCGTCTGACAAAATTCCTGAGGGCACGAAAAACATCAAACTCGATGATTTTTTTTCGAAATTTTGCTTCATCACGAATTGCATGTTTAATGCAGAAGTGGCTACAAATGTCTTTCCCTTTTTTGGGCAAAAAAAAATAGAACATGATTGGAAATTGAGGATGGTCCAAAACCAGCTTCGCGTAGATGTATTTTCTGCCATAGTGATCCACGCTCGGCTGCTCTTTTTTCATTCGATCAAGGCGAAGAAGAAAAAAAAACAGATTGTAACCTTCGGCCCTTTCCATTACTAGGGAATATAGCCAACGGACCATTTAGCCCATGAAAGTCTCGGGCAGGAGAGTTTCCACAGCGCTGGAGGATCGGGCTAGCCGATCGTAAAGCTGGATATCGAAGGAGGAGAGTGAGAGGATTTTAAGTAACAAATAAAAGACGTCAATATAAATTAAGCCGGGACAGAGGCGCGAAGGCAGAATACAGAGAGGCGAAATAAGGGCTCTGTCCTCCGAGTGTGCATAGTGGGAAAAGCCACAGCTGCTGAGTCCAAGAGAGGCACTCTCGAGGGGGCGAAAAATGAATCATAATAACAAGGCAATAAAAAAATTATTATTTTTTCTACAAAGGAAGGGAAAAGTAGGGATCGCGCAGGAGTCTGTAAAAAAGTGAAACCAGAAAGGAACGTAAGTGAAAAAAAAAGAGGGACCAAGAATTCCGTGTCGAATCGTTGACAAAAAGGGCAAGAAAAAAAACGTGGAAGGAAAAGAAAGCTTTTATCAAAAACTTTCGAACGATTTTCATGTTTTATAAGTTTTTCTCTATATAAGAGTTAGTGAAAGCAGGCTATTCCTGAAAAGTGAAGATAACATTTTCTTTATATTCGTTTGACCCCTGAAGATTTGGGATAGCTTATATAGAGCCTTGAAGCAAAGTTGTTATTGGTTGATCGATGGGATTCTCGCAAGAGCTGATCTGGCATACATAAAGGCAGAGCGAACCAACGAAAGTTTGGTGGTTTGCTGTGTGATAAAGCTCCTAATGGTTCTCTATGTATTATCATGTCATCCGGGACCAGAGTATTTGAGAGAGTACAGAGCTTTTGATGAGGGAGACGAAGAGAATGGGAAGAATAAGCGAGAGAGGAGACAGAGATCTCACAGAGATGACATACAAAGTTTTAGTGGGATTAGAATTTTCGCTCGATATTAGAGAACAAACGGTTCTTCCCACATCGAAAATGGCGCAGCAGAACGCATTGATACGGTTTCTAACAGCGAGTAGTACAAGCTCCAGTTATTAGCCATACTAGTTAGTTCCCTGCTAAGTAGCGATAGTTACTCTCTCCTCGGACAATGGATAAAGGAGTACTTAGTCAGACTTAACTATTGTATAGGCCACGAGGCAACTCGTCCGTCGATATTAATGTCTAAATCTTCCTCGTATAAATTATTTGAAATTAGTATTATATCCAAAAGCGACGATTCGAGAGAACGATCAGACCGACAAATAGACAAAACGGAGCTTCGATTACCATTGTAGAAAAGAAACCATTTTAAAGGAGAAGAGATTACATGAAAATCGAATATTCACCATCATAAAAAGTTCCTTCAGTTCCTCTTTCTTTTCAATAAAAAATCCTCAAACATTCGCATCAATTCAACTGCGAGGATCACAGAAGTCCAGATTTCCCTCTACTCAAATAATTCATTCCAAAATTCCTCGACAGTCTTTAAGAATCGAGCTGATATCGCTTTGCACAGGAATTATGTTTTAAATCTTCGCTTTCGTATTCATCATGATCGTTTCGCAAATTGTAACAAGGAAACTCGACAAAAGGATATTATCGTTTATCGAGAAACAAAAGTCGATCCATAAGCCTGCAATGGTTTCGATTTCAGAGTTCAGTTTGAATCGGAGCTTCACTTGAATTTGAATTTTTGTCCTAATCACACGTTTATCATTCCGCGACGTCCTAGTAGCGAGTATGCGTATATGATGCGTAAGATAACGTTGAAGAAACGAACGTGATAAAAAATGAGTCGTCTCTTTTTATTTTCGTATGAATGAGGACAATTGACAAAATAATTGAAAAGGATAAACGGCTCAATTTGGCATTCTACCTACTTCTGGAAAAACTAGGCAAAGGTTTGGTGAAAAAAACGGCACTTGGTTAACGTAAGCTTTTTAATAATTTCATGAGCCATAATTGTTGAACAAAAGGAACAAAAAAAAAATGATGTCTTTGAAGCGTTGCTGAGATGGAAAAGTTTGGACGGAGGAAACTGGTTGGCAAATAGCCCATTGTACACTAGACTGGCTGACGAACTCTAGGAAAATGCATTAACACACGAGAGAGACAGATAAATGAAATTAAAGTGGAGAATGTAGAAGAAAAGATTGCTCATCTTGTGTGGGAAGTTGTGAATTCGGGGGATGATGTTTTGGTCTCTCCAGGGCGAGCTTTTCCATGCACAATCTGTTGTGGAATGGTTGGTTCTGCGGTGCGGAGGTTTCGCGGTATCCGTAGTCGGAACTAATATCATTTCCGGCTCGTATTTACCGGTTGCTTACGCGTGTCTACCCCTCCCTTTGGCATACATCGATATGANGTCGGACAACCGTCAAGCACGGTTGGCACAGCGCTGGGCGACGCTTGGGCCATTCGGTCATTTTTTCACGGGTAGCGAGTATGCGAACATGATGCGTGAGATAACGTTGAAGAAAACGAACGTGATAAAAAAAGAGTCGTCTCTTTTTATTTTCGTACGAATGAGAACAATTGACAAAATAATTGAAAAGGATAAACGGCTCAATTTGGTATTCTACCTACTTCTGGAAAAACTAGGCAAAGGTTTGGTGGAAAAAACGGCACTTGGTTAACGTAGGCTTTTTAATAATTTCATGAGTGATAATTGTTGAACAAAAGGAACAAAAAAAAATGATGTCTTTGAAGCGTTGGTGAGATGGAAAAGTTTGGACGGAGGAAACTGGTTGGCAAATAGCCCATTGTACACTAGACTGGCTGACGAACTCTAGGAAAATGCATTAACACACGAGAGAGACAGATAAATGAAATTAAAGTGGAGAATGTAGAAGAAAAGATTGCTCATCTTGTGTGGGAAGTTGTGAATTCGGGGGATGATGTTTTGGTCTCTCCAGGGCGAGCTTTTCCATGCACAATCTGTTGTGGAATGGTTGGTTCTGCGGTGCGGAGGTTTCGCGGTATCCGTAGTCGGAACTAATATCATTTCCGGCTCGTATTTACCGGTTGCTTACGCGTGTCTACCCCTCCCTTTGGCATACATCGATATGATGTATTTATACATTATGATATGCGCATGCATATAAGCGGTAAATGTGGAGAGTGATTATGGCGAGTAGGGCTTACGGTTTATGGTCTGGCAGGATTAAGTTAGGTTTAAAGGTCGCGTACGGTGGAAGTCAGTTTCCGGTGAGGTCCATGTACTTTCTATCCATTCCGTCCGCTCACATCCACGAAAAGTCCAAGTAGAACATTCGTGTGACGCCGGTATAAACACTATAAACGGTAATAGGACACCGAGAATTTGCGAATATGACTGTACGAGCGTCTTCCATGATGCGACTCTATATATACGTTTGCCCAGGTATATAGTAAAATGAAGTAAAGGAAAGCAGCTCAGTCTTTCATTTAAAAATGCATGGACCACTCAACTCGAACCGGAAGCACTTGCCGTTATCCGTGGTGTTTCCCCGTTCTAAAGGACGGGAGATAGGAACCAGAAAAAAAACGAGGAAGCAACGCAACACAGAGAAAATAAGGGAAAAGTGAGTTGAACCTTACTGGCTGCTGCTGCTTTCTATATACACTTGTCCATGAAGGATGATATTTCGCGGTTAAAAAACGGAGAGAGCAAGTGCCGCCCCGACCAGCACATCCCTAATGACGGCCACACGATATATCTAACCTTGATGGAAGCCCACGGTCAACTAACTACCACCATTTACTCAACAAATTGTGCAAACCATCCGCTCATGGGGAAGCCTCTCCCTCATTTGGCTGAGATGCAACACCGCGCTCCCGCCTTCTTCCGTTATATCTCTCACTGCCTCCCATTATCCTCTTGAATATATTTTCAACAGTGGATAACGTAATGTTTAGGAAGTTTTAGAAAAGATTGATATTCATGAAAAATCGTCCGATCGATGACGCGCAACGTTCCAATTGTTCGTAAACACAAATATCTGCTTTTTAATACTTTGACATTTTTTTTCTTACCTGATAGAGGGTATCCAACGAAATGGCGTACATCATGTGCTCGACGATGACTCTGAGAACCGTATTCGGTCCTCCTTGCGTGTCACCTCCTTGAGTCTGAACTCCTTGACCCTGTGCAGCCTGCAGCGCCGCCTGAGCATTCGTGTTCTGTAACACACAAGTTAAAGAAAAATGAGGTTAGATAAACATCGTATACTCTGAGAATTACATTACGAGAGTGTTTATCAAGAAAGATTGATCGTAACATCTTTTCCATTGAGTTTCTTACTGATTAAAATCTTTGTCGTGTCGTTATCTACGACACAAAGCTCAATGGGGGTTTATGGGGTGTCCTTGTGTACACAGTGCCTACCTATAATCTTAATACGCATATTTCTCTCAGTCATTTTATTCGCCTGATTTTTCGTGTAACAGATGTCACGACTCGCATATATAAATATATCGGCGACGTGGGACAAGTTTTCAAAAGCTTCATCTTGCTCTGTCTTTGTGAGAGAAAAGAAAAAATGAATAAAGCTATTGCTCCCATACGCAAAATAAAATGACACGGAGGCGGGTATTCAAATTAGTCGCATATTGAGGGTAAAAACGTTGGAAGAATACTAGCCGACTGCCGGTCTTTTCCTTCGTCTTTCTCCATACATTTCCTTTTGCACTCTCTCCTCCTTCGCTGGGCTCCCTCTTTCTCTCTCTTATGTCCCTCGTTCTTTCCATTATACTTTATAAGTGAGAGTAACGAAGGATGCCATCCGGGTTATTAAAATAAACCGCGGCCTGTCTTTTACGTGCCACGAGGCGGATTACCGTCCTGCAGGAGAAAAGGACGCGAGGGTGGCTAAAGTAAGGAACATCCCCCGCAGGCTACGATCTTCTCCGTCTAGTTATCTCTCTTCCTTGCATTTTTTTTTACCGTCAGAGAGAAACGGAGAGAGGGAAACAGAGATTAGATTATATATAGTGAGTACGTTCTGGCAAAGCTTCGGGGCAAATTTACATAGGTAAACATAAATATGAAAAATTGTAATAATAACACGAACGTACGATGATCCGAAAAACGAGGAAAAGACGAAGAGAACGCGTGGGAAAAAAGAGATTATTGTATAATTTCTTTGTGACTTTCGAGTTAGTGACAATCGACAGCGTACACGTGAGTAAAATAAAAATGGATGTAAAATTGAAAAAATTTAGTTAAAAGTGCCCAAGACTTTTCTACTTATTCATGGAATTTGACATTAAGCGGAAGGCATTGTGTTGCACATATTGTTCAGAAAAGCAACCTGAACGAATTTCCTATAACTTGGTAAAGAAAATTCAACTTTTTTTAAATAAACTTTACGCAGTGGGAACCAACTATTTTTTTTATAAATAAATAAAAAAAATTCTCGGTGACAGAAACGCTTTCATTGGCAATTACAGGAGTTTGCATTCGTAAGTAAAAAAATGAACAGCCTTCTCAAGAGGACAATGAAATAAAGGGGAAAAAAATGGAGTTTGGAATGTTTGTGTGAGACGAGTTTCATGCAATAAAACATAAGAGAAACGGAAAGCCCTGAGATTGTCCTGCGGATGAAGAAACTCATACTCACAATGTCAGTCTCCGTCTCGCATAGCAGGAAAGTGCTACGGAAAGCAGAAAGCAAAACGCAGACAGAATGAGGAAAAGAGAGAAAAAAAAAGGAAGAGAAAACTTGAATGAAATATTCCCTTTTCAATCTCTGGCATCACTCCTCGCCCTCGTGTACGCGCTCTACCGGCTTTCAAATGAAACAGGTACGAAGTACGAACCCCAGAATATCCGTGAACGTGGAAACTTGAGAGAAAGGGAACGAGAAACGGAACAAAACATCAAAATTTGCCGATCCTTCTCGTGGGATTCAAAAGAAATAAGGACCGCGAGGAGAAAGACCGAATTCTGGATCGTGCCATTTCCCGACTACATTTGGCTCAGTAGATTTTTCACATAGTTACGCGGTGCGGAATTCAATATGCAGTTTTCACCATTTAATCGGCAGTACGATATTTTTCGATTCATTTTGCAATACAATTATATCGCCGCTACGGAAAAATAGCAATGAATCAAAATCGAAAAATACGCTCCAAATGTAATCGCTTCGTATCGCAGCGCTGGAATGAAACAAAATTCTTCGTTTTTTTTACAATATCGTTTGAAATATTTTTCCATACTATTCGAGGAATGGAAATCATCAGAGTTTTTTTTCTGTATATTAATGAAGTCTCGCACAAAGTGCAGCACGAATTTTGACATTACGAAATAATATTTTTTTGTGCTAAATTTTTTTTTACGACATCCTCTGTTTGCGTTAACATTTTTTTGGAAATGCTTTCTTTAGCTGTTCCTCGAGAAACAACGCGATGAATCATTCCTGGGACATATGCGAATTTGCAATTAAAGAAAAATGATCGAGATGTTGACAAAGTTACAATTTTTGGAGCATTATGGAACGGGAAAGCTATTTCGCGTCGAGTTTGCTAAATTGTTGTTCACTGGATAATATTTCTGTCAATATACGTTCAATATACTTTACTGCATGGGGTTTGTAAGGAGTTATTGAAAGACAGGAACACGGTGAAGACTTTTGGGGCTTGGATGCAAGAACGTTCCAGAGAAAGTAAAACCAATGTTAGCGACAGGTTAATCAACACGAAGAATTTAGAGAGAAAAACGAAACGACCGCAATTTGTCGAGCACAGTCATTAATGGTGGAACAAAGCGTCCTGGCGAACGGCAGAGAACTACGAAGATTGATCAAAAGGGTAAAAAGAAAAAGTATTCATACGAATTAGAGACAAAGAATTGGCAGTGTCCTTNGAGTTATTGAAACACAGGAACACGGTGAAGACTTTTGGGGCTTGGATGCAAGAACGTTCCAGAGAAAGTAAAAAAATTGTTAGCGACAGGTTAATCGACACGAAGAATTTAGAGAGAAAAACGAAACGACCGCAATTTGTCGAGCACAGTCATTAATGGTGGAACAAAGCGTGCAGGCGAACGGCAGAGAACTACGAAGATTGATCAAAAGGGTAAAAAGAAAAAGTATTCATACGAATTAGAGACAAAGAATTGGCAGTGTCCTTGGTTGACAAATGATTGATAAAAGATTGGAAAGTTGGAGTATTGAACTCGAAATGTACGAAAAAAAAAAAAAACATCATTTCGAAACGTTGCAATGTCCGAGAATGAAAAAAGGCGGATCGGCCGTGTGTTCGTACATCAACTTTGGACCCTGATATACAGTTAAACGATTGATCCGCATCCACGTTAGAGAACGCGGAGTTAAACATGCGGTATTCGACTGCGCTCGAGTCCCGTTGAACCAGCAGTCAAAGGGTTTACCGACAAAAGTTCTCGGAAACAATGCTATCCTGTGCTCTCGATTCGCAATGATCGAAATGGGAGAATGGGACGATCCAAAGGGATGGTCTGCACGAGGAGGAAAAATACAACACAGCAACGAAAAAACATACACACCAACAATTCGACCCAGTACACACAGAGGCAACCGTTTATGCAAGAGGCATTGGTGATTTTAAACTAAATTACTGATATTCGCACCAGGACCATGAGTACAGGATACACGGATAAAAAAGAGAAGCGAGACGGAAAGAAAAAGCGTCTATAGTGCCAGCATGGGCAGGTAATGCATTTCATGGGAATTGAAAACAGCGTACGCTCCCGTTTGTTCCACAAATGCCCGGTGCATCGAGGAGATTAAAGAATAAACTGTGGAATTTTGTATTTGTTGTTGTTAATGTGAATAATAGATAAAAGAATAAAACACTGAGCGGATTCGATGATAAGCCCAGTTCTGTTTCGAACACACATACATGGCCTTTCTCATTGTTGTTTCACCGTCAAGGGGTTAAAGAGCTCGATGTAGTAGATATGGGAAAAGGATGGCAAAGCCACGTGCATGTTCGCCGCGCTTTCTCTCTTTCCTGTTCCTCCCTCCTCCGCAATCTCTCTCTCTCTCTCTCTCTCTCTTTCTGTTTCTGTAACGTGCTATGCGAAACGTATGTATATAACTGGCAAACACCAGGCACAGATCAATTCTGAGTTCGTGAATTATTAATCCGACAATGCGGGAAACATCGCTGCGGGCCGTAGAACGTTTTGCCTCAATTAATATTGTAATTCAATTAACGGAAGAGAGAATGAGAGGGGCAGCGAGAGCGGGAACGAGAAAGAGCCGGAGACAAAGAGAGAAGGTTTTCGCTAAACCTTGCTAGGCTCCCCAGTTCAACGTTTTCCTCTCTCCCTCCCGCTCACCAACCCTCTCGATCTTTTCTACGCTGTTGCTAACTCTGCTGCGAGTTCGATCAACCAAATCCCGGGATCGACCATAAACCTCATCGTATAATGTATGAGTAGATAGATGTATTAATATATACAAAGTTCGGTGAAATCCACCATGCTGCTATGAATAATATTTTGACAATCGCGAATTCATGGAGAATTCGTGCGAACAACGTTATGAGCTCACGAGAGAAAGGGGCTCTGCCTGGAAGCTACTGGCAATATTCAAGAGTTTCTAAAGTCTAACAAATAAACGTTGCTTTTCCTTCGATTATTGAATAAAGTTCAATTTTTTGTGCAATTAGACTCGCATATTTGTCCAGATAATTCATAATTTTATGTATTTTATCCGAATACAAAAATATTGTGATAAAGACTATGAAAACTGTTACCAAGTGCTCGGCTGGACGTTGCTCATCGTATCCGGGGAATCAAAATAATGTGCGGTGAGTTTGAATTGTTTGGAGAACCAGAAAACCAAAAAATGCACAACTTATGAGCCCCAAAGGTCTCCAAAAAGCATTTGGCCTTGAGGTATTTTTCATGGGAAGTTTCAACATCGCACCAAGAAATTCGAAACTTCGTTACATTTGTTTTTTTTCCATTTTTTAAAATACCAAACAGCATTTGCAAGAGAATTTGGAAAAAAAAAGTTATATTTTGAACAAATACAGAACATCGTCAAAACCGCATGTGCCTCGGAGGGTGGAGATGAGTAAATATCAACGGGACTCTCATGAAAATATGAAATACTTGGAATTTACAAACGCAGTTTTATATTGAATGAATTGGTGGAAACACAAACGATTTCAAGGGAATTTACGGAATTTAACGTCCACCCTCTCGAAAAAAGTTGTACAAAAACCTTCAATCGAGCGAGCAGTTAAAAAATGTTTCAATCGACGCGCATAGCAACGATCATTCGAGATCAACGGTAAAAAGTCATAAGTGCGTACGATTTTAAACCATTTCGAAAATGCCAGGGATAGGTTTTCATCCGAATCCCGTATAATTGATGTGAATCCGTGTATGTTCACTTTTCATGAGTTTGATTGCATAGTGGCGATCAAACGCAAATAGAATTCGTTGAATTTTCGATCGTTCCACCTATTTCGTTCCTTCGTTTCTCAAATCGTCTGGTGGCAACTTAAGATATTCGATTATCTACTCGTGCCTTACGATCAAATGTACAACGAGCCATCAAAACTCTTTCACAGTCCTCCGAGAGAGTCGGTACTCGAGTTTATGGGTGTATACGTACATTCCTCCGTTTTGATGAGCCGACATATCGATCGAATCCATTATCAAAATGGAACAGAAATAAACGCTGCTTTCTGCTTCCAAATCCGTTATCCTTCGTTATCGATATACAAAACATCCTCGAACGATTTTTTGCAGTCTATTGTATTCGCGCATATATGAAGCTTGACGTGAGCATTTTGAAATCGTCAAGCAGCAAGACAAGCTCACAAAGACTTGAAATAATAATCCAGTGGAGCAAAATTTTCGACCGTACTTTTCCCTCCGCGTTAAAACTCGAAAGTAAAAAAAAAATACAACATTTTTTCTTCGGAAATTCGACAGGAAGGTTTCATGAGAATTTGTGAATTTTGGCCAACGAGTTAATTGCTGGCCCGGGGAGATAAAATTTAGAGACGAGTTGTCGTTGTTATGTCGGCCATCAAATTAATCGGAAGCCTGGATGTCGCCGATCCTTTATCGCCTTCTATTTTTATTCTACGCAGCGGAAGACCCGAGCTATTTCGGGTTGTTGTCACCTTTTCCTTAACTGTCGAATGGATTTTGCGCGCTCTTTCTCCCAGAGAATCGACTCGGATAGCTGCGTTGACTCAAAGTTTGAGACTCGCTAATTAATTAGTCTGATGAACGGGTGCGTTCTAACTACGGGTTCCTGCTCTCTCTCCTCGTTTATATCACGTCGATTACTCGCTATACGTATTCTCTCTGCTTTATCCCTTTTCGTCAGGGACTAGAGAAATTCCTTACCATCTGTATACTGTAAAGACGACTCGTAAACCTGAGAAGCTTATTTTCAGCACGTGTCTTCGCGCACCGTATAAAACACACTTTTCCCTCCAACTGTAGATTTATTTCAGTCAAATTTCGCTTGCCTTTCAATTTCTCTTCGCACTCCATCCCATTCGAACGAAAGCTATTTTCTCAGGGCAATTAGAGAGCTATAAATTATCGAGGTCATTGGATAAAGCCTAACCCAGAAAGGACCTGCCTAGGGTGTTGAAAACCTTTTTGCAAAGACATTTTAAAATGTTGGAGTTTGAAAAATACGAGACAGAAGAAGCCCGGGATTGTCCGCGCATTGCTGTTGTTGGGTTTTTTAATCTGTGAAATTTAAAGTCTACAATAATTCTGGCAAAGAGTTGCTGTAACTTCCATTATCCCAGTGCAGAAAATTACAATAAGAACGGCGACGGGAATAATGCGGAGGAGAAGGAGGGACGTGGTTTAATGATAAGGTCGATAAAGTCGCCAGCTGCGCGTCCTTTCCGGCGTGGCTCAATTAAAGTCTTCACGACTCATCCTTCCCCATTCCACTTCTTCCTCGTTCTTTCTCTTTATTTCTATCTATTATCCAAGCCAGTGTCGCACACGAAAAGCCTTTCTCTCAACTACGTCTTTAGAGTTCTTCAGGACGACGACAACTAGAACAAAAACTATTGCGATACAACTCAAGAAGAAACTCGTCTTCTTCCGAATATAGTACCAGAACGAGAAACGCCTCAGTCGCGCTGAAGAGATACTTTGCAGATTAAATATATGTATAGATATTTATATACGAAACATTTTATGGCGGTCTTACGTAAGATGAGAATCTCGACCTACAAGAATACAGGCTCGTTAAATCGTCGGAGCACTGGACTATACAATAATTTAGAAAGAACCGTCAATCAAAACCGAATTGGGTTTTTCTCATATCTTTCGAATTCTCATTTTCGATATATTGCGAGCTCGATTGTCAGCAAAGACATGACTGTGAATCAAAAACAATTCTTATCGAACGAACGCTTCCGGTCGGACGTATGCGAAAGTAACATAAAGTCAAAAATTTCCCTTTTCCTTGTCTCCTATTATGGAAAAATACTATGAACCATTTTCCTTTCTTTACGTCGCTGTAAACACTTCCGTCGAAAAAGCACACCATGCGGATGGTATCGATCATTTTAGGAGAAGAAATGAATCCTGTCACAATTTCGTGACTGAATTTTTTCCTTGTACTCTGATTGATAAACGGAGTTTTTAAGTCATCGGGAGACACATTAGTCCAAGTTCGTAATATCCGGGAGACAATGACGAGGCTCATCGCAAACGTCCATAAATGGAACCTACTGATGCATTGCTGACGACAATTCTATAGAATTATAACTATATCGTTGACATCTATATTCGTTCCACTTCGTATGCATGCAAAAGGAGAGGTGGCAGGTCATCAAGGTTTGCCGGACGTAGGAAGCACCGAAGAAGGGTTGACAAAGAGGGTAAACGTTGGCATGGTCGCGACGTCAGTGATAGTCGGTGGGACAAACCATGAGAGGGAGAGAAAGAGAACGAGCGATAGGGAGAGGGTGACTGCGAGGCAGTCATCGAGAGTAAATGGTATGTTATGGTAATGCCTTGGTACTCCGACACCTGCCATTAATTCGTGCGACGAGCTACGGCCCTCATGAAGCTGAAGGTGAGCTATAGTCAAGCTAGAAAAGGCGCGAGTATCATCGGACCTACAATCCTCTGTGTATGTTGAAACGTAATAAACAGGCATGTGGCCCATCATCTGTGCCACTCATGAAACTACTAAGCCCTAACTGCTCCAGTAAACAAATATGTTTCTGGTGAAGCCTGACAAGCCAAAAAAAACCTGGTTGCTGCGAAGTGACATGAAAATTGTTTTATAAAATTTGCACGTTACTCTGTGCCTCACGATGCCAAAAATTCGCGCGTGAAAAGTTACATTTTCATTAATGATGACGAATTTTTTTAGCAATTTCCAACTCGACGAGCTGTTACGATTTTTTCGACAAATCGAATTGCCATCAAAAGCGGAAATACATAACTGTGTGGCTCAGTCCCTCGAATAGTCTGGAATGACAACGAAACTTTTGATTCGACAAATTTAAATGGATTTTTTTTTAATGCCTAATAAATTCTCTTCCAACTACGAGCACTCGTTTCGTTGGGACAATAAAATGGCCTGCTACATGCAGTTGCTTAGTTGAGATCAAATTTATCCGCAATGTAACACGTTGAATAGACAGAAAATCTTATTTTCTCGGGATTTCTTCTTCACCGTGGGAATCGGCAGAATGCGAGCGACGCGGAAGGAAAAGAAACTTCTTTCAAGTTTACGGGACACGAGAGATTCAATATAACAGGGGAGGAATAAAAAAGAAGAATATATGGATATCCGCGAAGTGGGCGTTAGATCAGTGAAAAGCTAATATTTTAACTCGGTACTGGAATACGCCGAATAATTTCGTGGGAGATAACGATGAGAAAGGGGAGGAGAAGTTAAGTGGATGTATTATTCAAGCGTGAGAGATCCGTTGAACAATTGGGGCTGAATTGATAGAGGGAATGAAAGTAGATGACGCGAGGGGAGGGGCTTCTGGAGTTTATTCAAGGGGGTTGAGCAGTCCAACAGAAAGAATGAATGTGAGAGAGAAACGAGCACAGTTAAGAACGAACGGGCAAGCAAAAGATGGCTGAGATTGGTATCTTCCGAGTACACGCTTCGATAATTCTACATTCTGGTAGAAGGGTGTGAGAAAAAAACATCGCGGGAGAAAAAGATCGGAAAAGCAATCGCCAGCACGCACTTTTTCTCTCCCAACCGCACGCTATCGAGATCGAACCATTTTCAAAGAAACTCAAAGGATAATCATAAAAAAGAACAAAAAAGTTGGTGAACCGGGCAAGAGCTCATGGACGCGTGCTTTATCCACTCCTTCTCGTAGTCACACTGACCAGCAGCCAAAAATATTGAATTTTTTTATTTCTTTGTTATTTATTCTGGACCCTGTCACTAAATTGGTTCGTATTCGAGCGCGATGCGTTAACGGTGGTTCCGCTTAACAATCGCGTATGTCCCTTCGACGCTGTACTCGACGAAATGCATGGAACGAAACTCAAAATGCGTTTCAAGGAGCCGCTCATAGTTGCAAGGAATCTACGAATTCGATAGACAATTTGTCACTCATTCAGTATTTCTATATCGCATTTTCTTTTCTGCCAATTGAAGTACTGCATAAATTACACTAACGAGGGTGTTCGTCAGCTGAAGATGCCTTTCTCTCTGTCTCTTCTTCTGTTTCTATCACTCACTCGCTCGCTCGCTTTCCCGTTGCAGCTTTCCATCACACAGCTATAGTTATCGACCTGTGACTTCCGTTACGACGTCGGATATTTGAAGTTTGTACAGTATGAGGGATCGAGGGAAAAGTGTAACTATAAAAGTATACGAATGGCAACATGAATAATCCCTTTTTCGTTATTCCTTTGTTTCGCTCAAATATCTGAAAATATTTTGCGTATCGTCGACGGGAACATGTACGAATGGGTCTTCCATTTCGGCCACGTCATTCAAAACAATACATAGTTAGAATCGCGATGCGCAATACCAATTTTTTTTCCTCTTAATTGAAAGTGCTTCACTTTTGAAAATCCCGTTTTCTTATCACTTTTAATTGACTGATGACTTTTTGAAGGATAACGGAATACCAAGTTGATTAACGAAGTTGATACGATAACAGAGAATAATGAAAAAATCGACAGAATCGCGTATCCAAAATTCCAGATCGATAGGGTGCGGTGGAAAAATCCCTTTCATGCCTTCCAAAAAATACACTTCGATGGAGATGCGAAAGAATTGTGGGAAATATATTCCTTTCCATAACTTTCGATAATAATGTTGATACAAAGTTCTCGTAATCGTTTTGCAAAGCTTACTTCCCTAAATGAAAACTCATGATTTTGAACGCGGCATGAAATGAAAGGAAAAGGGGCGTATTCGTGAATCGAGAGTTTGAGAAAATAGCGGAAGGGCTTTTCTGATGAGCTTTTCGAATCGCTATCTCTCGTTTCCCGTTGAAAACGAGGGTTCGGAGACGAGAACGTTGTCGGAGAGAAACGAACAAGCGGTAGAGGCTGGAGAAGAGGGTTTAAGAATTATATGAAATGATTCAAAAAGACCATGTGCGATAAAACTTCAATTCTTTCATTCGCTTTTTCTCTCATTTCGATGTTATTTCAGTTTTGTTTCCTTCCGGAAAACAGCCAGGGCTGATACATCCAATAATCTGATTCCATTGCTCAATTTTTAGAGATGCTGCGATCTCCCAGCACTGCTCGTTTTATGATTTCGTGAACACGAGATTTGACAGTCTCGGACGATTCAATTGATGCAGCCGTTAGCGGAAATTTTAAAGAGTTTTCGACAGAATTTTCTGCTTAAAATGAAAATGATGGTAAAAACGTTCAGTCCGATGGACAAATAGTATTGTCGATATTCGAAAGACATGCAAAATATTCTCCGAGTGTATAGGTTCTTCAATTTTGGTTATTTTCATGTAATTGCTCGATGCTCTTGTGTTTTTGACGATGGTGCGTCCACGTCGATTGAAATTCAAAAGCTGAGCAATGAAACAAGAAGAAAAAGCACATTTTCGATCTTTTTCTTTCTCTCTGTACCAATTGGTAATATCGCTAACCGGATTCCTACGTCCGTCAAAATGATGAAACGCCTCTGGCCAAACGAACGCAAAGCGAGCTACGAATGGGATATTGAAGGGAGTCTCCATGTGTTGTGTTGCGCGGTATACGAATGATCAGTCTTTTCCATCTTGGCGTATTTCCATTTGTTTTTGTTAAAGCCATGACTTTTAAAAATCCACTATCTTATTTATCCCCATAAACGTCTTTTGAAAGAGACAATGTGTGCATCTTATTGAAAACAACAAACAAAAAACTATCACAGTGATAAATGCTTGTCATTCGCATGAAGCGAGGGAAACACTGCGAAGAATCTACATTTCACGTATATGAACCGTACAAACGACAGCATGAATAAATGATTGCCCTATTCACAACTGCTGACACTTTCTCAATGAAAAATCATTTCGATTTACTAGAAAAAAAAAAAAAAACTGTAACAATCATTTCAAAATGTCAATAACAATTTGCAATCATTAATTTTCATACGTCAGAAGAGATTCAAGAATTTGGAATAGAAGAGACTACTCACAAAGAAATCAGCAAACGTGTATCGATGTAATTTTATTAGTCGAGAAGAACAAAGTCAATTGCTCGAAGCTGAAATGACAAACCCATGTTACCAGTGCAGGAAGTGATTAAATCAGTAATCACTAATCACTGGGTAATACGAAGTGGGTAACTAAGCTCTCCCAAGTGAAATGTCTGTTGAATAGAATAAAAAGTCGAAGATTAAAGAGCTGGGCACGAGGAGAAAGAGACAAAGAGAGAGGAGAGAAAGGAACGAAGGAAAAGCTGTGCTCTACCTTTCTGGAAGAGAAGTGTAAAGGTGTCTGGTGTGTACGGTCCCTCAGCAAGAGGAAGAACCGAAGGGTGAGAAAATAATGTATGAGGCGTCTCGGAGAAACAATGCGGCGTCGTAGATCACCCAGGACACCCTCCATTAAAAATATTACGCCATCTTGGCCGCGTAACTTGGACTATACGTTGGTTCATGTTTTACTATCACACTTTCGCGTTGCCTCGTCCTTCGAACTAAGAGTTTTCCTTGCTTTCCTTCGTTCTTCTCTGTATCTCTCGCTTTATTTCGTGTTTCTTATTCACTTGTCGGCACCGGCTTCACCGACGAGGAACGCTTCCGTGGCCGGCAACGACCTATCCGCCTCCTGTTCGTACATCCTTTTCATCTCCCTCACCGCACCAATCTCTTCTCTTCAGCGTTCAACGGTTCTCGGTCTCATTCCATCACCGTCCAACACCCACCTACCAGGCGAAAGCAAAAGCTTCTACCACATTTCCTTCAACGAACCGACCGAATAACAATGTGCCATTGTTGCCCGCACACCCGCAACATCGGGCTATGAAATATTCAAGCAGTTAAGACCTCGGAGAAGGAATGACGAACGCCGCAACAGCATCCTTAGAAACCTCCAATGTAGGAATGAGGCGGTTCGTCTCTCATCGAGCAACATTCATACAAGCAGCTTTTCTACAGACTGCCAAGATCCTAGCAAATCACGAGTTCTTCCATTGTTATCCCTGGATATCGTGATTTGTGAGCAACCCCGAAATTAACCTCAATAACTGTTTCTTATTCTCAAAAAAACTCAAAGTATTGCTACGTCGAAACTATAATTTTTTTTTGGCAACCGAAAATGGTATCTCGACTAGTTCGTGTAAGCTGAACACCATGTTATCTTCATCGATGTTTGGAATTCGAGTAGCCACGTTCAGAAACATGATTGTTCAGTATCCTTTTGGATTCAAAATAATAAAAAAAATTTATTTTAATTTCAATTTTCCTCACAATTCGGAACGTTCACGTTTCTCCTTCTTCATTTCGACATCGTTACTGATACAGCTTCGTTTTATATTACCTTTTCTACTCTCGAGTGAAGCTTGAAATATTTCAGCAATCTGGAAAAGTTTTGTAAAGTATTTTCACACTCGAACGTTCGGAGAATCATTTTCGACGGACTTTGTTTTTTTTTTCTTTTTTCTATTCATACGACATTTCCATTCACGCGGGACAGGACTCGTGATCCATTTGTTATCAACGATGCGTATTCACCGATGCAAATGGAAGGATGAACACGTTAGGAGACGTATTGCTGAGGGGCGAGAGCAGTGAATGGAAGCGAACGAAATAAGCACATTGCCCTGGTGCAGATTGGTGCACTGTGTGTGCCATCATATGCTATGAACTCAAGGATTTTATGTCGTGATCTCGTTATGAGATATACGAGGAGGATAGGCATTTCCTTTTTTTATGATCTCCAAGCGTCCATCCGCAGGTCCGGTACATGGCCACATTGTATCATAAAAGACGATGGAACCTGCGGCGTTGGTTCAACCATTACTTTCCCGTGGCGCACTCGCTACTCGTAGGAATCATTTAATGTTCAAGCTCTTGCGATTTTAGTGTAATATTCGAAAAATATTGCGATAATAAAATAAATCATATAAACGACATTAGCAATCATTTTATGCCACTGTTGCGACCGTAAAAAAACGTGGAGAATCGCAAAGAGTCTGGAATACGGCTCAGTACATGCAGTTCCCGTCATAACTCGCCGGTGGATTCACTATTTACTGCAAAACGTCCATTTATAGCTGAACAAACTCTGAACACGTTACTTCACGGAGCAGTCACTCAGGGGAACGCGAACCTCGGGACGACTACTTCGCACGATGCTCTTCCTGTTGTCTGACATCTTTCGTTAACATTTGTATTTCGATTTTTTAAATTCTACCACTCATCCTTTTATTCTTATTTCCATTGAATTCATCGGTTGCCTAGTTCGATCATGTTTAATGCAATTTCAATTTCCTTCAAATATATACGTGCGATTGTAAAATCTTGGAAGAATTATCCTGACGTATGTTTCACTGCATATTACACGACGTCGTTCGATTTTATGAGAAAAAGAAAAAAGTGAAAAATTGATCAATTGCAGGCATCACACAAATGCGGGATAAAAAAATGGTAAATGTGTATCCCCACATGTCGATAACAACGAGGGAAAGGAGAGAAAAACATGAAAACAAATCCCCAAGAGGGATAGGCGATGACGAAGTATTGCAAAACTACTGTGTTGGAGAAGTAGGGCAAGTGTGTGGGAGAAATCGTCTGTACAACGCTCCGCGTTGCCGGCAGAGGCGAGGGTGCTAGAGGGAAAAAAATTGAGTGGGAAGGGAAGAAACGAGCGCGTGAAAAATTGTCCTCTGTTCGTTGTCCCGTGGCTCGTTAAAAATTTTCCAAGTCCCATTGGTGGTAGCGAAAAAGGACACATACTCGAACGGCGTGCTGTACACGAAACACCCTCACATACACTCATTTGGGATTTGCACCAGTTACAAAATTACGGCCTGAGTTTTACGAGACTTGGGAATGAGAGAGCACGAGGATAACGAGAGACGGTATCCCATAGTTAGAAATTGTAGCCCTACAGCGAAGATGACGCGCGAATAAAAGTCGAAGAAAACTGTGTGTGCGAGTTGAACAACGAGGAAAAGGACCAACAGATGAAAACAGAAACGTCCCGGAAATGCGAAGATTAAAAGTAACTTTATACTAAGGATGAGTGCACCTTGATATAAGCCAAATGCCCAACGCTGACGAGTCGACTAAATAAAACGTATTTGACGCTGTTCATCCAGGAGCTGAACCTCCCGGAGCTTTTACTCTGTAACGTGTTGAAACGTGAAGTTATTCATGGACGAATATTTTGAGTAGCAAACGAAGGAGATTACGAAAGAAAACTGAATAGCGTATTTTATATAAAAATTGAAATTTTCACGATGGAACAAAAACTGAAGCATCATGACGCACCTACAAATCGCACGCGTGTCTATATCCATTGAATATCATTCTAAGTTGGCTTGGCTAAGTTGACACCGAAAACTAAATTTCGTCAGAAAACGTCGATATTTTGTTCGACACGGTAAACTAAATATTTTTGGATAATTTCAAAGTTTTCGTAATTTTGACAACATTTTTTATTTCTAATGGAACTGTCAGCAAAATTTACGATTGGAGTGACAAAAATTCGCTTCTCGAAGCGACTTTCCTAAAAATATTTCTTGCTCCAATGACTAAATTTTTTCCATTTCTTAAAAAAACGTTTAGTCGAACGCATCCAACAAAATATCGATCTTTTCTAACTAAATTTTATTTTCAGTATCCAAATCTTCCAAAACTGTCAAATAATGAACAAAATTGATTCGTCGTAGTCTTGGCATTAAAGGACAGGACCAGTCTTGTTGATCACGAGGTTAATGTTTACTGCAACGACGTCATGTATTTATTATTATTGTTTGTATGTTGGAATGCGATGGGCTGTGAGTGCATCAGGCATTTTTATGTGTAGACAAGGTGGATGGTGGCCGGTTGATTTTTTGAACCCTAACCCTCGCTGGTCGTGGATTGAAAAAGTAGAATAGAAAAATGGAAGAATAAAGAGTGTGACGAGGAGAGAAGAAGAGGAAGGGG